>CM038143.1:526835081-528035081 GCA_021437245.1 Aegilops speltoides | reverse complement strand
AAAACCCGCGGGAGTGCAAACATCAAATAGCTAGAAATCAAACCGTAAGGACCCTCCTGATTAAAAATTACAGATTAGTAAGCCTCGAATTTCACTAAAGTACGCAAATCAGAAAGCAAACTATAAAGAAAAACTAGAAATCAACAGAAACACGGGTTGCATCTTGGGCGGATGAAGAACACGGGCGATTTCAATTTTTTTTGAAATAACAAAGAATTTGTTCTCCAAACTCGTACCAAAACCTAATCCGCATCGTTCCAGAACATCGACAACATCCAAAACATGCATTAAACTTGTAACAGACAGAAGTTCATCACGACCCCGAGAGCAAATCTGCCAATGTGCTAGAATCCAAATCAAAACAAGCATTTAGACTCTAAAAAACGTGTCCACATTACACTTACACCTCAAACACCACGAATTATCAGAAAAACACGCAGGGGAAGCCACGGTTGTAAGATAGCCCAAGGTCGTTAGTGAGAAAGAAGTTGGTAGCGTTACTTGGAAGGTCAGTTGTGATCGAATATTATTCGATCCCGTGATCGAGTAGTTTTTATATATATATATATATATATATATATATATATATATATATATATATATATATATATATATATATATATATATATATATATAGCGATAGCGTCGGATAGATATCTGAAAACTTATTGTTCGACCAATCTATCGGAGAAGGAGATGTGATCACTTCTCTGTGTTCATGACGATCTTCTGTACTTAATGGTTTCCTTCATTTGCTTACTAGCTAGCTAGCGCATCGAGTCCTCTCTACACGTAGCGTCGACCAAGCATGGAGATAAGAGAGGACACTCCTCTCTATTAGCTAGCTAACACAATATATGAAACCCCTAAATTAACCCTACAACCCCCCCCCCCACCCCCCTTTCAGAAAAAACAAACCCAGCCCCTACTGCTGATGCTTGGAGGCCTTTTGGTCCAGGTTGGTGTCACCAACCGGGACAAAAGGTCCCCTGCCTGGGCAAGCCGCTACGGCCACGTGGAGCCCTATCTGTCCCGGTTCTCGATCGAACCGGGACTAAAGGTGGAGGGCTTTAGTTACGACCCTTTAGTCCCGGTTCGTGAACTGGGACAAATGGCCCTCACGAACCGGTTCGAATGGCCCTTTTTCTGTGATAACAGTATAGGTGTAATATAATATGATGTTGGAGGTTGTGTGGAGAAGACAAAAAAGGATAAAGACTCACATCGACGAGGCTAATCAATGGGCTATGGAGATGCCCATCAATTGATGTCAATGCAAGGAGTGTGGATTGCCATGCAACGGATGCACTTGAGCTATAAGCGTATGCAAGCTCAAACAGAAAACTAAGTGGGTGTGCATCCAACTTGCTTGCCCACGAAGACCTAGGGCATATGAGGAATCCAATCATTGAAATATACAAGCCAAATTCTATAATGAAAAATTCCCACTAGTAATATGTGAAAGTGATAAATAGGAGACTCTCTATAATGAAGAAAACAGTGCTACTTAGAAGCACAAGTGTGGAAAATGGTAGTAACATTGTCCCTTCTCTCTTTTTCTCTCATTTTTTCTTTTTTTCTTTTGGGCTCTTTGTCCTCTCTTTTATTTTATTTTGGCCTCTTTGGCCTCTTTTATCTGTTTAAGTCTGGAGCCTCATCCCGACTTGTGGGGGAATCACAGTTCCATCATCCTTTCCTCACATGGGATAATGCTCTAATAATGATGATCATCACACTTCTATTTACTTGAAACTCAAAAGTTCAACTCAATACTAGAACAAAGATATGACTCTATATGAGTGCCTCATGCATATTATTATGCAAAGCAATATGACAATGATGGTGTGTGTCATAATAAAACGGAACAATGGAAGTTGCATGACAATATATCTCGGAATGGCTATGGAAATGCTATAATAGGTAGGTATGGTGGCTCTTTTGAGGAAAGGTATAAGGAGGGTTTAATGCACCGATGAAAGTTGTGCGGTACTAGAGTGGCTAGAAAGGTGAATGGGTGAGAATGCGTATAATCCATGGACTCAACATTAGTCATAAAGAACTCACATACTTATTGCAAAAGTTTATTAGCCCTCAAAACAAAGTATTAATACGCATGCTTCTGGGGGGATAGATTGGTAGGAAAAGATCATCGCTCGTACCCGACCACCACTCATAAGGAAGACAATAAAAAATAAATCATGCTCCAACTTCATCGCATAACTAGAGACCATACATGCATGCTTTGGGAATCACAAACCTTAACACAAATATTCTTACTAATCCGCAATTACTCACTAGAATGACTCTAATATCACTATCTTTATATCTCAAAAAATGCAAGGAATCAAACTTCTCATATATTAAATGATCTTCCTAAAAGTTTTTATTGTATCCCTCTTGAATACCTTATCATATTAGGAGTAAATTCATAACCCGAGAAAATTGCCATACTATTTATAAGACTCTCAAAATAATATAAGTGAAGCATGAGAGTTCATCAATTTCTTCAAAATAAAATCACCGCCATGCTCTAAAAATATATAAGCGAAGCACTAGAGCAACTACGTACCTCAAAAGATATAAGTGAAGCACATATAGTATTATAATAAATTCATGATTAATTTGCATCCCTCTCAAAAAGTGTGTACAACAAGGATGATTGTGTCAAACTAAAAAATCAAAGACTAATATAATACAAGACGCTCCAAGCAAAACACATATCATGTGGTGAATAAAAATATAGCCTCAAGTAATTTACCGATAGATCGTAGACAAAAGAGGGGATGTCATCCGGGGCATCCCCAAGCTTAGATGCTTGGTTGTCCCTGAACATTACCTTGGGGTGCCTTGGGCATCCCCAAGCTTTGGCTCTTGCCGCTCCTTATTCCATAGTCCATCGAAACTTCACCCAAAACATGAAAACTTCACAACACAAAACTCAACAAAAAAACTCGTGAGATCCGGTAGTCAAACCAAGCAAATGACCAATTTTAGGTACTGTTGTAAACTCATTCCAATTTTATATTGGTGTTATATCTACTGTATTCTAACTTATCCATGGCTCATACCCCCTGATACTACCCATAGATTCATCAAAATAAGCAAACGACACAATGAAAATAGAATTTGTCAAAAACAGAATTGTCTGTAGTAATCTGGACTTTAGCCTAACTTCTGTAACTCCAAAAATTCTAAAATATTAGGACAATGTAGGCAATTTGTACATCTATCTTGTGTAATAAATTCAAATCAATAACGCGTTAACATTTCTATGATTTTACAAAATTCCAGAACTGAGCGCAAAAGTTTCTAATTTTTTCACAGAATCAAATTAACTACCACCCAAATCATCCCAAAGGTCTTACTTGGCACAAATACTAATTAAAACACTAAAATGCAATCAAAACATAAGTATAATTGCATATTTTCATAAAAACTGAAAATAAAATATTGGGTTGTCTCCCAACAGGCACTTTTTTAAAGCCTTTTAGCTAGGCGTTGATAATTTTAATGATGCTCACATGAAAGACAAAAATTGAAGCACAAAGAGAGCATCATATAGCATGTGAAAAACATGTTTAAGTCTAACATACTTACTATGCATAGGCATTTTATAGGGAAAAGATTTATCAAGACAAGCAAAAACTAGCATATGTAAGGAAGAAGAAAGAAACAATAGCAATCTCAACATAACAAGAGGTAATCTAGTAATATGAAAATTTCTACAATCATATTTCTTATCTCATAATAATTACATGTAGGATCATAATAAAATTCAACAATATATCTAGCATATAAATTTTTCTCTTCATGATCCACATGCATAAAGTTTTATAATCTTCCAAGATAGTGGGATTAACATCTACTAAAGTCATGACCTCTTGAAACTCACTTTTATCAAAAATTTCATAAGATTGATCATTCTCCAAAGTAGTGGGATCGTTATTACCTAAAGTTGACACTCTTCCGAACCCCCTTTCAATATTATCGCAAACATATTCATCATGAGGGTTAAATAAATTTTCAAGATCATAAGAAGAATCATCCCAATCATGGTCATTACAATAAGTAGTTGACATATCAAAATTAGCATCCCAAGCTTGGGGTCTTGCATATTATTAGCACAATTGACATTAATAGAATTTATAGTAACACCATTGCAATGATGTCTTTCATTCAAGGAGCTATCATGCTTCATAAATCTCTTCTTTTAGCACTTCATCACAATATTCAAATTCACGAATTTCAAGTAAAATCTCATAAAGATAATCTAGTGCACTCAACTCACTAGCAATTGGTTCATCATAGTTGGATATTTTAAAAAGATTAGCAAGTGGATGAGGACCCATAAGTTTTTCTCTTTGATTTTAAATAAACATGCAAATATACCAAACAAACAAGCAAACCAACAAAGTAAAACATAAAGGCAAACGAAAAGGCAAATATTTTTGTGTTTTTCTGGAAACGTTTTAGAAGTGGGGGAAGGAAAACGAGAGGCAAATGGCGAATAAAGTAAATGCAAGAGGTGATAGTTTATGATTGGTACTTTGTAGGCTTGATGTAGAACCTCCCTGGCAATGGCGCCACAAATTCTTCCTGCTACTTCTTGAGCTTGCCTTGGTTTTTCCCTTGAAGAGGAAAGGGTGATGCAGCAAAGTAGACATAACTATTTCCCTCATTTAGGAACCAAGGTATCGGTCTAGTAGGAGGAACACACAAGTCTCCGATGATATGACCTGCACAAACAAACAAATACTTGCATCCAAAGCGATAAAGCGGTTGTCAATCCCCCTTCACGGTTACTAGCAAGGGTGAGATCTTATGGACATAGGTATAAAACATAAATAAAAGTGCAAAATAAAGTAAAGGTAAATAAATTGTAGCAAGGTATTTTTGGGTTTTTAATTTTATAGGTCTGAAAATAATAAGTTAAAAGATAGACCTGGAGGCCATAGTTTTCATTAGAGGCTTCTCTCTTGAATAACACATACAGTGGGTGAACAAATTATCATTAAACAATTGATAGAAAAGCGAACAATCATGATGATATCTAAGGCAATGATCATGAATATAGGCTTCACGTTCGTGACAAGTAGACCGACTCCTGCCTGCATCTACTACTATTACTCCCCACATCGACCGCTATCCAGCATGCATCTAGTGTATTAAGTTGACAAGAACAGAGTAATGTCGTAAGCAAGATGACATGATGTAGAGGGATAGATCCAATCAATATGAAAAAAACATATTTTTATCCTTAATGGAAACAATACAAATACATTCCTTCCTACCCCTTCTGTCACTGGATGAGGACACCACAAGATTGAACCAAAAACAAAGCACCTCTCGCATTGCAAGAAAAATTAATCTAGTTGACCAAACTAAATCAATAGATCGGAGAGAAATACAAAGATATCTTAATCATCCATAAAAGACTTCAGAGAAGACTCAAATAATATTCATAGATAATCTGCTCATAAACTCACAATTCATCAGATCTCAACAAACGCACCACAAAAGAACATTACATCGAATAGATCTGCAAGAACATCGAGGAGAACATTGTATTGAAGATCAAAGAGAGAGAAGAAACGATCTAGCTACTAGCTATGGACCCGTAGGTCTGTGGTAAAGTACTGACACATCATCGGAAGGGCGGCAAGGTTGATCTAGAGGCCCTCCATGATCGAATCCCTCTCCGGCAGAGCATCAGAACAGGTCTCCAGATGGGATCTCACGAGGACAGAAACTTGCGGTGGCAGAAAAGTATTTTTGGTGTGCCCTATGGTGTACGGGGAATATTTGGATATTTATAGAGCTAGGATTAGGGTTGGAGGAGTCCCAGGGGTCCCACAAGCTCATAGGGCGCCCCCCTAGGGCACGCCTGGTGAGATTGTCGTTCACCCGTGGCTCTTCTGGATTTTTTTCGAAAGCTTCGTGGATGTCTTATTGTCCAAGAAAAATCGTCAAAAAGTTTCATTTCGTTTGGTATTGATTTCTGTAAAAGACAAAAACAAGGGTAAAAAAAGCAATCGGCACCGGGCACTAGGTTAATAGGTTAGTCCCAAAAATGATATAAATTAGCATAATAATGCATATAAGCATCCAAGATTGATAATATAATAGCATGGGACAATAAAAAATTATAGATACGTTGGAGACATATCAGTCCTTACTCTATGATAGGAAGGGTTGCAAGACACATATTTTATTGTTGCTACTAAGAATAAAACGATGGGGTTTGAACATATTGTTTGATCTCACCTTGTATACTTTATGTCATCTTGCCTAAAGCATTACTCTGTTTATCATGAACTTAATACTTTGAGATGAATGCTAGACAATGGTCTTGGAGTCGAGTAATAGTAGTGGGTGTTAGTAAGTTTAACAGTCTACTTATCATAAAGTTGTTTTCTCGTGTGATTGGACCAAATAGAAGCCAAAAAACCACATGTGAGCACATGGATATAAAGAGCTAACCAGTTGTAGGTATCCCGTGCTACCATCTCCCAACGATTGCACCCATAAGTCATATGCTTCCTTACTTCAGCACAGCTGAGTAATGACCACATACGGATCCAAATAGTCGCTGGGAAGATGACCTGCAAAAATTTGGTGATGTTTTGTTTGTTGTTAAAATATATTTTTCGTAGTTCCAACACACACTCCAACTTGAGTAGGCCGTGTTGTCTTAGGCTCTACCACATTTAACCAAGTCCTAAATAAATTGACAATGCTATTAGGTGGACCGATATTAAAGGACGCATCTATTGTACACCACAATGACTTGGCTAGTGGACATCTGAGAAAAAGATGTTGGATTGGCTAGTGTCAAACAACCTGTAGGTCTTCAAATTAATGGATGCTCTACTCTTATTGATTTAGTAATCGTGGAAACGCATGAAGATCCAATAGCTATAATTATATTGGGTGGACCCTTTTACGCACTATAAAATCAATAATCAATATTTACGACGGACATTTAATATTTGAACTTCCCTCGCAAAACCCTTTGGTAAAGCATTCTCCTAGGAAGAAGGAATCAAAGGTCTACACCAACAAAGGATTTGTCCTAAATGCCAGGAGCTACAATATGTATGTACTCTTACCAAAACAATGCGAATGAAGTCTTGTTCTTTTAAGTAAATATCCACTAAGATCCATGTCGGTGGTCGTGTCTTGGCCCTTGGTGCTTGGCGCTCATTTTCTTTCATTACATAAGCCCTGAACATAGACTAAGTGCCACAGATAAGAAAGTGCAAGCCAGTGCTGGCAATTTCATGTACCTGTAGTTCATATTTGAGTTATGTACATTAAATCCCTAGAAATGCACTTAATAACTTGAATATAGCAAACAAACCTGAAACAAATACCAAAATTTTACATGTTAAATGTATTGGTGTGTTGAGAGTTGAAAGAGTTTCAAGTTCAATGGATGAAGCAATGTCGCTTTGGATGCAAACTTGACATGTTTCCTTGCGAAACCTTGTTTTTTCTCACAGATGGTCTGGTTTGTAAGCAGTTTATGTTGCAATTTATTTGGAATATTCTCATGTTTTTACCAAAACCATTAGGGCCATGTCATGACCCCATGCCGATTTTCATGATTTTTGGGTTTTGTTTGACATTTTGAGAATAAAATAACAACTAAGTTCCATGTTGGTGGTTGAGTTTCGTCCCCCATAATGTTTGGAACTCCTTTTATTTCATTACATTAGGCTTAAACATAGATAACTACCACCAATAAGAATTATCAACCAGTTTCTCACAATTATTTCATGTACCTGTAGTTCAAATATAAATTATTTCCATTAAATATCTAGAAATACACTTATAGCTAATGGATCCAAAAAGTACTAAACTTTGACATATCACACTTAATGATGTATCTCAAGTATAGAAAAAGTTTCAAGACTACTTGATGAAGCAACGTCATTTCGCCTCGAAACCTAACACAAGAAGAAAGAAAAGAAAAAAAATAGAAGCCAAGTAACAAAGAAATAATTAAAATATAAAATAAGAAATCAACAAAAAACTAAGAAAAAAGGGAAGAAAGTAAAGCAGAGAGGGAGAAAAAACAGAAATGCTTTGCCGAGTGCTATTTGTCGGACACTTGGCAATGATGATCGCGTGACACTGCCATCAACTGTGATTGCAAACACATGTAACGCGTGACACTTCCATCAATCGCAATTGCAAACACATGTAACCTTGTTCACTTTAGCGATATGCCAGTCAGCTGAAAATTCTTTTTGGGTCAGTCGATTTTGTGGTCGTCCGATTCCTCTTTAAGATGTGTGTTTTGTTTTTTTTTCTGTGTCATTTTGATGGTGGGTTGGGCTATGTGCAATCGATTGACCCCTTTTTTGGGTCAGTCGAATAGCTTCTTGGGCTCGTTTTTGCTCTTCTGGCTTGTGTTTTTATTTTTTCCTTTTCTTTCCTTTATTGGTTATTTTTTAGGTTTTTGGCTGAGTGTAGTTACGTACATATAAATACTATGTAACATGTGCAAAAATTTCATGATTATATGATTAATTTTGCATATTACCATAAAGTGCAATTTCGGTGCAAAGTTGTGAACAAGTTTTTATTATTTATTTTCTCTTTTCTTAAAGGAAATACCAATGCCACTAATTCATTTTTTTTAGGAAAAATCATTATTTTCTTATTGCTTTAGTCTTTAATTCATTTTCATTCTACTTTAAGGTTAATACCAATTCCACTATTCATTCGTTCTTAGTTTTTTTTTGCAAAAGTTCCACTTTTATATGCTTATTCTTGCATATTTTAAAATACCCAATTTATATATATATATATATATATTTATATATATATATATATATATATATATATATATATATATATATTTCATGCAAAATTGATCATTGTTTGCTTTAGATTATTTTTCACATTTTCTTTGTGCTTAAGTGGTAATACCAATGCCACTAATTCATTCTTCTATACAAAATTTAATTCTTTCTTTTGTGGGTATTTTTGCTTTTTTATTTTTGTTTTCTATTTCTATGCGTTTTTATTTTCCCTTTTCTCTTTCCTGGATTGGTTATTTTTTTGTGGGTTTTTGGCTGCGTGTAATTATATACAAGCTAATACTATATAATATGTGCCAAAATTTCATGATTGTATGAGTATTTTTGCATACTACGATAAAGTGCAATTTCAGTGCAAAGTTGAGCGCAAAATTTTTTATTTTTATTTTTATTTCTTCTTAAAGGAAAATACATTATTTGGGTTACAGTATGTGTAGATTACAGTAGAATGCAAAAAATGCACTCTTACGTGCTTATTCTTTGTATATTCCAAAATTTACAATTTCAGTGCAAATTGTGTGTAAGTTTTGAGAATTTTTTCCTTTTTATTTTCTTTCTTCTTAAAGGGTTTCATTCTTGTTTAGAAAACCTCATTATTTTGATTCTTTTACTTACTTTTTCTGAAAGGGTAATACCACTGCCACAAATTTATTCTTCCACAACAAACATTGTTTTTTTCCTAAAATTTTGTTTTATTTTCTATTTTATTTCTTGATTTTGTTTTAGTTTTCATTTCTTTTCTTTTGTAAGGGTAATACTGATGTCACTAACCCATTACTTTTTAGAAAACACTTTTTCAGAAATCTCACTATAATATGCTCAGCTTTGCTTTTGTTTTTTTTTTCATGTTTTCTGTTTCTATGCATTTTTCTTTTACCTTTTGTTCTTTCCTTTATTGGTTATTTTTTGTTTTTTTTCTGGATTTTGGCTGAGTGCAATTATATACAAGCAAATACTATATAATATGTGCCAAAATTTCATGATTATATAATTATTTTGCGTATTACGATAAAGTGCAGTTTTGGTGCAAAGTTGTGCGCAAGTTGTTTTTAGTTTTCTTTCTTCTGAAGGGAAATACATTATTTCAGTAACACTATATGTAAATTATAGTAGTATGCAAAAAATGCACTATTATATGATTATTATTTCCATTTCAAAAGTGCAATTTCAGTGCAAATTGTGTGCAAGTTTTGGAATTTTTTATTTTTCAATTTATTTCTTCTTAAAGGGTTTCATTTTTTTCTTAGAATACTTCATGATTTTGATTTTGTTTACTTTTTTTCTAAAAGGGTTTCACTTCTCATTAGAAAACTTCATTACTTTGATTTTTTTTTCTTTCATTTGAAAGGGTAATACCAATGCCACGAATTCGTTCTTCCATAGATTTTTTTAGTTTTTATTCATTTTTTGATTTTGTTTCAGTTTTCATTTTCTTTTCTTCTGTAAGGATAACACTGATGTCACTAATCCGTTAGCTTTTAGAAAACTCTTTTTTTTTTGCAAATGTCACTATTATATGCTCATGTTTGCATAGTAATAATGCAAATTATATATATGTATTGTATGCATGTATACAAGAAATATACATATGTGTATAGTCACTAACCGTTGTATGCCAATGTGTGTGAGATTTTTTTTTTGCAAAGCCAATATGTGTGAGAGTGCTATTCATTGCTCTTGTACAAAGGCTTGGCCAACAATATGCTAGAGCAGCCCGTAATCAATGTAAAAATAATAATAAACTGGCTTGGCAGTACTGGACTGCAGCTTGCACCTGTGCGCGACGCTGCGTTGGGCTTTTGTTGCTGCTGCTGCTACCGATCCGAACCACAAGCTTCACGAGTTCATTGAGCTGCCATAACTGGGCTGCCTAATTAGGCTCGAGTGAAACAGAGTTTGGGGTCAATCGACTCACCTAAAATTCATTTTCAGACGATTGACCAGTAGCCAGTCTCAACCCTGTTTGCCGAGTGGCTATAAGAAAACACCCGACAGAGGTAATCTTTGCCGCGTACCATGGTTTTTTTTTCGGTTTTGCTAAAACTCATTCGAATGAGAAATAGATTGGTCTCATTCACTTTTCCAACCGTCGGATCCAGCTGCGCCGCGATTCGTGTTTGTCAACGTGCAGAGCTTCGTAGCGACGTGTGCGCGCCCATCTGGCTCGCGACCCGGCCCTCCTTTTTTTTGTCTTTGCAGTCCGGCCCGGACTGTTTTTGACGCAAAAGACCAGGCCTGCCTAGAATAGGATCTGCTAGTTTTTTGAGCAAATCTGTTGCTGACGGATCGGCTTCAATTTTTTCCTTTTTGGGCAAGCAAGAAATCCTGGCTGCTGCACATTGCTCCAATATTTATATCAGCGGCCTCCAGTACTGTAGTGTCATGCCCTTTCTTTGTTTTTTTTTGTTATGGGAATGCAGACCTTAACTTTTTTATTGATTTTTTTGTTTTCTTCTACAGCACATTTTTGTGTAATACCTTTTCCTTGTTCTAATTCATCCCAAGGTCATGTTTTTGTGTTTTCCCCGTATATGTAGGATGGTGTGCCCAGTCTGCCATTCGCATTGTGGGAGCGATAACGAGCGGAGTTTTCACATTGTTATCCGTGATGACTCTGAAGCTTCCGCAGTAATCTTTTTTCTTCTTTTCTTAATTATTTTTTCTTGCCGTCATTTTATTAACATGAAAGCACTTTTTTTCCTTTTTTTGATATATTTCATGTTTTTCCTTTTTCTTCTTTTTTGTTTTGTCAACAGAACATTCCATGCACTGCAAGGAATAAGTTTAAGCAGGTGTCTGGGTTGAACTTTAAGGTGGTCGGCGATGGCATTTTTTTTCTTAGTTTTTTGTTAGTACAACCCTCCCCCTGAGCGTAACTGCAACTTAGCACATCCAAGCGTAACCGGGCGTCGGGGGGAGGGTTTGTCGGCGTCGATGAAAATTGGTTTCCATTTTTTTGTTAGGGTTTTTTCTTGTAGTCTCAACCGCCCCAACCCAAGCACAATCGCAACTCAGCACACCCAAGCCCAAATGGGGGAGGGTTGTCGGTGTCGATGAAATCGGTTTCCATTTTCCTTTTGTTAGGGTTTTTTGTTGTTGTAATTGCAACCGCCCCAACCCGAGCGCAATCGCAACTCAGTACACACAGGCGCAACCGGGGGTCGGGGCGAAGGGCTATTAGCGGCGATGAAATTGTTTCCATTTTTTGTACTTGCAACCGCCCCAACCCGAGCGCAATCGCAACTCAGCACACGCAAGCACAATTTGCAAGACATACAACACGACCGCAATCGGGGGTCGGGCGGAGGGTTGTCGACGTCGATGAAATCGGTTTCCATTTTCTTTTTATTAAGGTTTTTTGTTGTTGTAGTTGCAACCGCCCCAACCCGAGCGCAATCGCAACTCAGCACACCCAAGCACAACCGGGGGTCAGGGAGGAGGGCTGTCGGCGCCGATGAAATCGGTTCCATTTTTTTGTACTTGCAACGGCCCCAAACCGAGCTCAATCGCAACTCAGCACACCAAGCGCGATTGCAAGACATATAACATGACCGCAACCGTGGGTCGGGCGGAGGGCTGTCGGCGTCGATGAAATTGGTTTCCATTTTCTTTTTGTTAGGTTTTTTGTTGTCGTAGTTGCAACCGCCCCAACCCCAGCGCAACCGCAACTCAGCACACCCAAGTGCAACCGAGGGTTGGGGCGGAGGGCTGTCGGCATCAGTTCCATCTTTTTGTACTTGCAACCACCCCAACCGGAGCGCAGTCGCAACTCAGCACAGCCAAGCGCAATTTGCAAGACATATAACATGAATGCAACCGGGGGTCTGGCGGAGCGTTGTCGGCGTCGATGAAATCGGTTTCCATTTTCTTTTTGTTAGGGTTTTTTGTTGTAGTTGCAACCGCCACAACCCAAGTGCAATCGCAACTCGGCACACCCAAGCGCAACGGGGGTCAGGGTGGAGGGCTGTCGGTGCCGATGTAATCGGTTCCATTTTTTATACTTACAACCACCCCAACCCGAGCGCAATCGCAACTCAGCACACCCAAGCGCAATTTACAAGACATATAACATGACCGCAACTGGGGGTTAGGCGGAGGGCTGTTGGCGTCGACGAAATCAGTTTCCATTTTCTTTTTGTTAGAGTTTTTTGTTGTTGTAGTTGCAACCGCTCCAACCCGAGCGCAATCGCAACTCAGCACACCCAAGCACAACCGGGAGTCGGGGCGGAGGTCTATCGGCACCGATGAAATCGGTTCCCATTTTTTTGTACTTGCAACCGCCCCAACGCAAGCGCAATCGCAACTCAGCACACGCAAGCGCAATTGCAAGACATATAACATGACCGCAACCGGGGGTCGGGCGGAGGGATGTCGGCGTCGATGAAATTGGTTTCCATTTCTTTTTGTTAGGTTTTTTTGTTGTTGTAGTTGCAATCGCCCCAACCCGAGCGCAATCACAACTCAGCACACCCAAGCACAACCGAGGGTCGGGGCGGAGGGCTGTCGGCACCGATGAAATCGGTTCCCTTTTTTTGTACTTACAACCGCCCCAACCCGTGTGCATTTGCAACTCGGCACACCCAAGCGCAATTGCAAGACATATAACATGACCGCAACCGGGGGTCGGGCGGAGGGCTGTCGGCATCGATGAAACTGGTTTCCATTTTTTGTTTTTTGTGGTTGTAGTTGCAACCGTCCAAACCCCAACGCAACCGCAACTCAGCACACCAAAGTGCAGCCGGGCGTCTGGGTTGGAAGGGGCCAGTTGCATGTGTTGGGAACCATTGCATGGAAAACAAAAAAAATTGTACGCACATGCAAGAACAATCAAGGAGATGCATAGCAACGAGAGGTTTATGTGTTATGTCATTTTCTTCTTTTTGCAAATATGTTTTGCTTTTTTCCTCTTATTTTCTAACACAGTTTTCACCTTTTTTTCCTTTTTGTTTGTATTTGTTGATATCACATAGAAAATCCCGAAAGAAAATTGTTCAACCATTGAACTTGGCTCCGAAGGGGTTGTTGATATCACATATGTTTTGTTTTGCTTTCTGTTTTTGTTTTGTAGTTTTGTAATTGCCCACTTGCAAGTCAACCATCGACTCGCAACTATGGGTGCCCGCATACCACTTACAAGTAGAACATCGACTCACAACTAGGGTTGTTTACTCGATGCCACTTGCAACTCAACCATCAACTTGCAACTCGGCCTTTTGTTGTTCTTTTGCAATTGCCGTAGTTGCAAGTCAACCATTGACTCGCAACTATGGGGGCCCGCATGCCACTTGCAAATTGATCCTCGACTCGCAACTAGTCTATTTTTTGTATGTAGTTTTTGCACTTGCCCTAGTTCCAAGTCAATCATCGACTCACAACTATAGGGGGCCTGCATCCCACTTGTAAATAGACCCTCGACTCGCAACTGGTCTATTCTTTTTTGTAGTTTTGTAATCGCCCTAGTTGCAAGTCCACCATCGACTCGCAACTGGTCTGTTTTTTTCTAATTTTGTAATTGCCCTAGTTGCAAGTCCAACATCGACTCGCAACTGTGGGTGCCCGCATGCCACTTACTCGGTGCCACTTGCTACTCGAACAACAACTTGCAACTTGGCTTTTTTGTTGTTGTTTGCAATTGCCCTAGTTGCAAGTCAACCATCGACTCGCAACCGTGGGGGCCCCATGCCACTTGCAAATAGACCCTCGACTCGTAACTGGACTTTTTTTACTTTTCTAATTTCCCTAGTTGCAAGTCCACATCGAGTCACAATTTGTGGGTGCCCCGCATGCCACTTGCATGTAGACCATCGACTCGCGACTGGTCTGCTTTTTTCTTGTTGTTAGGTCTTTTTGTTGTAGTTGCTACTGCTCCAACCGCAACTATGGAACATATAATGTGAGCGCAACTAGAGGTCGGGGGATAGTTGTCGGCACCAATGAAATCGGTTCCAATTTCTTTTGTTAGGTCTTTTTGGTGTAGTTGCAACCGCTCCTACCCGGAGAAATTTGCAACTCAGCAGACCCTAGTGCAGCTGCAGGACATATGATGCAACCGCAACTAGGGGTTGGGGGAAGGGTTGTCAACGTCGATGGAATACAAGCAACTGTGGGGCCCGCATGTCACTTGCAAGCGGATCATCGGCTTGCAACTTTGGGTGGTTACTCGATGTTAGTTGCAACTCAACCCTGGACCTGCAACTAGCCAATTTTTGTGTGCTGCTTCGTAATTGCCCCGGTAACATGTCCACAATCGTCTCGCAACTCCGAGGGCCCGCATGCCACTTGCAAGTAGACCATCGACTCGCAACTGCTCTTTTGTGTTGTTGTATGTTGTTGTTTTTGTTTTTGTTCTTGGTTGTTGTTGTGTTGGTTGTTGGGGGTGTTTACTCGATGCCACTTGCAGCTTGACCGTCTACTAGCAAATGGTCTACTTGCAAATAGACCATCGACTCAAAACTGGTCTGTTTTTTTACTTTTGTAATTGTCCTCCTTGCAAGTCCACCATTGAATTGCAACTGTGGGTGCCCGCATGCCAGTTGCAAGTAGACCATCGACTTGCAACTAGGGTTGTTTTACTCGATGCCACTTGCATCTAGACCATGGACTTGCAACTGGTTTGTTTTCTGTATGTACTTTTGCATTTGCCCTAATTGTAAGTCCATCATTGACTCGCAACTGTGGAGGGCCCGCATGCCAATTACAAATAGACCCTCAACTCGCAACTGGTCTGTTGTTTTTGTAGTTTTGTATTTTCCCTAGTTGCAAGTCCACCATCGACTCACAACTGTGGGTGCCCGTATGCCACTTGCAAGTAGACCATCGACTCACAACTAGGGTTGTTTACTCGATGCCACTTGCAACTCGATCATCAACTTGCAACTCGGCTTTTTTGTTGTTGTTTGCAATTGCCCTAGTTGCAAATCCACCATCGACTCGCAACTGTGGGGGCCCACATGCCACTTGCAAATGGACCCTCCACTCGCAACTCGTCTATTTTTGTTTTGTAGTTTCTTAATTGCCCTAGTTGCAAGTCCACCATTGACTCACAACTGCGGGTGCCCGCATGCCACTTGCAAGTAGAGCATCGACTCGCAACTAGGGTTATTTACTCGATGCCACTTGCAACTCGACCATCAACTTGCAACTCAGCTTTTTGTATGTAGTTTTTGCAATTGCCCTAATTGGAAGTCAACCATCGACTCGCAACTGTGGGGGCCCGCATGCCACTTGCAAATAGACCCTTGACTCGCAACTGGTCTGTTTTTTGTATGTACTTTTTGCAATTGCCCTAGTTGCAAGTTCACCATCGACTCACAATTGTGGGGCAGCATCCCACTTGCAAATAAACACTCGACTCGCAACTGGTCTGTTTTGTTTTGTAGTTTTGTAATTGCCCTAGTTGCAAGTCCAACATCGACTCGCAACTGTGGGTGTCTGCATGCCACTTGCAAGTAGACCATCGGCTCGCAACTAGGGTTGTTTACTCGATGCCTCTTGCAACTTGCAACTCGGCTTATTTTGTAGTTTGTTTTTGCCCTAGTTGCAAGTCCACCATCGACTCACAAATGTGGGTGCCCGCATGCCACTTGCAACTCTACAATCGACTTGCAAACTCATTTTTTTGTAGTTTGTAATTGCCCTAGTTGCAAATCCACCATCGACGTTTGTTTTTTGTCTATACTTTTGTAACTGCCCTAATTGTAAGTCCACCATTGACTCGCAACTAGTCTGTTTTTTGTCCATACTTTTGTAATTGCCCTAGTTGCAAGTCCACCATTGACTCGCTACTGTGGGGGCTCGCATGCCACTTCTAAATATACCATTGACTTGCAACTAGGTCATTCTAGTTTGATGCCACTTGAAAGTCGACATTCCCCCTGCAAGTGGTTCATTTGTTTTTTCATGCCACTTCCAAGTGGACACTCGACTTGCAACTGGTTTTTTATTTTGATGCCCACTTGCATGTGGACATTCGGCTTGCAACATTTTATTTGTTGATTCCAGTTCAAGTCAATGGTCAGCTTTGCAACTTGGGTTTTCTTGTTTCATGCCACTTGCCGGTCGAGGGTCGATTAGAAACTGTGGGATCATATTTTGTTTGTTTGTTGCCACTTGCAAGTAAAGTGTCATTATTTGCATTTTTGTGTTTTGTGATCTTACGGAGTCCACCATTTTTCTTTTTGACTTGCAACTATGATTCTTTGTGTTCATGCCTCTTTTTTGGCAAGTCCAACCTTTTTTGATTCGATAGTTTATATTTCACAAACACTTTTTTCCATACCATTTTGAAGCTAAAATTTTGCAACCAAACGCCAACTAACATGAGAGCCCCTAGTTGTTACTCTTTAGTGAACACACAACTATATATTTTTTTCCTTTTTTCGTCTCTTTTTTTGTTGATTTTTGTTGTAGGCGCACTAGTGTTTTTTAGTGACCCTTTTTTAATCTCAATTTTTTTACAAGGACAGACCCCCAAAATGCTTTCTCTATGTGTTTTTAGAGTAAACACGGTGTTCTGTACTCAACTGCCATTTTAAAACTTTTTTAGGGGGGGTTTTCTGCAAGATTTCCACATCAACAATGGTTCTCCGATGTATATCCACACAGACACATTTATTGTTGCATTTATTTTGTCTCCCATTTGCACCGTCTGAATCGGTGGCGCAGAGGAGGAGGAGGAGACAGGGACGACAAGCTCGAAGCCTTTGGCGAACGAGATGGCCGTGGACGAGCCTCCCGCTCCACACCTCTGCTCGACGCACGAGGCATCCGATTTGGAGACGGCGAGGCAAATACATTTTAAACATTTTTAATACATAATTAATGTTGTTTAATGATATTATACATTTTCAAATGCATTTTTATATTTTTAATACATGATAGGATTTTGTTTATATGTGGGAACACTTTTTGTGAAATATCATAACAAATGTAAAAATATATATTTCATTTTTTTCTACAAGGAGCATGAAAATAGAAAAACTTCTACAGGAAAAATAAAAAAATCAACATTTTCTATAAGAAACATAAAAGCCAAACAGAAAACCGGTAGAGAACTGCACATTAGAAAAATTATACAAAGGACAAACTTAGGCCGGACGTTGCTTGTGGCAACGCTGCTGCTGGCAAAAAAACAATCCCAGCCAAGCACAAATCGTACTAACCAAGGTAGAAGCAACTGGATCGTGCGACGCAATTTTTTGGGCTTCTCTGCGCGTGCGCATACAACAGACATCCAAAACTGGTAAGCAACAACCAAAAACTGACGGGCCAAACCAGAAAACAACAACTAAAACCAGCCCAAACTAAAAACTGGCCCAGTGGACGAAACAAGTCAAAGGGGGGACTCAACCGGGCTGCAACAACAAGGGTTGACGTCATGTGAATGAGACCATACTTATGTCTCAGCTAGATGAGTTCTAGGCGCTCCCTTTTTTTTTCACATCGTGTTTAGGTCGGCTTTACCAAGTGTGTTTTTTGTTGACACTCGGTTTAGGTGGCTGTTTCGGCAAACAGCCGAGCACTGGGCATGAAGCTATTTTCTCGTAGTGATTGGACCAAATAGAAACCGAAGCATGTCGGCACATTGATGCGAAGAGCTAGCCAAGGTTTAGATGTCTTGACTTTATATTGTCAACTCCTCGGTATCTGAAAACAACTGGAAAGATCGATGCTAATTCACGTTCCATGATTCCAATATTGGTATAAATACAGTCGCCAACTCATTTCTTTCGGCATCAATCCAAACCATCTTCCCTAGCTAGCAATTAGAAATGGCTGACCTAGCCAAGCTTTCCCACCACAACCCCTATAGGAACCATGTGTTCCATCGTGTCATCATCTCAGCACTCGTCCTGCTGCTGTCCTGCACGGCGGCGACCAGTGACCGGCAGCCACCACTGATCTCCCAGCTCGCCAAGGACCCCGAGACCTCCCTCTATACCATCTCCGTCAAGGCCGACAAGTCGCCGCTCCTCCTCGACCTCGCCGGCTCGCTCGTCTGGTCGACGTGCCCGCCCTCGTCGGCGCACAGCACGGTGCCGTGCGAATCCGACACGTGCGCCGTGGCCAAACAGCAGTCCTCGCGTCGCTGCCGGTACGTGGACGGCGGCTGGTTCTGGGAGAACCGCGAGCCGGGGCCGTCGTGGTGCGCCTGCGCCGCCCGCCCGCTCAACCCGGTCACTGGCGAGTGCTCCACCGGCGACCTCACGAGCCTCACCATGAAGGCCAACACCACCAACGGCACCATGGTGCTGCGCCCAGAGGAGTCGTTCGCGGTCGTCGGCGCGTGCGCGCCGGGCCGCCTACTGAGTTCGCTCCCCGCAGGCGCCGCCGGCGTCGCGGGGTTCTCCCGGCGCTCGCTCTCGCTGCCGTCCCAGCTCGCGGCTCAGCGCGGCTTCGGACGCAAGTTCTCCCTGTGCCTCCCCGCCTTCGCGACCTTCGGCGACACGCCGGTGTACCTGCCCACGCCGGACCCGCGACGCCTCATCGACTACACGACCTCCATACCGTACACCCCGCTCCTGACCAACCCGGCGAACGCCGGCGGATACTACATCCCCGTCAAGGGCATCTCCGCGTCGTGGCACGGGGCGGACGCGGCGGCGGCTCTGCCCCACGGCGCGCTCGACATTGACGTCCGCACGGGCCGCGGCGGCGTCGTGCTGAGCACGGCCACGCCGTACACGATCATGCGGCCCGACGTGTTCCGCGCTTTCGCCAAGGCCTTCGACCACGCCATAATAAGGTACAGCACATATTAATTAAATGCTTTCAACGCAAACCACCGCACCATTACAGAGTTCCTGCTAGCTAAACTAAGCTCCATGATGGGCGTCCGAAATGGCGTGCAGAGGGAAGGTGAGCTTCATGGAAAGGGTGCCGGCGACGAAGCCGTTCGAGCTGTGCTACCACGGCGCGTTCCCGATGCTGAAGCGAGCTGGCCTCGACATGCCTTACATTGAGCTTGAGCTGGGCGACGGCGCCACGCGCAACTGGACACTGTTCAACGATAACTACATGGTGCCTGTGGACGGGGCGATGTGCGTGGGGATCCTGCCGATGGGGCCTGGCGGCATGCCGGTGGACGGCGAGCCGGCGGTGGTGATCGGCGGGAAACAGCTGGAGAACAACCTGCTGGTGTTCGATCTGGAGAAACAGGTGCTCGGGTTCAGCATGCTTCTGAGCGTCCAGTTGTCCGGCTGTCGAACCTCCTATTTCTTCGGAAACTAAACACTAGTGGGTTTGCCAGCCGGCTCGTTATTCACCTTTTCAGGCTGACATTCTACACACACTATAGGCACTTCAATTTCACTTGGACCGGTTGGAACTTTCACTGTACCTGTACTGTGTACTTGCAATAAACACACATGTTTTTTACTTTCAACCTAAATGGACCCTTTATCTCTACACAATAGCTGTATGTAAGTCGCCCGAATTTGCAATTTGGGTCAGTCGATTTTTTTAAGAAGTAAGTTGGCCGGAGGCAAAGGAAGGAAGGAAGGAGCAGCCACGGGAGATCTATCTTAGGGTGGCAGACTTGCTGACAATCTATCTTAGCGTGACAGGCTCGCTGACGATCTATCTTAGGGGTGTGGGGGAGTGCCGGCTCGACGGAAAATTATGTTCCTCATCAGGGTTAGAGGGATGGCCATGGGCGGGCCAGGCGATCGCGTGGGGGGAGGGGGGGGGGGTCGGCGAGGCAGGCGCTGGAGCACCTCCGGCCGAGGGCAGCGACAACAGTCGGAAGATACAAGGCGATGGTATCAACCCTCATGACATGAAGGATGACTTCTGAGGACGGAACGAGCACCGTGTGTCGTCCAGGACGACCCAAGAGACCATCTTCCATCACCTTAAGGAAGATATGACAACAACAGGGAGCAAGCACCTGATCCGATGGAAAACTGCTTGATCTAGTCGAGGAATGGTCGGGAAGAGCGGCTGGTGACCGGCCAACGAAGAAAACAATGGATTCAAGAGACACGGGACCATACCACCCAATGGCTGGAAACAAGCTGTCAAGATACTCCTGAGTCCTGAACCCGTCAAGCCAACACAAGATATGGTGAGGATGACCAAGGTGAACAAAGAGAAACGAAAAAGTCGATGGAGGACAGAGGCACAACAAAAATGACCTAAATAAATAGTCGTCGCACTGGATTTGGTCGTGGTTGGCGACAAGGAGGCGAGGTGAGGGAGAAGTGGTGCACCACGATCACCTGGACCAAAGGCTCTAGCCGAGATGGCATGCTACAGCCACCCAAGTAATGATGATACAACATGCAATCGTGCCAACACACCTTCAAAGTAGGGACCAACGACGAGGAATTTCCCCCATTGCCATCGTTTCCATGCTTCTTTGCCTGGTTGCAAGGGAGGGAGGCCGCGCTAGGCTTTCTGTTTTGGGAGGACCATGGTGGAAGTGGCACCATTCAAGGGGATTTGTTTCTCCCTCTATATTGGCTCTTAGCCATGCTTAGGGCATCTCCAATGCTATCTCCTAAAACAGACACCCTATCCATCCACAGACCACTTTGTGGCATGACACATGAGCTGGCCATCGAACCGTGTCACTTGAATAAGCATAAAAATCAAAATAGCGAAGGTGGGCCAGGCAGACCTAGAGGAAAAAACACATTGGTTGTGAGGACATGTGATCCAACTGACATTGGGCCAAGAGGACTCCCACATGGTGTTCGGACTCCCACAAAGTTATCCCTGATTTGCTACCGGTTTGCATGAAAATGGAGATGTCGATTGGTCTGCAGATGTTTAGGGGACCGCGTTGGATGCAAAAAAGTGTTCGGGCCACGCCTTTCCAAGAGTTTTGAGGCTCCGTGTGGAGATGCCCTTACTATCCTATGATATTGTCAAGGTCCTACAAATGGATTTCGATGTATTTAGTATTTTCCAAATTGGTTAGAATGAAACAATAGGACAAATTAATCAAAGGCTTTGGAATTTTCATACTTGAAATGACCTAACTCTATTGATAAACCAAACGTAGCACATTAGATCTAAAAATTTGAAGCATGTATGACATGAAAGATCCGCGGTAAAATCAAATATTACATCAAGCTTCTTCGAATTCACCGTCTATAGTTCCATCTTTTGCATCTTTGCTTTTCCTCCACTATTGAGGTGAAAATAGAAAATTGAAGCTGCACAAGCTGGTCTAACCTGAAAGGATTTGGAAAAAGCAACTTGATATGTTGATCCAACTGTTGAGAAACTAATATAATAAGCAATGTGGTTTGGGATATACCCCTTGCGTGACAAGTTCTCGGATCGCTGATTTATTGCCATATTTGTCTATGAAGTATGAACAAGACCGAGAGCAAAAAATATTAAAACGGGAGAATCCCTAATGAAAACTCGCTTAACACTATCATCTCCAACACCATCGCTAAGAAGTGCCAACGTGTTGGGAGTGGAACACACAACCTCTGATCTTGTCAGCCACACTAGGACGAGTCGGAGCCATGAGGCTTTTGTTGTGTGCATCACCATCATATATCCATTTTGCATCATAACTTCATACTGTTATTTATAATGTTTTTATGTATAATAATTCTTTTTGAAGTAATTCTAATGCCTTTTCTCTTATAATATGCAAGGTCTACACAAAGAGGGAGAATGTCGGCAGGTGGAATTCTGGACTTGAAAAAGCTACGTCACAGTTACCTATTCCGCACATCTCCAAATGAGTTGAAAATTTATGGAGAATTATTTTAGAATATATAAAAATACGGGAGCAAATAACTACCGGAGGGGGGCCACCTGGTGAGCACAGGCGCCCCCTGGTGGGTTGTGCTCAGCCCAGCCCACCTCTGTTGGAAATATGCCCTAGAGGCAATAATAAAATGGTTATTATTATATTTCTTTGTTCATGATAATTGTCTATTGTTCATGCTATAATTGTATTATCCGGAAATCGTAATACATTTGTGAATACATAGACCACAACAAGTCCCTAGTGAGCCTCTAGTTGACTAGCTCGTTGATCAACAGATAGTCATGGTTTCAAGTTTTCAAGTTTTGGGTAAAGATTTGATGGACTATGGAATAAGGAGTGGCAAGAGCCTAAGATTGGGGATGCCCATGGCACCCCGAGATATTCAAGAATAGCCAAAAGCCTAAGCTTGAGGATGCCCCGGAAGGCATCCCCTCTTTCGTCTTCATTCATTGGTAACTTTACTTGGAGCTGTATTTTTATTCGCCACATGATATGGGTTTTGCTTGGAGCGTCGTGTATTGTATTATTATTTGCTTTTTATTTTACCACAATCATCCTTGCTGTACACACCTTTTGGGAGAAGCCTACTTGATTAGAATTTGCTAGAATACTCTATGTGCTTCACTTATATCTTTTGAGCTTGAAAGTTTTTGCTCTAGTGCTTCACTTATATCTTTTAGAGCACGGCGGTGGCTTAATTTTGTAGAAATTGCTAGTCTCTCATGCTTCACTTATATTATTTTGAGAGTCTTTTAGAACAACATGGTATTTGCTATGGTCCTAGAATGATAGGCATCCAAGTTGGGTATAATAAAAACTATCATAGGAAGTGAATTGGATGTTATGATCAATTTGATACTTGATAATTGTTTTGAGATATGGAGGTAGTGATATTAAAGTCATGCTAGTTGGGTGATTGTGAATTTAAAAAATGCTTGTGTTGAAGTTAGCAAGTCCCATAGCATGCATGTATGGTTAAAGTTGTGTAACAAAATTGAAACATGAAGTGTACCTGGCTTGTGCATCCTTATGAGTGGCGGTCGGGGACGAGCGATGGTCTTTTCCTATCAATCTATCCCTCTAGGAGCATGCGCGTAGTGCTTGATTTTTGATTACTTCTAAATTTTTGCAATAAGTATATGAGTTTTTTTGACTAAGGTTGAGTCCATGGATTATACGCACTGTTACCTTTCCACCATTGCTAGCCTCTTCGGTACCGTGCATTGCCCTTTCTCACCTTGAGAGTTGGTGCAAACTTCGCCGGTGCATCCAAACCCCGTGATACGATACACTCTATCACACATAAACCTCCTTATATCTTCCTCAAAACATCCACCATTCCTACCTATTATGGCATTTCCATAGCCATTCCGAGATATATTGCCATGCAACTTTCCACCGTTCCGTTCATCATCATCATGACATACTTTACTTTTGTCATATTGCCATTGCATGATCATGTAGTTGACATCGTATTTGTGGCAAAACCACCATGCATAATTTTTCATACATGTCACTCTTGATTCGTTGCACCATCCCGGTACACCGCCGGAGGCATTCATATAGAGTCATAACTTGTTCTAGTTTCGAGTTGTAATTCTTGTGTTGTAATCAATAAAGTGTGATGATCATCATTATTAGAGCATTGTCCCAAAGAAAAAAATAAAGGCCAAAAAAAAGGCCCAAAAAAAGACAAAGAAAAAATAAAAAAATAAAATAAATAAAAGGGGCAATGTTACTATCTCTTTTTCCACACTTGTGCTTCAAAGTAGCACCTTGTTCTTCATGTAGTGAGTCTCATATAGTGCGCTTCAAAGTAGCACCATGTTTTTCGTATAGAGAGTCTCATATGTTGTCACTTTCATATACTAGTGGGAATTATTCATTATAGAACTTGGCTTGTATATTCCTACGATGGGCTTCCTCAAATGCCCTAGGTCTTCGTGAGCAAGCAAGTTGGATGCACACCCACTAGTTTTCTTTTGTTGAGCATTCATTTATAGCTCTAGTGCATCCGTTGCATGGCAATCCCTACTCCTCATGTTGACATCAATTGATGGGCATCTCCATTGCCCGTTGATTATCCTCGTCAATGTGAGACATTCTTCTTTTTTGTCTTCTCCACACAATCCCCATCATCATATTCTATTCCACCCATAGTGCTATATCCATGGCTCACGCTCATGTATTGCGTGAAGGTTGAAAAAGTTTGAGATTGTTTAAATACGAAATAGTTGCTTGGCTTGTCATTGGGGGTGTAGAATTTGGGAACATCTTTGTGTGACGAAAATGAAGCATAGCCTAACTATATGATTTTGTAGGACTGAACTTTCTTTAGCCATGTTATTTTGAGAAGACATGATTGCTTTGATTAGTATCCTTGAAGTGTTACTATTTATTATATCAATATGAACTTTTATTTTGAATCATTTGGATCTGAAAATTCATGCCACAATAAAGAAAATTATATTGAGAATTATGCTAGGTAGCATTCCACATCAAAAATTCTGTTTTTATCATTTACCTACTCGAGGACAAGCATGAATTAAGCTTGGTGATGTTTGATACGTCTCCAACGTATCTATAATTTTTTATTGTTCCATGCTATTATATTACTCCTTTTGGATGTTTATGGGCTTTATTTTACATATTTATATCATTTTTGGGACTAACCTACTAACCGGAGGCCCAGCCCGTATTGCTGTTTTTTTGCCTATTTCAGTATTTCGAAGAAAAGGAATATCAAACGAAGTCTAAACGGAATGAAACCTTTGGGAGTGTGATTTTTGGAACGAACGTGATCCGGAGAACTTGGAGTGCAAGTCAAGAAGCAAACGAGGCGGCCAGGAGATAGGAGGGCGCGCCCACCCCTCCTGTGGGCGCCCCCTGTCTCCTGGGCCCCACGAGCAGCCACCGACGTACTTCTTCCTCCTATATATACCTACGTACCCTGAAAACATCCAGGGAGCCAACAAAAAAGAATTTCCACCGTTGTAACCTTCTGTATCCGTGAGATCCCATCTTGGAGTCTTCACCGGCGCCCCGCCGGAGGGGGAATTGACCATGGAGGGCTTCTACATCAACACCATAGCCCCTCCGATGAGTTGTGAGTAGTTTACCACAGACCATCGGGTCCATAGTTATTAGCTAGATGGCTTCTTCTCTCTTTTTGGATCTCAATACAATGTTCTCCTCCTCTCTTGTGGAGATCTATTCGATGTAAACTCTTTTTGCGTGTGTTTGTCGAGATCCGATGAATAGTGGGTTTATGATCAAGTTTATCTATGAGAAATATTTGAATCTTCTCTGAATTCTTTTATGTATGATTGAGTTATCTTTGCAAGTCTCTTCGAATTATCACTTTGGTTTGGCCTACTAGATTGATCTTTCTTGCCATGGGAGAAGTGCTTAGCTTTGGGTTCAATCTTGCGGTGTCCTTACCCTGTGATAGAAAGGGTTGCAAGGCACGTATTGTATTGTTTCCATCGAGGATAAAAAGATGGGGTTTATATCATATTGCATGAGTTTATCCCTCTACATCATGTCATCTTTCTTAATGCGTTACTGTCAGGACCCCGACTCAATGTCACATCGATCTAGCCTGTAACACCTCATATCACTTTGCGGCCTCACGCACGGTATTCCCACGGGTGTCGCCTTACCTTTGCCCGGGACCGTTTGCGCCTTTTGGCACACGTATATGATAGTGTCGCTAGCATCCATATGATAAGGAGCCCGGGCTGACATGGCTAGATTACTAGATGATCCCCTAAGACACCTAGGGTCATATTAATAATTCCAACATATATGTCGAGGCAATAGAATACCTCAACTCAGCATTTAGTGTGATTAACCTGGCCCAAAGGAACATCGGAACAGGAGGAAGGGATTTTGCAAATGCTTGAGACTATTTAGAAACACAGGATGACTCGGACAAAGATAACGGCTGTAAATGCTCAAAAAGATTGGAGACATGCTACAAAAATGGTGGCATAGCCACTCTGAAGCACAATATCAAGGTTTCGAGATCAACAGTTATGAACATACGGAAGTAGTAAAACTGAACTGAGATTTGAAACTAACCATTCTATAAGTCTATGGATTAGTAACACGTCATCCTGATAGATAGATGAGAAAGCCTAGTTTCTTAATCCCCGTAGAAAAGAAGAGGTTGACTCAGATCAGAAGGCCATGAGGGATAAGGAGTAAAAAGAACCTTACGTTCCCATCCCACAATCAATTCCCCTACATATAACTAAAGCATTTCTAGACTCAACTTTGACCAGTTTGGCTTGGTAATCCTCTGCGATCAAGCTCGATACCAAAGCTGTCGGGACCCGACTCAATGTCACATCGATCTAGCTCAGTAACACCTCATATCACTTTGCGGCCTCACGCACGGTATTCCCACGGTGTCGCCTTACCTTTGCCGGGACCGTTTGCGCCTTTTGGCACACGATATGATAGTGTCGCTAGCATCCATATGATAAGGAGCCCGGCTGACATGGCTAGTCGTAAACCCAAAGTGGCACAGACTTACAGGACAGCATCCATGACCCAAAGATCGAACATGTCGGTCATCGTGAGTGAATCCAGGCTGTAGCACTGGGCTAGCAGACTCGGTGAACCGGCTGTAGCGGGCTAACAGACTCGGTATTCGTCGCGTGACATTTCACGAAGGGATGAATACGAGAACGAAGAAGGACACATGCCGGCCAGCCTAAGTGTTCGGAGCGAGAGCGAGCTACCATGGCTCGGTGGAAACACTAGGAGACATTTCCCGGTAAGAGAGGCTACTAAAGATAAACAACTAGATAGTCAGATCCCACACATACCAAGCATTTCAATAACATACACACAATATGCTCGATATGTGCAAATACAACATGGCATCACAACATGACTCTACGACTCAAGTATGTATTCATTAGGCTCCGAGGAGCGAGATATTACAAACATGGGTCTCACGACCCAACATTCAGAGCATACAAGACAAAGCACATGCGGAAGCTTAACATGTCTGGGTACAGACATCTACAAATGAAAAAGGCTGAGAAGCCTGACTATCTACCAGATTCTGCCGAGGCACAAGATCGTAGCTGAGGTAACAAGCTAAACGTCGAAGTCCACGCGGAACTACTAGCGAGATCAAGTCTCTCGCAAAAACGTAAAATAGGCAAACGTGAGTACAAATGTACCCAAAGAAGACTTACATCGAACTAACTACATATGCATCATTATCAACAAAGGGGTGGTGGAGTTTAACTGCAGCAAGCCAGCTTTGACTCGGTGGCTAACCTGAACTACGACTGCAAGTAACTCTTTTGAGGTGGCACACACGAGTCCACATATTCACCATATCAATACACCACTATGGATCCGCTCCCGTCTTCCTACGAGAACGCCATCCATAGCACTCACGCTTATCTTGCGCATTTTAGAGTATCCACTTTCACTTGTCTATGAACTGTATAAGGGGTCCAAGTTTCCATATCCGAGGAATCCGGCTATTCAATAGATAATGATAACCCCGCAGGGTGTACTTCTTCACACACGCTCTCGCCACGTACGCTCAGACACGTCATGTACCTCGGCAACCTTCAAGCGGAAGCCAGGCGAGGAGTCGGCCACGACCTACCTAAACACTCAAGTCTCTCGTCCGTGTTTATCGCCTATTCGGGTTCCATCCGCAAGGAGATCCGCCGGGTGTCGCCACGGCCCCAAACGATGTGTGCAGGGTTCCCGAGCCCACCATCCGGTGCCACTCGGTACACCAGTGCCACGTGTGCCTAGTGTGTCCCAAGCCCACCCTGCCGGGTGCCACTTGGTAGAAAAATAGCACTACCTACAAACACCGAAACTAGTTGCAACTCACGGACAGAGAACAAGGGTGATTAAGAAGCCGAGAGGGTCGAGTTACGGAACCCAATGTGTGGTAGTAACTGTTCATGGATCACAAACACGTAACTCAGTTCACGAGGACGGCTGCAATGAGACAACCCACCATGTACTCCTACATGGCCTCTCACCGCTACCTTTACCAAATCGTGTTCACACACTTAGCTCACACACAAGACGACATGTTCACACGCCTCGATTCATTCTCGATGAATCGACTTGACTCAACTCTAAGCAATAGCAGGCATGACAAACAAGCATGAATGAGTAGGCACATCAGGGCTCAAACAACTCCTACTCATGCTAGTGGGTTTCATCTATTTACTGTGGCAAAGACAGGTCATGCAAAGGATAAAGGGGTTCAGCTACCGCAGCAAGTAGCAGATGAATCGTTGTTGTCCTAATGCAGTAAAAGAGAGCAGGAGCGAGAGAGTGGGATTATATCGGAATGAACAAGGGGGTTTTGCTTGCCTGGCACTTCTGAAGATATTATAGTTCTTCATCGGTGTCATCGAACTCGTCGTCGGAACCACGTCTATCGAGAGGGGACAAACACCGGTAACTGAGAAAGAACACAATCAATGCAATGCTACAATATGATGCATGATCATGACATGGCAATATGATGTGATTTGAGCTAATGCACCTAGCTATGATTTAAATGAAGTTGGTTTGAATACATGATTCAAATTCCAACTCCATATATGATTATTTAAATGCCCTTTATTTGTTTTGTCCAAAACAGAGGACAAACATTGTTCAAACATGCATGGAAATGGTACAGATGGATTCCTTGAATTTTTCTGATAATTTTTCATATATAATTTGTTTGATTTGGAGCTACGGTTGATTTTATATGATTTTTAGAAGTTTGCAAGATTTTCTGGATTAATTGCGTCAGCATGACGTCGGGGTGACATCAGCAGGTCAGCTGGGTCGGCCAAGTCAAACCTGACCTGTGGGACCCATACGTCAGTGACACTGGGGTTGGACCCGGTCAAACCCGATGCTGACTGGGCTTGACCGTGCTGTAGGGCCCACTGTCAGTGGCTGTTAGGGTTGCTTAGGTGGCGGGGTTAGTGTCTAATGACGTCCACATCGTCAGTCGCCGGAGTTTCGCCGGCGACGACCATTTCGCGCGGCGGAGATCGTCGGGATTTCGCTACAGCCCACGGTTTGAGGCGGGGTTTGCTCCTACGTGTTCCTGGGAGCGAGCTGCATCGACCAGTGGTGGTGGCCGGAGCTGGGGTGGCCTGCAGAGGCACCGGCGACGAGTTTTGCGGCGGCCGAAGCTCGGACGGGGTTAGGTTCGGCATTACACGGCACGGCGAGATCAGTGAGGGCTCACGGGTTCTCGGGTCACCAGAGCACGCCGTGCAACGAACGCAAGTGTAGGAGCTCGGGGGCGCGGGGCTTGCCGGCCGTGGCGGACGGCGAGCTACGGCCATGGCGGCGCAGCTAGCTAGGGGACGGACCAGAGAGGGAGAGGTGAGGGTAAATACTCCGGGGCTCACAGCGAGGTCGAAGAGCAGCTCGGTGGTCTCGGGGAGGCGTCGGAGACGGCGAATCGACCGCGGCGATCGCCGGACAGATGCGGCGATGAAGGCGGCAGGGACGACGCTGCGGTGCACCCGGCGTCACGTGGGTTGGTGGAGACGAAGAGGAAGGCGCGGCGGTTCTTCTGGAAGCATCGGCGAGGCGAGGGGTGGACATTGGCCGCGGTGGAGCTCGTCGGTGCTCTCGGGTGCTCGTGGTCGGTCGCGAGAGAGAGAGCAGAGGAGGAGGAGGGGGTCCAGAGCGAGGGGGATCAGGGGGGTGTCGTGGCGTCTCCACGCGCGGACAGGCTCGAAGGGGAGGCCGCCCGTACAAGGAGGTGGCCGGCGGCGTCGGCGTCGTCGCCCAAAGACGCAGCTGCTTCGGGGCGAGGGGGAGGAAGATGAGTGGCAGCTGGGCTGCACAAGACGGGCAGCATGCAGTGGGCTGGTATCCCTGGTGGGCTTCAAGGTAGGTCCAGTACTATCTCTCTCTCTGTTGTTTCTGTTTTATATTTTTTTCTGTTTTGTTTTGGTTTAGTAAAAATACCAAACCATTTAATAAAATCCTGAAAATAATTATGTGGCTAGAACTAAAATATACCAAACCACATAAAATGTTCCAGAATTATTGGACATATATTAGTTATATATAAAATATATATCCAATGCAAGTAGTTATTGAATTAATTCAAATGGCCAAAACAAATATTTCTGTGACTCCAAAAATATTGGTTTGAATTCTACCTCTTACCAATATTTCCATTGAATAGCAGGAACATTTTCTTGGATTCATTTGAGAAGAATTAAATGTTGGTTATTTTTAGAGGTTTTCTGAGGCTTTTGAAAATTCCTCAATTCAAGTTTCATTTGAATTTAAACATGATGCTCACCTGAAGGGCTAGCCTAGTGCATACCAGAACTAGGGATGTGACAGTTACTCTATTCTTATGAACTTAATACTCTAGATGCATGCTGGATAGCGGTCGATGTGTGGAGTAATGTAGTAGATGCATGCAGGAGTCGGTCTACTTGTCACGGACGTGATGCCTATATACATGATCATGCCTAGATAATCTCATAATTATTCGCTTTTCTATCAATTGCTCGACAGTAATTTGTTCACCCACCGTAATACTTATGCTATCTTGAGAGAAGCCACTAGTGAAACCTATGGCCCCCGGGTCTATCTTTTATCATATAAGCTTTCAATCTACTTTTATTTGCATCTTTACTTTTTGCATCTATATTATAAAATATCAAAAATATATTTATCTTATCATACTATCTCTATCAGATCTCACTTTTGCAAGTGGCAGTGAAGGGATTGACAACCCCTTTATTGCGTCGGTTGCGAGTTCTTTGTTTGTTTGTGTAGGTGCGTGGGACTTTTGAGGAGCCTCCTACTGGATTGATACCTTGGTTCTCAAAAACTGAGGGAAATACTTACGCTACTTTGCTGCATCACCCTTTCCTCTTTAAGGAAAACCAACGCAAGCTCAAGACGTAGCAACGCCCTCAGTGGCCACGCCCACGGCCTCGATTCTTGAACTGACCGCGCCCCCTGTACACCGCATTAGATGAGGATTTGAAACCCCCATCGGTGCCATCGCCAAGCATCTCCACCCGCTGATCAAAGGCAGAAATCTGAGCGAAGAGGTCATCCACGGTGATGACAGATTTGACAGTGCCAATGGCCGCCACAACCGGATCATAATATCGGTCTAGACCTACAAGTACATAATCTACCATCTCGGGATCAGAAACCGGACGACCTGCTGCTGCAAGTTCGTCCCCAAGGTTCTTCATCTTGGCATTGTAGGCGCTGCTGGACATGGCGCCCTTCTTTGTGGTAGTGATGGCGATCCGCATGTTCGTGATTCTGGATTGGGACTGCGATGCAAAAATTGTGGTGATTGCAGTCCATAGAACGAAGGTGTTTTCCTTACCAAGAACTTGAGCAAGGATCTCCTTGGAGAGTGAATTCAACAGGTTACTTAGGACCTGCTGATCCTTCGACAGCCACGGTGCGTACAGATGATTTGGTACTGCAACCGTGGTCTTGTCCGACTGCTACTGCTCCATCGTGGTTGGGGGCGCCGCGTCGGTTCCATCAAGAAGCCCCGTGACCTGCGCTCCTCGCAGGCCGGGCATTACCTGAGCTTTCCACAAGAGGTAATTCCCCTTTGAAAACTTCTCGGATGGAGGAGGACTGAGGTTGAGGACGACCATGGTCGAGGTGGAAGACATGGCGATGAAAAGATGTTTTCTAGATGCTAGATTAGGAAGAGGATGGCTCTCACAAACCTCTTTTTACCGGTTCCTGGAGGTACCGGCAAACCATCCATCGTTCGTCTTGTTTGCGATTCATGCATTTATGTGGCCCACCTCTGGTATAGCATTTGTATTCTCATAACCCACCTCTTGTATAGCACTGTTGTATGTCAGATAGCTGGCCCACCTCTTTTCACCACTTCGCACTAGTATGTCAGCTACAGGTACTACTTCTGTCAGCACATTGTATGCATGCATGCAACTTCTTTCCTCTCTCTGCCCTTTCAAACAAATGCATCTTTATTTATTTTTTTGCTTACAATCTTAGATGGTCACTGTCTTTCACATTAAAAATCCGTTATTGAATTTCTTATATATATTCAAATTCCTTGCAACAAGATATACAGAACAAGTTCAATCTTGAATATTTTTCGACTAAATTTAAAAATAACGTGTTTCATAGTCTCCGAAAAATATTTCGTTTTATAGATTTCACTTAGTACAAAAAATAAATTTCACTAAGTTCATAGATATAAATCATTTCAAGGAATTGAAACATATATTTGAAGTCAAAATGATTGAAAATCAATCTTTTATAAGGACTGAAATCAGTTTTCTAAAATGAGTGAAATAATTCAAGCACTTCTTTTCAAATGAAACGAGCAAAATTTGTAATTTCAAATGAGTGAAATCAGTGAAACCCATTATTGCGAGTGTAGTAGTTTTCTGAAACTACTAAAATGAGTGAAATCTATCTTTTGTAACGAGTGAAATCACTTTTTTGAAACAACTGAAATATAGTATTTCAATTGAGTGAGTGTAATATGTTTTCGAAATTAGTTTCTTGAAATATTATATTTCTGAAAAATTATATACCAGCTTATTGACATATATGAAATCAATTTGTAAATGAGTGAAATCTGTATTTTCAAAGTAGTGAAATATTTTTTTCGGAATGAGTAAACGCTGTTTATTGAAATGAGTAAATCGTATTTTTGGTAATGTGAAACTAATTGAAATAGTAAAATTCAATCTAGCCGAATTGTATCCAAGACCGGTCTTATTTTAAAGGTCTTATCACCCTGACTTCAAATGTACAAAAAAACTCATGAACTGAAATTTGGTTCATAAGTTATTAACCATTCAAAATATGATCAGGAAATAAAATGCAACTACTTTGTTTGGGGAGAGAACCCATGCGCCGTCCTCTTTATCAGTCACCCATTTCTGTCACATCAAAAGCTGTCACACATCTGACATGCACAGATGTATTCCTTTGTCTAATGTCTATATTGCGTGGCAAATTACTTTTACTTTATACACAAAAGGTTGGCACGAATCTCAAAGAAACCAAGTGAATGGCAGATTCTCCACCGGTAGCTCCCAGCTCCGATAAAAAAAACTTAGTCGAGATAGCTCCGTATACCATGTAAACTTTCAAAACCATGTAAACTTTCAAAGCGTTCCTACTCCTCGTAAGGAGCGGCGTGGTGTTTATTTATGTGCGACGGAAAAGCCTCTGTTCGTGGCGTACAAGGCAAGGCCGATCGCTAGGATACAGCGTTACAGGAGAAAGAGAACGAGGTAGCTACGAGAGGGAATAGAGATAAGAGATAGTTGGGATTACGTCAGGTTTAAAGAATATCATCTAACAGGAGTGACAGTTCTAAGCGCTTCGAGTGAAATTGAATCTGCTGCAATCCATATAGTGTGGCAGCCTGAGAAACCCGAGCCGCTTCTTCTCCATGTCGAAGTCGAGCACGAGCTCCTCCAACTGGGCTCCTCCGAGTATCACCGCCGGCGCCCTGCCGGCGCCGGCCTCCACCCCCTTCATCTCCACGAACCCAACGCACGCCGTCCCCGGCTTGACGTCCACCATGAAGTTCTTCCCAGTCATCCACCAGTCATTCCCGCCGTCGAGCGCCAGCCCGACGTTCGGCACCCAGTACCCGCCGGGGTTGTTTCCCAGCGATTTCGTGTCGTAGCACAGCTCGAACGGCGCCACAGGCTTCACGGCGCGCGCCACGGGCGCTCCGTTGGCAGGCTGCGCCGCCAGGGCCTTGGTGAACGCGTCCACCAATGGGCGGTACACGTCCCGGCGGACCATGGCGTAGGGCAGCCTCGTGCTGAGCATCACACCGCCGGTGGCGAGCGCGCGCTCTGAGACGGAGACACGGGTGTCCTCCACTTGGATGGCCTTGACGGAGATGTAGTGCGCGGGGCTGCCGTCCTTGCTGACGAGCGGCGTGTACGGCATCGACTGCGTCAATTGCGGCCACGGGAGCGGGCCGCCGCCGAAGATGGCCACGCCAGGGCCGCCGCTGGGGAGGCAGAGGAGGAACTTGTTGGCGACCTTCTGGGCGGACGCCACCTGCGCCGGCAGCGCCAGGCCGGAGCCCCCGAGCCCGGCCACGCCCGTGGAGCCCCGGGGCAGCGACGCCAAGAGCTTCCTTGGCGCGCACGCCGCCAGGATCCGGACGTACACCTCGCTCACCGGGTTATTCCCGTCGGTGGTGTCGGCTACGAGCGTCGTGCGGGCGAGGCTCCCGGCGTCGCAGGCGCCGGTGACCGGGTTGTATGGGTACGCCGTGCACGGCTTGTCGTGCCTGTCGCTGCCGCAGCTGGGCGCGGGGCAGCCCGGGGCGGGGTAGGCGTTGGCGAGGAGGCAGGTGGGGCTACTGCACGGGATGTCTGTCGGCAGATCGCCGCGCTGGCACATGGACCAGACGAGCGGGCCGGCGATGTCAAGGACGAGGCTGGCGCCCTGGTGGAAGGGGATTGTGTAGAGGGAGGTGGCGGGGTCCTTGGTGACCGGAGCGAGCACCGGAAGACCTTTGGACGACGCCAGCGCAGCGAGCGAGGCGGCCAGGACGACGAGGAGGAGGACTCGTGCCATCTTTGCTTGCACAGATGGACAATGGAACTGGATGTCTGGATCGACGCGTGTGCGTCTCATTTATATAGTGGGTTGGGTTCTACCGAGCGAGCAAGTACGATCTCTGCACAACGCAGGATATGCATGCAATGTGCGTAGACAAACCATGCTTGACCCTACGCGTCGACCAGCTCAAGAAAAGTATACTCGCATGCACGTGTGTTTGGAGCCCACTACCCACCAGATTGTTCGTTCTCTTGTAGCCGCCAAACTCTCGCCCTCTCGTCGCTTCCAATGTGCGGCAGCCGAGCAAAGAGCAGGGCCGGCAGAAATTGACTAGCACTTCTCTCCTGCAGCGAACAGCGAGAGCAGGCCGCCGACTAGGAAACTTGACGATGTGTACACAACATCGTCACACGTGTTCTTTGTGTTGTTCCGTATGTCTACCGCAGTAAAAAATAGTCAAGTATTTGGGGCGTATATCTACTATATACTCGTTTCCTTTTAGTCGGCATATAAGATCTGATCAAAGTCAAACTTAACAAAGTTTAACTAACATTATAGAAAAAAAAATCATCATCTACAACACTAAAGTTATATGTCATGAAAATTAATTTCAACATTCATCTAATAATGTTAATTTCATATCGTGAATGTTGATATATTTTCCTACAAAGCTAGTCAAACTTTACAAAGTTTGACTTTGACCAATTGTTATATGCGAACTAAAAAGAAACGGAAGGAGTACTACAAAAAAAATACGGTTCAAAAATAGGGAAATAAGCTAGAAATTCTCACGTTAATCAGCAACATCCGGCCGTCGATTTAATATCTAAAAAAAGGGTAGCTGTTGGATCTCAACCACTAACTATTTGCATTAAAGATGAAAGAATTTCGCAAAAAAAATTTGAAAGAATTTACCCACCTATGACAAACACTATTTTTTTTCTCACGTGCATCTTATCTTATTTAGAGCATCTCCATCAGCCGCCCAACGCGCCGCGCATTATAAAAGCATTTGCAGCGTGCCGGTCGTCTGTTTTTGCGCGGCGCGGAGCGTTGACTCCAGCGGCTGCTGTAAGCTTAGCGCGCGTGAGTAGCTCCAATAGGCGCCGCAAAAATACTGCGCGCGCTCCCGCACAAACAACATATGCACACCAAACACAACCAAGAAGATCAAACACGAACAAAATAATCAACAATAAATAGTTCAATTTCACTATTACAACTTAAATAAATAGTTTATCTTTCAATACAACAAATAGTTCAAAAATACAACATCGAACGCACAAATTATGATGCTCTTTGTCGGCCATTTCATGCCCACCACTCCTCGATGAGATCCTTCTGAAGATCATCATGTGTTTCGGCACGTCGAATGACATGATAGGAGGCAACAAAACGAGCCACCTTCTCAGCCTCCGCCGCACTCACACGTGATGTCCCAAGAGCTCATAGTGAGAGTAGTCTACATCTTGGCCACGCTCATTCTCGATCATGTTGTGTATGATCACACAAGCGTGCATGACGTATCAAAGCATCTTTTGATACCAAAATCTAGTCGGTCCTCTCACAATAGCAAATTGGGCTTGCAAAATCCCAAAAGCTCTCTCCACATATCTTTTCTAGCCGCCGCCTGAGCATTGTGGAAATCAAGATTTTTCTTACCTTTCGGTTTTTTCAACGGCTTCACAAATATTTGCCACTTTGGGTAGATACCATCCGCAAGATAGTAGCCATAGTTGTATGTACGGCCATTTGCTACAAACTACACCGGTGGCAGTTCACCATTTGCAATCTTATTCATTAGTGGTGACCGATTAAGAATGTTGATGTCATTCAAAGATCCAGGCATTTCAAAAAAGCATGCCAAGTCCAAGTCTCTTGACCGGCCACAGCTTCAAGGATTATAGTGGAACCCTTTTTTTTGCCATGGAATTGGCCATGCCATGCCTTAGGACAATTCTTCCAACTCCAATGCATGCAATCTATTGAGCCAAGCATACCTGGGAAGCCGCGAGCTTTGTTCATCTCCAATAGCCTTGCGGCGTCTTCAGCATTGAGAGATCTCAAATACTCCTGGCCAAACACTTGCACAATTCCGACTGTGAAGCGCTTGACACACATGATGGCTTGACTCTCACCCATGGCCAAGTGATCATCAACTAGATCAGTGGGGATACCGTATGCCAACATACGCAAAGCGGCTGTCACCTTCTGAAAGGTGCTATGCCTGAGCTCTCCTGAGGCAGTCCTCCTTTGCTGAAAAAACCGGTCATGGCTCGCTAGTTTCTCTCAAAAGCCTGAACAACTTGGTGCTCATCCTAAACCGGCGCCGGAAGTACAACTCGGGGCACACGGGAGGATCCGCAAAATAGTGCGTGATCAATATGTTGTGGGCATCGATCCTATCCCTCCAAATTTTCTACCGACCCATAACCGAACCACCGTGCTTCGGTTTTTTATTGATGTGCATAGCTAGGATCATTGCAAGATCCTCCTCCTCTTCAATATCAAATTCTTCTTCGGAAGAATCATATGGTGAACTCATCTACAATGTTCAACTTAAACTAGGCTATAAAAACTACAAACAACATGCACCAAATTCATGTAAAAAATGTGAAGTTGAAGCAATACATACCTTGCAAGCATTTTGTCGAACACCTTGCGGGCGCCGAGTGGTAGTGGGCGGACGTGCGCTGTTCGTCCGAGGAATGCCGCGCGCGAGGGGCGGTGGCGACTAGAGGGAGACGGAGGAAGCAGTGGCGGCGCAGGGATACGCCGGGGAAGCGCCGGAACGGTCACCGAAGCAAATGGGTGGAGCGGGCGGCGGGGGCGCCAGCGGCTGGATGGGGGGTAGGTGGAAGTTGCGAGCGGGCACTCGAGTATCCAGCGCGCGGCAACAGGCGCAGCAAATAAACGGCGCGTGATGGCGTTTCGGACCACACGCTGAACTAGTTATGCCGCGCGCGCGGGTTTTGCCCTCCATTGGAGTGCCCGGAGCGGTAGCGCGCTCACAGAAACCACTAATTTTTCAGCGCGGTGCTTATATAGCGTCTGTTGGAGATGCTCTTATTATAAGGTTTTTTAATATGCTCCCTCTTTTTGCGTGATTGCAAACAAGAAAGAAAGATTTGGCCGAGCTGTAAATCCGCACGCCTCTGTCATAACCGATCTGGATTCCCGAGGCAGGAATGTTCATCATTCTCCATGAGCTTGATCTGTATCTCTCCATGAAATTTGTTGGCAAACGGACAATCGGAGATAGACATTAGTGTGATGACCAGATTGATATGATCTAGGCAAACGGAGATAGACATAGCGTGGAGATCAGATTGACTTGTCCTCGCTTGTCGAGCAGCCGCGGCCTGGCGGCGCATCTTCCTTTCCTCCTTCGTGTCTTCTCTATTCGACGCTCTGATCTTATTTTTGCTATCGATATCACTAGATGATTCCCCGAGCGTTGCTGCGGGAATGTATGGTCAAAAAATAAACATTGATGATCATATTACTTTTCAGTCACATGGAATAATGTTATGAGTTAAAGGGGAAAGAACAATTTACTTTTCAGTCTCCAGTACAGTTCTATGTGTAGGTGCTACTGCTAACAACAGGAATCCTACACCAACCAAAGTTTGGAAGTACATTATCAAAGACATGGTCATTACATACTTTCCAAATGCACTAGGTCTCCAAATAGCAATTTCCATGGCAAATAGTTTGTTGATCTATTCGTTAACAATCTCTATCCCTCGAATAATTTTGTTGCCGGCATTGCAAGGTAAATGAAAATCCAAGAAAAATACGGCTATATTCCTTGACACGAGCACTTGAGCCGCCAGAAGATTTCCAAAGCAAATTGAAATGGAATAAAAGATGCCTCAACTTTAAATATGCCCGCCAAAAGACTAAGGCACGTCATAGAATTAGGAGCCCTGCTGGATTAGTAACAATAGATGTCAGTAAGGAAGCTCATAGTTATACAAAATAGCAATAGGTATATTTTTTTGACAAATAGATCAACAAAAAGATTAAAAAAAAAAGCAAAAGATATATTACTATCCCAACAAAAAGATTGATCACATGACATCATGACATGAGAGGAAAAAAGACAGATGCATCAAGTAGCAGAACGGGGCAAGAACACAGCCCACTTTATTTTTTGCATGTATTCTCAGCATAGATGAATTATACAATTAGAAGAAAAAAAATACTACCATGAGACGGTACATAAAAGATCCCTTGCCAGACCACAATAAAGGCAACAAAATTGTAAGTGAGAGTAATAAACATGGTCACAAAGCTGATGGCACCTAGATTAGTAATGGCCTAGTTCTCTACAGTATTCCATGAAGATTTTGCCCCACGTTACTCACAATAAGAAGAAAGGGAACATTACTTGCAGATGCCAAATCATTTTAAAGCAGCCGAAAGATTGAGATTTGAGCACCCACTCCACTACTCCTTTGGCAAATTTTGGGTCATTCCCACAATCAAATTGACAAAAAAATGGAATAATCCAATGAGTCTACAACACCAATAAAAATGAAATCATGTACATTTGATAGAAATGTACATATGAATATAGCAACAAACTTACACGAATTGATATACTGAACCCTTTATAACTGGCGATGCACAAATACTGAACCATACATAACCGGTGATTATTTGCTAGAATTAGGTGCCAATTATTACCATGAAGGCCAAGATAATGGGAATGAAGAAAGCATTGTGAATGAAAAAATAAAATTTGATTTGGAATCCCATATGCTCAAAAGAACTCTACAATGCTGCAAAAATAAAACCGTGTTTGAATTATGAAGTTTCCTTAGAGGAAAACAAAACATATCTTACATTCATATTGCAGCGATGAAGTATTTTTCAAGCATAAAAAAACCATTGGTTGTCAATGATATACCCACACATGGTGTTAACAACAGAACATTGATGCACTTTTAATATCAAATCCATGTCTTCATCTGTTGGGATGGCAATATAGATCTCAAAGTTTTCTCATACACTGCCGAAACATGAGTGGTATGACATCAACTTCACTGATTATATCTTCTATATTTCAAATGAAAGTTGTCATGTAGCAAAATCCCCCAGCCAACTTCATGAAAAAGAGAACGGATCTGTGACGAAGCTGAAATAATCATAATGGTATGGATCAGTAATCCTATAATTATGATACAACACATGTGCTTTTGATAAATATAATGTAAGAGGGAACTTCAGATTAACTTTGCATGAACTGGCAGGCATACACAATTTTGGAGCAAAGGTGCAGAGACCAACCAGATGATGAAGACTATGGGAGCGATGCCGCTCCACTATCTGAAGGGGAACTTCTGCGGGAGAACAGGAAGTTGCCGAGAGGTGGCGTCCTCGTCGCTTCTTGGCAGCATGGAGGGGGTGGAGTTCGTCCTTAAGGAGGCAGAGTCATCGAGGTAGCCAGGGTTGGGTGCCTCAAATCTGCAGCGTGGTAGTCCTGCACTGGATCTCCCTCTCCCTCTCCCCTTACTCCACCGCCCCCACCCCTCACCATCTCTCCCAGATTAGATCGAGCCGCAGGTGAGGCGGCGGCCAGATCGATGACGTGATGGCGGTCGCTCCGTCGAGGTCTTCGCGCGCCAGGAGAAGGAGAGGAGGTGGTGGCGCCATTGGGGTGCCTCTACTCGCCCGCGTGGAAAAACGCCGGAGCAGTCGGCTGCAGGGCATCGATGGTGCGTCGGTGGTGAATGGTGAATGGTGGCATCGCCTGTTCTGCTGCCAGGCAGAGGAAGGGATAAGAAGAGATCCACCGGTGGGCTTCTCTTGGGCTTCTATTTATTGGTTATTACGCCGCCTCATCAGTTACGGAAGCCCAAAGAGGCTCGCTTCGGCTACCAGCATGATTTTGTTACCCCCTGAAACAAAAGACAACACGGCTTGTTGAGATTCTTTGCTGATGTGGCAAGCTGGCAAGTGAAGATAATAAGAGCTATTGCTGATGTGGCAAGGTTGCTGAGTTCGATAGCTTGCATGTTGAGAGAAATAGGGTAGTGGGGATGAACTATTTAGGTATTATAGATTTCGTGAGGTTGCTGCCCCTCGCATGTTCCACCACTTCCTCCTCCTTTTTCCTTCCATCGATGGTGGGAGAGAGAAGACGTCGCGACAGCGGCGGTAGGGAGCACCGCCAGGCAGGGGAGCGGGCGGAGGAGGAGCACGGGAGATCGAGGGATGATGCGCTGGAGGAGGAGAAGATGCGGCGGCAGCGGCTCGCGCTAGATCTTCTTATCCACCGTCGTCGGCTGCTCGCCAAGACTCGAGCGTCGGCAGTAGGATCTCGTGGGGAGGAGCAGAGAGGTGGTGGCTCGGCCCAGATAGAGGGAAAGTAGAGGAACGATGTTATCGGCTAGGGTCCCTTCGATCCAATCACTCTGTCGCCTTTACTCTTGGACCAGCCACGCACGAAGCGCCACTCGAGGGCAATAACATGGAGTGAGGAAATTGCCCTTAGCGGCCACCCAATTTTACAGGCGGTGGCATGACCCCGCGCCCATTTGAACCTGCACGGGTCGCACAGGGCTCCAGAGTCGCTGACAGTGGTGGACCACCTGGGGCGCGGCTCACCAATTAGCGAGATAAGGAAAAAAACAGAAGTAAGAAAGAAGCAACACTATTAATTGGTTGTAACATCAGTTTCGAGCCAACGGCGAGGATCGATCCACCAAGAATTCAACGTCCTGGATTTTTTTGGACGGCCAATCTGACGGCTCAGAAAGCAAACGTCCTAAGAAGGCTTCATTTTACTCCACAATCTAACAATGGGATTCTTGTTTCGATAACCTTTCGGGGTGAAGGGGCTACTGGTTGTGTTGATGCTATAGTTATCAAGTCGTTTTACCTTGCTCCTGAAATATTTGCCAATCTGCCTTATGGTCTTCCCTGTACTTGATATTTAGCAATCTTTATGCCTCATATCACTACTTGCTTTACTGGAGAATTGATTTGACCGCTTGATAAGTGGTCTTCTTAATAGTCAACTTTTAGTGTGTTTCCTGTTTGCACCCTTTGTTGTAGCTCACAATGAGAAGATGCAGATGCAGATTTTTCTCTTTGCTGACTTGTAGAACAACTTGGGGTACTACTTTTTAAATTTAAATGATTGCATGTTGCATCGTAGTTCCAGACTTGTCAATGAAGCATTCTGTTATAATTCAGTTTTCTACTGCATCCACCACCGTGAATGGTGATTTTCTGTGTTTCTGCTTGTAACCAGGATGGTATTGTTCTGCGACCCCTGAAATCTGTGAATATTTTATAAGTAGCATTTATGTGTTGCACGGTTTACAATTATTACTAGCTCCTGGAGATCATTGGTTCCGGCCTTGCGCAGTGGATTACGTGTTGTGCTTTCGACCATCTCTGTGTGTACCTCCTTACTCTGAACTTGATAAACCAGAGATCTCGCTTAATGGAAATACAGTGCTGTGTTAATGTTTTGCCACTTGTTGGAAGTTGAGTCTTTGTGTACATCTATCGGCACAGTGACCGCATAGCGCAGTGGATTAGCGCGTCTGACTTCGGATCAGAAGGTCGTGGGTTCGACTCCCACTGTGGTCGACGTTTTCTTTTTTTTCTTTCTTCTGTCAAACTTCTCTTCAGGACAACAGTACGGAAAGACAACTCTTATTAGACCATGGGTCGTACCCTTTTTTTCCAGCAGTTTGACTCACGCAAACACGGGCAGAATCATGTTGTCAAGGAGCACGTTTTTCGGAGTCACACTCTCTGGAACGGTTTTGCGTGCAGTCATTGAGATGGGTTCGTCGGAGAAATTGCTCAGCACAAATGAACTTGGCAGTGCGCGTATTCGTCTCTACATAGAGGGAACGCGGCCGAGAGTGAAACGATGTAACTGGCACGTAGAGGCACAAAACGTGTCAACAACGAACTCAAGAATGGATACATACACCTAGAGCTAGGCCGTGCACTGCCATGCAAAAAAAAATTCAAGGCCAATGGATAAAGCAGCAGCCGCTTTGCCTTCGAAGATGACATGTTCCGCCTCGAAACCATGATCTTTCCTCGAAGATTGTCCGCTTTCTAAGTAATGTACGCGACAACTTTTGAGAACTTTCTCAAACATTTACCTTAGCCTCTAGGTGTGATATGTGGGCATCATGAGAAGTTTCATTCTTTTCTGACTTCGTTTGCATTTTTCACAACTAAAAAAAACTTAATGTTCGGGGTCGTCTCCTGGTACCCTCATGTTTGGAATTCATTTTCATTCTTTGATAAGGACTAAATATGAACTTGAGAACACAAATATGAACGTTTACTCAATTGTTTTCTATTTTTTTCATGCATTTACAATTTAACATCATAATAACTAAATGTGTAGATATCTATTTAATGACTTAAATGTAGCGATCATTTAATGGTGTATTTTACGTGAACAAAAAAACATTCAAGGTCAACAGATGAATTTTGGTCTTGAATGTCCAAATGAATTTTGCATTTTATTGAATGTCTGAAAGAACTTATTTATTGGGCACCGTGGCATCAAACTACTGGTAGTTCACATTCTATCTGACTAGGCAACTAGTCGTAGGCCGTCGGATCAGAAGCAGAAACTCATTGAGTGCTTCTTAACTGCTCCCGCAACCCATGTGCTCTACCTCCCTGAACGTTGCTTCCTAGTAGCAGGCCCGTATGGGGCACATGTGCAGGATGTGCAATTGCACAGGGCTCCCCAATAAAATGAGGCCCCCAAATTAGATTTTTACTACAGCCATTCACTAATGAAGAAATGAATCAAATTCGTTCCGAACACATTGCACTAGCTACGGAGAGTATTTACTCCTGGAGAATCAGGCCATGACTTCTGTCGTGGGAACGCATGCATTTTTCACTCTTTGCCTTCGATCTTCCCGATTCTATTTAAAACTACTACCTTCTCCTCGGTGAATAAGTCATTCGCGTAGCTCTAGGTTGACGATTTAACTCTTTAACTACGTATTATATATGACAAAAAATATATATTTAGAAACTACATCCGTGTAGAAATCTAGTGATATACTTTTCATGACATATAACACATATTTAAATTCTCAAATCGATGATCTAGAACTACGCGAATGACTTATTCACGTAGACGGAGGTAGTAGTGATTCTATTTAAAACTAGCGATTTCCATGGCTGCAGAGGAATTGAGGAGTACAACCGAAATTCTACCAATTCCATTTAAAACTATCGATTTCCGTGGCACCGGAGAGAAAGGATTAATTGTAGGTAAATTATGTATAAAGAAAACATCTAAATCAAAACTACTACTTTAATGTAAAAATATTTTGTGCTTGCATTGTTTATGAATCAAAAGTATACATGTACATCGGACCATAGTCGTTGCAACAATTAAATAATAACATATCCCATCCTTTAGAAAGTAAACAAATTAAATAATTTCCAATTTAGCATAAATGTCTAGTAACAAAAATTAAGCATGCTGGTGTGGATTTTTTCCTGATTTTTTAAAAATAGCACTTCATCTACCAAAGGATCGCGTTTCTTTTTTGTGGTTTCATTTTAACTAAAATGGAATAGAGGGAACTGTTTTCTACAAATATAGCACTTCAAAATAGTGCTTGAAAATATTTAATATAGAGATAAACTTGAAGATTTTTTGAACGGAAGTTCTAGAAAGATTGCTCGTTCCAACTAAAATACAGATTCGGTATTTATTAATTCACAACTTCGCGTTTTCGTAATACATGTTTTTTTTTTGCAACATTCTTGGAAAAAATGTGTTGCACATATTTTAAATTTTAAAAGCTTATTTCCCTATCTGTTTTTCTTAATTCAATTACCATGCCTGAACTTTGATTTTGCACCGGGCCCCCAAGTTCTCAGGTACGGCCCTGCATAGTTGCATGCTTCCTTAAACCACGTCCGATTACCTGATTCCTAAACGAATGGATGTGGTCGACATAGATTGTTTGTGATGGAAGCATTATTTGTGAGAAGCAAACACATCACGTTGGTGGAAGTCACTTCATACATTTTTCCTTAAAAAATGCTTCCATATAAAACTAGCCATCTAGGCATAATGCACCACCGGCCGATGATCGAATGATGGCATTTGGTATGTGTCCTTCCTATGATGGTTGTGCTTCCTTTCTACGCCGTCCATTCATCCTGCCGACGTTGTCCTTCCAATGGTGACGGTGCTTCCATTTGATGGTGGACGTGCTTCTTTCAGGTGGTAGGCATGCTTCCCTCGTTATAATGGTGGTTTGTGCTTTCTTTGCTGCATAGTAGAGGAGCTACATGAATGGAGCGACACTGCAACATGTATGCATTATTAGCCAAGGGTCGTGCTTCCTTCCAATGGTGTGTGTGTTCTCTTCCGCTACCGGTCCAAGAGATAGGTACAACGTCCATCTGCCGAGAGCTGTGCTTCCTTGTGATGGAGGTCGTGCATCCTTCCTGATGATCCTCCTGCTCCCTGGTGATGAAGCACGTATTGGATATATATGAAGCATCAAGTCTCTGTACCAAAAAAAAAACTTGAAATCACAACACATGCGATTTGTGAAGGGTCGGTCTCACATTAGCACATCCTTGATCAAAGATGTAGATGTAGATGCAAAAAAGTTGGGATCAGTATCACAACACATGCGGTTTTTCTTATGTTTCCAACACAAGAAATTTTTGCTTCCATGCACAACAAAAGTGTTTCCACCGCAAAAATAATTTGCTTCCAACCAAGCATAAGATTTCTCCATGTTCGTCCATTCATATAACATGTTTCGTATCCATTGTACAGTGCTTCCTAAAATAAATATATTTATGTTCCCTAATAGTACTTTCAGGTTCATACAACAAATTTGCCTTTTCAAGTCACAAATAGTCCAGTGATTCCTAAGTTAATATTGTATACTCCCTCAAGATTCTGGAGTCGCTTCCCTTTATCTAGCGAGCGGTCGTCTTCATTGCGAGGTAGATCCAGGTGTTGCCTTGTTTCTTGGTGCATGCACTAGTTTCCTCCATATATACATGTCTCGTCGGCATAGATAGGCCCCCAAGCCATAAGACGGCTGCTTGAAGCATATATCATGTAGGCATAATGCATAAGTATCGAAGGTAGGAAACAACAATGGCACTATGTGTATGCTGCCATGTGGGCGACCGTTGGGCGCGCTGTGGGCGACCGCGAGGGCGCTCCGCGGCCAAAGGCAGATCCACCGGACGACGCCGGAGATCGCCGGCGGGTGGGAGGCCGATTCTGGGCTTTAGCGGAATCTGATGATGATGATGCGGAAGATGATGGGCCGGAGCCGCCGGGGGAGTCGCCGCCGTCTCCTTCTCCGTCGGACCTTATTTGCGAGTTTTTTCTTTCAGGGTATTCCGAAGAGGAGGTGGCGACGACGGTAGATCGGGTCGTTCCTCCTGACGATCCAGCACGTGCGGGGCTTCAAGACAGAGAGAAGGTCGAGATGATTCGTCGGATTGTTCATCGGAAGACCGCGACAACGGCGCTTCGGCCATGGAAAGGGCCTCTTCCAAAGGTTAGTTTGCCGAAACTCACTGTGTTTGATCTGATTCGTCCCTAGGCATGGATTACGGTTAAGCGAAAGAAGAAGATGCGGAAGTTGTCCCGGAGTTTGAGATCGCCGGCGCCGGCCAGGCCGGCCGCGGCGGCCGCGATTCAAACGACGAGGGCAGCCGCGCTCAATCGGCTGCTGTGTGCGGCTGGGCTGGATCGTGCGGCTTCGGGCTCTGGTGGTTTTGGGCCAGAGAACAATGGGTATGAGGCCCACTGTTGCTCTCAAGTCCGGCCCGGGTTGAGTTTTCAGCCATGCACGTCCGATACAACTACCTCTTCGATCGTCCCTGCGCCGTCGTTGGGAGGCGCTAGGGTTCGTAGGTGCGGGAGACGCGGCTACCCGGTGTGTGGAGTGCGCCGGGCGAGGAAATTCCCTCCGCTTCACATGGCTGGCCGGGGGTCGGCCCCCCCACCCGCCGCGAGTGGCACGGGGGGAAGTGCTGGGGCTGTCCCGCCGCCGCCGCATGGGTCGGGTCGTGGCGCTCCACCGATCGGGCAGCGGCCGCCGGCTCCGGCCCCGGGAGCTGCAGGGCGTGGAGGCGCCGCCACCTCAGCCGGGTGTTCCTCCTCCCCCAGTGAGGCATCGACCGGCAACCAGGGGAGCCCGGCGGCGGCTGCGTTGCGCCGGGCGGCGGCGGGCGGGGAGTGCAAAGACCCCAGGCGCCAACCTTGACTGCGGCTGCTGCTGGTCGGGGGGTCCCTCGCCCACCTCCGCCGGGGGCGCCTTCTCCTGTGACGGCGGCGGCGGGTACGGCTGTGCTCAGACCATGGGCGCCGGAGTCGCCCGCTGCCGTGTTACCTCCGAGCTCGTGAGAACGCGCTTACGGGGGTCAGCGTGCACCTCCTCCTCATCTTGCCGTTCGACAGCGCAGAACCGCTTCGGGCGACGCAGCTCGCACGAGACGAGCGAGTAATAACAGTGGAGGGCCAATTGATGCACCACGAGGCAAGTGGGGAGATGACGGTTACGATGCATATGGTGTGGGTCAGCATCGAGGATCTTCTTCAGCGGGAGGAGGTCGTGGATATGCTTGGCAGAGTGACGGGTCTGCAGAGAGACCGTTTCTAGGGCCAGGTGGAGGCTTTGTTGAGGGGGCCTCAGGACCGGATAACAGACAGAGAGGAGGTTTCCGTGGATACCGTGGTCGTGGTGGAGGCCGAGGGAGGTTTCGACGGCCGCCTCCACCCAGGGGTACTGATTCTACCGGGTCGGCAATGGAGACTGACCAGACCCCCATTGAGTTACCACCCCCGGCGATGGAGGTGGTGAATGCACTGGCTGTTGTGGACGTTCCTGGGACAGCGAAGGACGACGAGGTTGCTGACCGGGCTGATGCAGAGCAGGCATCCAAGTATGCACGCAAGAAAGAGAGAATGCTTTGTTACCAGTGCGGTGAGAAAGGTCATTTCATTGCAGAATGCGTGGCTCAGCTTTGTGAGTCTTGTGGCAAGCCAGCGCATGCTTCGGGGGAGTGTCCTTTTCTGAGGGAGCAGGTTCCAGCTCTTACTGTGTACGGTGTGTACTGTGCTGAGCTGATGTTCTTTGAGTCAGCGGCTGCAAGGGAGGTTCCAGTTGATACCCAGAGCCTCACTACTGGATTGGTGAAGGTGACCCAGGGTGATGTCTCACAGGCTCAGATTGTGCAGAGGCTTAAGGAGCTGGCTCCGGGTGATTTTCAGTGGGACCTGGTATCCGTTGAAGAAAGAGTGTTCAGAGCTGAGTTCCCTTCGGTTGAGGACTTGCGGCGTTTGTTGAGCTTTGGGATGTGTAAGGTTCCAGGCACCAACGGCATTTTGGAGTTTCACGAGTGGAAGAAAGTTGAGCCTAAGGGGAAGCCTCTTACTCAGGTGTGGCTGAGATTCTCTGGGGCACCATCTGAGGCACTAGCTGATGTTCGCGTGGTGGCTAGCTTGGGGATTATGGTTGGTAAAACGGAGAAGGTTGATATGGCGTTCACGAGAGCTCAGGGGGTGGCCCGATTGCGAGTCAGTATTTTGGACATAGAGTATGTTCCGGACGTCGTTAATTGGACATATAGGGGTGAGGTTTTTCCCCTTGAGATCGAGTTTGAGGATGCGGAGTTATTTGCTGAGGTGGCTGCTGGCACTGACGTGGATATGCACGAAGGGGGTGATGATGCTGGTGCTTCCATGGAACCGACTGATGAGGCGGCACAGGAGCCCAACGGATCGGGGCCTGTGGCTCAGGAGCCTGAGAACGGATCCGGGATGGAGCCGTCTCCTACTTCGTCTCAGCCTCATAACACTTTGCGGTTTGGATCTTTTCAGCCGACATCGGCTCCTCCTCGTATGTGGAGTGATCGGGTTGACTCTCACGACGCGTTTGAGCACACGCTACCGGCCTTGGACTTTGGACAGGCTCTCCGGCGTTCGGACGACGTTGGACGCGCGATGGAGCCTCAGGGGTCGCCGGGGCTCACTCTCGGAGGGGAGGGGCTCGGCTTGGTTTCTTCCCGGAGGGAAGGGGTGTCGGGGCAGGCGGCCACGACGCCCTCTTCTCCCACCTCGTCGCCTATGTCGACGCGGCTGGCGACAGTATCCGGCGGTGGCGGTACACCTTTGGGGCAGGTGGCCCTGGAGGAGTGCCACGCGGGAGCTCGGACTGTGGATGAGTCGCCGGAGGCACTACGTAGGCGTCAGGGGCAGGTGGCCCCAGACCCTCTAGTGCCGACGGTGGTTCAACCGGCGATGCACTCGGCTACGAGGGCGAGAGCAGGGGGGCGGACTAGGGCAGGCGACTCTGGTGCCCACTCCTCCTGCCATCTCCCCCAACCTTCGGAGGTCTTCCTCACCCAGGCCGTCTCCGGGTACCGCGACTCGGGAGGAGGTGATTACTTTCGGTGGGATTCGAGACCCGGTTTCCGAGGGGAGACGGATGAGCTCTCATCTCCAGGACCTTCCGGAGGTGGATGACATGCAGCAGCGGTGCGCTATGCGGGCGGCCAAGCTTCGTGATGTTGAGATCACTACTGGTATGTCAGTAAATTTATCAAATTCCATTTTGCATTTCTCTAAGGATGAGATTATTAATAATGCAAACCAAGTAGGTGTGTCTCTTGGGAATAATAATTCTGAAATTTCGAACTCGGTTAATGATCTCTTAGATTTGGAAGCGGAACGGGCCTTAGAAACCATTAGAAACCTAGCGGCAGTAAGACCTATGAATGATACTGAGATTGACGCATTGGGGGTAAGGGTGCTGGACACTTTCTGTGCGGGTCTTGTTCCTCCGTCGGCGGAGTCTGACGAGGAGGAAGTAGGTGTGGAGGAAGTAGTAATTGCACAACCGGAGCACGGTTATGAGGACCGGGTTGCGGATAATAACATTCCTAAGCGTAAGTGGAAGCGGAAGGTGTATCCTGCATCCGCGGTACGTAGGAGTGCTAGGATTCGGACTGCCAAAAAATTCCATGATGACCTATGAAAGGAATCTTCTGGAATAGCAGAGGTCTTAAGGACTTGGCTAAACGTAGATTTCTAGCGGAGGCATCTTTAGAGCACGGCCTAGACTTCATTGCACTCTCTGAAACTGGTAGGGCTAATTTTGCGCCACGGTTTCTTAACACCTTGTCGGGAGGAGTGGATTTCGATCGGCATCGTCTTCCTCCAAGAGGGAGGTCCGTGGTATCTTACTTGGTGTGAGATGTGACTCCTCGAAGTCGAAGTGTGGTTATGGGTGACTTCGCGGTCAAATTTAGAGTCGATCTAAAGTAGATGGGTTTAAGCGGGCTCTGGTGGCGGTCTATGGGGCCGCATAACCCGAGCTTAAACCGAGTTTTAGCGGACTGGTTCGTATTTGCGGATCTGAGCAACTTCCCATTTTGGTTGGAGGAGACTTCAACATTATTAGGAGGAGGGATGAGAAGAACAATGATAACTTTGACGGCCGATGGTCTTTTATGTTTAACACCATCATTGAGAGTTTGGATCTGAGAGAGATCGAGCTTTCGGGTCGCCAATTCACCTGGGCTAACTCTTTACCCAATCCGACATATGAGAAGTTGGATCGGGTGCTAGCAAGTGCCGAATGGGAACAGAAGTTCCCCCTCGTCACGGTTCAGGCTCTCACGCGTGGGATTTCGGACCACACGCCTTTGTTTGTAGACTCAGGTGAGCCAAGGCATGTGGGAAACAAAAATACCTTCTCTTTCGAAACGGCGTGGTTTGAACGAGAAGGTTTCCTGGATCTTGTAGCTAGGGAGTGGGCTACGGATACTGGGGGAAGATCGTCTGTCGAGAGATGGCAGAATAAGATCAGGCATTTGAGGAGCTTTCTCCGGGGATGGGCCAAACACCTAAGTGGAGTTTATAAGATTGAAAAGGATAGACTCCTGGATCTTATACAATCCCTAGATGTTAAAGCTAAATCAACAATTCTGCAGTCTGCTGAATTGTCTCGTAAGCTTGATGTGGAGAAGAGGTTGAAGGAACTTCTCCGTGAAGAAGAGCTGAAGTGGGCGCTCAGAGAAAAGGTTCGCAAAGTAATCCAAGGGGATGCAAACACTCAATTCTTTCATCTTATTGCGAATGGCAAACACCGAAAGAAAAAAAATTCCAGCTCGAGCAAGATGAAGGCACAATTGTGGGTCACGATAATCTTAAGCTTTACATCACTGAGTATTATAAGCAGTTATTTGGACCACCGGAGGATAGCGCTATATCTCTCGATGAGTCCAGGAATGAGGATGTGCCTCAATTAACTGCTTCTGATAATGCTATCTTGGTTGCACCGTTTACGGAAAAGGAGGTTTTTGATGCCATTTCCCAGATGGAGAACAATAAGGCTCCTGGGCCGGATGGGTTTCCGGCGGAGTTTTATAAAAAATGCTGGCCTATTATCAAGGGAGATCTTTTACCCATGTTTCATGACCTCTTTGCTGGACGGCTTCAACTATTTCACCTGAACTTTGGAACCATAACGTTGCTACCAAAAAAGACAGAAGCTATGAGGATTGAGCAGTTCCGGCCTATCTGTCTTTTGAATGTTAGTTTCAAAATTTTTACCAAGGTTGGGACGAATAGGCTCACACAGATAGCGCATTCTGTGGTGCAGCAATCCCAGACAGCTTTCATGCCGGATAGAAACATCCTAGAAGGGGTGGTGGTTTTGCATGAAACGCTCCATGAAATCCACTCAAAGAAACTAGATGGAGTCATTTTTAAAGTGGATTTTGAGAAAGCGTACGACAAAGTTAAGTGGCCGTTCCTGCAACAAGCTTTGCATATGAAAGGGTTCGACGAGGTCTGGAGGAGCCAGATTGAATCGTTCACGCAAAAGGGTAGTGTTGGTATTAAAGTGAATGACGACATTGGTCATTACTTCCAGACACACAAGGGCTTGTGGCAAGGAGATCCGATGTCCCCTATCCTGTTCAATATAGTTGTGGACATGTTGGCAGTTCTGTTAGGGAGAGCCAAGGAGGCAGGCCAAGTTGGAGGCTTGGTGCCTCATTTAGTGGATGGAGGAATCTCCATTCTGCAGTACGCTGATGACACTATCATCTTCATGGAGCATGACTTGGTAAAAGCGAGAAATATGAAGCTGTTACTTTGTTTGTTTGAGCAATTGAGTGGGCTTAAAATTAACTTCCATAAAAGTGAGTTGTTTTGCTTTGGTAGAGCCAAAGAGGAACAAGAAGCCTATAAACAATTGTTTGGGTGTGGTTTGGGGGAGCTGCCCTTCACATACCTAGGAATTCCCATACATCACCGTAGGCTTACGAACAACGAGTGGAAGTGTATTGAAGATCGATTTGAGAAAAAGCTAAGCTGTTGGAAGGGTAAGCTAATGTCATATGGAGGCCGTTTAATTCTTATTAATTCGGTGCTGACAAGCATGCCCATGTTCCTTCTGTCTTTCTTTGAAGTACCAGTTGGTGTAAGGAAAAGACTGGACTTCTACCGATCGCGGTTCTTTTGGCAGGGGGACGAGCTAAAAAGAAAATACCAGTTAGCGAGGTGGGATATTATTTGTAGGCCGAAAGACCAAGGGGGAATGGGGATTGAGAATCTTGAGGTAAAGAACCGATGTTTTCTTAGCAAGTGGTTGTGGAAGTTATCTTCAGGGACTGAAGCCACTTGGGCTCAAATCCTTCGTAATAAGTATCTTCAAAACAAAACTTTGTCTCAGGTTACGGTTAGACCGACTGATTCACCCTTTTGGAAAGGGCTAATGAAAGTTAAGCTTTCATTTTTCAGAGGGCAAAGCATGTTGTTGGTAATGGTGCAAGACAAGATTCAGGAGGATACTTGGCTCGGTGATACACCCTTGCAATCCAAAGATCCGGCGTTGTATCGTGTTGTCCAAAGGCGCGATGCTCTGGTTGCAACGGTCTTTCGTTCCATTCCACTTAATATTCAATTTAGAAGATCGTTAGTGGGCAATCGTTGGGAGCAGTGGCTGCATTTAGTTAGGAGACCGATGCAGATCCAGCCTTCACAACAACACGATAATCTATTTGGACTCTCACTAGGTCGGGGGAATTCACAGTTAAATCAATGTATGTTGATGTTATCAATTCCTTCTCGATTCCTACGTCCAAGCATGTGTGGGATGTCAAAGTTCCTTTAAAGATTAAGGTGTTTATGTGGTTTCTACACAAACAAGTTATCTTAACAAAGGACAATTTAACAAAGCGCAATTGGACAGGACCTACTAGGTGTAGTTTCTGTGATCAGGGTGAAACCATTAAGCATTTTTTTTGGATTGCCCACTTGCTACAATTATTTGGACAACTGTTCATGTTGCTTTCAATATTCCTCCACCAAATTCGGTTAACATGATGTTTGGAGCTTGGCTCAACAGGGTAGAGCCCGTGTTAGCTAAACACATTCGCGTGGGGGTGTGCGCCTTAGTGTGGGCGCTTTGGAATTGCGAAATGATCTTGTATTTAATGTAACAACAAACATTCATGTTTTGCGGTTATCTTGAGCCACGGCACTTATCCGTTCTGGTCGCTACTCACTCCGACGGAGGCCGGGGCTTTTGTTCTTGGTGCTATCCGATGGGAGACGGTAGCTCGGGATATCTTCAGCCGGTTTGGATGGCGGTCATGTAATAGGATAGGCAATTAGTTTACCTGTCTTTTGTTGAGCCAACCGGCTGTGATATATCCTTTGTTGGGCTAGCTTATGTATCTAGCCTCTCGGTTCTGTGTGAGCCTTTTCATTTTCTTTATATTTTGCTACTACTGAGACTTCGAGACTTTGTGAATGATTTATTTTTAATAAGATGGCCGTATGCATCATGCTGATGCAGAGGCCGGGGATTCCCCCTTTTCGAAAAAAAAGTGTGTATGCTGCAGCCTGCAGTACTGATAAAGAGAATGCAAGCAATACAATAGAACCGTGCATACAAATTCAGACCAAAATTTGGAACCTAGAAGGCTAGAACTATGGAAGCAAACTACCTAAAACGAAGAAACATATGCATAATCATATGGGAGCATGCCATGTGTCCAATGGTGATAACAAAAACAATAACTAAATTGTAAAATAAGACGCAAGATGCATTGGTAGCAAAAACTATCTACACTTCAGAAATATTTGTAGCTTCATATATAGGAAGCATATAAAGGTTAATATCTCACCAATTCTCATCTTCATTGGAACCATTGAATTTTGAAACTAGGTAATTAGTATGATTGCTGCCAACATACGTACGCAAGCTCTGATGATCTAAATACCACAACAATAAAAGAATTCTAGACTAACAAGAAAATTATTAGATGATCAAATGGCCTAATACATGAGAAGATCAACATATAGGCACACAATGAGTAGTCGGCACACAATGTTTAGAAACGTTATTGCAATGTTGAAATTACAAATCGTCAGATTGGAAATAACCTGAAGCAAGCATAGATGATGGGGGACATAACAAATCGTCAGATTGGAAATAACCTGAAGCAAGCATAGATGATGGGGGGACATAACAAATCGTCAGATTGGAAATAACCTGAAGATTCGAAGAGAGGGGAAATACCGGAGGTCGCTGTTGGTTCTCTGGCAGGCGGTTGCAACCCAACAAGCGTTTGAGCAACCTGACGAAGCACCAAGCATGGAGTAGATGAGAGGATCGCTCCTCCTAAGGGCATTTATAACCGATCCCCAAAACGTCCATAAGGGAGTAAGTTTTTTGGTTTACTCCTTTACAACGGACCTAGCCGATCCCCTAAAAACGCTAACGGAGTATAATTTTTACTCCAACTCCCTATCCCCCCCCAATATTTCCCTAAATATACTCCATCCTGCGGCGGCAAAAAGCTTGGGGATGACAAAGAACCACTGGGTCCAAGCTCCCGCCTCCAACGCTAATTGTGTCCGGGGTGGCCACCGCGTCTCCGACAACGGCACGCCGCCCTCCCACCGCACCTACCGGAGGCAATCGGGCTCACTCGTGAAGAAATCTTGTCCTCTCTTCAGAATGTTGGTGGTGACCGGGGGTGGTGATGGTGGCCGAGGGGGTGGTGATGGTGGTCGAGAGGATGTCGAGGTTGATTTCTTTCCACAGGACGTCGTTTGAGTGGTAGTGGTGGAGAGGGTGGTGGTGCATGCCAAAGATTGGCTCGATCCACAACATATACCAACCGTAAGTGTAGCATTTTTGGATCAAACGTCTGTGGTTATGCGGCGAATAACTATAACCGTGCAATGCCACCTGTAAGTGTAGCATTTTTGGATATGAAGGGGAGGGTCGGAGCCTCGAAGGGATATTCGTGCGGGAGATTTTGGAGGGGGTTCTGGCGGCGAATGATTTTTTTTTTAAAGGGCGACGGGCTAAGAGGTATCTTGACCGTGAGAGTCAACCAGAATCAACGGACGACGATGGGTCTGATGACTGGTTCTTATCAAACCACCGATGGAAAGTGTTTCTTCCCTTATTTATTACACGCAGTAGTGGACGAATCCACCTGTCGTTAAACAGATTTATTATTACAGGCCGCCGCAACCCGTAAAGTGCGGCAGCCTGCTAAACCCGAGCCGCTTCTTCTCCATGTCGAAGTCGAGCACGAAGTCCTCCATCTGGGCCCCTCCGAGGATCACCGCCGGCGCCCTGCCGTCGCCGGCCGCCACCCCCTTCATCTCCACGAACGCAACGCACGCCGTCCCTTGCTTAACGTCCACCATCGAGTTCTTCCCGGTCATCGTCCAGTCACTGCCGCCATCGAGCCCCAGCTGGACGTTGGGCACCGCGTACCCGCCGAGGTTGTTGCCCAGCGTCTTCGTGTCGTAGCACACCCCGAACGGCGCCACAGCCTCCACTGCGCGCGCCACGGGCGCTCCGTTGGCATGCTGCGCCGCCAGGGCCTTGGTGAACGCGTCCACCAACGGGCGGTACACGTCGGGGCGGAGCAAGACGTAGGGTAGCCTCGTGCTGAGCATCACGCCGCCGGTGGCGAGCGCGCCCTCCGATACGGGGACGCGGGTGTCCCCCACTACAATGGACCTGGCCGAGATGTAGTGCGCGGGGCTGCCGCCCTTGGTGACAAGCGGGGTGTACGGCATCGACTGCGTGAACTGCGGCCACGGGAGCGGGCCGCCGCCGAAGATGGCCACGCCAGGGCCGCCGGTGGGGAGGCAGAGGAGGAACCTGTTGGCGACCTTCTGCGCGGATGCCACCTGCGCCGGCAGCGCCAGGCCAGAGTTCGCGAGCCCGGCCACGCCCGTGGAGCCGCGGGGCAGCGACGCCAGGAGCTTGCTCGGTGCGCACGCCGCCAGCACCCCGACGTTCACCTTGCTCACCGGCTTGCCCCCGTCGGTGGTGTTGGCTGCGAACCTCGTGTGAGAGAGGCTTCCGGCGGCGCACGCGCCGGTGACCGGGTTGTATGGGTACGCCGTGCACGGTTTGTCGTGCTTATCGCTGCCGCAGCTGGGCGCGGGGCAGCCCGGGCCGGGGTAGGCGTTGGCGAGGAGGCAGGTGGGGCTGCTGCACGGGATCTCCGCCGGTGGCTGGCCGCCGTCGCACGTGGACCAGACGAGCGGGCCGGCGACGTCGAGGACGAGGCTGGCGCCGTCGTGGAAGGGGATTGTGTAGAGGGAGGTGGCGGGGTTCTTGGTCACCGGAGCGAGCACCGGAAGGCTTTGGCACGACGGCAGCGCCACGAGCGAGGCGGCCAGGACGAGGAGGAGCACTGGTGGCATCTTTCTTGCACAGATGGAGCGTGGAATTGTTTTGTGAGTGTGGAAGTGGATGTCTGGATCGACGCATGTGCGTCTCATTATATAGCGTGGGTTCTGATCTTCTGGAGCAAATGCGATCTCTGCACACCGGATTCACCGGCGACCCTACACCGTAGACAAACCATGCCGACCCTACAGCTTGGATGGTACTGCTACCGCTCTGCCGCCAAAATGGACTACTCGCGTCCACGTGTGTGGAGTCTACTACCGACAAGATTGTTCTTTCTCGCTCACTTTTCTATTTTCTTTTTTGAGGTTTTCTCGCCGCTTCCAATGTGCGGTGGCCGAGCAAAAGCAGGGCCACTAGAAATTGACTACTACTGCTGCGAGTAAAATTCGGTGGGCCACTGACTAGGGAAAATTGAAAACATTATTTTATGTGTACACAACATTATCACACGTGTTCTTTTGTGTTGCTCCTATACCAAAGGCACTAAAAAACAGTGCAACTATTTCGTGTGTGTTTCTGTATATATAAAAGCAGACTAACCCATTGCAACAAAAACTATTAAAAAAATGGTTGCGTGCTTAGTTTGCCGCTCTTTTTTCTTTCTTTTCTGAAGTTTCTTTTTCTGCTTTTTTATTTTCTTATTCTAACCGATTTGTATTTTATTTCTTTTCCTTTTCTCTTTGGGTTTGTTTTTTTGCTTTTGTTTGTTATATATGATGAACATTATTTTCATCTAAAACCTACAATCTTTTGTAGTTTATTGCTACTTCTTTTACATTCCTATTCTAACTGGTGTGTATTTTACTCCTTCTCCTTTTTTTTCTTCGGGTTTGTTTTTCCTTTTTTTTCTTTATATACGATGAACATTATTTACATATTAAACAAATATTTGTGAATGTAGGCTTAATTTTTTAATATACACTGAACATTTTATATGTATAGTGAACTTTTTTTAAAGTACGCCAAGATTTTTTTTAATGTATGGCGAATTTTTAATAATGTATACAACACACACACAAAATTAAGTACACGTCCAACAAATTTTGGGGAAACAATTGTAAAGAAAAAACATAAGAGCAAAACATCAAACAGCTAGTTTAAAACACATAACATTTAAAACACATAACAAAATCCCTGAAGTGGAGCTCTTTAAAATTGGGCCAACCCATTGGCGCTCGGTTCAGGAATCAAATGCACTGCTTGATGCCAGTGGACGTTGAATTTCTTGAACATGAGATCTGCAGGCCATGCCAGGTTATGAGCCCATCATCCGAACAAAAGTAGATACAAATACTTCCAATTTATAAAAAATATATTTCAAATAGATACAAATATTTCCAATTTATACGGAAAATGTAAGATGTGCATGAAAAAAATATTAAAAAATGATCGCATGTTTAGTTTGCCACTCTTTTTTATTTTTCATAATTTCTTTTTCTGCTTTTTTATTTTCTATTCTAACTGGTTTGTATAATATTTATTTTCCTTCTTTCCTTAGGGTTTGTTTTTTCTTTTGAATTTTTTATGTACATAAGATTTAACATTATTTTAATATACAAAATCATTTTTTAAATGTACCTCAACTTTTTAATATGCGCTAAACATTATATATATATCGTGATTTTTGTAATGTACGGTGTGCATTTAAACATATGGTTAACGTTTTATTTTACAAGGTGAAGTTTTTTAATGTATGGTGAACTTTTAATAATATATGCTGCACATTTTTATTACACACAATTTCTTTTTAACACACAGGCAACAAATTTCTGAAAAACAATTGTAAGGAAAAAAAACATAAGAGCAAAACATCAAAAATCTAGTTTAAAAAATATAACAAAATCGCTCTAGTAGAGCTCTTGAAAATTGGGGGGCCCATTGGCGCTTGGTTCAGGTATCGCGTGCAGTGCTGGAGGCCAGTGGGCGTCGAATCTGCAAGCTATGCGAGGTTAACAGCACATCATCCGAACAAAAGTAGATACAAATATTTCCAATTTATACCAAATATATTTAATGTAGATACATGTATTTCCAATTTATATGAAAAATGTAAGATGTGCATGAAAAAATTAGACACTTGTAAAAGAGATAAAGAAACACAGACATAGAAATTAGTGAAAAATCCACATAGAAAACCAAACACAAAGAAAAAACAAAAAATAATGAAAGGGAAAAAGAAAAACATGAGAAACCAGAAAAAGTTGATAAAAGAAACAAATAAAACAAAACAATCGCTGGAAACAAGTCTACAGAACCTTCCAATAACTGTTTATTATCGGCCTTACGTTAACGGGGCACCAGGTTCCAGACAGTATCAAACAGCTTGTATTAGCGGACTGTAACGCTATTTCTAAGGAATAAGAACCCACTTTATTCGCAAAAAAAAAACCAAAAAAAAAACGGGGCAACGAAAACTTAGTCGACTGATTTCTATCGAAGTCTCTGTCGATGCCTCCATTGATTTTTTTTATGCTAGCTGCTTGTCATGTTTAAATCGGCCTGTTAGGATGACAAGGCCGGCCTGTTTCTTTTTGTTTTTGTCTGTTGGGCTACGTGCAAAGTGCAAACACCAAAGCGTTGTCTTGTTTTTTCTACTAGATCAGCATGTGTGTCCTATGTTTCCCTATATCTTTTAGCATTTTATAATCGATGCACACTTTTATTTTCCACCATGCATTTTTTTATTTTCCTCCATGCTGTGGGTCAAACTTTGCTCATATAAGATTTTGTAATGTGATAAACTGTTTAATCTGCGCCAATTAATGCAAATTTGCATTGAATTTCCTTTTTCCGGTCGCAACAGTCTGTATTATTTTTTCAAAATGGCTTGTGCCAATTCATTTTGGATTTCTAGGATAGTTTCCTTTTGATTTTTTTGTTTGTTCTTTTAAAATTATTAATTATTTTGATTCTTCTCATTTTTTTCTTGTTCTGTGTTTCTCTCACAATTCCTTCTTTGAAGTATGTTTGTGTGTTCTTTTCCTTTTTATTTGTTCAGTTTTATTAATTATTTATTGTTCATGTTTATTTTTGTCATCAGTACACATTCTATTCGTGTGTAACTATGTTTTTATTTATTCTTTATTTTTAGCCTCGAAAAAAGTTGATTGTATGTAGCATGTTCGTTTATCCGTGCACAACTACACACGACTTACTCCACATGCAATTGGTGAAGGACTGGCCTTTGCGTATTTTTTTCTTTTTTCATCGAGAGGGGGGGGGGGGCAGTTGCATGTCTGCCACTAGGCACGCCATGCCAAGTGCGGTCCCTAACTACATATACATGTCTTCGACACGATTGCAACTCAGTGGTGTGTTTGCCAGGGTAGGGGGGTAGTTGCATGTCTGCCAATAGGCATGCAAGTGTAGTGTCGCCCCCGTCTGATATTCCAACTCAGTAGTGTTTTATCGGGATGGGGGAAGTTGCATGTTTTTCACTAATCACGCAATTGCAAGTGTCACACCCGCCCGCAATTCTATGGTGTTTTGTGGAGGGAGACGGTCGCATGTCTGCCACTTGGCACGCAAGTGCATGCCCACACCCGACTGCAACTGACCTTTCTTTTTGTAAGTCAGCCGTGTGAGAGGGGGGCAGTTGCATGTCCAACATTAGGCCTTGCAACTACAAGCGTCGCCCTCGTTTGCAACTACATGTCTCCCTCCCGAACGCAACTAGCCTTGTGTTTTTCTCGGAGGGCGGCGAGAGAAGGAGGGGGGGGGGAGATTTGCATGTCCGACACTAGGCTTGCAGCTGCAAGTATTACCCTTGACTGCAACTGCATGCCCACACACCCAACTACAACCGACCTTTTGTTTTGTAGGTAGGCGTCGAAAGAGGCGGTGGGTAGTTGCATGCTCAAAACTAGGCTTGCAACTGCAAGTATCACCCTTGGTTGCACCAGTCTACACACCCAACCGCAACCGACCTTTTGGTTTGTAGGTGGGCGTCAAAAGAGGGGGTAGGTAGTTGCATGTCCGACATTTGGCTTGCAAATGAAGGTGCTGCCCTCGAATACAATTGCATGCCACACATCCAACTGCAACTAACCATTGTTTTATAAGTGAGCGGCGGGAGAGCGGGCAGTTGTGTGTCCGACTCTAGGCTTGCAACTGCAAGTGTCTCCCTCGACTACAACTGCATGTCTTCCAACATGGTTGCAACTGGATATTATTTTGTTTGACGAGGTGGAGAGGAGGGGGGGGGGGGACAGGCGAAGGGCAAACACTAGGCTCAAGAATCGCAAGTGTCGCCCCTAATCGCAATGCATGCCCACACACCCAGTATCGGCATTTGTTTTCGTAAGTGGGCGGTTGGAGAGGAGGAGTTGCATGTCCGATACTAGGCATGCAACTGCAAGTGTCGCCCCAACTGCAACTGCATGCCCACACAACCCAGCTGCAACTGACATTTGTTTTCGTAAGTGGGCGGTTGGGGAGGAGGAGTTGCATGTCCGATACTAGGCATGCAACTGCAAGTGTCACTCCGATTGTAACTGGATGTCTTCCCTCAGACCGCAACTGGCCTTGTGTTTTTGTCAAAGGGCGGCAAGAGAGGTGGGGGCAATTGCATGTCCGACAACAGGCTTGCAACTGGAAGTGTCGTCCTCGACTTCAACTGCATGTCCGCACATCCAACCGCAGCCGACCTTTTTTTGTTGGTAGGCGGCGGGAGAGGGGGGAGGAAGTTGCATGTGTAACACTTGGCTTGCAACTGCAAGTGACGCCCTTAACTACAACTGCATGTCTACATACCCAGCTGCAACTGATCTTTTTATTTTGTAAGTGAGCGGCGAGAGAGAGGGGGGGGGGGGAGGGGACAATTGCATGTCCAACACTAGGCATGCAATTGCAAGTGTCGCCCTCGAATGGAACTGCATGTCTCCAACATGGTTGCTACTGCAAGTGTCGCCCTCGACTTCAATTGCATGCCATTGACGATAAGGTGGGATAGTGATTCGCTTTTTTGAAGATCATGCATGCATGTACATGATGCAGGCGTATGTTTTTGGTGCAGGAGCGAATGCGCGTAGATGATGCAAACGATTCCTGGTACCTTTTCAGATGTGTGAAAAAACAAATTAATAGCCCAGCTGATAAATATAATAGTAAAATGTAAGTAAAAATGAAAAGAAAAAATGAAAAGAAAAATCCAAAAAAAAGATAGAAACTGTTAAGAAATTTGTGGGTACAACAATTTTCCTTTTTGAGGGGTACCTACCTACAACAGCTAATATCCCGGCTGTTGCACCACTGAGATTTTTTTTAGACAAACTCCGAAGCTTTATTTATGACGTCACAATGTTTATATGGATGAAAGAGAGTCCGTCCGGCTGACCTAACCACACATGTCGGCCAGCTGGAAGGGATAACGCATGCTTCGCGAGCTTGTGAGACTCGATATTTGAGCTCCTAAATTCATGACAAAAATTACACAACTGGAAAGTTGAACTATGCTCTATTATTTCAAGTATAATCGCTCCATACGCCGTCGGGTTCTTGTGTCGGATGTCATCAACCACCACCTTCGAGTCCGACGCCACTTGTATGTTTGCCTTATTCAGATCATCAGCGAGGGCTAGTGCCTCCCTGACCGCCATGCATTCGAGTGTCGCTGGATCAGATATGCCACCGAAAACCACTGCCGATGCCCCCAAAAAATGGCCAGTGAAGTCACTCGATATGGTCGCAACAGCTCCGTATTTCCTTCCCCTCCCCACTGCAGCATCAACGTTTATTTTTGTCAGCCCCGTCGGTGGGGCGATCCAGCCCATTGGACGCTGCGCAGGAACGCCAGTTTGCCTCGTCGTGACTGATTGAACATCCTTAAGCTCATTGATATAAGACTGAACGAAGGCATGGATTGAAAAAGGACTCTGATAAATTTGCTCATGGATCTCCTTGCGACGAGCACCCCACAATGCCCAAAGTGTAACCACCAGGGTAGTAAACTCCTCCTGCGATAAAGCATTGTGCATGGAAAAGAGCCAACTTTTTTGCATCAGTTTCTTCGTTCATGCTCAATACATCGATGATCTGCTTAGAAGACATTGCCCACGTGCTTCGGGAGATTGTGCAATGTAGCAAAGGATGCCTCCAAGTATCTTCTGCTCCGCAAAGACAACACCCAGGTGTGTCCGCCATATTACGGTGATGTAAAAGTGCCGTAGTCGGGGTGGTGTTCTTCGCCAATCTCCATAGGGTACTCTAATCCCCCCAGAGTTTAGTCCATCCCTCACTATCTCCATGTGAATGAGATGACCCTCCTTGCTCATACAACCAGGCTTCTCTGCTTAGTTTCTTCTGCTGAATCATACGGTAAGAAGTTCTTACCGAGAAGATGCCTCTTCTGTCCTCACTCCAGGCCCAAAAATCCTCAATTTGTCTAGTGCAAAGAGGAATTTGTAATATAATCTCCGCATCGAGTGGAATAAAGGTTGCCCGAACAAGCTGTTCATTCCAAGAGCATGTGGTGTGATTGATAAGTTCTGACACTAGGTGAGGTGGATCATGAACCAGAGATGTAATTGGTCTCTTCATTACCGTGCGGGGTAGCCAGTTGTCATGCCATATATCCGTGGTTTCCCCGTTCCCTATTCTCCTCACTAGTCCCTGCACCATTATGTCCCGCCCATCCAAGATAGCTCGCCAAATTTGTGAAGGGTGACTACCCAGCCGTGCTTCAGACAGAGAATCATCTGGGAAATAGACCCCCTTGAGGATGCGCACGCTCGGCGATGTGGGGTTTTGAAGCATCCTCCATGCTTGTTTCGACAGTAGGGCAAGGTTGAAGATCTCCAAGTCCCTAAAGCCGAACCCACCAAGGTGTTTTGGCTTTGCCATCTCGTCCCAGGCTGCCCAGCTTGGCTTGCGCTTCCCCTGCTTGCTTCCCCACCAGAATTGTCTAACCAGCGATGTGACGTTCTCGCATAAGCCTCTTGGGAGGCGGAAACATGACATAGAAAAAACTGGTATAGACTGCGCCACTGACTTAATGAACACTTCCTTTCCTGCTGCAGACAAGAGTTTTTCCATCCACCCTCTGATTTTCTCCCACACCCGATCTCTCAGATATCGGAAAGTGCTATTCTTTGCATGCCCAACATCAGTAGGCATCCCCAAGTACCTGTCACTGAGAGATTCATTCTGCACGTTCAAAGTGTTCTTGATACTTTCTCTCATGACCTGTGGGCAACCTCGACTAAAAAAGATAGAAGATTTCTCATGATTTATCCGCTGTCCTGATGCCATACAGTAACGTTCCAACAAGTTTGATGCTGCAACAGCCCCTTCAACGCTCGATTTAAACATCAGCAGGCTATCATCGGCAAAAAGGAGGTGGTTCATGACTGGAGCCGTGTCTGCCACCTTGATCCCTTTCTAGCTGAGACGACGAGGAACTGGATTTCAGTAGGCACGAAAAGCCCTCTGCTGCGATTAAAAAGAGATATGGGGATATCGGATCTCCCTGCCGAATACCTCTGTATGGGTAAAGTGTCAAGTCTCACCATTTGAGTGTTGCACCACCGAGATGAGCAGCAGGTGCTGACCCAACGCTGGTCCAGTACGCATGAAAACATTGCCCACAAAGCAACAACCAACAAGGGAGGAGGACATGGGCTGGCTTGACAACCAACAAGCAACGAAGGGATGACGTGTTCTAAAAAAAACTGATGATGTCAGCCGACTTAGACTTCGCGAAGTCTACCTTTATAGACCCTTACTTTAAACATTGGACGGCACTACAGAGCATCCATGGAGCACGCTCGGACGCCACGGCAACCATGGATGGAGGCACTTGGCGGCCAACTGACGCATGCATGCTGGAGCTCCGCAGCCAGCTACACACACGCACACGCGAGCGCTCGGCGGTAGCCAGCACGCACGTACGAGGTGGCTCGGCGGCTAGCCTTCACCGCACGCAGCGAGAACACCGCAGAACGCAAATTCCACATGAAACCACGTGCGAGAGCTTCTCTTGGTTGCGCGGAGAGATCTGGATCCAAGCAGAGTTTCCTTTATAAATTGATCTATACTATGGACGCCACCCGGATCAGTAAACTAGTGCATATCATCGTGGACTCATCGCTCTCGCTCATGGCCATCAACGAGAATCCCGGCACGCTCATCGGGTCTACTCTCTACTCTTCCACTTCCTGCCAAAAACTTGGTTACAAAACCAGCAAACGTTATCTCTCACGTACACACTGTCGATCTAGCCACAGTGCTCTGCGCGCGGTATATATAAGGAGCTAGCAATGGCACCTGGATCGACCACAGCACAGCACTGGCCAGTCCAAATTCCAAAATGTGGCTACCAAAGGACCTCATCCTCGTCGCCGTCTCGCTCTGTGTGCTTGCATGCACGGTGGCGGGCGACGGCGGCGGCAGGCCGCTGGTGACGGCCGTCACACGGGACGCGGCCACCTCCCTCTACACCATCCCCGTCAAGTCCGGCCGCCCGCTGGTCCTCGACCTCTCCGGCCCCATCGTCTGGTCCACCTGCGACGGCGGCGCCTCCCACGACACGCTCGAGTGCAACAACATGGACTGTATGCGCGCGCACCGCTTCCATCCGCCCAACTGCCAGCATACCGGCTACGGCATGCCGGACGCCCACAACCCCTACCGTTGCAAGTGCACCGCGCACCCGCACAACCCCGTCTCCGGCGACACCGCGTCGGGGGACATGACCCGCGTGGTGCTCTCTGCCAACGCCACAGACGGCAGGAACCCTTTGGGCCCGGTATCGTTCACCGCCGTGGCGTCCTGCGCGCCGGACTCCCTGTTAGCGGGGCTGCCGGCGGAGTCCGTCGGCGTCGCGGGGCTCGCGCGCTCCGGCCTAGGGTTCCCTGCTCAGGTGGCGCGCACGCAGGGCGTCGCTAACTCGTTCGCGCTCTGCCTCGGGAGCCGCGGCCGCGGCGGCGTCGCCATCTTCGGCGGGGGGCCGCTCTTCGCAGCGAACGGCCGGTCATGCAAGCACGGCGACACCCCGCTCCGCAAGCACGGCGAATCGGCCGGCTACTACGTCTCGGCCAGCAGGGGCGTCTTCATCGACGGAGCGAAGGTGCCGCTGGACACGTACGCACCGCTCACCATTGGCTTCTCCACGACGACCCCGTACGCGCTGGTGCGCCGCGACGTGTACGGCCCGCTTATCGACGCGTTCGACCAGGCCATGGAACGCGAGGGTGCGATTACCGCCGGGGCGAGGGTCCCCTCCCCGGCCGGGTCGCCATTCGAGCTGTGCTACAACTCCTCGAGGCTGTCACTGACGCGGTTCGGCTACTTCGTGCCGACCGTCGGCTTTGGGCTGGAGGGCGGCACGGACTGGGCAGTGCAGGGCATCAACTCCATGGCGCTGGTAATCGGCCGCCGCATGGCGTGCTTCGCTTTCGTCGAGATGAAGGAGGGGGACAAGGCCGGCTATGGCGGTGGTGTGGCGCCGGCGGTGGTGCTCGGAGGGTTGCAGATGGAGGAGAACCTGGTGGTGTTCAACGAGGAGAAGCAGACCATGGCCTTCACCGGGCAGATCAACGGGAGGGGGCTCTTCTGCAGCAACTTCAATTTTACCGTGCCCGCCTAGTGGTTCGTTTTAGTTACATGCATGGATCTAGTGTTGCTTGGTCAAAGTTTGTGATCGTGCTGTGTGGATTTCGAATTTCCTTGCATCTATTATTTCTACTCTTAATTTATTTCTAAATGATAAGTGCCACACGTGTGACTCTCAGCATCAAATAACACAGTACAGTACAGAAGCGTACACACGTCTTTTTTTTTCGAAAAAGTAGATTAACAAAATAAAAAGCGATCTTGGTTGAAGCATTACAAAATATGAAATAAACACATATAGCTAGACGACTAAGTCAGACTATTTTCGCAACAATGCCAAGAAGGAATAGGCGCCCTTACTCCCAGGGACGGAGTTGGAGCTCAAGTCAGCGTGATGCACTGCTTTGACATGGCGTTAAAATTTTTGAACAACATTGTACTATATGTATCTTCCGCAACTTCTAGTGTAGATTATCCTACATGACAAGAAAAGATGTATAAATTCAAAAGATACCAATCAATGTGCTAACTATAAGGTTGAAAGAAAGAATAAAATTACTTGGGTTTCCTGATTACTTTATAGTAGATTCAGTTCCTTGATTATTTTTGACCTTTTTCATTTCTTCTAAGAGCACCACTAATGTCGGTTGTACACACATATACGGTCTTTATATGGCTCTGCCGACACATAAAGACTTATAGAATGGATTATATATCAGAACCTAGAATTGTGCTTTCACAAAATCAAGTTTACTACTCTAGTGGTGATGAATCTGAAACCTTGAGAACGCCTTCATTACTCAAGCGTCATCTCACTTGGCCTCGTTCCTTGTTATTACTATCTTTATCTTCTTGTTCATAGTGTAGTTAAATCCCGCTTTATACTGCAACAAAACTACTCATGTGAACAAAAGACCACAACAGTTGGTCCAAAAGGAATTTCATTTGTCTCATCGACTGCTCATGGTTTGCATGCATTGAGAACAAGAACCGGTCAATTTTGTCCAAAAGGGTACATTTAAAATCGAGTGCTCCTATTCCACTGTCTGTAGGGTGATCTGGCCCAGTTGTGTGTTGCTCACTGGTTTCGAGCATAACTGTTATAATATCGGTTTTCTACCTATTTCAATTGGTTTTCATTTTTCTTTTCTTTTTCCATACAACGTGGATATTTTTATTCAGAGCAAACATTAAAAAATATTGTGAATATTTTCAAAGAGTTGTGAACAATTCTTTAATTAAAGTTTGAGAACATTTTCGAAATTTCATGAATACTTTTAAATTTTTGTGAAAAAATTCCATGCGTGGTTGCATGGTATTTTCCATGTTAAGAGAAATATTTTAAGGATTTGTCTAGGGCATATCTAGATGTGCCCTAGTTATTGCACATTTAAGTGATTCAATCAAGCATAAAGGAAATGAAAAAAAGAAGAAGCTACCCACATGAATCTCCATGTAAGATCAATGACATAGGACTTAGATGTGCAATACTTATGGCACATCTAGATGTGCTTTAGCAAAACTGATATTTTATTAAGGACCACTAATTTAGTACTACATATCATATAGGATGAGTATTACAATAGCAAGATATATACATTGGTTGAGTTGTATCGAAATACACATCTAAGGTGTAAGTTACTGGAATATGTAATCCATGAATAATTCGATTTTAGGATTCCAGGTGAGTGGTTTTGTGAAAACCAGAGATAACATGACGAGTCTCATAGGATCCAAACCGTTGTCTCCGAAAAGTCCAACGCAGTTTCGTAGCATTTGAAGCCTAGTCTCTACAGCTAAGCATCATGTACAAATTGGCCAAGTAACCTACTCACTTTACTACAATTATTGTCGAATAATCTAAAACTAAACTATTTGACCTTATACTACTGGATTGGAATAAAAAACTATTTTATGTTTTCCTTCATGGGATTTGCTAGTGCATTATCGGTGTTGCACTTCATGAGACAAGTTAAGCTGGTGCTCTCTCTATGCTACTGACTTCAAGGTAGAACTAGATGGAGTTTTGGTATGGTTTGTTAGGTTTTGGAGTCTGCATGCCAGTAGGATGGGCAGCAAGGGTGATGAAACATTGCAATAAGTATCTCTAGCCCCGCCACGTCGTGGTGATGTTGGTTCCAACGTTGTAGCGGTGAGGATGGTGAGGGCTGGTTCCCCTTATTCGACCCGTGGGGATGTTGGGGAGAAGCTTTAACCACGACTCTTCCGCATCGGTTCTCCTGCGATGGAGGCTTCAGTGTCAGACTTGGAGTTGAGCATCCTAGTACAACCTTTATCTTGTCTAGGTGGATGGTCCATGCTTTATATAATCGTCGTTGGCACCTCCTGCCAATGTCAGATTACTTCCTACCTGCAATTGAAATGGCTATTTGTTCCGCGCTATGAAGTATATGCGGGGTCAAGCTACACTCATGACACATCATTGAGTTGTGGGTTAGAGATGGTGTTGAATTCCCTTTTAAGAAGAGTGCTATTTTTATTACCAAAAAACCCGCTTTATTCAATAGTCTTAATGTTACATGCATCAAAATGAGGTACAACTGAGGGTGGGGGGATCATCAAGTCAGACCCTGCAGATCTGGAACTTAGCCAACTGGACTAGTCCATGATCTACATAATTTGTCCCTAATGGCATGCCCATACTTAACCTTTACAAAGTCTCGCTCCACAAACATGAAAAATCGCTGCAGCTATACCCTGTCGGGGAACGTAGTAATTTCAAAAAATTTCCTACGCACACGCAAGATCATGGTGATGGCATAGCAACGAGAGGGGAGAGTGTTCGTCCACGTACCCTCGTAGACCATAAGCGGAAGCGTTATCACAACGCGGTTGATGTAGTCGTACGTCTTCACGATCCGACCGATCCAAGCACCGAACGTACGGAGCCTCCGAGTTCAGCACACGTTCAGCTCGATGACGTCCCTCGAACTCCGATCCAGCCGAGTGTCGAGGGAGAGTTCCGTCAGCACGACGGCGTGGTGACGATCTTGATGTTCTACCGGCGCAGGGCTTCGCCTAAGCTTTGCGACGATATGACCGAGGTGGAATATGGTGGAAGGGGGCACCGCACACGGCTAAGGAACGATCCGTAGATCAACTTGTGTGTCCATAGGGTGCCCCCTGCCCCCGTATATAAAGGAGGGAGGGAGGAGGAGGCCGGCCCTCTACTATGGCGCGCCATGGGGAGTCCTACTCCCACCGGGAGTAGGATTCCCCCTTTCCTAGTCCAACTAGTAGTCCTTCCATGTATTAGGAGTAGGAGACAAGGAAGGGGAAGAGAGGAGGGAAGGAAGGAGGGGGTGCGGCCCCTCCTCCTAGTCCAATTCGGACCAGGCCATGGGGGGGCGCGCAGCCTGCCCTAGGCAGCCCCTCTCTCTTTCCCGCAGGGCCCAATAAGGCCCAATACTTCTCCCCGGCGAATTCCCGTAACTTTCCGGTACTCCGAAAAATACCCGGATCACTCGGAACCTTTCCGAACTCCGAATATAGTCGTCCAATATATCGATCTTTACGTCTCGACCATTTCGAGACTCCTCGTCATGTCCCCGATCTCATCCGGGACTCCGAACTCCTTCGGTACATCAAAACTCATAAACTCATATATAACTGTCATCGAAACCTTAAGCGTGCGGACCCTACGGGTTCGAGAACTATGTAGACATGACCTAGAACTATTCTTGGTCAATAACCAATAGCGGGACCTGGATGCCCATATTGGCTCCTACATATTCTACGAAGATCTTTATCGGTCAAACCGCATAACAACATACATTGTTCCCTTTGTCATCGGTATGTTACTTGCCCGAGGTTCGATCGTCGGTATCCAATACCTAGTTCAATCTCGTCACCGGCAAGTCTCTTTACTCGTTCTGTAATGCATCATCCCATAACCAACTCATTGGTCACATTGCTTGCAAGGCTTATAATGATGTGCATTACCGAGAGGGCCCAGAGATACCTCTCCGACAATCGGAGTGACAAAACCTAATCTCAAAATACGCCAACTCAACATGTACCTTCGGAGACACCTGTAGTACTCCTTTATAATCACCCAGTTACGTTGTGACGTTTGGTAGTACCCAAAGTGTTCCTCCGGTAAACGGGAGTTGCATAATCTCATAGTTACAGGAACATGTATAAGTCATGAAGAAAGCAATAACAACATACTAAACGATCAAGTGCTAAGCTAACGGAATGGGTCAAGTCAATCACATCATTCTCCTAATGATGTGATCCCGTTAATCAAATGACAACTCTTTTGTCCATGGCTAGGAAACATAACCATCTCTGATAAACGAGCTAGTCAAGTAGAGGCATACTAGTGACACTATGTTTGTCTATGTATTCACACATGTATTATGTTTCCAGTTAATACAATTCTAGCAAGAATAATAAACATTTATCATGAAATAAGGAAATAAATAATAACTTTATTATTGCCTCTAGGGCATATTTCCTTCAGTCTCCCACTTGCACTAGAGTCAATAATCTAGTTCACATCGCCATGTGATTTAACACGAATATTCATATCTGTATATGATTAACACCCATAGTTCACATCATCATGTGACCAACATCCAAAGGGTTTACTAGAGTCAATAATCTAGTTCACATCGCTATGTGATTAACACCCAAAGAGTACTAAGGTGTGATCATGTTTTGCTCGTGAGAGAAGCTCGTCAGCAGGTCTGTCACATTGAGCCGTATGTATTTTGCAAATATTCTATGTCTACAATGCTCGCAAGCTACTCTAACTAATCGCTCCCACTTTCAATATGTATCCAGATTGAGACTTAGAGTCATCTGGATCGGTGTGAAAACTTGCACCGATATAACTTTTACGACGGGCTCTTTTATCACCTCCATAATCGAGAAATATTTCCTTAGTCCTCACTAAGGATATTCTTGACCAATGTCGATGATCTACTCTTAGATCACTATTGTACTCCTTGTCAAATCTGAGCAAGGTATACAATAGGTGCGGTACATAGCATAGCATACTTTATAGAACCTATGGTGAGGCATAGGGAATGATTTTCATTCTCTTTCTATTTTCTGCTGTGGTCGGGATTTGAGTCTTACTCAATTTCATACCTTTGCAACACAGGCAAGAACTCTTTCTTTGACTGTTCCATTTTGAACTACTTCAAAATCTTGTCAAGGTATGTACTCATTGAAAATCTTATCAAGCGTCTTGATCTATCTCAATAGATCTTGATGCTCAATATGTATGTAGTTTTACTGAGGTCTTTCTTCGAAAAACTCTTATTCAAGTATCCTTTCATGCTTTGCAGAATAATTCTACATTATTTCCGATCAGCAATATGTCATTCACATATACTTATCAGAAATGCTGTAGTGCTCCCACTCACTTTCTTGTAAATACAGGCTTCACCGCAAGTCTGTATAATACTATATGCTTTGATCTACTTATCAAATCGTATATTCCAACTCTGAGATGCTTGCACCAGTCCATAGATGGATTGCTGGAGCTTGCACATTTTGTTAGCACCTTTAGGATTGACAAAACCTTCTGGTTGTATCATATACAACTCTTCTTTAATAAATTCATTAAGGAATGTAGTTTTGACATCCATTTGCCAAATTTCATAAAATGTGGCAATTTGCTAACATGATTCGGACAGACTTTTAAGCATCGATACGAGTAAGAAAATCTCATCGTATTCAACACCTTGAACTTTGTCAAAAACCTTTTTCGACAAGTCTAGCTTTGTAGATAGTAACACTACTATCAACGTCCGTCTTCCTCTTGAAGATCCATTTATTCTTAATGACTCACCGATCATCGGGCAAGTCAATCAAAGTCTACACTTTGTTCTCATACATGGATCATATCTCGATTTCATGGCCTCAAGCCATTTCGTGGAATCTGGGCTCATCATCGCTTCCTCATAGTTCGTAGGTTCATCATGGTCTAGTAACATGACTTCCGAATATGATTACCGTACCACTCTGTGCGGATCTTACTCTGGAAGACCTCACGAGGTTTAGTAACAACTTGATCTGAAGTTTGATGATCATCATCATTAACTTCCTCACTAATTGGTGTAGGAATCATCTTTGGAACTGATTTACGTGATGAACTACTTTCCAATAAGGGAGAAGGTACAATTACCTCATCAAGTTCTACTCTCCTCCCACTCACTTCTTTCGAGAGAAACTCCTTCTCTGGAAAGGATCCATTTTAACAACGAATGTCTTGCCTTCGGATCTGTGATAGAAGGTGTACCCAACAATTTTCTTTGGGTATTCTATGAAGGCGCACTTCTCCGATTTGGGTTCGAGCTTATCGGGATGAAACTTTTTCACATAAGCATCGCAGCCCCAAACTTTAAGAAACAACAGCTTAGGTTTATGCTAAACCATAGTTCATACGGTGTCGTCTCAGCGGATTTAGATGGTGCCCTAGTTTAAAACGTGAATGCAGCTGTCTCTAATGCATAACCCCAAAGCGATAGTGGTAAAGAGATATCATAGATCGCATTATATCAAATAAAGTGCTTGATTCGACGTTCGGACACACCATAACGATGTGGTGTTCGGTGGCGTGAGCTGTGAAACTATTCCACATTGTTTTAATTGAAGACCAAACTTGTAACTCAAATATTTGTCTTCGCGATCAGATCGCAGAAACTTTATTTTCTTGTTACGATGATTTTTCCACTTCACTCTGAAATTCTCTGAACCTTTCAACTATTTCAGACTTATGTTTCATCAAGTAGATATACCCATATCTGCTCAAATCATCTTGTGAAGGTCAGAAAATAACGATACTTGCCACGAGCCTCAACACTCATTGGATCGCATACATCGGTATGTATTATTTCCAATAAGTCGGTAGCTTGTTCCATTGTTACGAGAAGCGGAGTTTTAGTCATCTTGCCCAAAAGGCACGGTTCGCAAGCATCAAATGATTCATAACCAAGTGATTCGAAAATCCATCTTTATGGAGTTTCTTCATGCGCTTTACACCGATATGATCCAAGCGGCGATTGCCACAAATAAGTTGCACTATCATTATTAACTTTGCATCTTTTGGCATCAATATTATGATTATGTGTATCACTACGATCGAGATCCAACAAACTATTTTCATTGGGTGTATAACCATCGAAGGTCTTATTCATGTAAACAGAATAACAATTATTCTTTAACTTCAAATGAATAACCGTATCGCAATAAACATGATCAAATCATATTCATGATCAACGCAAACGCCAAATAACATTTATTTAGGTTTAACACTAATCCCGAAATTATAGGGAGTGTGCGATGATGATCATATCAATCTTGGAACTACTTCCAACACACGTCGTCACTTCACCCTTAACTAGTTTCTGTTTATTCTGCAACTCCCGTTTCGAGTTACTACTCTTAGCAACTGAACCAGTACCAAATACCGAGGGGTTGCTATAAACACTAGTAAAGCACACATCAAACACCTGTATATCAAATATACCCTTTTTTTACTTTGCCATCCTTCTTATCCACCAAATATTTAGGGCAGTTCCGCTTCCAGTGACCATTTCCTTTGCAGTGTAAGCACTCAGTTTCAGGCTTTGGTTCAGCTTTGGGCTTCTTTGTGGGAGTGACAACTTGCTTGTCAATCTACTTGAAGTTCCCCTTTCTTTCCCTTTGCCCTTTTCTTGAAACTAGTGGTCTTGTCAATCATCAACACTTGATGCTCTTTCTTGATTTCTACCTTCGTTGATTTCAACATCACGAAGAGCTCGGGAATCGTTTTCGTCATCCTTGCATACTATAGTGAAGGAAATATGCCCTAGAGGAAATAATAAAGTTATTATTTATTTCCTCATATCATGATAAATTTTTATTATTCATGCTAGAATTGTATTAACCGGAAACATAATACATGTGTGAATATATAGACAAACAGAGTGTCACTAGTATGCCTCTACTTGACTAGCTTGTTAATCAAAGATGGTTATGTTTCCTAACCATGAACAAGGAGTTGTTATTTGATTAACAAGGTCACATCATTAGCTGAATGATCTGATTGACATGACCCATTCCGTTAGCTTAGCACACAATCGTTTAGTATGTTGCTATTGCTTCCTTCATGACTTATACATGTTCCTATGACTATGAGATTATGCAACTCCGTTTACGGAGGAACACTTTGTGTGCTACCAAAGCGTCACAGCGTAATCGGGTGATTATAAAGGTGCTCTCTGGTGTCTCGAAGGTACTTGTTGAGTTGGCGTATTTCGAGATTAGGATTTGTCACTCCGAATGTCGGAGAGGTATCTCTGGGCCCTCTCGGTAATACACATCACTTAAGCCTTGCAAGCATTTCAACTAATGAGTTAGTTGTGAGATGATGTATTACGGAACGAGTAAAGAGACTCGCCGGTAGCGAGATTGAACTAGGTATTGGATACCGACGATCGAATCTCGGGCAAGTAACATACCGATGACAAAGGGAACAACGTATGTTGTTGTGCGGTTTGACCGATAAAGATCTTCGTAGAATATGTAGGAACCAATATGGGCATCCAGGTCCCGCTATTGGTTATTGACCGGAGACATGTCTCGGTCATGTCTACATTGTTCTCGAACCGTAGGGTCCGCACGCTTAAGGTTTCGATGATGCGGTTATATTATGAGTTTATGTATTTTGATGTACGAAGGTTGTTGAGTCCGGATATGATCACGGACATGACGAGGAGTCTCGAAATGGTCGAGACATAAAGATTGATATATTGGACAGATATATTTGGACACCGGAAAGGTTCGGAGAAGTTTGGAGCTCCGGAGGTTACGGAACCCCGGGAGGTATATGGGCCTTATTGGGCCCATGTAGGAGGAAGAGAGAAGGAGCAAGGGAGGCGCGCCCCAAGCCCAATCCGAATGGGGGGGGGGGCGGCCCCCCCTTTCCTTTCTCCTTCCCCCTCTCTTCCTTCCTACTACTAGTACTACTTCCTAATACTAGTACTCCTTCCTTCCCCCTCCAAATAAGATAAGGAAAAGAGGAAACCTACTTGGAGTAGGTTTCCCCCCTATGCGCGCCCCTTGAGGCCGCCACCTCCTCCCTCCCTCCTTTATATACGGGGGTAGGGTGGCACCCTAGGACACACAAGTTGATCATTGATCGTTCCTTAGCCGTGTGCGGTGCCCCCCTCCACGATATTACACCTCGATCATATTGTAGCAGTGCTTAGGCGAAGCCTGCGACAGAGAACATCAAGATCGTCACCACGCCGTCGTCTTGTGGAACTCCCCTCGGAGCCTCTCTGGATTGGAGATTGAGGTGCGTCATCGAGCTGTCACGCGTGTCAAGAACTCGGAGGTGCGGTGTAACGGTGCTTGGATCGGTTGGACCGGAGGACGTCGACTACTTCCTCTACGTTGCGTCAGCGCTTCGCTTGGTCTCACGAGTGCGTAGACAACACTCTTCCTCTCGTTGCTATGCATCACCATGATCTTGCGTGTGCGTAGGAATTTTTTGAAATTACTCGTTCCCCAACAATGGCATCCGAGCCTAGGTTTTTATGGTTTGAGGTTATATGCACGAGTAGAACACAAGTGAGTTGTGGGCGATATAAGTCATCTTGCTTACCGGCATGTCATACTTTGGTTGGCGGTATTGTTGGATGAAGCGGCCGGACCGACATTACGCCAGACGCTTACGCGAGACTGGTTTACCGCCGTGCTTTGCACACACGGTGACTAGCGGTGTCGGTTTCTCCAACTTTAGTTGAACCGAGTGTGGCTCGCCCGGTCCTTGCGAAGGTTAAAACAGCATCAACTTGACAAACTATCATTGTGGTTTTGATGCGTAGGTGAGATTGGTTCTTGCTTAAGCCCGTAGCAGCCACGTAAAACTTGCAACAACAAAGTAGAGGGCGTCTAACTTGTTTTTGCAGGGCATGTTGTGATGTGATATGGCCAAGACATGATGCTATATTTTATTGTATGAGATGATCATGTTTTGTAACCGAAGTTATCGGCAATGGCGGAGCCATATGGTTGTCGCTTTATTGTATGAAATGCAAGCATACGTAATTGCTTTACTTTATCACTAAGCGGTAGCGATAGTCGTAGAAGCAATAGATGGCGAAGCGACAACGATGCTACGATGGAGATCAAGGTGTCGCGCCGGTGGCGATGGTGATCATGATGGTGCTTGGAGATGGAGATCACAAGCACAAGAAGATGATGGCCATATCATATCACTTATATTGATTGCATGTGATGTTTATCCTTTATGCATCTTATCTTGCTTTGATTGGCGGTAGCATTTTAAGATGATCTCTCACTAAAAAATTATCAAGTAGTGTTCTCCCGAGTATGCACCGTTGCCAAAGTTAAATCGTGCCCGGACACCATGTGATGATCGGGTGTGATAAGCTCTCGTCCATCTACAACGGGTGCAAGCCAGTTTTGCACACGCAGAATACTCAGGTTAAACTTGACGAGCCTAGCATATGCAGATATGGCCTCGGAACACGGAGACCGAAATGTCGAGCGTGCATCATATAGTATATATGATCAACATAAGATGTTCACCATTGAAAACTACTCCATCTCACGTGATGATCGGTTATGGTTTAGTTGATTTGGATCACGTGATCACTTAGATGACTAGAGAGATGTCTGTCTAAGTGGGAGTTCTTAAGTAATATGATTAATTGAACTAAAATTTATCATGAACTTAGTACCTGATAGTATCTTGCTTGTCTATGTTGTTTGTAGATAGATGGCCCGTGCTGTTGTTCCGTTGAAATTTAATGCGTTCCTTGAGAAAGCTAAGTTGAAAGATGATGGTAGCAACTACGCGGACTGGGTCCGTAACTTGAGTGTCGGTGTCAAAACCGGCGGATCTCGGGTAGGGGGTCCCGAACTGTGCGTCTAGGCGGATGGTAACAGGAGACGAGGGACACAATGTTTTTACCCAGGTTCAGGCCCTCTCGATGGAGGTAATACCCTACGTCCTGCTTGATTAATATTGATGATATGGGTAGTACAAGAGTAGATCTACCACGAGATCAATGAGGCTAAACCCTAGAAGCTAGCCTATGGTATGATTGTTGAGATGTAATGTTGTGTCCTACGGACTAAATCCCTCCGGTTTATATAGACACCGGAGAGGCTAGGGTTACACAGAGTTGGTTACAATGGTAGGAGATCTACATATCCGTATTGCCAAGCTTGCCTTCCACGCCAAGGAAAGTACCTTCCGGACACGAGCCGGAGTCTTCAATCTTCTATCTTCGTAGTCTGGGAGTCTGGCAGATATCGATAGTCCGGCTATCCGGACACCCCCTAGTCCAGGACTCCCTCAGTAGCCCCTGAACCAGTCTTCAATGATGATAAGTCCGGCGTGCATAATGTTCGGCATTGCAAGGCGGGTTCCTCCCTTGAATAATCCGGAGAAGATAATGAACGCCAGGATAGTGTCCGGCTCTGCAAAATAATTTCCACATTCCAACGTAGAGAGAATAAAACATATACATCGACCCAATCTGCGGCGTATTATGCGGCATGACATCACACCGCACCAAGCCTTTGTTGAATTCTTGTACTACTTGACACGTTTAGCGGCGGTTTCTTGGCACGCGTCTGTCAAAGCGAGATCGTGTTCCCCTTTTCCGGATTCTCATCAATACGTGCGTGGGTAACCCAACGCGCCATTGATGGTGGCGCTTCGGGAGATAAGCGAGTTTTACCAGGCGGTGAGGGGCGCATAGTTTTGTCGCCTATATATAAGGGATAAGGATTTACCTTCTCACCTCGCCATCTTCCTCCTTGCTCATCCATCCTGCGAACCCAAGCTCCAACGCTCAAGCTCGCGCATTCCGCCTCGACCTTTCCCGAACATGTCGGAGGGAAGCAAGTGGATGACCTCCACCGCCAAGGAGGAGGACATCACCAAGCTTCTGTGACGCGGATACCTTTCGGAAACATTGTGCATCGGCTGCCCGGACGCGGGCAGCTCGTTCCTACCCTAGGACCTCACGAGAGGTTGTTTTCCTTCCCCACTTCCTCCGCGGACTGGGCTTTCCGCTCCATCCATTCGTCCGGGGCTCATGTTTTACTACGGCTGGATTTCCACGATCCGGCGCGAACCGTCCTCAACATCTCGGCGTTTATCATCGTGTGCGAGGCCTTTCTCGCATCCGGCCCCACTTCGGCTGTGGCTCAAGACCTTCAACGTCAAGCGAAGATCGTAAAGGGGCATAAGCGAATCGGGGCGCTATGTTAGGCAAGCTGCCCAGCGTCCCTTGGCTAGAAGGGACCTTCGTGGACTCCGTCAAGGGGTGGCAATCGGGGTGGTTCTATATCACCGAGCAGCGAGCCTACATGGGCGGCGGCCCCCGAATTTAGATCTGGAATCCCCACGCAGCTCACCTCCTGGAAAGAGAAGGGCTTGCAGTGGGGTAATCCGGTGGAGGTGACGGGACTTCGAACCTGCATCAAAAAGCTGGTGAGCAACAGGCTCCGGCTCGTCGACATAGTCCAGGTCATGCTCCTCCGGCGGATTCTCCCATGCCAAGAAAGGGCATTTACTCTGTGGGAGTTTAATCCGGAACAGCACCAGACGCTGAGCGGGCTCTTCGATACAACATACGAAGGTGCCTGGAGGGTGCTGTTCAAGAGCGCTGATCTTTGCATCCGCGATCGAAGACCGCATGATTCAGCTTGCGATCGCCGCCCGACGGGTAAGTGATTGACCCCATTACGGGACACTTGTAGTGATCTAGATTGACTCTAGCAAGGTTTTTAATCTGCCTCTTTCCTTTGACAGGAATGGATGGAGAAGGCCGAGCTGATTATCAGTCGGCTCCCATGCCAGAAGAACCAGTGAATGCCCAATTAGCAAGGCTGCTGGTTCCGGCACCGTACGTGGTGCCGGAGAAGAAGGCCAAGAAGGTGGCCGCGGGGACTCGAAAGAGTTCCCGCAATCAAGCATCTGACGACGACGTGGATTCCTCCCCCGAAGACAAGGAGGAGGAGGAGGAGTACTCTCTCCCAGAGGAGGGGGAGAAGAAGAGGAAGGCCTCCCCAATCGGGGCGGCCGAAGGGTCCAAAAGGGGGAGAACCATCCCCTCGGACAGTTTCGCCAACATCAGCGTTGGCGAGGAAGATTGGCCTCCAAGGTCCCGGCGTCCGGCAAGATCGTAAGTATCCGGATCATTCATATGCCGTATTATAGTATGTCACGCAGTGTCCTTCTAATGCCGCACTGTTTCTTTAGTCCGGCCGGTGACGACTTTCCCGACTCGATGAGCGGGTCGTTGGCGCCGTCGGATGTAAATTCCATCCCGACTGCCTCTACCCCACGCGCCGAAGACGACGAGGCGGAATCCCATAGGGGGACACGCCAGGAGGAGGCTCCGGAGGCGCCGTCAGGCAGCCTCCCGGACTTTGTGCCGGACCCTACTCCGGAACCGTGGCGGTTCGAGTCCGGCAAGCAGCCCCCTCGAAGGAGGGCAGGACCGTGGACGCCGGGCGGCCTCCGTCCAGCCGGAGGCACCGGACAACTTCTTGAGGCGCTCAAAGCGCCTCCATCGAGAAGAACACCGCACTCTCATGAGTGCGGTGATTGAAAGTCCAGCTCGCCAAGGGCGGGCTGACCAAGCCTGCAACAACCTTCTAACAGGCTTTGAGGTAAGAAGTTTAAAATTAAGCAATATAATACCGCATAGACGGTAGCCTCGATGCTTAGTCCGGTGTTAGGAAAGAAAAGCGGACTGAGTATCTTTAACAAGATATCTGCAGGTTTCTAAAATATGTCAATATGGGTTTGCGAGGCTCTTGTTGTTGACCTCTGCCGCAGTGGAGGTCGAGGCGCTGAAGAAGGACCTTGAGCGGTCGGAGCAAGAGCTCGGCCATGCCAAGAGGCAGCTCAAGGAAAAAGAAGGTGAATAACACCACTGTAAATACGCACCTTAAAAAAGTGGTTTTGGTTGCAAACAAGATTAACAAGGATAATATGTGCAATGCAGGGGCCACTAACGAGGTGGCAGCCCTGAAGGATGCCGTGTCCGTGGCCGAGCACAATGCGGCCACAGAACGGACTGAGCGAGGAAAGCAAGCGGCGCTGGTGGCGGGAGTTCGGGAAGAGCTCCAGGCTCTCATGAAAAGCATGAGAGTTTGGGCGTGACTCAAGACTCGAGAATCGAGCTTGCCTCGGCTCTCGATAGGGCCGAGTCTGCCAAGGCCGAGGCCCAGTGGGCCCATATGGAAATAGAGGACATGAAGAAAATAGCAGCGGGTAAGGCGTTTTTCATGCAGAGCAAGCATGTTAGTGTAAATTACCGGATACTTACCCGAATTCGGAGCTCTCCAGGGGCATTTGCAGATCTGCCGCGTAGTGCATCTGATGCCGCCGCTTTCTATCCTGGCGAGGAGGGGAGCTCGACGCAGAAGGTCTTCTGGTCTCAGTATGCTGAGGCCGGCCATCCGGTGCCCCCAAGCGACCAGCTGAAGCAGCTGGTCGAACTCCACAAGGTAGCTGAGGAGGCCATGAAGGGCCTCACAGTCCGGCTGTGGCCTGGGCAAGCCATGCCTGGCAGCTACTTTGGCCTAGTGCGGCGGTTAGTTGATGCATGCCCAAGGCTCGATGTGATCAAGCGATCCGCCTGCATTGAAGGCGCTCGTCGAGCCCTTGCCCGCATAAAGGTGCAATGGGGCAAGCTGGATGCGGAGAAGCTTCTCACGGATCCGCCGCCGCCGGGCAAGGAGCACCGTCGACGGGCGATATTATAAAGTAGTCTGAAGGAGCCCGCGATATCGCGGATGAGTGTCCCCTTAATGTAATCCTTGAGTGAACTTCGCTGTGTGTTTATCCTGTGCGCGAAAACTTCGTTTATATGCGCTATGAGCAACGCTTTGTTTAATTTAAAATATTACCTACATGCGGCCGTTTGTTAAATCGAGAGATGGCAAGTCGTTAGCTTCAGCCCCCAAGCCACGAGTTTGGGGTGTTGGTGATAAACTTGAGCACTCTTGTTCCCATCTTTGGGTCCATCTAGGAGGCGCTCAACACGACGAACAAGGCGACCGGACTTATAATGCTTGAACACTCTCACTTAGCCATAGAATTCTATAATTTTAAATTTCGACGAAGCCCCTGGTATTTGGAAGACCGAATCCGGGGCGCTATTCACGCCTTCGTCGGACATCATCCGGAACTTCGCTCGAAGCGGCGTGAGTCTTTAGGGACCCGAAAAGACCTCTCGAACAGCGACCAGTCTCTCGCCTTATCATGCCAGTCAGTTTTAGCTTTCTCCACTGAGGCGTTAACCCGGCCAAACCGGGTGCAATCGTGATGGTTCTCCTAGTGCTACCTTAGCCGACGGAGCGAGCGTAAGGCACCAAAACATAGGGCAGGCAAACCCAACTATTGACCCAAGACATGATTGGAGCTGATTCATATAATGCTATAAGTTCGGGGTGCCGCACTTGTGAAAGTGTTCGGACTTAATCACACCGTAATATGGGGGACAGAAGCCCCTGGTGTATTCGGCCGTACCAAAGTGTACGGTGCAATATGTCGATAGTGAACATTTGTAAAGGCTAACATAATTGCCATGAAAAGGTAATAAACTTGCAAAAGGGAAGTGCTGCGTTATTTATGACGGAAGGTGCGCTAATAAAGCGGTGATACAAATTGTCTTGATAAGCAAGGGATTAGGACTAAATTAACATGTCCCCCTCGAGGATAAGCTGCAGACTTGGTGTATGTAATTGAATTTAATGCTCGTAATGGAGACCACACGAGTGTTAAATGCAGCCTTCTTTAATCCCTGACTGTTGTATCGTGAGTTCGGCAAGTTCGCCGTCGGGCAGGGCTTTTATTTGGTAGAGTCCTGCATATATAAAAAGAAAAGATAAAAAATAACACCAAGGGGAGCGCTAGCACGAGCCCCTGGTGCGGTCGAGCCGCACTCTTTAATCCTTGAGGTTAAGCCCCTCCCCTGCGCCCATGGTATCTTCAAAGCGTAATGATGTACGCGGAGTGTTATTCTTGTGATCATACGCGGGCGAGGTGGGGCCGCATTACTCTGGCGATGCTCGATCGCGCGGTGGTCTTGGTTAGTGTTGCTCGGGGCGCTTTAATGTGTCCGGCTTTTAGTTGCGGACTAGAGAATTGCCGTGAAGGCTGCTCTGTATTTCGCGCGAGAGCATTGTATGTTCCTCCGTCACGGAGGGGCGTTCCGTATTCCCATTGACCGTAATGACTCCACGAGGGCCGGCATCTTGAGCTTTAGGTATGCATAATGCGGCACGCGTTGAATTTTACAAGCAGCATGCGTCCGAGCAGGGCATGATAGCCGCCACTGAGCGGGACTATATCGAAGATTAACTCTTCGCCGGAAACTATCCGGGATCCGAAGACCACTTCGGTGTGTGAGAAACTGCAGTTGGCTTCCACTCCTGGGATGACACCTTTAAAGGTTGTCTTAGTAGGTTTGATCCTTGATGGGTCTATGCCCATTTTGCGCACTGTGTCCGATAAAGCAGGTTCCAGGCTGCTGCCGCCGTCCATCAGGACTCTTGTGAGGTGAAATCCATCGACGATTGGGTCTAAGACCAATGCGGCGAATCCGCCATGGCGTATGCTAGTCGGATGGTCTCGTCGATCGAAAGTGATCGGACAAGAGGACCATGGATTGAACTTCGGGGCGAGTGGCTCCATCGCATAGACGTCCCGTAGTGCGAGCTTCCTCTCCCTCTTGGGTATATGGGTCGCGTAAATCATATTCACCGTCCGTGCTTATGGGGAAACCCTTACATCTCTGTTGTTGTTGCGGTTGGGTCTCTTCCTCGTCGTCGCTATTTAGCCCCTTGTCATTGTGTTTGGCAATTAACTTGCCGGCCTGCCTGAACACCCAACAATCTCTATTGGTGTGATTAGCTGGCTTTTCGGGGGTGCCATATATCTGGCATGAGCGGTCGAGTATTCTGTCCAGATTGGACAGGCCCGGGGTTGTTCTTTTAAATGGCTTCTTCCGTTGACCGGGTTTGGAGCCTCGGAATCCGGCATTGACTGCCGTATCCTCTTTGTCGTCGCCGTTAGTACGTCGCTTGTTTTTGATTCGACGTGACCTGCCGTGATTGTCCTTGGTGTCGGACTGCCGAATTTTGCGGAGATTATTGCTGCGGGCTAGCCAGCTATCCTCTCCGCGCAAAAGCGGGTCATCAATGATGTGAGGGCTGCCATGGATTTCGGCTTCTCCTGCCCAGTGCGGGCTAGCCATTCGTCCGGATGTTGTGTTTGAAGGCTGCAAGGGCCTCCGCATCCGGACGATCGGCGATTTGATTTTTCTTCGTCAAGAACGCGTCGAACTATCCGGCCGATTCGTCTGGCTGCTGAATAATGTGGCTTAGGTCATCGGCGTCTGGAGGTTGCATGTATGTACCTTGGAAGTTATCATGGAACGCGGCCTCCAGGTCCTCCCAACACCCAATCGACTCTGCGGGCAGGCTGTTAAGCCAATGCCGAGCTGGTCCTTTAAGCTTGAGTGGGAGATATTTGATGGCGTGCAGATCGTCGCCGCGGGCCATATGGATGTGGAGAAGATAATCTTGATCCACACATGGGTCTGTTGTACCATCGTAAGATTCGATGTTCACGGGTTTGAACTCTTGAGGATCTGGTGATCCATTACTTCATCGATGAAGCATAGCGGGTGTCTGGCGCCCTGTATTGAGCAATATCGCGGCGCAGCTCGAGGGGCGTTATCTGCTGTGTTCGGCTCGGCGGCGTTATGTCTGACATGGCGGTATTCGCGTGGATCGTAGGGCGCCCACGTGATCCATAGATGGATCTGGATTGCCTTGCTTTGTCCTCCAAGATGTCTCGCAAGTCCGTAGCGTTCCTTTTGGCCGTACTCTGGATCGATGTCGGGTGCGGTCTTGGCTGGGGCCTTGAATGCCTCTCTGTCGCGACCACGGGGTGGTCGGTCAGCCATGTCGTCTTGCTGGTGATAAAGGTATGTATGCTTCCTCCTCTAATTGGGGGAGCAGCTTGCGTCTTGGGTAACTTTTGGAGGGGAGTTCGAGTTTATACTCTTCGGCCGCGAGGACCTCGGTCCATCGATCGGCTAGCAGATCTTGATCAGCTTGAAGCTGTTGCTGCTTTTTCTTTAAGCTATTTGCTGTGGCTATGAGCCTGCGCCTGAAGCGCTCTTGTTCGAAGGGATCCTCGGGTATGACGAATTCGTCATCGTTGAGGCTCGCTTCATCTTTGGAGGGGGGCATATAGTTATCGTCCTCAACCCCTTTGTCTGCCGCCCTATCGTGAGGGCTTGCTTCTGCGTCCTCCTGCGCTGAGTCTTGCAGGAGGGGATCGTCTTCGGCACTCTCCGGAGTATTATTGTCTCCCGTGCCGGATTCTCCATTCTTGTTGTGGCGGGATTTAGGCGGGCGCCACGACGGCGGCGTTTAGGCTGCTTCTTCAAAGAATCTTCCTCCGCTGCTTTTTCGCCATCCCCTTCTTTCGGGGTGTCCACCATGTAGACGTCGTATGACGAGGTGGCCTTCCAGTGTCCTGTGGGCGCTGGGTCTTGATCGTCCCCGGCATCATCGTCCATAGCGTCGATGTCCTCGGAGTCGTAGTCTAGCATGTCGGTTAGATCCTCGACAGTGGCTACAAAGTGGGTGATGGGTGGGCTCCGAATTTCTTCGTCGTCCGAACTCCAACCGTCCTGGCCATAGTCCGGCAAGGATTCTCCTGATAGCGAGAGATGCTTCAGAGAATTCAAGATATCGCCAAAAGGCGAGTGTTGAAAGATGTCCGCGGCGGTGAATTCCATAACCGGCGCCCAACCCGGCTTAATTGGTGGGGGCGCGGGAGGCTCGGAGTCTGGCGAGGAGTCCGGCGTCTCGGGATCACGAGTTTCGCGAGGGACAAAATCGGTATTCGGCTCCATCGCCGTAGATGTTGAAGCCCCCGGGGCGGCGTCTATCCACCGACCCTCGTCACGGGCAATCGGCTCCGGATAAATAGCCGGGGCGGATTCAAGTGCGGCCACCAAAGCACTGTCCGGCGGCAGAGCTAGATCATGCCCATCGTCACAGTGCGGCGCGCTTGGCTGTGGCTCGAGTCCATCGAAGATCAAGTCTCCGCGGTCGTCGGCCGTGAAGTTTAGGCTTCAAATCGACTGACGGCGGGCGTAGCTTCGATCTGCTCGGATGGCCAAGAGAGTTGGCCCGCAGTGCGAAGCCGCCGAATATGAAGATCTGTCCGGGGAGAAAAGTCCCACCCTGGACAGCGTTGAAGGTTGAAGATGCCATTGAGCCTATTGGTGACGACACAGAGGAACTCTCAATGAAAGCACCAATGTCGGTGTCAAAACCGGCGGATCTCGGTAGGGGTCCCGAAGCTGTGCGTCTAGGCGGATGGTTACAGGAGGCGAGGACACAATGTTTTTACCTGAGTTCAGGCCCTCTCGATGGAGGTAATACCCTACGTCTGCTTGATTAATATTGATGATATGGGTAGTACAAGAGTAGATCTACCACGAGATCAATGAGGCTAAACCCTAGAAGCTAGCCTATGGTATGATTGTTGAGATGTAATGTTGTGTCCTACGGACTAAAGCCCTCCGGTTTATATAGACACCGGAGAGGCTAGGGTTACACAGAGTCGGTTACAATGGTAGGAGATCTACATATCCGTATTGCCAAGCTTGCCTTCCACGCCAAGTAAAGTACCTTCCGGACACGAGCCGGAGTCTTCAATCTTCTATCTTCATAGTCTGGGAGTCCGGCAGATATCGATAGTCCGGCTATCCGGACACCCCCTAGTCCAGGACTCCCTCATTGAGGATTATCCTCATTGCTGCACAGAAAAATTACGTCCTGGAAGCACCGCTGGGTGCCAGGCCTACTGCTGATGCAACCGGCGGCGTTAGAGCGTCTGGCGAGCAAAGCTGATGACTACTCGATAGTTCAATATGCCATGCTACGGCTTAGAACCGGGACTTCAACGGCGTTTTGAGCGTCATGGAGCATATGAGATGTTTCAGGAGTTGAAGTTGATATTCCAAAAGAATGCCGGATTGAGAGATATGAAGTCTCCAATAAGTTCTATAGCTGCAAGATGGAGGAGAATAGTTACGTCGGTGAGCACATACTCAAGATGTCTAGGTATTGTAATCACTTGATTCAAGCGGGAGTCACTCTTCCGGATGATAGCGTCATTGATGATTCTCCAATCACTTCCACCAAGCTACAAGAGCTTCGTGATGAACTATAATATGCAAGGGATGGATAAGATGATTCCGAGCTCTTCGCAATGCTAAAGGCTGCGGAGGTAGAAATCAAGAAGGAGCATCAAGTGTTTATGGTTAACAAGACCACTAGTTTCAAGAAAAAGGGCAAAGGGAAGAAGAAGGGGAACTTCAAGAAGAACAACAAACAAGTTGCTGCTCAAGAGAAGAAACCCAAGTCGGACCTAAGCCTGAAATCGAGTGCTTCTCTGCAAGCGGTAGTCCTTTGAAGCGGAACTGCCCCAAGTATTTGGCGGATAAGAAGGATGGCAAAGTGAACAAAGGTATATGTGATATACATGTTATTGATGTGTACCTTACTAGAGCTCATGATAGCACCTAGGTATTTGATCTGGTTACATTGCTAATATTTGCAACTCGAAGCAGGACTACGGATTAAGCAAACACGGCAAAGGATGAGGTGACGATCGGCGTGGGAAATGGTTCCAAAGTCGATGTGATCACGGTCGACACGCTACCTCTACATCTACCTTGGGATTAGTATTAGACCTAAATAATTGTTATTTGGTGCCGGCGTTGAGCATGAACATTATATCTGGATCTTGTTTGATGCGAGGCGGTTATGCATTTAAATCGAGAGAATAATGGTTGTTCTATTTATATGAGTAATATCTTTTATGGTCATGCACCCTGAAGAGTGGTCTATTTTTGATGAATCTCGATAGTAGTGATACACATATTCATAGTGTTGAAGCCAAAAGATGCAAAGTTGATAATGATAGTGCAACTTATTTGTGGCACTGCCGTTTGGGTCATATCGGTATAAAGCGCATGAAGAAACTCCATACTGATGGACTTTTGGAACCACTTGATTATGAATCACTTGGTACTTGCGAACCGTGCCTCATGGGCAAGATGACAAAACGCCGTTCTCGGTACTATGGAGAGAGCAACAGATTTGTTGGAAATCATACATACGGATGTATGTGGTCAATGAATGTTGAGGCTCGTGGCGGATATCGTTATTTTCTCACCTTCACGGATGATTTAAGCAGATATGGGTATATCTACTTAATGAAACATAAGTCTGAAACATTTGAAAAGTTCAAAGAATTTCAGAGTGAAGATGAAAATCATCGTAACAAGAAAATAAAGTTTCTACGATCTGATCGTGGAGGAGAATATTTGAGTTCTGAGTTTGGTTTACACTTAAAACAATGTGGAATAGTTTCACAACTCACGCCACCGGAACACCACAGCGTAATGGTGTGTCGAGCGTCGTGTCGTACTTTACTTGATATGATGCGGTCTATGATGTCTCTTACAGATTTACGCTATCGTTTTGGGGTTATGCTCTAGAGACAGCCACATTCACGTTAAATAGGGCATCGTCGAAATCCGTTGAGGCGACACCTTATGAACTATGGTTTGGCAAGAAACCAAAGTTGTCATTTCTTAAAGTTTGGGGTTGCGATGCTTATGTGAAAAAACTTCAACTGATAAGCTCGAACCCAAATCGAATGTGTCTTCATAGGATACCCAAAGGAGGCAGTTGGGTACACCTTCTATCACAGATCCGAAGGCAAGACATTCGTTGCTAAGAATGGATCCTTTCTAGAGAAGGAGTTTCTCTCGAAAGAAGTGAGTGGGAGGAAAGTATAACTTGATGAGGTAGCTGTACCTACTCCTTGTTGGAAAATAATACATCACAGAACCGGTTTACGTGACGTCAAAACTCAACCAGTGAGGAAGTTGATGATAATGATCATAGAACTTGAGATCAAGTTATCTGAGAACCACGTGGGTCGAGCGAGTAAGATCCGCGCTGAGTGGTACGGTAATCCTATTCGGAAGTCATGCTACTAGATCATGATGAACCTACGAACTATGAAGAAGCGATGGTGAGCCCAGATTCGCAAAATGGCTTGAAGCCATGAAATCGAGATGGGATCCATGTATGAGAACAAAGTATGGACTTTGGTTGACTTGCCCGATGGTCGGCAAGCAATTGAGAATAAATGGATCTTCAAGAAGAAGACCGACGCCGACGGTAATATTATTGTCTACAAAGCTCGACTTGTTGCAAAAGGTTTTCGACAAGTTCAAGGGGTTGACTCTGAAGAGACCTTCTCACCGTAGCGATGCTTAAGTCTGTCCGAATCATGTTAGCAATTGCGCATTTTATGATTATGAAATTTGGCAAATGGATGTAAAACTGCATTCTGAATGGATTTACGGAAGAAGAGTTGTATATGATGCAACCGAAGGTTTTATCGATCCAAGGGAGCTAACAAAGTGTGCAAGCTCCAACGTTCCATTTATGGACTGGTGCAAGCCTCTCGGAGTTGGAATAAGCGTTTTGATAGTGTGATCAAAGCATTTGGTTTTATCTGAGACTTTTGGAGAAGCTTTGTATTTACAAGAAAGTGAGTGGGAGCTCTGTAGCATTTCTAATATTATATGTGGATGACATATTATTGATTGGAAATGATATAGAATTCTGGATAGCATAAAGGGATACTTGAATAAAAGTTTTTCAATGAAAGACCTCGGTGAAGCTGCTTACATATTGGGCATTAAGATCTATAGAGATAGATCAAGGCGCTTAATTGGACTTTCACAAAGCACATACCTTGACAAAGTTTTGAAGAAGTTCAAAATGGATCAAGCAAAGAAAGGGTTCTTACTGTATTGCAAGGTGTGAAGTTGAGTAAGACTCAAAGCCCGACCACTCTAAGAAGATAGAGAAAATGAAAAGTGTTCCTATGCTTCAGCCATAGGCTCTATCATGTATGCAATCTTGTGTACCAGACCTGATGTGTGCCTTGCTATAAGTCTAGCAGGAGGTACCAAAGTAATCCAGAGTGGATCCTTTGGACAGCGGTCAAGAACATCTGAAATACGAAAAAACTAAGGATATGTTTCTCGTATATGGAGGTGACAAATAGCTCATCGTAAATGGTTACGTTGATGCAAGCTTTGACACGATCGGGCGATTCTAAATCGCAAACCGGATCGTGTTTACATTAAGCGGTGGAGCTGTCGGTTAGTGCAGTTCAAAGCAAAGCGTCGTGGCGGGATCTACATGTGAAGCGGAATACATAGCTGCCGGAAGCAGCCAATGAAGGAATGCGGATGAAGGAGTTCATATCCGATCTAGGTGTCATACCTAGTGCATCGGGTCAATGAAAATCTTTTGTGACAATATTGGGCGATTGCCTTAGCGAAGGAATCCAGATTTCACAAGAGAACCAAGCACATCAAGAGGCGCTTCAATTCCATCCGGGATCTAGTCGGTGGGAGACATAGAGATTTGCAAGATACATACGGATCTGAATGTTGCAGACCGTTGACTAAGCCTCTTCCACGAGCAAAACATGATCAACACCAAGACTCCATGGGTGTTAGAATCATTCTTGTGTAATCTAGATTATTGACTCTAGTGCAAGTGGGAGATGAAGGAAATATGCCCTAGAGGCAATAATAAAGTTATTATTTATTTCCTCATATCATGATAAATGTTTATTATTCATGCTAGAATTGTATTAACAGGAAACATAATACATGTGTGAATATATAGACAAGCAGTGTCACTAGTATGCCTCTACTTGACTAGCTTGTTAATCAAAGATGGTTATGTTTCCTAACCATGAACAAGGAGTTGTTATTTGATTAACAAGGTCACATCATTAGTTGAATGATCTGATTGACATGACCCATTCCGTTAGCTTAGCACACGATCGTTTAGTATGTTGCTATTGCTTCCTTCATGACTTATACATGTTCCTATGACTATGAGATTATGCAACTCCGTTTACGGAGGAACACTTTGTGTGCTACCAAAGCGTCAGCAACGAATCTGGGTGATTATAAAGGTGCTCTCTGGTGTCTCGAAGGTACTTGTTGAGTTGGCGTATTTCGAGATTAGGATTTGTCACTCCGAATGTCGGAGAGGTATCTCTGGGCCCTCTCGGTAATACACATCACTTAAGCCTTGCAAGCATTTCAACTAATGAGTTAGTTGTGAGATGATGTATTACGGAGCGAGTAAAGAGACTTGCGTGCGAGATTGAACTAGGTATTGGATCTTGACGATCGAATCTCGGGCAAGTAACATACCGATGACAAAGGAACAACGTATGTTGTTGTGCGGTTTGACCGATAAAGATCTTTGTAGAATATGTAGGAACCAATATGGGCATCCAGGTCCCGCTATTGGTTATTGACGGAGACATGTCTCGGTCATGTCTTCATTGTTCTCGAACCGTAGGGTCCATGCACGCTTAAGGTTTCGATGATGTTATATTATGAGTTTATGTATTTTGATGTACGAAGGTTGTTGAGTCCGGATATGATCACGGACATGACGAGGAGTCTCGAAATGGTCGAGACATAAAGATTGATATATTGGACGGATATATTTGGACACCGGAAAGGTTCGGAGAAGTTTGGAGCTCCGGAGGTTACTGGAACCCCGGGAGGTATATGGGCCTTATTGGGCCCATGTAGGAGGAAGAGAGAAGGAGCAAGGGAGGCGCGCCCCCCCAAGCCCAATCCGATTGGGGAGGGGCGGCCCCCTTTCCTTTCTCCTACCCCTCTCTTCCTTCCTACTACTTGTACTACTTCCTAATACTAGTACTCCTTCCTTCCCCCTCCAAATAAGATAAGGAAAAGAGAGGGAAACCTACTTGGAGTAGGTTTCCCCCTCCCTATGGCGCGCCCCCTTGAGGCCGGCCACCTCCTCCCTCCCTCCTTTATATCCGGGGGTAGGGGGCACCCTAGGACACACAAGTTGATCATTGATCGTTCCTTAGCCGTGTGCGGTGCCCCTCCACGATATTACACCTCGATCATATTGTGGCGGTGCTTAGGCGAAGCCTGCGACAGAGAACATCAAGATCGCCACCACGCCGTCGTCTTGTGGAACTCCCCTCGGGCCTCTCTGGATTGGAGATCGAGGTGCGTCATCGAGCTGTACGCGTGTCAAGAACTTCGGAGGTGCGAATGCGGTGCTTGGATCGGTTGGACCGGGAGGACGTCGACTACTTCCTCTATGTTGCGTCAGCGCTTCGCTTGGTCTATGAGGGTGCGTAGACAACACTCTTCCCTCTCGTTGCTATGCATCACCATGATCTTGCGTGTGCGTAGGAAATTTTTTGAAATTACTACGTTCCCCAACATATAGTTCATCACGAAGTTCTACTAACTTGGTGATGGTGACTAGAAGAATTCTGTCAATCACTATCTTATCCGGAAGATTAACTCCCACTTGATTCAAGCGATTGAAGTACCGGACAATCTGAGCACATGCTCACTAGTTGAGCGATTCTCCTCCATCTTTTAGCTATAGAACTTGTTGGAGACTTCATATCTCTCAACTCGGGTATTCTTTGGAAATATTAACTTCAACTCTGGAACATCTCATATGGTCCATGACGTTCAAAACGTCTTTGAAGTCGATTCTAAGCCATTAAGCATGGTGCACTTAAACTATCAAGTAGTCATCATATTGAGCTAGCCAAACGTTCATAACGTCTGCATCTGCTCCTACAATAGGTCTGTCACCTAGCGGTGCATCAAGGACATAATTCTTCTGTGCAGCAATGAGGATAAACCTCAGATCACGGATCCAATCCGCATCATTGCTACTAACATCTTTCAATACATTTTTCTCTAGGAACATATCAAAATAAACATATGGAAGCAACAACGCAAGCTATTGATCTTACAACATAATTTGCAAAATACTACCAGGACTAAGTTCATGATAAATTTAAGTTCAATTAATCATATTACTTAAGAACTCCCACTTAGACAGACATCTCTCTAGTCATCTAAGTGATCACGTGATCCAAATCAACTAAACCATATACGATCATCACGTGAGATGAAGTAGTTTTCAATGGTGAACATCACTATGTTGATCATATCTACTATATGATTCACGCTCGACCTTCGGTCTCCGTGTTCCAAGGCCATATCTGTATATGCTAGGCTCGTCAAGTATAACTTTGAGTATTCTGCGTGTGCAACTGTTTTGCACCGTTGTATTTGAGCGTAGAGCCCATCACACCCGATCATCACGTGGTGTCTCAAAGACGAAGAACTTTATAGCGGTGCATACTCAGGGAGAACACTTCTTGATAATTAGTGAGAGATCATATTAAAATGCTACCGTCAATCAAAGCAAGATAAGATGCATAAAGGATAAACATCACATGCAATCAATATAAGTGATATGATATGGCCATCATCATCTTGTGCTTGTGATCTCCATCTCCGAAGCACCGTCGTGATCACCATCGTCACCGGCGCGACACCTTGATCTCCATCATAGCATCGTTGTCGTTTACGCCATCTATTGCTTCTACGACTATCGCTGCCGCTTAGTGATAAAGTAAAGCAATTACAGAGGCGTTTGCATTTCATACAATAAGCGACAACCATATGGCTCCTGCCAGTTGCCGATAACTTCGGTTACAAAACATGATCATCTCATACAATAAAATATAGCATCACGTCTTGGCCATATCACATCACAACATGCCCTGCAAAAACAAGTTAGACGCCTTCTACTTTGTTGTTGCAAATTTTACGTGGCTGCTACGGGCTTAGCAAGAACCGTTCTTACCTACGCATCAAAACCACAACGATAGTTTGTCAAATAGACTCCATTTTAACCTTCACAAGGACCAGGCGTAGCCACACTCGGTTCAACTAAAGTTGGAGAAACAGACACCCGCTAGTCACCTGTGTGCAAAGCACGGCGGTAAAACCAGTCTCGCGTAAGCGTCTGGCGTAATGTCGGTCGGGCGCTTCATCCAACAATACCGCTGAACCAAAGTATGACATGCTGGTAGGTAGTATGACTTATATCGTCCACAACTCATTTGTGTTCTACTCGTGCATATAACATCAGCGCATAAAACCTAGGCTCGATGCCTTTGTCGGGGAGCGTAGTAATTTCAAAAATTTCCTACGCACACGCAAGATCATGGTGATGGCATAGCAACGAGAGGAGAGTGTTAGTCCACGTACCCTCGAGACCGTGGCGAGCGTTATCACAATGCGGTTGATGTAGTCGTACGTCTTCACGATCCGACCGATCCAAGCACCGAACGTACGGAGCCTCCGAGTTCAGCACACGTTCAGCTCGATGACGTCCCTCGAACTCCGATCCAGCCGAGTGTCGAGGGAGAGTTCCGTCAGCACGACGGCGTGGTGACGATCTTCATGTTCTACCGGTGCAGGGCTTCGCCTAAGCTTTGCGACGATATGACCGAGGTGGAATATGGTGGAAGGGGGCACCGCACACGGCTAAGGAACGATCCGTAGATCAACTTGTGTGTCCATGGGGTGCCCCCTGCCCCCGTATATAAAGGAGGGAGGGAGGAGGAGGCCGGCCCTCTACTATGGCGCGCCATGGGGAGTCCTACTCCCACCGGGAGTAGGATTCCCCCTTTCCTAGTTCAACTAGTAGTCCTTCCATGTATTAGGAGTAGGAGACAAGGAAGGGGAAGAGAGGAGGGAAGGAAGGAGGGGGTGCAGCCCCTCCTCCTAGTCCAATTCGGACCAGGCCATGGGGGGGCGCGCAGCCTGCCCTAGGCAGCCCCTCTCTCTTTATGGCAGGGCCCAATAAGGCCCAATACTTCTCCCCGGCGAATTCCCGTAACTCTCCGGTACTCCGAAAAATACCCGGATCACTCGGAACCTTTCCGAACTCCGAATATAGTCGTCCAATATATCGATCTTTACGTCTCGACCATTTCGAGACTCCTCGTCATGTCCCCGATCTCATCCGGGACTCGAACTCCTTCGGTACATCAAAACTCATAAACTCATAATATAAGCATCATCGAAACCTTAAGCGTGCGGACCCTACGGGTTCGAGAACTATGTAGACATGACCTAGAACTATTCTTGGTCAATAACCAATAGCGGGACCTGGATGCCCATATTGGCTCCTACATATTCTATGAAGATCTTTATCGGTCAAACCGCATAACAACATACGTTGTTCCCTTTGTCATCGGTATGTTACTTGCCCGAGATTCGATCGTCGGTATCCAATACCTAGTTCAATCTCGTCACCGGCAAGTCTCTTTACTCGTTCTGTAATGCATCATCCCATAACCAACTCATTGGTCACATTGCTTGCAAGGCTTATAATGATGTGCATTACCGAGAGGGCCCAGAGATACCTCTCCGACAATCGGAGTGACAAAACCTAATCTCGAAATACGCCAACTCAACATGTACCTTCGGAGACACCTGTAGTACTCCTTTATAATCACCCGATTCGTTGTGACGTTTGGTAGTACCAAAGTGTTCCTCCGTGGCGGAGTTGCATAATCTCATAGTTACAGGAACATGTATAAGTCATGAAGAAAGCAATAGCAACATACTAAACGATCAAGTGCTAAGCTAACGGAATGGGTCAAGTCAATCACATCATTCTCCTAATGATGTGATCCCGTTAATCAAATGACAACTCTTTTGTCCATGGCTAGGAAACATAACCATCTCTGATAAACGAGCTAGTCAAGTAGAGGCATACTAGTGACACTATGTTTGTCTATGTATTCACACATGTATTATGTTTCCGGTTAATACAATTCTAGCATGAATAATAAACATTTATCATGAAATAAGGAAATAAATAATAACTTTATTATTGCCTCTAGGGCATATTTCCTTCATACCCATAGGTGGTCTCTCATTCTTCAAAATTTATATTGAATCTATACCTGTTAGAGTGCACAACAACTATATTGCAACCCATGGATCTCCTAAGAGCAAAACATGTTTTAGAGCCAAAGTTCAGCCGACAGAACATCTTGAACCCTATCCAACTGTATAAAGTCTCGGTCATGTCTACATTGTTCTCGAACCGTAGGGTCCGCACGCTTAAGGTTTCGATGACAGTTATATTATGAATTTATGTATTTTGATGTACCGAAGGTTGTTCGGAGTCCCGGATATGATCACGGACATGATGAGGAGTCTCGAAATGGTCGAGACATAAAGGTTGATATATTGGACAGATATATTTGGACACGGAAAGGTTAGGAGAAGTTTGGAGCTCGGGAGGTTACGGAACCCCGGGAGGTATATGGGCCTTATTGGGCCCATGTAGGAGGAAGAGAGAAGGAGCAAGGGAGGGCGCGCCAAGCCCAATCCGAATTGGGGAGGGGGGTGGCCCCCTTTCCTTCTCCTTCCCCTCTCTTCCTTCCTACTACTAGTACTACTTCCTAATACTAGTACTCCTTCCTTCCCCTCCAAATAAGATAAGGAAAAGAGAGAAACCTACTTGGAGTAGGTTTCCCCTCCCTATGGCGCCCCTTGAGGCCGGCCACCTCCTCCCTCCCTCCTTTATATACGGGGTAGGGGGCACCCTAGGACACACAAGTTGATCATTGATCGTTCCTTAGCCGTGTGCGGTGCCCCCTCCACGATATTACACCTCGATCATATTGTAGCGGTGCTTAGGCGAAGCCTGCGGCAGAGAACATCAAGATCGTCCTGCGCCGTCGTCTTGACGGAACTCCCCTCGGGCCTCTCTTGGATTGGAGATTGAGGTGCGTCATCGAGCTGTCGCGTGTCAAGAACTTCGGAGGTGCGGTGTAATGGTGCTTGGATCGGTTGGACCGAGAGGACGTCGACTACTTCCTCTACGTTGCGTCAGCGCTTCGCTTGGTCACGAGGGTGCGTAGACAACACTCTTCCCTCTCGTTGCTATGCATCACCATGATCTTGCGTGTGCGTAGGAATTTTTTGAAATTACTCGTTCCCCAACGATGGCATCCGAGCCTAGGTTTTTATGGTTTGAGGTTATATGCACGAGTAGAACACAAGTGAGTTGTGGGCGATATAAGTCATCTTGCTTACCAGCATGTCATACTTTGGTTGGCGGTATTGTTGGATGAAGCGGCCGGACCGACATTACGCAGACGCTTACGCGAGACTGGTTTACCGCCGTGCTTTGCACACGGTGACTAGCGGTGTCGGTTTCTCCAACTTTAGTTGAACCGAGTGTGGCTCGCCCGGTCCTTGCGAAGGTTAAAACAACATCAACTTGACAAACTATCATTGTGGTTTTGATCGTAGGTGAGATTGGTTCTTGCTTAAGCCCGTAGCAGCCACGTAAAACTTGCAACAACAAAGTAGAGGGCGTCTAAGTTGTTTTTGCAGGGCATGTTGTGATGTGATATGGCCAAGACATGATGCTATATTTTATTGTATGAGATGATCATGTTTTGTAACGAAGTTATCGACAGCTGGCAGGAGCCATATGGTTGTCGCTTTATTGTATGAAATGCAAGCATACTGTAATTGCTTTACTTTATCACTAAGCGGTAGCGATAGTCGTAGAAGCAATAGATGGCGAAGCGACAACGATGCTCGATGGAGATCAAGGTGTCGCGCGGTGGCGATGGTGATCATGATGGTGCTTGGAGATGGAGATCACAAGCACAAGAAGATGATGGCCATATCATATCTCTTATATTGATTGCATGTGATGTTTATCCTTTATGCATCTTATCTTGCTTTGATTGACGGTAGCATTTTAAGATGATCTCTCACTAAAAAAAATTATCAAGTAGTGTTCTCCCTGACTATGCACCGTTGCCAAAGTTCGTCGTGCCCAGACACCATGTGATGATCGGGTGTGATAAGCTCTACGTCCATCTACAACGGGTGCAAGCCAGTTTTGCACACGCAGAATACTCGAGTTAAACTTGGCGAGCCTAGCATATGCAGATATGGCCTCGGAACACGGAGACCGAAAGGTCGAGCGTGAATCATATAGTATATATGATCAACATAAGATGTTCACCATTGAAAACTACTCCATCTCACGTGATGATCGGTTATGGTTTAGTTGATTTGGATCACGTGATCACTTAGATGACTAGAGAGATGTCTGTCTAAGTGGGAGTTCTTAAGTAATATGATTAATTGAACTAAAATTTATCATGAACTTAGTACCTGATAGTATCTTGCTTGTCTATGTTGTTTGTAGATAGATGGCCCGTGCTGTTGTTCCGTTGAAATTTAATGCGTTCCTTGAGGAAGCTAAGTTGAAAGATGATGGTAGCAACTACGCGGACTGGGTCCGTAACTTGAGTGTCGGTGTCAAAACCGGCGGATCTCGGGTAGGGGGTCCCGAACTGTGCGTCTAGGCGGATGGTAACAGGAGGCGAGGACACAATGTTTTACCTGAGTTCAGGCCCTCTCGATGGAGGTAATACCCTCGTCTGCTTGATTAATATTGATGATATGGGTAGTACAAGAGTAGATCTACCACGAGATCAATGAGGCTAAACCTAGAAGCTAGCCTATGGTATGATTGTTGAGATGTAATGTTGTGTCCTCACGGACTAAAGCCCTCCGGTTTATATAGACACCGGAGAGGCTAGGGTTACAGAGTTGGTTACAATGGTAGGAGATCTACATATCCGTATTGCCAAGCTTGCCTTCCACGCCAAGGAAAGTACCTTCCGGACACGAGCCGGAGTCTTCAATCTTCTATCTTCGTAGTCTGGGAGTCTGGCAGATATCGATAGTCCGGCTATCCGGACACCCCCTAGTCTAGGACTCCCTCAGTAGCCCCTGAACCAGTCTTCAATGATGATAAGTCCGGCGTGCATAATGTTCGGCATTGCAAGGCGGGTTCCTCCCTTGAATAATCCGGAGAAGATAATGAACGCCAGGATAGTGTCCGGCTCTGCAAAATAATTTCCACATTCCAACGTAGAGAGAATAAAACATATACATCGACCCAATCTGCTGACGTATTATGCGGCATGACATCACACCGGCACTAAGCCTTTGTTCGAATTACTGTACTACTTCGGCACGTTTAGCGAAGCGGTTTCCTTGGCACGTCCTGTCAAAGCAGAGATCGTGTTCCCCTTTTTCCGGGATTCTCATCAATACGTGCGTGGGTAACCCAACCGCGCCATTGATGGTGGCGCTTCGGGAGATAAGCGAGTTTTACCAGGCCGGTGAGGGACGCATAGTTTTGTCCGCCTATATATAAGGGATAAGGATTTACCTTCTCACCTACGCCATCTTCCTCCCTTGCTCATCCATCCCTGCGAACCCAAGCTCCAACGCTCAAGCTCGCGCATTCCGCCTCGACCTTTCCCCGAACATGTCCGGAGGGGGAAGCAAGTGGATGACCTCCACCGCCAAGGAGGAGGACATCACCAAGCTGCGCGACGCCGGATACCTTTCCGGAAACATTGCGCATCGGCTGCCCGACGCGGGGCAGCTCGTTCCTACCCTAGGACCTCACGAGAGGGTTGTTTTCCTTCCCCACTTCCTCCGCGGACTGGGCTTTCCGCTCCATCCATTCGTCCGGGGGCTCATGTTTTACTACGGCCTGGATTTCCACGATCCGGCGCGAACCGTCCTCAACATCTCGGCGTTTATCGTGGTATGCGAGGCCTTTCTCGCATCAGCCCCACTTCGACTGTGGCTCAAGACCTTCAACGTCAAGCGAAGATCGTAAAAGGCATAAGCGAATCGGAGGCGCTATGTTAGGCAAGCTGCCCAACGTCCCTTGGCTAGAAGGGACCTTCGTGGACTCCATCAAGGGGTGGCAATCGGGGTGGTTCTATATCACCGAGCCGCGCGAGCCTACATGGGCGGCGGCCCCCGAATTTAGATCTGGAATCCCCACGCAGCTCACCTCCTGGAAAGAGAAAGGCTTGCAGTGGGGTAATCCGGTGGAGGTGACGGGACTTCGAACCTGCATCAAAAAGCTGGTGAGCAACAGGCTCCGGCTCGTCGACATAGTCCAGGTCATGCTCCTCCGGCGGATTCTCCCATGCCAAGAAAGGGCATTTACTCTGTGGGAGTTTAATCCGGAACAGACATCGACGCTGGCGGGCTCTTGATACAACATCTGAAGGTGCACGGAGGTGCTGTTCAAAGCGCTGATCTTTGCATCCATGACGAAGACCGCATGATTCAGCTTGCGGTCGCCGACTGACGGGGTAAGTGATTCGACCCCATTACGGGACACTTGTAGTGATCTAGATTGACTCTAGCAAGGTTTTTAATCTGCCTCTTTCCTTTGACAGGAATGGATGGAGAAGGCCGAGCTGATTATCAGTCCGGCTCCCATGCCAGAAGAACCAGTGAATGCCCAATTAGCAAGGCTGCTGGTTCCGGCACCGTACGTGGTGCCGGAGAAGAAGGCCAAGAAGGTGGCCGTGGGGACTCGAAAGAGTTCCCGCAATCAAGCATCTGACGACGACGTGGATTCCTCCCCCGAAGACGAGGAGGAGGAGGAGGATACTCTCCCGAGGAGGAGAAGAAGAGGAAGGCCTCCCCAATCGGGCGGCGAAGGGTCAAAGGGGAGAACCATCCCCTCGGACGGTTCGCCAACATCAGCGTTGGCGAGGAAGATTAACCTCAAGGTCGGCGTCCGGCAAGATCGTAAATATCCGGATCATTCATATGCCGTATTATAGTATGTCACGCGGTGTCCTTCTAATGCCGCCTTGTTTCTTTAGTCCGCCGGTGGCGACTTTCCGACTTCGATGGCGGGTCGTTGGCGCCGTCGGATGTAAATTCCATCCCGACTGCCTCTACCCCACGCACCGAAGACGACGAGGCGGAATCCCATAGGGGGACACGCCAGGAGGAGGCTCCGGAGGCACCGTCAGGCAGCCTCCGGACTTTGTGCGGACCCTACTCCGGAACCCGTGGCGGTTCGAGTCGTCCGCAAGCAGCCCCTCGAAGGAGGGCAGGACCGTGACGCCCGGCGGCCTCCGCCCAGCCGGAGGCACCGGACAACCTCTTGGAGGCGCTCAAAGCGCCTCCATCGAGAAGAACACCGCACTCTCATGAGTGCGGTGATTGAGAAGGTCCGGCTTCGCCAAGGCGGGCTGACCAAGCTGCAACAACCTTCTAACAGGCTTTGAGGTAAGAAGTTTAAAATTAAGCAATATAATACCGCATAGACAAGTAGCCTCGATGCTTAGTCCGGTGTTGGAAAGAAAAGCGGATGAGGATCTTTAACAAGATATCTGCAGGGTTTCTAAAATATGTCAATATGGGTTTGCAGGTTGCTTGTTGACCTTGCCGCTCTGACGCGTGGAGGTCGAGGCGCTGAAGAAGGACCTTGAGCGGTCGGAGCAAGAGCTCGGCCATGCCAAGAGGCAGCTCAAGGAAAAAGAAGGTGAATAACACCACTGTAAATACGCACCTTAAAAAAGTGGTTTTGGTTGCAAACAAGATTAACAAGGATAATATGTGCAATGCAGGGGCCACTAACGAGGTGGCAGCCCTGAAGGATGCCGTGTCCATGGCCGAGCACAATGCGGCCACAGAACGGACTGAGCGAGGAAAGCAAGCGGCGCTGGTGGCGGGAGTTCGGGAAGAGCTCCAGGCTCTGATGAAAAAGCATGAGAGTTTGGAGCGTGACTCCAAGACTCGAGAATCCGAGCTTGCCTCGGCTCTCGATAGGGCCGAGTCTGCCAAGGCCGAGGCCCAGTGGGCCCATATGGAAATAGAGGACATGAAGAAAATAGCAGTGGGTAAGGCGTTTTTCATGCTGAGCAAGCATGTTAGTGTAAATTACCGGATACTTACCCGAATTCGGAGCTCTCCAGGGGCATTTGCAGATCTGCCGCGTAGTGCGTCTGATGCCGCCGCTTTCTATCGTGGCGAGGAGGGAGCTCGGCGGAGAAGGTCTTCGGTCTCAAGTATCTTTGAGGCCGGCCATCCAGTGCCCCCAAGCGACCGGTGAAGCAGCTGGTCGAACTCCTAAGGTAGCCGAGGAGGCCATGAAGGGCCTCACGGTCCGGTTGTGGCTGGGCAAGCCATGCACGGCAGCTACTTTGGCCTAGTGCGGCGGTTAGTTGATGCATGCCCAAGGCTCGATGTGATCAAGCGATCCGCTTTGCATTGAAGGCGTTCGTCGAGCCCTTGCCCGCATAAAGGTGCAATGGGGCAAGCTGGATGCGAAGAAGCTTCTCACGGATCCGCCGCCCCCGGGCAAGGAGCACCGTCTGCGGGCGATATTATAAAGTAGTCTGAAGGGAGCCCGCGATATCGCGGATGAGTGTCCCTTAATGTAATCTTTGAGTGAACTTCGCTGTGTGTTTATCCTCATGCGCGAAAACTTCGTTTATATGCGCTATGAGCAACGCTTTGTTTAATTTAAAATATTACCTTCTGTGCGGCCGTTTGTTAAATCTGAGAGATGGCAAGTCGTTAGCTTCAGCCCCCAAGCCACGAGTGCTGGGGTGTTCGGTGATAAACTTGAGCACTCTTGTTCCCATCTTTGGGTCCATCTAGGGAGGCGCTCAACACGACGAACAAGGCGACCGGACTTATAATGCTTGAACACTCTCACTTAGCCATAGAATTCTATAATTTTAAATTTCGACGAAGCCCCTGGTATTTGGAAGACCGAATCCGGGGCGCTATTCACGCCTTCGTCGGACATCATCCGGAACTTCGCTCGAAGCGGCATGAGTCTTTAGGGACCCGAAAAGACCTCTCGAACAGCGACCAGTCTCTCGCCTTATCATGCCAGTCAGTTTTAGCTTTCTCCACTGAGGCGTTAACCCGGCCAAACCGGGGTGCAATCGCAGTGGTTCTCCTAGTGCTACCTTAGCCGACGGAACAGAACGTAAGGCACCAAAACATAGGAGCCGGGCAAACCCAACTATTGACCCAAGACATGATTCGAGCTGATTCATATAATGCTATAAGTTCGGGTGCCACACTTGTGAAAGTGTTGGACTTAATCACACCGTAATATGGGGGACGAAGCCCCTGGTGTATTCGGCCGTACCAAAGTGTACGGGTGCAATATGTCGTATAGTGAACATTTGTAAAGGCTAACATAATTGCCATGAAAAGGTAATAAACTTGCAAAAAGGGAAGTGCTGCGTTATTTATGATGAAGGTGCGCTAATAAAGCGGTGATACAAATTGTGCGATAAGCAAGGGATTGGACTAAATTAACATGTCCCCCTCGAGGATAAGCTGCAGACTTGGTGTATGTAATTGAATTTAATGCTCGTAATGGAGACCACCGAGTGTTAAATGCAGCCTTCTTTAATCCCATTTGTTGTATCGTGAGTTGGCAAGTTCGCGTCAGCAGTGGCTTTTATTTGGTAGAGTCCTGCATATATAAAAAGAAAAGATAAAAAATAACACCAAGGGGAGCGCTAGCACAAGCCCCTGGTGCGGTCGAGCTGCACTCTTTAATCCTTGAGGTTAAGCCCCTCCCCTGCGCCCATGGTATCTTCAAAGCGTAATGATGTACGCGGAGTGTTATTCTTGTGATCATACGCGGGCGAGGGTGGGGGCCGCATTACTCTGGCGATGCTCGATCGCGCCGGTGGTCTTAGTTAGTGTTGCTCGGGCGCTTTAATGTGTCCGGCTTTTAGTTGCGGACTAGAGAATTGCCGTGAAGGCTGCTCAGACTTCCGCGCGAGAGCATTGTATGTTCCTCCAGACGGAGGAGCGTTCCGTATTCCCATTGACCGTAATGACTCCACGAGGGCCCGGCATCTTGAGCTTTAGGTATGCATAATGCGGCACCGCATTGAATTTTACAAGCAGCATGCGTCCGAGCAGGGCATGATAGCCGCTTCTGAGCGGGACTATATCGAAGATTAACTCTTCGCCGGAAACTATCCGGGATCCGAAGACCACTTCGATGTGTGATGAACACATGCAGTTGGCTTCCACTCCTGGGATGACACCTTTAAAGGTTGTCTTAGTAGGTTTGATCCTTGATGGGTCTATGCCCATTTTGCGCACTGTGTCCTGATAAAGCAGGTTCAGGCTGCTGCCGCCGTCCATCAGGACTCTTGTGAGGTGAAATCCATCGACGATTGGGTCTAAGACCAATGCGGCGAATCCGCCATGGCGTATGCTAGTCGGATGGTCTCGTCGATCGAAAGTGATCGGACAAGAGGACCATGGATTGAACTTCGGGGCGACTGGCTCCATCGCATAGACGTCCCGTAGTGCGAGCTTCCTCTCCCTCTTGGGTATATGGGTCGCGTAAATCATATTCACCGTCCTTACTTGCGGGGGGAAACCCTTCTGTCCTCTGTTGTTCGGCGGCTGGGTCTCTTCCTCGTCGTCGCTATTTAGCCCCTTGTCATTGTGTTTGGCAATTAACTTGCCGGCCTGCCTGAACACCCAACAATCTCTATTGGTGTGATTAGCTGGCTTTTCGGGGGTGCCATATATCTGGCATGAGCGGTCAAGTATTCTGTCCAGATTGGACAGGCCCGGGGTTGTTCTTTTAAATGGCTTCTTCCGTTGACCGGGTTTGGAGCCTCGGAATCCGGCATTGACTGCCGTATCCTCTTTGTCGTCGCCGTTAGTACGTTGCTTGTTTTTGATTCGACGTGACCTGCCGTGATTGTCCTTGGTGTCCGGACTGCCAGAATTTTTGCGGAGATTATTGCTGCGGGCTAGCCAGCTATCCTCTCCCGTGCAAAAGCGGGTCATCAATGATGTGAGGGCTGCCATGGATTTGGCTTCTCCCGCCCCTGTGCGGGCTAGCCATTCGTCCGGATGTTGTGTTTGAAGGCTGCAAGGGCCTCCGCATCCGGACGATCGGCGATTTGATTTTTCTTCGTCAAGAACGCGTCGTAACTATGCGGCGATTCGTCTGGCTGCTGAATAATGTGGCTTAGGTCATCGGCGTCGGAGGTCGCATGTATGTACCTTGGAAGTTATCATGGAAGCGGCCTCGGGTCCTCCCAACACCCAATCGACTCTGCGGGCAGGCTGTTAAGCCAATGCCGAGCTGGTCCTTTAAGCAGTGGGAGATATTTGATGGCGTGCAGATCGTCGCCGCGGTCCATATGGATGTGGAGAAGATAATCTTGATCCACACCGCGGGGTCTGTTGTACCATCGTAAGATTCGATGTTCACGGGTTTGAACTCTTCGGGATCTGGTGATCCATTACTTCATCGATGAAGCATAGCGGGTGTCTGGCGCCCTGTATTGAGCAATATCGCGACGCAGCTCGAGGGGCGCTATCTGCTGTGTTCGGCTCGGCGGCGTTATGTCTGGCGTGGCGGTATTAAATCGTGGATCGTAGGGCGCCCACGTGATCCATAGATGGATCTGGATTGCCTTGCTTTGTCCTCCAAGATGTCTCGCAAGTCCGGCGCGTTCCCTTTTGGCTTCGTACTCCTGGATCGATGTCGGGGTACGGTCTTGGCTGGGGCCTTGAATGCCTCTCTGTCGTGACCACGGGGTGGTCGGTCAGCCATGTCGTGCGCTGGTGATAAAGGTATGTATGCTTCCTCCTCTAATTGGGGGAGCAGCTTGCGTCTTGGGTAACTTTTGGAGGGGAGTTCGAGTTTATACTCTTCGGCCGCGAGGACCTCGGTCCATCGATCGGCTAGCAGATCTTGATCAGCTTGAAGCTGATGCTGCTTTTTCTTTAAGCTATTTCTTTGTGGCTATGAGCTGCGCTGAAGCGCTCTTGTTGAAGGATCCTCGGGTATAGCGAATTCGTCATCGTTGAGGCTCGCTTCATCTTTGGAGGGGGCATATAGTTATCGTCCTCAACCCCTTTGTCCGCCGCCCTATCGTGAGGGCTTGCCTGCGTCCTCTGCGCTGAGTCTTGCAGAGAGGGATCGTCTTCGGCACTCTCCGGAGTATTATTGTCTCCGTGCGGATTCTCCATTCTTGTTGTGGCGGGATTTAGGCGCGCGCCGACGGCGGCGTTTAGGCTGCTTCTTCAAAGAATCTTCCTCCGCTGCTTTTTCGCCATCCCCTTCTTTCGGGGTGTCCACCATGTAGATGTCGTATGACGAGGTGGCCTTCCAGTGTCCTGTGGGCGCTGGGTCTTGATCGTCCCCGGCATCATCGTCCATAGCGTCGATGTCCTCGGAGTCGTAGTCTAGCATGTCGGTTAGATCCTCGATAGTGGCTACAAAGTGGGTGATGGGTGGGCTCCGAATTTCTTCATCGTCCGAACTCCAACCGTCCTGGCCATAGTCCGGCAAGGATTCTCCTGATAGCGAGAGATGCTTCAGAGAATTCAAGATATCGCCAAAAGGCGAGTGTTGAAAGATGTCCGCGGCGGTGAATTCCATAACCGGCGCCCAACCCGGCTTAATTGGTGGGGGCGCGGGAGGCTCGGAGTCGCGCGAGTCGGCGTCTCGGGATCACGAGTTTCGCGAGGACAAAATCGTATTCGGCTCCATCGCCGTAGATGTTGAAGCCCCCGGGGCGGCGTCTATCCACCGACCCTCGTCACGGGCAATCGGCTCCGGATAAATAGCCGGGGCGGATTCAAGTCTTGACCACCAAAGCACCGTCGTGGCGAGCTAGATCATGCCCATCGTCCACAAGTCTTGGCGGCGCTTGGCTGTGGCTCGAGTCCATCGAAGATCAAGTCTCCATGATCGTCGGCCGTGAAGTTTAGGCTTCAAATCTGACTGACGGCCAGGCGTAGCTTCGATCTGCTCCGGATGGCCAAGAGAGTTGGCCCGCATCGCGGCCGCCGAATATGAAGATCTGTCCGGGAGAAAAGTCCCACTACGGACAGCGTTGAAGGTTGAAGATGCCATTGAGCCTATTGGTGACGACGGAGGAACTCTCAATGAAAGCACCAATGTCGGTGTCAAAACCGGCGGATCTCGGGTAGGGGTCCCGAGCTGTGCGTCTAGGCGGATGGTTACAGGAGGCGAGGGACACAATGTTTTTACCCGTGTTCGGGCCCTCTCGATGGAGGTAATACCCTACGTCCTGCTTGATTAATATTGATGATATGGGTAGTACAAGAGTAGATCTACCACGAGATCAATGAGGCTAAACCCTAGAAGCTAGCCTATGGTATGATTGTTGAGATGTAATGTTGTGTCCTACGGACTAAAGCCCTCCGGTTTATATAGACATCGGAGAGGCTAGGGTTACACAGAGTCGGTTACAATGGTAGGAGATCTACATATCCGTATTGCCAAGCTTGCCTTCCACGCCAAGTAAAGTACCTTCGGGACACGAGCCGGAGTCTTCAATCTTCTATCTTCATAGTCTGGGAGTCCGGCAGATATCGATAGTCCGGCTATCCGGACACCCCCTAGTCCAGGACTCCCTCATTGAGGATTATCCTCATTGCTGCACAGAAAAATTACGTCCTGGAAGCACCGCTGGGTGCCAGGCCTACTGCTGATGCAACTGACGACGTTAAGAACGTCTGGCAGAGCAAAGCTGATGACTACTCGATAGTTCAATGTGCCATGCTTTACGGCTTAGAACCGGGACTTCAACGACGTTTTGAACGTCATGGAGCATATGAGATGTTTCAGGAGTTGAAGTTGATATTCCAGAAGAATGCCCGGATTGAGAGATATGAAGTCTCCAATAAGTTCTATAGCTGCAAGATGGAGGAGAATAGTTCTGTCAGTGAGCACATACTCAAGATGTCTAGGTATTGTAATCACTTGATTCAACTGGGAGTCACTCTTCCGGATGATAGCGTCATTGACAGATTCTCCAATCACTTCCACCAAGCTACAAGAGCTTCGTGATGAACTATAATATGCAAGGGATGGATAAGATGATTCCCGAGCTCTTCACAATGCTAAAGGCTGCGGAGGTAGAAATCAAGAAGGAGCATCAAGTGTTTATGGTTAACAAGACCACTAGTTTCAAGAAAAAGGGCAAAGGGAAGAAGAAGGGGAACTTCAAGAAGAACAACAAACAAGTTGCTGCTCAAGAGAAGAAACCCAAGTGCGGACCTAAGCACTGAAATCGAGTGCTTCTACCGCAAGCGATAGTCCTTTGGAGCGGAACTGCCCCAAGTATTTGGCGGATAAGAAGGATGGCAAAGTGAACAAAGGTATATGTGATATACATGTTATTGATGTGTACCTTACTAGAGCTCGCAGAGCACCTAGGTATTTGATCTTGGTTACATTGCTAATATTTGCAACTCGAAGCAGGGACTACGGATTAAGCAAACACGGCAAAGGGCGAGGTGACGATCGGCGTGGGAAATGGTTCCAAAGTCGATGTGATCACGGTCGGCACGCTACCTCTACATCTACCTTGGGATTAGTATTAGACCTAAATAATTGTTATTTGGTGCGGCGTTGAGCATGAACATTATATCTGGATCTTGTTTGATGCGAGGCGGTTATGCATTTAAATCGAGAGAATAATGGTTGTTCTATTTATATGAGTAATATCTTTTATGGTCATGCACCCTGAAGAGTGGTCTATTTTGATGAATCTCGATAGTAGTGATACATATATTCATAGTGTTGAAGCCAAAAGATGCAAAGTTGATAATGATAGTGCAACTTATTTGTGGCACCGCCGTTTAGGTCATATCGGTATAAAGCGCATGAAGAAACTCCATCTTGATGGACTTTTGGAACCACTTGATTATGAATCACTTGGTACTTGCGAACCGTGCCTCATGGGCAAGATGACAAAACGCCGTTCTCGGTACTATGGAGAGAGCAACAGATTTGTTGGAAATCATACATACAGATGTATGTGGTCCAATGAATGTTGAGGCTCGTGGCGGATATCGTTATTTTCTCACCTTCACAGATGATTTAAGCAGATATGGGTATATCTACTTAATGAAACATAAGTCTGAAACATTTGAAAAGTTCAAAGAATTTCAGAGTGAAGATGAAAATCATCGTAACAAGAAAATAAAGTTTCTACGATCTGATCGTGGAGGAGAATATTTGAGTTACGAGTTTGGTTTACACTTAAAACAATGTGGAATAGTTTCACAACTCCGCCACCGGAACACCACAGCGTAATGGTGTGTCGAGCGTCGAATCGTACTTTACTTGATATGATGCGGTCTATGATGTCTCTTACAGATTTACCGCTATCGTTTTGGGGTTATGCTCTAGAGACAGCCACATTCACGTTAAATAGGGCATTGTCGAAATCCGTTGAGACGACACCTTATGAGCTATGGTTTGGCAAGAAACCAAAGTTGTCATTTCTTAAAGTTTGGGGTTGCGATGCTTATGTGAAAAAACTTCAACCTGATAAGCTCGAACCCAAATCGGAGAAATGTGTCTTCATAGGATACCCAAAGGAGACAGTTGGGTACACCTTCTATCACAGATCCGAAGGCAAGACATTCGTTGCTAAGAATGGATCCTTTCTAGAGAAGGAGTTTCTCTCGAAAGAAGTGAGTGGGAGGAAAGTAGAACTTGATGAGGTAACTGTACCTACTCCCTTGTTGGAAAATAATACATCACAGAACCGGTTTACGTGACGTCAAAACCAACCAGTGAGGAAGTTGATGATAATGATCATAGAACTTGAGATCAAGTTATCTGAGAACCACGTGGGTCGAACAGAGTAAGATCCGCACTGAGTGGTGCGGTAATCCTATTCGGAAGTCATGCTACTAGATCATGATGAACCCACGAACTATGAAGAAGCGATGGTGAGCCCAGATTCCGCAAAATGGCTTGAAGCCATGAAATCTGAGATGGGATCCATGTATGAGAACAAAGTATGGACTTTGGTTGACTTGCCCGATGGTCGGCAAGCAATTGAGAATAAATGGATCTTCAAGAAGAAGACCGACGACGGTAATGTTACTGTCTACAAAGCTCGACTTGTTGCAAAAGGTTTTCGACAAGTTCAAGGGGTTGACTACGAAGAGACCTTCTCACCGTAGCGATGCTTAAGTCTTTCCGAATCATGTTAGCAATTGCCGCATTTTATGATTATGAAATTTGGCAAATGGATGTAAAACTGCATTCTGAATGGATTTACGGAAGAAGAGTTGTATATGATGCAACGAGAAGGTTTTATCGATCCAAAGGAGCTAACAAAGTGTGCAAGCTCCAACGTTCCATTTATGGACTGGTGCAAGCCTCTCGGAGTTGGAATAAACGTTTTGATAGTGTGATCAAAGCATTTGGTTTTATCTGAGACTTTTGGAGAAGCTTTGTATTTACAAGAAAGTGAGTGGGAGCTGTAGCATTTCTAATATTATATGTGGATGACATATTATTGATTGGAAATGATATAGAATTTCTGGATAGCATAAAGGGATACTTGAATAAAAGTTTTTCAATGAAAGACCTCGGTGAAGCTGCTTACATATTGGGCATTAAGATCTATAGAGATAGATCAAGGCGCTTAATTGGACTTTCACAAAGCACATACCTTGACAAAGTTTTGAAGAAGTTCAAAATGGATCAAGCAAAGAAAGGGTTCTTACATGTATTGCAAGGTGTGAAGTTGAGTAAGACTCAAAGCCCGACCACTACTGAGAAGATAGAGAAAATGAAAAGTGTTCCTATGCTTCAGCCATAGGCTCTATCATGTATGCAATCTTGTACAGAGACTGATGTGTGCCTTGCTATAAGTCTAGCGAGGGAGGTACCAAAGTAATCCAGAGTGGATCCTTTGGACAGCGGTCAAGAACATCTGAAATACCGAAAAAACTAAGGATATGTTTCTCGTATATGGAGGTGACAAATAGCTCATCGTAAATGGTTACGTTGATGCAAGCTTTGACACCGATCGGACCATTCTAAATCGCAAACCGGATCGTGTTTACATTAAGCGGTGGAGCTGTCGGTTGGTGCAGTTCAAAGCAAAGCGTCGTGGCGGGATCTACATGTGAAGCGGAATACATAGCTGCTTGGAAGCAGCCAATGAAGGAGTGCGGATGAAGGAGTTCATATCCGATCTAGGTGTCATACCTAGTGCATCGGGTCCAATGAAAATCTTTTGTGACAATCTCGGGCGATTGCCTTAGCGAAGGAATCCAGATTTCACAAGAGAACCAAGCACATCAAGAGGCGCTTCAATTCCATCAGGGATCTAGTCCGGTGGGAGACATAGAGATTTGCAAGATACATACGGATCTGAATGTTGCAGACCGTTGACTAAGCCTCTTCCACGAGCAAAACATGATCAACACCAAGACTCCATGGGTGTTAGAATCATTCTTGTGTAATCTAGATTATTGACTCTAGTGCAAGTGGGAGATGAAGGAAATATGCCCTAGAGGCAATAATAAAGTTATTATTTATTTCCTCATATCATGATAAATGTTTATTATTCATGCTAGAATTGTATTAACCGGAAACATAATACATGTGTGAATATATAGACAAGCAGTGTCACTAGTATGCCTCTACTTGACTAGCTTGTTAATCAAAGATGGTTATGTTTCCTAACCATGAACAAGGAGTTGTTATTTGATTAACAAGGTCACATCATTAGTTGAATGATCGATTGACATGACCCATTCCGTTAGCTTAGCACACGATCGTTTAGTATGTTGCTATTGCTTCCTTCATGACTTATACATGTTCCTATGACTATGAGATTATGCAACTCCGTTTACGGAGGAACACTTTGTGTGCTACCAAGCGTCACAGCGTAATCGGGTGATTATAAAGGTGCTCTCAGGTGTCTCGAAGGTACTTGTTGAGTTGGCGTATTCGAGATTAGGATTTGTCACTCCGAATGTCGGAGAGGTATCTCTGGCCCTCTCGGTAATACACATCACTTAAGCCTTGCAAGCATTTCAACTAATGAGTTAGTTGTGAGATGATGTATTACGGAGCGAGTAAAGAGACTTGCGTAACGAGATTGAACTAGGTATTGGATCGACGATCGAATCTCGGGCAAGTAACATACCGATGACAAAGGAACAACGTATGTTGTTGTGCGGTTTGACCGATAAAGATCTTCGTAGAATATGTAGGAACCAATATGGGCATCCAGGTCCCGCTATTGGTTATTGACCGGAGACATGTCTCGGTCATGTCTTCATTGTTCTCGAACCGTAGGGTCCGCACGCTTAAGGTTTCGATGATGGTTATATTATGAGTTTATGTATTTTGATGTACGATGGTTGTTGAGTCCGGATATGATCACGGACATGACGAGGAGTCTCAAAATGGTCGAGACATAAAGATTGATATATTGGACGGATATATTTGGACACCGGAAAGGTTCGGAGAAGTTTGGAGCTCCGGGAGGTTACCGGAACCCCCCGGGAGGTATATGGGCCTTATTGGGCCCATGTAGGAGGAAGAGAGAAGGAGCAAGGGAGGCGCGCCCAAGCCCAATCCGATTGGGGGGGGCGGCCCCCTTTCCTTTCTCCTACCCCTCTCTTCCTTCCTACTACTAGTACTACTTCCTAATACTAGTACTCCTTCCTTCCCCTCCAAATAAGATAAGAAAGAGAGGAAACCTACTTGGAGTAGGTTTCCCTCCCTATGGCGCGCCCCCTTGAGGCCGGCCACCTCCTCCCTCCTCCTTTATATACGGGGTAGGGGCACCCTAGGACACACAAGTTGATCATTGATCGTTCCTTAGCCGTGTGCGGTGCCCCCTCCACGATATTACACCTCGATCATATTGTAGCGGTGCTTAGGCGAAGCCTGCGACAGAGAACATCAAGATCGTCACCACGCCGTCGTCTTGTGGAACTCCCCTCGAGCCTCTACTAGATTGGAGATCGAGGGTGCGTCATCGAGCTGTACGCGTGTCAAGAACTCGGAGGTGCGGAATGCTTGATGCTTGGATCGGTTGGACCGGGAGGACATACGACTACTTCCTCTACGTTGCGTCAACGCTTCCGCTTCGGTCTATGAGGGTACGTAGACAACACTCTTCCCTCTCGTTGCTATGCATCACCATGATCTTGCGTGTGCGTAGGAAATTTTTTGAAATTACTACGTTCCCCAACATATAGTTCATCACGAAGTTCTACTAACTTGGTGATGGTGACTAGAGAATTCTGTCAATCACTATCTTATCTGGAAGATTAACTCCCACTTGATTCAAGCGATTGAAGTACCCAGACAATCTGAGCACATGCTCACTAGTTGAGCGATTCTCCTCCATCTTTTAGCTATAGAACTTGTTGGAGACTTCATATCTCTCAACTCGGGTATTTGCTAGAAATATTAACTTCAACTCCTGGAACATCTCATATGGTCCATGACGTTCAAAACGTCTTTGAAGTCCCGATTCTAAGCCGTTAAGCATGGTGCACTTAAACTATCAAGTAGTCATCATATTGAGCTAGCCAAGCGTTCATAACGCCTCGTGACGCTCCTGCAATAGGTCTGTCACCTAGCGGTGCATCAAGGACATAATTCTTACGTGCGCAATGAGGATAAACCTCAGATCACGGATCCAATCCGCATCATTGCTACTAACATCTTTCAATACATTTTTCTCTAGGAACATATCAAAATAAACATATGGAAGCAACAACGCAAGCTATTGATCTTACAACATAATTTGCAAAATACTACCAGGACTAAGTTCATGATAAATTTAAGTTCAATTAATCATATTACTTAAGAACTCCCACTTAGACAGACATCTCTCTAGTCATCTAAGTGATCACGTGATCCAAATCAACTAAACCATGTCTGATCATCACGTGAGATGAAGTAGTTTTCAATGGTGAACATCACTATGTTGATCATATCTACTATATGATTCACGCTCGACATTTCGGTCTCCGTGTTCCAAGGCCATATCTGTATATGCTAGGCTCGTCAAGTATAACCTGAGTATTCTGCGTGTGCAACTGTTTTGCACCCGTTGTATTTGAATGTAGAGCCTATCACACCCGATCATCACGTGGTGTCTCAAAGACGGAGAACTTTCATAGCGGTGCATACTCGGGAGAACACTTCTTGATAATTAGTGAGAGATCATCTTAAAATGCTACCGTCAATCAAAGCAAGATAAGATGCATAAAGGATAAACATCACATGCAATCAATATAAGTGATATGATATGGCCATCATCATCTTGTGCTTGTGATCTCCATCTCCGAAAGCGTCGTGATCACCATCGTCACCGTGCGACACCTTGATCTCCATCATAGCATCGTTGTCGTTTCGCCATCTATTGCTTCTCGACTATCGCTGCCGCTTAGTGATAAAGTAAAGCAATTACAAAGGCGTTTGCATTTCATACAATAAAGCGACAACCATATGGCTCCTGCCGATTCTTGATAACCGGTTACAAAACATGATCATCTCATACAATAAAATATAGCATCACGTCTTGGCCATATCACATCACAACATGCCCTGCAAAAACAAGTTAGACGCCTTCTACTTTGTTGTTGCAAATTTTACATGGCTGCTACGGGCTTAGCAAGAACCGTTCTTACCTACGCATCAAAACCACAGCGATAGTTTGTCAAATAGACTCCATTTTAACCTTCACAAGGACGGGCGTAGCACACTCAGTTCAACTAAAGTTGGAGAAAGCAGACACCGCTAGTCACTGTGTGCAAAGCACGGCGGTAAAACCAGTCTCGCGTAAGCGTCTGGCGTAATGTCGGTCGGGCCGCTTCATCCAACAATACCGCTGAACCAAAGTATGACATGCTGGTAGGTAGTATGACTTATATCGTCCACAACTCATTTGTGTTCTACTCGTGCATATAACATCAGCGCATAAAACCTAGGCTCGATGCCTTTGTCGGGGAGCGTAGTAATTTCAAAAATTCCTACGCACACGCAAGATCATGGTGATGGCATAGCAACGAGGGGAGAGTGTTAGTCCACGTACCCTCGAGACCGTGGCGAAGCGTTATCACAACGCGGTTGATGTAGTCGTGCGTCTTCACGATCCGACCGATCCAAGCACCGAGCGTCACGGAGCCTCCGAGTTCAGCACACGTTCAGCTCGATGGCGTCCCTCGAACTCCGATCGGTCGAGTGTCGAGGAGAGTTCCGTCAAGACGACGGCGTGGTGGCGATCTTGATGTTCTACGGTGCGGGGCTTCGCCTAAGCTTTGCGACGATATGACCGAGGTGGAATATGGTGGAAGGGGCACCGCACACGGCTAAGGAGCGATCCGTAGATCAACTTGTGTGTCCAGGGCTGCCCCTGCCCCGTATATAAAGGAGGGAGGGAGGAGGAGGCCGGCCCTCTACTATGGCGCGCCATGGGAGTCCTACTCCCGGGAGTAGGATTCCCCCTTCCTAATCAACTAGTAGTCCTTCCATGTATTAGGAGTAGGAGACAAGGAAGGGAAGAGAGGAGGAAGGAAGGAGGGGTGCAGCCCCTCCTCCTAGTCCAATTCGGACCAGGCCATGGGGGGGGGCGCGCAGCCTGCCCTAGGCAGCCCCTCTCTCTTTACCGCAGGGCCCAATAAGGCCCAATACTTCTCCCGGCGAATTCCGTAACTCTCCGGTACTCGAAAATACCGGATCACTCGGAACCTTTCCGAACTCGAATATAGTCGTCCAATATATCGATCTTTACGTCTCGACCATTTCGAGACTCCTCGTCATGTCCCCGATCTCATCCGGGACTCCGAACTCCTTAGGTACATCAAAACTCATAAACTCATAATATAAGCATCATCGAAACCTTAAGCGTGCGGACCCTACGGGTTCGAGAACTATGTAGACATGACCTAGAACTATTCTTGGTCAATAACCAATAGCGGGACCTGGATGCCCATATTGGCTCCTACATATTCTACGAAGATCTTTATCGGTCAAACCGCATAACAACATACGTTGTTCCCTTTGTCATCGGTATGTTACTTGCCCGAGGTTCGATCGTCGGTATCCAATACCTAGTTCAATCTCGTCACCGGCAAGTCTCTTTACTCGTTCTGTAATGCATCATCCCATAACCAACTCATTGGTCACATTGCTTGCAAGGCTTATAATGATGTGCATTACCGAGAGGGCCCAGAGATACCTCTCCGACAATCGGAGTGACAAAACCTAATCTCGAAATACGCCAACTCAACATGTACCTTCGGAGACACCTGTAGTACACCTTTATAATCACCCGATTCGTTGTGACGTTTGGTAGTACCCAAAGTGTTCCTCCGTAAGCGGAGTTGCATAATCTCATAGTTACGAGGAACATGTATAAGTCATGAAGAAAGCAATAGCAACATACTAAGCGATCAAGTGCTAAGCTAACGGAATGGGTCAAGTCAATCACATCATTCTCCTAATGATGTGATCCCGTTAATCAAATGACAACTCTTTTGTCCATGGCTAGGAAACATAACCATCTCTGATAAACGAGCTAGTCAAGTAGAGGCATACTAGTGACACTATGTTTGTCTATGTATTCACACATGTATTATGTTTCCGGTTAATACAATTCTAGCATGAATAATAAACATTTATCATGAAATAAGGAAATAAATAATAACTTTATTATTGCCTCTAGGGCATATTTCCTTCATACCCATAGGTGGTCTCTCATTCTTCAAAATTTATATTGAATCTATACCTGTTAGAGTGCACAACAACTATATTGCAACACATGGATCTCCTAAGAGCAAAACATGTTTTAGAGCCAAAGTTCAGCCGACAGAACATCTTGAACCCTATCCAACTGTATAAAAGTCTTAAAATTTCAGGACAACACTTGGATAGTTGATTTGGCACCATTTAATTGAAAATGAGGAGGCAGTAAGGTTAATCCGTACATTCACGTAGAATACCATCTCCCTTGTCTTTTCTGTGGGGTGGGACACAGGGCCAGTTCTTTTAGCCTCATGATTCTCGAGAATATGATTCTGGGAAACTGCCCACAGAATCGTGTGCCTAGTTCTTTTCTGTGATTCTAGCCTGTGATTATTGTCTGAGTTGTGTGCTGAAATGTCTGCAATGCCCCTAGATCGAAGGAGCTCACCAACGCCGACGAAGTGGGCTCGATCGATGCTGGTGCCTCCTGCTGCAGAGCGGTTGGGTCGGGGCGGGGAAGCCGGTTCGCCTCCTGCTGCTGGGCGGTTGGGGCGGGGCGGGGAAGCCGGTTTGTCGTGGAGGAGAAGGGGAGGCCGGCGCGGAGGGGTCCAGGATGGCTTTGGACTGGACGGGTATGTGCCGTAGAGGATCGTCGGCGGCGGAACTGACGACTTCAGGGCGGGGAATCTACAGGCTCGCGGCGCCAACCGTAGGTCGACAGGGTTCGTTCTCGATGGGGATGAGCGACCGGGGGGCGAGGGGCGGGGACGAGCGACGGGGAATCGAGTACTTTGGGCCTCTGTCGGTCGGCTGGCCTGAGTGGCATATTGGGGGTAATTTCTAGATCCAATAGGGGTATTTGCTAAAACCGGATCGTTTTGTTCTGAGGGGCTGGCCAAAATCGTCAACTTTCCATGATTCTGAAATACACTATCGATTGTGGGTGATTCTAGACGATTTCTGAAGAAGCAACGAGTTCTTTTGCGATTGGGATTTTCCAGGCGTGATTCTTCAGAATCAAGTCGAAAGGACTGGCCCATAGAAGAGAGAGAACGGTTGTGCTAATTCTCAGTCGACTGAGAATTACTCAAGTCTCAGTCGATCGAGCTACGTGGGATTTGTTCGCTATCTCGGCCCTAACTACGATCGATTGTTTGTTCGCATCTTTCCTTCTGGGCTTTTCGTTTCTTCCCGGGCCGTTGTTTCATTCATGTACTTGGGCTTCTATGTGATTATTTTTGGTCCCATGAGCAGTGATGTCATTGCTTTCTTTTTCTGTTTTTTCTTTTTGATCGAGAGGGTCGCGTGACCCCTTTTGGCCTTTTTTTTTATTATCAACGACTTTTGCAATGTGTAGGTTTGAGTAGTGGTATAAACTTCACTTACCTAGTATTTATTTGCTTTAATTATTTTTTATTTTCCATTTGTTTTAATTTAAATTTAGTCATTTTTGTTTTTTATTTTATTTATCAACCCATCCCGTGATCGCGTGCAATTAAGGGTGGGTGGGGTATTTGTATTTTTTTGCTTTGCCTTTGCTAAATCTTTGTCAACTCGCTGACCGTTATATGGATTTTGTTGTTCTCCTGTTTTTGTAAAAAAAAAATTGTTTCTATTCTCTTTTTTTTCTTATGTCACTTTTATTTTCTCCTTTTAGTTTATTTTTATTTTTCTTATTTTATTGATACTTTTTTGGAGCACGGCTTAAAAACGTGCATTATGCTGATTCTGGATGACTATTGTCTAACGCATATCTAAGTCCTTCACCCGTCAAATGAAATGTAATAAGTCTTGTGCTTTCTCCTAGTGGGCATTATGGTTTTTCGTGTGGCACATCTGCTTTGTTCTGTTCTCGCGTGCATGCGGTGTCGGTCCGTGGGGTTTCCGAATCATTTCTTTTTTTTTTTGGCCGTAGGCTTTTTGATGTCTATGCAAGTTACATGTTTCGGATGTATGTGTGTGATAATATCGTCTTTTCTAGTTTTTTTAGGGGTGGATGCTCAGATAAATGTACGTGTAATAGCTCGTGTCCACTAACCTAGCAACACTAATGGTTGCTTTTTTTTGTTATTGTCCCATCGCCTGAGAAAAACACACAAATATGATTCATTCCATAGGGAATAAATGCATTTTTTGTCCCCAGGAGAAAAAAGTCTCTTTTCTATAGTTGCATGTCTAGCTCTATATATGCAACTGCAAGTGTCCCCCACCCTTGCGACTGCAATTGCATGTCTTAAGAATGCCCGCAAGTCTATGGTGTTTTATTGAGGGACGGGAAAGTTGTAGGCTTGTTGCTAAGCATGCAACTTCACATGTCACCCCAACTGCAAGTTCATGTCTTCAACGTGACTACAACTCACTGGTTTTTTTACTGGAGGTAGGGGTAGTTGCATATATGCCGCTAGCCGCGCAACTGCAAAGTGTCACCTCGGGCTGCAACTTTATGTCTTCAACGCTACAACAATTCAGTGGTGTTTGTCGGGGAAGGGGGCAATTGCATATCTACCACTAGGCATGCAACTACAAGTGTCGCTCCAGTTACAACATGTCTTAAACGCGATTGCAACTCAGTGGTGTTTTGTCTGTGGATGGGGCAGTAGCATGTGTGCGCCAATAGCCACACAACTGCAAGTGTCAGCCCTGACTGCGACTACATGTAGTCAACACAACTGCAACTATGTGGTGTTTTTATCGGGAGGGATAGTTTCATGTCTGCCACTAGGCATGTAACTGCAAGTGTTGCCCCAATAGCAAATATGTCGTGTTTTTTTGTGGAGAAAGGAAAGTTCCATGTCTGTCACTAGGGACACATGCAACTACAAGTGTCACCCCCGACTACAATTGCTTCTCTATAATGCAACTACAATTCTGTGGTGTTTTTTCACGAGGGATTGTTGCATGTCTACCACCAGGCATGCAATTTTAAGTGTTGCCACCGACTACAACTCTGTGGTGTTTTTGTCCGGAAAGTGAGGGTGGTTGCATATGTGTCACTAGGCACGCAACTGCAAGTGTCACCCCTCACTGCAACTCTGATGTATTTTCTAGGAATCGAAGTTGCATGTCCATCACTAGGCATGCAATTGCAAGTATTGCTCCTGACTGCAACTGCATGTCTTCAATGTGACTGCAACTCTATGTTGTTTTGTTGGGAAGGGCCAGTTGCATGTCTGTTACTAGGCATGCAACTACAAATGTTGCCCACGTCTGCAACTATATGATGTTTCTTGTTGGGAAGAGGGGGCAATTGCATGTCTGCCACTAGGCGCACAACTGCAAGTGTCGCCCCTGACTGCAACTCTAAGTTGTTTTCTAGGAGTGGTAGTTGCATGTCCATCCCTAGGCATGCAAGTGCAAGTATTGCCCCTGACTATAACTTCATGTCTTCAATGTGACCGCAACTCTGTGGTATTTTTTCAGGAAGGGGTAGTTGCATGTCCATCCCTAGGCATGCAAGTGCAAGTATTGCCCCTGACTATAACTTCATGTCTTCAATGTGACTGCAACTCTGTGGTATTTTTTTAGGAAGGGGTAGTTGCATGTCTGCCAGTAGGCATGCGACTGCAAGTCTTGCCTCCGACTGCAACCCTGTGATGTTTTTTCTCGGGGTGAGTCGACAGCTTTTTGCCACTAGGCATGCAACTGCAAGTGTCTCACCTGACTACAAGTCTGTGGTATTTTGTCAGGAGGGGCAGTTGCATGTCGCCAGTAGGCATGCAACTACAAGTGTTGCCTCCCACTGTAACTACGTGGTGTTTTTTTCTGAGGGAGGGGGTAGTTGCATATTTGCCACTAGGCACACAACAATTGACTACAACCGCACATTTTCTAATGCGACTTCGACTCGGTAGTGGTTCGTCGGTGAAGGGGGAGGGTTGCATGTCCTCCACTAGACACACAACTGCGTATGTCGACATGAACTCCAACTGCATGTCTTCAGCACAACTGCAACTTTGTGTGTGTGTGTGTGTGGGGGGGGGGGGGGTGGGGGGGGTAAATGAGGTGGGGTGTTGTATGCCCTTTTTTATTCATTCAATTTCATGTTAACCCTTGACACGCAACTTCCCTCGGTGGCGGCCGGTTGCATCACTTACATGCAAGGGGAACGCTAAAAATCAGTCGACTGAGACTTTACGAAGTCTCAGTCGACGAGATTAGCCGCCAAGCTTCATCGACCTGTATTCAGTCGCTGATGTGTTTTCTTTTTCAAAACACACAAGGCTTTTCCTATCTGAGAGGCTGGCAGCAGCATAGTATGCCTTCCGCTACGTGGGTTGTGGGTTGTGTGTTGTGGCTCGGCCTGTTCTTTTGTGCTTTTCTATTTTTATATTGTGATAGCTGTCCATGTGAATCTTCGTATGTTTTCTTCTTCTTCTTTTTTGCTGGGTTGTGTGCACCGTGTATGTACAGAAAAAGAAAGTTAATGGGGCTGCAGATTCTATGTGTATGTATACAGTATACATGTGTACTTGTCTAGCTTTTTACCTTTCTTTTTTCATTTCTTTTTAGTAGATTTTCCATTTATTTCTTTACTTGTATTTTCATTTTTGATTTATTATCTTTCTTGTTTAGGAAATATGGAACATTCAATTTTTTAAGAACCTACATTTTGACGCGCATGAACAATTTTTATTCTCACATGTTATTGTCTTAATTTTTTATTCTGAGTTGTCGTTGCCTTTCCTACATGGACTTTTGTTTTATTTGCTTATTTGTATTTTTTCTATATATATTTTTTACTTTGTTTCTTTGTGTATTACCCAAAAATATTTTTTATTGTGTTTATGTGCTATGTTTTTTTCACGGGCGTACACCGTAAAGTTGCATGCCTAACACTAGGCATGCAACTGCAAGTGTCGCCCTCGACTGCAACTAACCTTTATTTTATCGGAGGACAGTGGAAGAGGGGAGGGGTAGTTGTGTTTGTCACAAGGCATGCAGTTGCAAATGTCGCCCTCAACTACAACTGCATGTCTACAAGCGAATGCAATTGACTTTTGTTCTGAAGGGGGTAGTTGAATGCCTCAGACTAGGCATGCAACTGCAAGTGTCGTCCTTGACTGCAACTGCATGCCTACCCACCCGATTGCAACTGGTGTTTTTGTTATGTCGGAGGACATCGGGAGGGGGGCGTAGTTGCATGTCTGACTGTAGGCACACAACTGCAAGTGTCGCCCCCGACTGGAATTGCATGTCTACCCATCCGACTACAGCTGACCTTTGTTTCGTCGGAGTGTGGCGGGAGAGGGGGAAGTTTCAAGTTTGACACTAGGCATGCAACTGCAAGTGTCACACTCGAGTGAAACTGCATGTCGACGCACCCAACTGCAACTGGCCTTTGTTTTGTCAGAGGGCGGCGGGAGAGGGGGCAATTGCATGTCTGACGCTAGGCATGCAACTGCAAGTGTCACCCTCAACTGCAACCGACCCTTGTTTTGCTGGAGGGCGGCAGGAGAGGGTGTGTGGGCGGAGTGAGGTAGTTGCATGTCGGACACTAGGCATGCAACTGCAAGTGTTGCCCCAGAACGCAACTGCATGTCTACCCAAAGAACTACAATTGACCTTTTTTTCGGAGCACGACTGGGGGGTGGGGGGAGTAGTTCATGTCTGACAGTAGGCATGCAACTGCAAATATCGCCCTCGACTCTATGATGTTTGTCGGTGGAAGGGGCAATTGCATGTCTGCCATTAGACACACAACTCCAAGTGTCGCCCCCAACTGCAAATGCCCGTCTTCAATGCAACTACAACTTTATGGTGTTTTGTCGGGGAGGGGCAATTGCATGTTTATCACTAGGCATGCAACTGTAAGTGTCATTCTCGAGTGCAACTGCATGTCTTCAATGTGATTGTAACTCCGTGGTGTTTTGTTGGAAAAGGGCAGTTTCATGTTTGTCACTAGGCATGCAATTGCAAGTTCGTCCCCGACTACAACTCTGTGTGGTTTGTTGGTGGCGAGGGGGTAGTTGCATGTCGTCTTAAAATGTACGCAATTGGAAGTTTTGCCCCGGAGTGGTACTGTATGTCTTCAATGCTACTACAAACTTGTGGTGTTTTGTCGGGGAAGGGGTCGTTGCATGTCTGTCATTAGACATGCAACTACAAGTGTCGCCCACGACTGCAACTCTATGGTGTTTGTCAGTGGGGAGGGACAGTTATATGTCTGCCACTAGGTACAAGTGCATGTGTGCAACATGACTACAACTATGCGGTCTATGGTGTTTTTGTCAATGGTTGGTGGCAGATGCATGTCTGTCACTAGGCATGCAACTGCAAGTGTTGCCCCGACTGCAACTCTGTGGTGTTTATCGGGGGTAGGGCGGCAGTTGCATGTCTGTCACTAGGCACGCAACTGCAAGTATCGTCCTCGAGTGCAACTTGCGCCAAGGGATATTGGCTAGTTACATGTATACCGCTAAACCTTGAACTGCATGTGTCACAATCAGCCCACAAAGGCGAGCGGTACAACAAGACTGCAACTGTAAATTTGTGTCCTAATTTTTTCACTTCAGTTTTTCTTCTCATTTCCCTTTTCCTTTTCCCCTTTTTCTGTTTTTATCCTTTGTTTTCCATTATCCATTTTTAATTTTCCTTTCTCTATTTTATTATTTTAATTTTTTCCTCATGTTTATCTGGTTAATTTGCTCTTCTTCCCTTTAATATGATTTTCATTTCCCATTAGTAGAACCACATTTCCTTGTGTGTATATGAATATTTAAAAATACATGTTCAAGTTTTTTTCTAAAAATAATTAGTGAGCACTTTTCCGATATGCGGTGAACATTTTTCAATACGCGATGAAAAAATTTCTAGAATTATTCATGCAATTCATTTAGTAAATGTTCCTGTATTCTTAAAAAGTGTTTATGTATTTGAAAACATAATTCATATTTATTTTAAACTGTCCATAAAATTTACAATTGTTCACGGTTCTTAAAAAATGTTCATGTAATTTTTAGAAAATGCTCGCACACATTTTTAGAAATTGTTCATGTAACAAAATTGTCCTTTGTCTTTCTGTACTTTGACAACCGCATGCAGCAACTTCATAGCTTGTCAGCAAGCAATAGCAAGCACAAAATTATTATTGTTTCTTCAATATTGTTTCTTTGTGTTCAAATCCTTTATAATTTTTCATGAACGAAAAATGACAATAAGTTATATGCCCATCTAAAAAAGCACTACAAGCATGCATTGTATTGCATATACAAGAATTTTCCGGGAAAAAAATGCTATGATTTGAAAAAAAAAGTTACCTCACTCATTGAGGTTGTAGCATTTTTGAGAAACGCTGAGGTTGTAGCTGGTAGCAAAACACATATTATATTTGTAGTCGTACAGCCCAAGTACAAGAAGAGGAAAAAAATCCGGCAAAAAGCAACAGATCGCAGGGAAAAGAAAAAGATGAGATAACGGCCCAGTAGAAGTACAAAGCCAGCCCATAACAGCAAAAACATGCAAACAGTCACATAAACGAAGCAGGCCTGGCTTGTACATATGCCAATGTCATATATGTATGCTGATGTCATATACGTATGCTGATGTCATCAGTCGACTGAGACTTCGCAAAGTCTCAGTCAACGTAGACCTAGACACACCCTACATGCAACTGAGATTTTTAATCTTGTTTTTAATTTTTTTTAACCTGAAAGATCTTTTTTACAATACAAATTGTTTTTTGAAGAATGATTGGAAAACAAAGAGCGAGCAAGATGATATGGAGAGTAGGAATTATATTTTGCGTTCTTTTTTTCATTTTTGATATTTTACTTCTTCGTCATAAATATATTTTTATACAACTCAAACCCATTTAAAAGAATGAGGAGAAAAAAATATGCGAGAAGTACACAGAGAAGAGGAGGGACATAGATCTTAAAAAAAGAAGAGAAGGAACACAGATCTAAAAAGAAGAAGAAAAGGAACACAGCACAAGCACGTGACGTGCAATGCCAAAGAAGAAATATGGGCCGATCTGCAGGCCCATGCAACGATCGCGAGTGGAGAAACAAGCAGCGATACGTAGAACAAAATCTGGTTTAGTTCCTCTAGGAAAAGTAACAAAACCTGGCTGAAGACAAATGCTGAGCAATAAAAATTGTGCGCTGACGTCAGCCGACTGAGACTTCGCGAAGTCTCAGCCGACTGATTCCTAGCCAGACCTGAGAGAGAATATCATAGTCCTACACACACCTTGCGAACACTCTCTCTGACGAAAGGTGATGGAATCTACATGGTGGTTTGAGAGTGCTATACAGGATGTGAAATAGTCAAATACCCAAGTACAACGGAATAATTTTGTGTGAGCATCTGACTTCTCAGATCTCCACGTGCTTGGATGTGTAATACTCCCTCCGTTCCTAAATAGTTGTCTTTCTAGACATTTCAAATGATTACTACATACGGATGTATGTAGACATACTTTAGAGTGTAGATTCACTCATTTTGCTTCGTATGTAGTCATTTGTTAAAATGCCTAGAAAGACAAGTATTTAGGAACGGAGGGAGTATATTTTGGTGCATGGGGTTGACGTTGTTTGCAGGAAAAAAATGAGGGGAAAAAACTAGTCAAATAGACGCACGGAAATTTGAAATCCAAGCAACACAATGACAACATCAATTAGACCATGCAACACTAGGCTAGGCGGGCATCGTAAAATTGAAGTGGCCGCAGGAGAGCCCATTGATGAGATGCTGCCCGGCGGTGAATCCGAGCGTCTGCTTCTCCTCGTCGAACACCAGCAGCATGTTCTCCATCTGGAACCCTCCGATCACCACCGCCGGCGCCGCACCGCCGCCATAATACCCAGCCTTGTTCCCCACCTTCATCTCGACGAAAGCAAAGCACGCTGTGGCGCGGTTCAACCAAAAAGTTCTTTCCTAGCGCGAGCTTCACGGTACCTGCTATCTGGGCGGTCCATTTGCATCGGGATACGCGCAGCTCAGAGCATCACGTGCAGTGCATCCATCTGCTTAAGCTTAATTAGAGAGGAGTTGTCCTGTCCAAGTAAACAGTAATACTACACTGCGGTCTGCAGGCGTAGGCCTGCAAGCTAGTCTTTGGGTCTACCTTTTTCTGGCTTCATGTGTCTCTGTGCGTCTCGTGACCCTTGTTTTCGACTTCTGCATGTACAGAACGGAGCAGCGCATTGATTATTACTACATAATTATTCCTGCTGTTCCATATCCCGTTCATATTCAACGAACACCAAGGCTGATGAACTGATCTGGTACAAATAAAAGTGTTCGACATCTTCAAGACCTCCATTGCCGAGAGAAGTCAAGAATTAATGTTCAGACAATGGGGATGGAGTGGTTGAGAAGTCAAGAAGATTGCAAATGGAGAAGGAAACGCACCTTGATTCCATTGCCGAGATGCACACGTGCCCACCGCTTGTTCGTCAACATCCATGCTCGTGAGGTTGGGCTCTTCCATATCGGGATTGTTTTTATCTGAGTTCTTGTTGCAAGGAGCAACCTCTCTGGGCTCAAGATTCATGGCGTTTGAAGCTTGTTGGACAAACATGGCAGACGGGAAGAGGAAGGAGGAGACGAGAGTATGTCCGCCGAGTATTGCGTGATGAAAAACCATGGGTCAGACACACGTGGCTTGTGGGCTTGTCGACAAAAGCATGCGGCGGGTCAAGTCTGACATCATGTCATGTACAGTGCCCCTGCTAGGCCCATCAAGCATTGAGCGGCTGCGGCAGCTGTTCATTTGCACACATCCTCATGCACGTGAGCCCACAATGGATGGTTATGATAGCAGGTGCCGCGTAGCTGGAGCTACAAAAAACCGCTCTCCGGTTCAACCGCACCACAGAGTTCAGCCGAACACCGGCCAGCTCGTGCCGCCGTCCAGAATCAGGCTGATCCTCGGCACGAAGAAGCCGAACCGCGTCTGCGGCAGCTTCGAATTGTTGTAGCACAGCTCGAACGGCGACGCGGCCGGGGAGGGGACCCTCAAAGCGGCAGCACCCCAGCGCTCCATGGCCTGGTCGAACGCGTTGATGAACGGGCGGTACGCGTCGCTGCGCAGCTCCGTGTAGGGGATCGTCGTGGAGAGGCCGATGGTGAGCGGTGCGTGCTCGCCCGGCAGGATCCGCACTCCGTCCACGGCGATGCCCTTGCTGGCCATGATGTAGTAGCCGGGGGAGTCCCTGTACTTGCGGAGGGGGGTGCTGCCGCCCAGCATCTCCGAGATGGCTGCCGCCGAAGATGGCGACGCCGCTGCCAGGGCCGCTCGAGAGGCAGAGCGCGAACGAGTTAGCTATGCCCTGCGTGGCCGTGACCTCCGGGGAGTCCCCCCTTTTTGAAAAAAAGTGTGGCCGTGACCTGCGCGGGGAACGCGAGGCTGGAGCGCGCGAGCCCGGCGACTCCCAAGGCCCCCGCCGGCAGCCCCTGTAGCAGGGTGTCCGGCGCACAGGACGTCACGGCGGTGAACGACACCGGGCCCAACGGGTTCATGCCGTCGGTGGCGTTGGCGGAGAGCGCCACTCGGGTCATGTCCCCCGACGCGGTGTCGCCGGAGACGGGGTTGTGCGGGTGCGCTGTGCACTTGCAGCGGGGGTTGTGGACGTCGGGCATGCCGTAGCCGGTGTGCGGGCAGCTGGGCGGGTGGAAGCGGTGCGCGCGCATGCAGTGGATGTTGTTGCACTCGAGCGTGTCATGGACGGCGCCGTCGTCGCAGGTGGACCAGACGATGGGGCCGGAGAGGTCGAGGACCAGCGGACGGCCCAACTTGACGGGGATGGTGTAGAGGGAGGTGGCCACGTCCTTGGTGACCGCCGTCACCAGTGGCCTGCCGCCGCCATCGCCCGCCACCGTGCATGCAAGCACAGAGAGCGAGACCGCGACGAGGATGAGGTATTTTGGTTGCCACATTTTTGACTGGCCAGCGCTGTCGACCTGTGGTGCATCGAGGTGCCATTGCTTGCTCGTTATATACGGCGAGCAGAGTAGACCCGAATCCAATGAGCGTGCCTGGATTCTCGTTGATGGCCGCTTCACGACGGAGCCAGCCATGAACGATGAGTCTGCGCTAGTTTACTGCTTCGTACATGGCGGATCTAGCTAGCTGATAATGTGGCACGTACCGACTCGCGCGGCTATCGTTTGTCAAACGGTCGATTAATCTATAGAATAAACTCTGTTTGGATCCAGATCTCTCCGCGCATATAATTGCCGACTTTAGAGCATCTACAACCTGACATTACTTTTGCCTGAACGTCCGGGCGAAAGCCCAGGCAACGCCTGCATAAAAAACGTCACAAATCCGACCAAGCATCTAGGCTGTCCGATCCCTCTCATATTAAGCTCATACTCCCTCCGGTCCTTTTTACTCTGCACATTGAATTTGCCAAAAGTCAAACTTAGCTAAGTTTAACCAAATTTATATTAGAAATTATTAGCATCTATAATATCTAACAAATATAATATAAAAATATATTCCAAGTTGAATCTAATGATGTTGGTGTTGTTATGTAAATGTCAATAACTTTTTATATAAACTTGGTCAAAGTTGGATGAGATTGACTTCAAACAAACCTAATATGCAGAGTAAAAAGGACCGGAGGGAGTACATGTGGCAGATATACGATCGTCCGGACATGTTCGCCACATCGTACTGAAGGATAGGCTCATGCGAAAACTCAGCGGTTTGCGGGGGAGCTCAACGGTTTAGTGAGTAAGCATTCACGTAGCCTCTTTGGCGTGCCGTCCGAGGGGCCAAATCCGGCTATTTAAGATGGATGACAAGGATACCCTAGCCGCCCCCATTTTGGGTTAACATTTGAGAAAGCATAGGCTTTGGAACATCCCCTTATCTAGCCATCCATTTCTTCATCAAGATTCGTGCAAGAACTTTTGTCTTTTTTGTTTCTTTCAAATAAAACAACATATGAACTTGAAACTTTGCAGGACAACATAACATTCTAACTAGAATGTAGGGAAAAACTTACAGATTGAAGCTCATATGTTTTATCACTTTGTGTATATTTACGTCAGACGATTTTTTTTGAAAGTTTTTACCCACATAGTAGGACGAATATTTTGCTGTCCTGCAAAGTTCCAAGCTCGTACGTTTTTTTAAGAAACAAAAAAGAGAAAATTCCATGTAGTGAGTTAGTTGTGTACCACAGATCTCAAAGCAACATTGGAGGGTAAGGATAAGAGGTGTCCGAAAGCCCGAGCTTCAAAAATCCACGTCATTTCCCACATTTCCTTCTCGTCCAAGCCACCACCACTTCCCTTGTCTGCTCCCCGTTCCCATTCCTCACCATCCGTCATGGTCCTGCAAAAGATCATCTACTACAAAATGTTCATGCCCGAGTGTTGGGTGGAGATCACATGGGAGATATGCACCACTGAGGAACGTCGCTCGTCAGCGCACTTCGAACCGCACGAATTGTGAGGAAGACGAGGCTGACATGGAGGAGCAGGCGAAGGAGGTCGACTTGGAGGATGATGCAGCAGCGTAGGAGGAGGAGGTGGGCATGGAGGTGCAGGTGAAGGATGCCAACATCGAGGATGAGGTGTCAAGCATGGAGGTGGAGCCTAGTGGATTTTACATGGAGGAGGCGGAGTTCTATCTCGCACATGCTGCAGATTTGGAGGTGGAGTACGTCACAGACTTAGTTGGAGGCGGAGAAAGCGAGTGCCGCCGCCTTCACGATGCCCATCACCGATCCCGGCCTCGTGGCCGAAAATCAGGCCATCCCCGACTCGCTCTAGTACGAACCGGGACAGAAAGGGTTCCACGTGACCGCTGCGGGGCGCCCAGGCAGGAGGATCTTTAGTTACGGTTGGTAATACCAACCGGGATCAAAAGGCATCCTTTTTTTGAAAGGCGGGGGGGGGGGGGGGGTAGGGGTTTTGGAGGGCTAATTTAGGGGTTTCACATATTGTGTTAGCTAGCTAGTAGAGATAAGTGACCTCTCTTTATGTCCGTGCTTGGTCGATGCTATCTACTATACGTATAAAGAGAACTCGACACGCTAGCTAGTAAGCAAATGAAGGAACCATTAAGTACACAAGGTCGTCATGAACATATAAAGAGAGAAGTGACCTCTCTTTCTCCGAGAGATTGGTCGAACAACAAGTTTTGGTATATCTATCCGACGCTACTAGCTACATATATACAATATAAGATCTCCTACAAACCCTAACATCTAATGTCTATTTGAACTTCCACATGGTATGCTCCGGCTTAATTTATGACGTGGTCAAAAAAGAATCCCGCCAATTCCTCTTGAATAGCTCGTATGCGATCATGTCGTAGGAGTTCATCCCGCATCTGCCACATCTAATTTACAGAAGTGGGTCAATACATATATATGAATGAAACTCAACACAAATGATGGTAATAAAATAAAATTGTGAATTCTTTTGTTTACGTACATCATATTGTTTTTCAGAGTAGCCACACTTAGAGGTCGTCGAGTTGTAGATAAACTCGCAAACGTAGTATCCACAAAAATCATTCCCGGCTTCCTGCCACAAGCACTTTACGAGAAATAGAGTTCATCAAACTGATAATGAAGCATGCTAAATGGTATTGATGAAACTAGTTAGAATCAATGGGAGATGCGCGGAACTAGCTAGTAGCACTTACTTTCGGGTGTTTAAATTGCAGCTCCGTCGGCAGTCCTGGCGTAATTACGGTGAACTCTTTCCAAACCCTGCCAGACAAAGAGAATAGTTAATTGATATCAGAAAATGAACAAAGTTGCCGATATGGTGCGATAATGGTCGATTGAACTTACTTCTGGTGCATATCAGTCATGTCCGCATACTCCCGGGGATCATTTCTTCTCGAGTCTAAGACAGTTACTATTCCAACTTCAAGCTTAATCTCTAGCAAAATAAAGTGGAATCTGCGCACGCATGCATAACTCATCTATTTCATTACTATAATTAACCTCAAATAAGGGAAACCGAATATGCAAAGACAGTAACACTCACTTGAAATTGTAAGGAAAGAGTATTTTATCTTTGTTTTGATTTTTAAGCAACGATTGTACCACGTTGTCCTCGGTTTCTGTGACATTATGTTTGACCGTCCATTCATGTATGATATTTGGGTTAATGAATCCAATGTCATAGATATCTGCTTTTCTGCATTCGACGATCTTCAACCTGCATAATATAGTGAGGATAATTATATATACATGCAATGAAAGAGCTGAGCTAAATATAGAGACTTAATTATTACAGAAGTAGTACTTATAGACAGTAGCAAGTCACGAGTGTTTTGTCGAGGGCCTTTTGATTGTATAACTGGAATAACTCGTCAAATTCAACATTCAAAATATCCATTCCAACAAGGTCGTGCCCCTCTTTAATTCCCATTGTCAAAGTATGCTTCACAGACTTGCGGCATCTTTCCATGTACCATTCATGGAGTCTTCGCATCATCGTTGTTAGAGGAGGATGATCATGTTTGACGAGAGGCTGCTCGTACTTGAATCTGAATTCGTCCACATCCATTGTTTCAAACTCTATATCATCGGTCAGGTAATCAGCAGGATTGGTACCGGGCACCATCCCCGGATGATTAGCGACGATATCGCTAGACACCTTGAGCGGGGGGCACGTTTTCTTCGCCTGTTCGCTGAGCTGGGGAATTTTTTCCCACTTCTTCGTTCTGCTAACCTTGCATCACTGCAAGTACTTCCCGACCGCTCCGCTTCCTTGTATGCCTTTTTAATAGTGCGCACATAGTTGGAATCCGGCGGAGGTGGTGGTGGTCGCTTCAGGGCATTGATAGTCCGCTTCACTTTCATCGGATCTATTGTTTCCTTCGGAGGTGGAGGTTTCCATGCAAAAAAGGCCCTCACTTGGGCACGACTGATGTCCTCGTTTTCCTTGTCGGTCCTCTCATATGGTAACTTTTCCGGAGCCTTGAGAGATGGACCGTATTTGAATTGCTTCCCTCCTCTGCTTGTACTGCTAGCCGCCGGAGCAGCGGCCTCTCTCTTCTGCCATTGCTGACGCGGTGGAGTCCGCTAACACACCGGAGGAGGCGGAGTGCTCTGACGTGCCGGAGGACGCGGAGGAGGAGCCAGAGTGCCCTCACGCGCCGGAGGAGGCGGAGTGCTCGCCGGAGGAGGCAGAGAAAGCGGGTGCTGTCGCCTTCACGATGCCCATCACCGATCCTTGCCTCGTGGCCGAAAATTGGGTCATCCTCTACTCGCTCTAGTCCTAGCAGGAGGTGCTGACGAACAACCGCCGCGACGTGAGTCAGAAGCGGCTCTTCACAGACAACGACAAAGAAGAGGAGACACCAGACATTCACTCCACCGTCAATGACCACAAGGCCGATAACTCTGGTAAGCGGTCATCAACATCTCCTCAAATATGTTGGATTAGTGTAGTCATGTAATATCCTTTTTAGTCTTTTGTATGAGTGACCTATGGTTAGATCTACGTTGTATGTAGTTACATGAAATTGAGGGTCTGAAAATGGAGGATGGGGTTGTCGGGCAAACAAATGAGGGGTGAGCGTACACTACGTACCGATATATGCGCATGCGTCCGTGGACATATAACGAATTTCTCTTGATGTAAACAAAAAGAATAGAAGGTCTCGCACGTGTCTTCGCAAAATTCGCGTTCATGTTCATGTTCTCCAAGAGGACGGAGAAAACCCCAAGAACCCTATATATCACTTATAGCAATCGTTAAGCATAGAAATCGTTCATGGTAGGCTGGCTTGGTTTGGGGTATTTGGTGTTGGGAACTTCTTGTGGTTTAAAGAAGGTTCAAATTGTTTTTTGTTTCGTCTTTTTTATCTTTCTTGTATGCTGATTTTCCTATTTTATTTCATATTTTTATCATTTTCCTTTTCATGTTTTAAATATTCTTCATTTGAACAAACTTTATTCGTGATTTTTTATAAAATTCTTGTATATTTTTAATTTTTGCACATAATTTTCAAACTCATGAATTTTTATCTAATTCACGCATAATTTTCAAATTCATGAACATTTAATATTTGTTAGCTTTTTCAATTTCTAAAATATTTTTTGAATTAACCAATATTGTTTTCCCAATTTTCATGGTACATTTTTTGAATTCCCAAGAGGAAGGGATGATGTAGTCCAGCAAGTACTTATTTTTCCTAGTTGGGAACCCACATTTATTGACCTAGTAGAACAATGAGTATTCGGTCAATGATCAGTATCTGCACATAGTTAACAAACCTCTGGTTGTCCCTAACTTGGCCAGGAAGGTTGTCAATCTTGTGGTCTTTGCTTGGAATTAATGATTGCAAGTAATAAATGAAACCGATCAATATAGATAGTAAGTGATCAATGTGTAAAGCAATTGGAATAAATGAACTAGAATCCATAGTTTCACTAGAGACATCTCTTCAAAAAGCATATCATAGGTGTCCTGAACATACTACAATTGTGTATTAATTAAACTACAACTTTTATGACTGATTATTCATGGCATGATTGCATGTAGGCATTACATCCTTAAATCTACAAATTGTTATCCGACTGCATCTATAGCTAATGCTCCACCCCAAGAACACTATCGAGCATGCATCTCAAAATATTAAGTAAAATAGGGCATTGCATTAAGAAAGATGACATAATGTTGATACTATATTGTCTTTACCTCCAGATATTTCACTTAGACAAGTACGCAACTATGTATTTATCCTTAGTGGCAACAACACAAGACAAGCCATTTCCACTTTCACTAGTAGAAAACCACCAATCAGTCCCGGTTCGTAAGGGCCTTTAGTCCCGGTTCGGGAACCGGGACTAATGGGTCGTTACTAATACCTTAACCCATTAGTCCCGGTTCAGCACGAACCGGGACCAATGAGCCTCCACGTTGCCCTGTGCGCCGAGCCGGTCGAGGCCTTTGGTCCGGTTGGTGGCTCCAACCGGGACCAAAAGGCGCCCACGTGTCTGCATTTGATGGCCTGGTTTTTGTTTTTTTTGAAAGGAGGGGGTTGGGGGTTTTGGGGGGTTAATTTAGGTGTTTCGTTAGCTAGCTAATTAATAGAGAGAAGTGTCCTCTCTTAATTATGTCCGTGCTTGCTCGACGCCACGTAGTAAATATACATAAGTGATCGAGAGAACCATTCAATCTGAAGTTCGTCATGCATACCGAGAGAAGTGATCGATCGACCTCTCCTTCTACGAGAGATTGGTCGAACAACAAGTTTTACTGGCTACATACATGTACAATCTATATAAGATCTCTTAATTACAAACCACTAGGATTTGAATTCAAGTTCCACATGGTATTCTCCGGCTTTACTGATGACGTGATCAAGAAAGAATCCCGCCAATTCCTCTTGAATTGCTTTCATGCGATCTGGTTCTAGGAGTTCATCCCGCATCTGCCACGTCTAATTTGAAGAAGGGGGTTAATTAATACATATATATGAATGAAACTCAACAGAAATGATGGTGTAATAAAATGAAATTGCGAATATTATTGCTTACGCACTTCATATTGTCTTCTAGAGTAGCCCCGCTTGTTTTTCAATGTCGCGTTGTGGATGAACTCGCACACGTAGTATCCACAGAAATCATTCCCTTCCTCCTGCCACAAGCACTTTACGAGAAATAGAGGTCAATCAAACTGATAATGAAGCATTATATAAATGGCATTGATGAAAGTATAGCTATAGAATCAACGGGAGATGCGCGCCAGTAGTACTTACTTTCGGGTATGTATATCGCAGCTCCTTCGGCAGTCCCGGAGCTTGTGCGGTGAACTGTTTCCAAACCCTGCAAGACAAAGAAAATATTTGTTATTACTTGAGATATATATATATCAAGAAATGAATAAAAAGTTGCCGATATGGTGCGATAATGATCGATTGAACTTACTTGCTGAGCATGTCAGTCATGTCCGCATAGGTGCTGGGATCTTTCCGTCTGGAGTCTAAGACGGTTACTAGTCCACGCTCAAGCTTAATCTCCAGAAGAATATAGTGGTACCTACACGCAAGCATAACTCATCAATTACATTAACCTCGCTCGAGTAATAAGGAAAACCGAATATGCACACGACAGTAACACTCACGGGCCGTGGTAAGGAAAGAGTATGGTATCTTTGTTTTGATTTTTGATCAATGATTGTAGCAAGTTGTCCTCGGCCTCTTGGTAGCGCTTTTTAACTAGAAAAACATCTATGATATTTGTGTTAATGAACCCAATATCATAGATTTCATTTTTCTTGCACTCGACGATCTTCAATCTGCATAATATATTGAGGATAATTAATTATAAATACATGCAATGAAAGAGCCGAGCTATATATACAGACTAATGACGAAATAGTACTTACAGCAGTAGCAAAAGACCATTAATTTATCGAGGGCCTTTTGATTGAAGAACTCAAGAACTCCTCAAATGGAACAGCCAACACATCATTTGAAACGAGGTCGTGCTCCTCTTTAATTTTCAGATACAAACTGTTCGTCCCCTCGGACTCTCGCAGGTTTTCATGTACCAACTGTGGAATCTTCGCATCATTGTTGTCAGAGACTTTTCATCTTTGACGAGAGGCTTCCCGTACTCGTATCTAAATAAGTCCACCTCCATGAAATCAGGAAGTGCATCGTCAGGCAGGTAATCTTCAAGATTGCCATAACCGGCCACCGTGCCCGGAGGATTAGACACATTCAGCGAGGGGCACGATTGCTGTGCTTGTTCGCCGAGCTGGGCAATTTTTTTCCCCTTTGCCCGTTGTTCTTTTGACCTTTTATCCCTGACAGTAGTTCCCACCGCTGGCTTGGAGATATGTCTGCTCAAGAATGCGCTCATAGTTGGTTCTCGGCGGAGACTTTGGTGGTTTCCTCGGGGCATCGAGTGCGCTTTGCTTTCACCGGATCGACCTTCTCCTCCGGAGGTGGATGTATCTTTGCTTTAACCCCTTCAAAGAACTCCTTCACTTGGCTCGCACGATCGTATCGTTTTCCTCCTTGCTCCTCTCATACGGTAACTTCTCTCAGGCTTTAGAGGTGGACCGATCAGATTGCCTCTCTCTTCTTGTGCTGCTAGACGCCGGAGCAGACGGAGCGGCTGCGGCGTCTATCTTCCTTCGTGCTTGCTTACGAGGCGGAGGAGAAGGACTACGACGCGTCGGAGCAGCCGGGGGGGGCGGGTCTCTTCCGCCCTTGCTGGCGAGGCGGAGAAGGAGGAGGCGGAGTGCCGCCACGCCGGAGAAGGGGCGGAGTGCCGCCACGCGTGCCTCGATCTTCACTCACGGGAGGAGGAGGCGGTGGAGGAGGCGGAGTGCCCTGACTCGCGGATGAGGAGGAGGAGGCGAGGCGCCCAGTTGAGAAGGTCGATGAGCTCCTTCCGCCATAGGCATGGAGTCTTGAGCAGAACCCAGCCTAGTCTCCCCTTCACCGGTAGGGTGCTCAAGCCGAGGTCCTCAAATCCTCCGTTATTTCATCAACCATCACCTTAGCAAATCCTACCGAATCGGTGGCGGTGATAAGTTGTGCGGGTCCACTAGGATAAACTTGGCCAACAGCCGCCTTGACCTTCAAATTCATGCATCGCGCCATAATGTGGCAATTTTGAGACTCCGTGATACCATCCACGGATAGCTGGCGAGGAGCCGTCAAGACATGCTCCGGCTGAAGCAGCTCGGTGGAAGCAACGCCGCTGCTGCTGAGATGGCGGGGTAACCGGGAAGCTTCGCATGTCGTTTGTTGCGATCTGCTGCTTCTCGGTCCTCTTCTCGATCCTCTAGCCCCATTACCCTTCCAAGCAGCGCCTGCATTTGGTCATGCTCCACTTTCTTCCTCCTCTCGTGGGTTTTGTAACCCCTGCGTCCGAAAACCAACCTTCCACGGAAGCGAGCCTGGCGTGCCTCGTGTCCGTCCAGGTGCTCGGGATTCCCAAGGGCCATTGTGAGCTCGTCCTTCTCCTGTTTGGAAGGAACGTCCCTCGCAAAGCAGCAGCAATATATCGTCAAGATTCTTGATGGTGTTTGCGATTGCTCGTTCGTCCCATCGACTTCGCCTCACATAGGTCCAAGGTTCCGCCAGCCCCAAGAACCAAGTCCGCAACGGTCCTCGCCAGCGATCGTCTCTCGGTTCAATCCCTTTTTCAAGCAGATCATGCTCAGCCTTGGACCACTTAGGCGGGCTTTGAGGTAGCCACCGACCCGTGCGGCGATGGTGAAGCGTCTTCTTCGCAGCATTTTTCTTGTTTGTCTCCGACATCTTCTTACTCTTTTCCGATGTCTTGTGGGCCACAAATGCGGGCGCTGATCTTTGATCTTCTCATATTTGCCGATGAATTCTGGTGTCTCTTTTTTCGGACAAACTGGTTCAGCTCTTTCCTCCACCTCCTCATTAGGCCAGCCATCTTCTTAAGAGCACAAGACTTGATTAATTGCTCTTTAACGGCTTCTCCGGATCCTCCTCTGGCGGTAGGGTGAAATTTGCCTTCAGCTCATTCCAAAGATCTTCTTTCGCAAATCATTGACATAAGACACCTCGTGGTCTTCATCCTTAGCAGAGCTTATACCATTCTTTGGATGCTGATCGGGATCCTTTCCTAACAAGAACCCCGTGACCGAGCAGAAAATGCCTTCTTTGTCCGGATGGGTTCAATCGGTTCGCCGTCGGGCGCGATTTCTATGATCTCAAACTTTTCATCCGAGCTCAACTTTTCTTGGGCCTCGTCTCCATCAAGTTGTGCTCGATCCGGAGGGCTAGAAATTATAAGGAAGAAAGACGACAAGATACTTAATATGTGTACATATACCAAAACAATGGATGCATCAATTAACTTGTCAACACGGGCTTAACTAATATATATATACCTGGCGGACTCGGTTCGGTGACTCGGCTCGCACGGTCTCCTTCGTCTTGTACCTCCATTGTGTCACCGGAGCCATCATGAACATAGTCCTCCTCTTGTACCGCATTAATGCAGGTCGAAGCCATCATAATCATAGCCCTCTTCTTCATCCATCGACCAACGGTGTCGATGAGAAATGACGCAACATCATCACTTCCATTTGCGATTATTTCCAACATCGCTTCGCTTTCTTCGTCTCGGAGTGCTCCATAGTTTTCGCAAATATTGACAACATGTCAATTATTATTCAACATCGTTTTCTCTCTAGGGTTTGGGTGTCCTCGAGAGTTTTGGTCGAGCGAGAGGGCCGAGGGGCTGCTGCAGTTGTATCTAGAGGGGTTAATTATATCGACAACGACGCGACATACATATACATATCGGGAGGGGTATCGGTACCACCCCTCGTGTTTAAGTTTCTTCTTTCTCCTTTCCTTTCTTTCTTCTTCTCCTCTTCTTTTCTTCTTCTCCCTCGAGAAAGGAAAATAATTAAGGAAAAGGAAGAAAGAGAAGAAGAAGAAGGAAGAAGAAGAAGAAGTAAAGAAGAAAAAAAGGAGAAGAAGAAAGGAATAGAGGAGAAGAAGAAAAATAGAATTTTTTCTTCTATTTTTCTTCTTCTCCTCTATTCCTTTCTTCTTCTCCTCTTCTTTTCTTCTTTTTCCTCTTCTTATTTATTTCTCCTCTTCTTCCTCTCCTCTTTTCTCCTTTAATTTCTTCCTCTTCTTATTTTCCTTCCTCTCATTCTTTTCTTCTTCTTCTTCCTTCTTCCTTCTTCCTCTTTTCTTCCTTTTCCTTATTTTACTTTCTCCTCTACACTAACCTAAAATGCACTAACCTAAAATCGATCGATATCTACTAACAACCTAAATATAAAATTAATACATATATGAAAAACATATATAAACAAAAAAATGCTATATGAACATTATATTCATACATGCATACATATATAGCCACATCCATTCATCACATATATATATAGCTACCACATACATATATACATTATACATATGAAAAAAATGCAATGAACAAAAAAAATACACTTATTTAAAAAAATACTATGAATATGTACACATGCATATATATACATACAAACACATATACACACTTCTTCTCCTCTTTTTTTCTTCTTTTCTTCTTCTTCTTCTTCCTTCTTCCTTCTTCCTCTTTTCTTCCTTTTCCTTATTTTACTTTCTCCTCTACACTAACCTAAAATGCACTAACCTAAAATCGATCGATATCTACTAACAACCTAAATATAAAATTAATACATATATGAAAAACATATATAAACAAAAAAATGCTATGAACATTATATTCATACATACATATATAGCCACATCGACCCTTCATCACATATATATATAGCTACCACATACATATATACATTATACATATGAAAAAAATGCAATGAACAAAAAATGCAGGCAGGGCAGGGCAGGGGGCGGGGGGCAGGCATGGCAGGGCAGGGCGGGCGGCGCACCGCCACAGAGATGATGGCGCGCGGTGGCCGCCTGAGGCAGGGCGGCGGCGGCGGCGGCCAGGGCGGCGGCGGTGGACGCGCAGGGCGCTGGACGGAGGGGCGCGGAGCAAAGCTATGCTCTGTGGGGCGGCGGCGACGGCGAAGGCGAGTAGCTCGACGGCGCTGCGGCGGCGGCGGCGACAAGGAAGGAAGGGCGGCGGCGGCGATGACAATGACGAGGAGGAGCAGGGCGTCGGGGGAGAAGTGGGCGATTTGGCCGGAAACTGCCAAGTGCTGCTTATATAGCACACCCTTTAGTCCCGGTTGGTGGCAACAACCGGGACTAATGCCCCCTTTAGTCCCGGTTGGAGCCACCAACCGGGACCAAAGGCCTCAATTTCGGCAGCCCAAAGGGCGGGAAGCTGCGGCCTTTGGTCCCGGTTGGTGGCTACAACCGACTAAACTCTTTAGTCCCGGTTGGAGCCACCAACCGGGACCAAAGGCCCCTGCGCTGCCCGCGTCGGGGCCAAAGTTTAGTCCCACCTCGCTAGTTGAGAGGGGAGCGCAGTGGTTTATAAGCCCCACTGCCGCTCCCCTCTTGAACTCCTTTGAACTGCAGGCTTACGGGCCTATTTGCTCCTTCGTTGCCTGTTGGACCTTCTGGGCCATCTGCGGGCCTGAATCCTGGCCCGAAATAGGGATACCAGTCGTATTCAGGCCGTGGCGGCCCAGTAGGTGGCATTTTTTTTTCTTGCTTTATTTAATTTATATTGTTTCTACTTACAACAAAATAATTATTGTTGTTTTTTGTTTTGTTTTCTGCATTATTTATTTTCTTTTGTTTTTGCTCTATTTTTAAATCTTTTTGCTTCTAGTTTTAGGAAAATTATAAACTTTCTGTTAGTGCCATTACTAATTTTCAAATTTGAAAACACTTTTTTTTGTTTTCTTTCTTGCTTTATTTAATTTATATTGTTTCTACTTACAACAAAATACTTATTGTTGTTTTTTGTTTTGTTTTCTGCATTATTTATTTTCTTTTGTTTTTGCTCTATTTTTAAATCTTTTTGCTTCTAGTTTTAGGAAAATTATAAACTTTCTGTTAGTGCCATTACTAATTTTCAAATTTGAAAACACTTTTTTTGTTTTCTTTCTTGCTTTATTTAATTTATTTTGTTTCTACTTACAACAAAATACTTATTGTTGCTATTTTTAATTATTACGAGGGCCGAACCATAAGACATTTCAGATGAACTCTGAAAAAGTTGAAAGTTGGCATGGTATATCATAAATTGACCCACACATAGCATGTGCATGTACAAAACGAAAAATGGTATCATACTCATCAGTTACAATATAATGGTATCATAAACGAACAATAGTTGCGGAGAAAGTCTTCACTTTTTCTTCGCTTGTGTCATTTGCTTATTGCGCCGTAACCATGGATAATCTTCATCGCTTATCGGGATGTGGGGTCAGCCTTGACTTTAAAGGAGGAATTTCATGAAACTTTTCATAATCTTGAGACATGTCTGTCTTATCCTCCACTCCCACGATGTCCCTTTTTCCCGAAAGAACTATGTGGCGCTTTGGCTCATCGTATGATGTATTTGCTTCCTTATCTTTTCTCTTTCTCGGTCTCATGGACATGTCCTTCACATAGATAACCTGTGCCACATCATTGGCTAGGACGAACGGTTCGTCGGTGTACCCAAGATTTTTCAGATCCTTGTTGTCATTCCGTCTTGTGGGTCTACTCATACCCGCCTCGACAGATTGACCCATTTGCACTTAAACAAAGGGACCTTAAAATCATGTCCGTAGTCAAGTTCCGATATGTCCACTATGTAACCATAATATGTGTCCTTTCCCTCTCGGTTGTTGCATCAAAGCGGACACCGCTGTTTTGGTTGGTGCTCTTTTGATCTTGGTCAATCGTGTAAAATGTATTCCCATTTATCTCAGATCCTTTCCAAATCAATACGGTCAAAGATGGTCCCTGGATAACAAGTACAGCTCCTCACAAACAGTGCTGTCACCTCGACACGTGCTTCCAACCAACTGCTGAAAGTCCTGATGTGTTCACATGTAATCCGATCGTCAGACCGCTCCGGTGTTTGAAGCGCAGATGTTCTTGTGTTCATCGACATACGGGTCACCAAGGTAGAGTTCGTAGAACTGTGTAGTGGGCTTGAGACCAAGAATATCCGTCCTCGCATATTATTGAGTCCTTTCCAAGCGTGTTTTTCGGTCAGTCTCCCCTCATACCGCGATTTAGGGAGACCTATCTTCTTAAGGCCAGGAATGAAGTCAACACAAAACCCGATGACATCCTCTCGTTTGATGGCCCATGGAGATGCTTCCTTCGGCCTAGCGATTACGGACATATTTCTTTAGGACTCCCATGAACCTCTCAAAGGGGTACATATTGTGTAGAAATACGGGTCCCGTAATGACAATCTCGTCAACTAGATGAACAAGAACGCAAGGCCATGATATTGAAGAAGGATGGTGGGAACACCAGCTCAAACCGACAAGACATTGCACCACATCACTCCTTAGCCTTGGTATGGTTTCGGATCGATCACCTTCGAGATATTGCATTGAGGAATGCACATAGCTTCACAATGGCTAATCGGACGTTTTCGGTAGAAGCCCCTCAATGCAACCGAAGCGATTGCGTCATAATCACGTGGCGTCATGAGACTTTAGGTTCAAACTTTTTCTCGCCATATTTATTATTCCTTTTATATTCGACGAGAAGCCAGCCGGGACCTTCATACTAAGCAGGCATTCAAAGAAGATTTCCTTCTCTTCTTTGGTAAGAGCATAGCTGGCAGGACCTTCATCTTGCTTTGGAGGCATGCCGTCTTTTTCGTGCAAACGTTGCAGGTCCTCTCGTGCCTCACCTGTATCTTTTGTCTTCCCATACACGCCCAAGAAGCCTAGCAGGTTCACGCAAAGGTTCTTCGTCACGTGCATCACGTCGATCAAGAGCGGACCTCTAGGTCTTTCCAGAGGGTAGGTCCCAAAATATAGATTTCTTCTTCCACATGGGTGCGTGTCCTCGGCGTCACTCGGAACAGCTAGTCCGCGGGACCCTTTCCAAAGATTACGTGTAAATCATTGACCATAGCAAGTACGTGATCACCGACGCATGGCGGCTTCTTCCGGTGATCTGCCTCGCCTTTGAAATGCTTGCCTTTCTTTCGACATTGATGGTTGGTCGGAAGAAATCGACGATGGCCCATGTACACATTCTTCCCGCAGCTTGCCGGTATATACTATCGATGTCAAGTAAACAGTGCGTGCATGCGTGGTATCCCTTGTTTGTCCGTCCGAAGGTTACCGAGCGGGCCAATCGTTGATGGTCACGAACAAGCAACGCCTTTAGGTTAAATTCCTCCTGCTTGTGCTCATCCCACGACGTACACCGCTTCCATTCCACAGCTGTAAAAGTTCTTCAACTAATGGCCTTAGGTACACATCAATGTCATTGCCGGGTTGCTTAGGGCCTTGGATGAGAACGGCATCATAATGAACTTCCGCTTCATGCACATCCAAGGAGGAAGGTTATACATACATAGAGTCACGGGCAGTGCTGTGATTGCTGCTCTGCTCCCGAAAGGATTAATGCCATCCGCGCTTAAAGCAAACCATACGTTCCTTGGCTCACTTGCAAACTCATCCCATAGATTTCTCTCGATTTTTCTCCATCTGCGACCCGTCACGGGTGCTCTCAACTTCCGTCTTTCTTACGGTCCTCACGTGCCATCGCATCAACTTGGCATGCTCTCCGTTTTCGACAGACGTTTCAACCGTGGTATTATAGGAGCATACCACATCACCTTCGCAGAACCCTCTTCCCGGGGCTCGCCGTCAACATCACCGTGGTCATCTCGTCGATCTTATACCGTAATGCACCGCATACCGGGCATGCGTTCAGATCCTTGTACGCACCGCGTAGAGGATGCGATCATTAGGGCATGCATGTATCTTCGCACCTCCAATCCTAGAGGGCATACGACCTTCTTTGCTGCGTATGTCTTGTCGGGCAATTCGTTATCCTTTGGAAGCTTCTTCTTCAATATTTTAAGTAGCTTCTCAAATCCTTTATCGAGCACAACATTCTCGCCTTCCATCGCAGCAATTCCAAAGACGGTACCTAGCTTTGTGTTGCCATCTTCGCAATTGGGGTACAACCCTTTTTGTGGTCCTCTAGCATGCGATCGAACTTCATCTTCTCTTTTGACTTTCGCATTGCGTCCTTGCATCGACAATGACCGGCGGAGATCATCATCATCGGGCACATCATCTGGTTCCTCTTGATCTTCAGCAGCTTCTCCGTTGCAGCATCATCGTGCACATCGTCGGTTCCTCTTGATCTTACGGAGCATCACCGTATTCAGGGGCACATAGTTGTCATCGTACTCTTCTTCTTCGCCGTCTTCCATCATAACCCCTATTTCTCCGTGCCTCGTCCAAACATTATAGTGTGGCATGAAACCCTTGTAAAGCGGTGGGTGTGCAGGATTTTCCGGTCGAGTAAGACTTCAGATTCCCACATATAGGGCATGGACAACACATAAAACCATTCTGCTTGTTTGCCTCAGCCACTTCGAGAAAATTATGCACGCCTTAATGTACTCGGAGGTGTGTCTTGAACCGTACATCCATTGCGGTTCATCTGTGTGCATTATATATAATTAAGTGTGTCAAAATCATTAGAGAGATCATGAATAGATAATTAATTAAGTGACCAAATTAATAGAAGTTCATCATCACATTAAAACCAAAGTACATACATAGTTCTCATCTAACAACATAAAGCTCTGCAGAGCATCTAAATTAATTAAACCATACACTGAAACTATGTAAAACATTTCAATGCGAAACAAATGCGATCATAATCGCAACCAATGTAACAACTGATCCAACGACATAATGATACCAAGCCTCGGTATGAATGGCATATTTTCTAATCTTTCTAATCTTCAAGCGCATTGCATCCATCTTGATCTTGTGATCATCGGCGACATCCGCAACATGCAACTCCAATATCATCTTCTCCTCCTCAATTTTTCTAATTTTTCCTTCAACAAATTGTTTTCTTCTTCAACTAAATTTAACCTCTCGACAATAGGGTCGGTTGGAATTTCGGTTCAACAACCTCCTAGATGAATAAAATCTATGTCACGTTGGTCGGCATAATTGTCATAAACAATAAATGAACCAATAGTTATGAAAAGATAATATATACCACATCCGAATCATAGACAGGGACGAGGGCCGACGGGCGGATACCAAAACCATCGCACTATATAAGATGCAATAATAAAAGTAAGAAAATTATACAAGTATATATCTATCTAAACATACAAATAAGAATATTTTTCCTTTCGGAAAGAAGATAAGAACAAGAGGCTCACCACGGTGGTGCCGCCGATGAGATCGGTGCGGGTGATCGACGACGTTGAAGACGGGGATGGGGCGTGACGGACCGCTAAACCTAGACAAATATGGAGGAAAATGAAGCTTGGCGGTCGAGCTTGGAGAGGAGAAACCTTAAGTAGTGTGGCTCGGGCATTCCATCGAACACCTTGTGTGCATATGAGGTGAGCTAGAGCACCACCAAGCCCTCTCCCCTCGGTTAAAAAACAGAGCGGTGTGCTCGCTCTTGCTGGGGTATATATAGGCACCACCATTCGTCCCGGTTGGTCGTCGATTTAACGGGACTAATGGTTCCTTTGGTCCGGTTCGTGCCAAGAACCGGGACGAGTGGTTGTTGGCCAGGAGCGGGGATCATTGGTCCCGGTTCACCCTACCAACCGGGACCAAAAGGTCCAGACGAACCGGGACCAATGGCCCACGTGGCCCGGCCGGCCCCCGGGGCTCACGAACCGGGTCCGATGCCCCCATTGGTCCCGGTTCTGGATTGAACCGGGACTAATGGGCTGGACCGGCCTGGACCATTGCCCCCTTTTCTACTAGTGTTTCTTGTCACTGTGGTAGTTTACTTGCATGATTAAACCAAACCAAGAATACACAACACCCTCTTGAAGATCTTGCATCTAAACATGGCTAGTGGAAGACAAATAGATCGAAGAGCATATAATTATATAAAGCACACAACGACAAAAATCAAAGTAATTCATAATGAATCGTGAATAGATTTTTTTATAAATCAAAAATTTATCACAGTGCAACAAGCTCACCATGAATTACATCATATTGATGTCAATCATGTAGGGCAGCTCATGAGATCTTTGTATTGAAGAACAAGGGAAAGAAGATGCCATCGAGATACTACTATGAACCCATAGTCCAAGGAGGACTACTCACACATAGGCATGATGGTACCAAGGTTGATGAAGATAGATCCGTCGATGGATTCCCCCTTGGCAGAGTACTAGTACATGTCTCCAAATTAGATGTTCATGGAACTAAGACATGGAGGCAGTGAAAATTCCTCGATAATTATGATGAAGGATTTTAGGAGTATATTATGGACGCAGTGAAAAGATACGCTTGAGATGATCTCCATGGGACTCGCGCGACCCTTCACACAAAACCATTCCTAGCCGCGAGCTAGGGTTGTGTGGAGCCCATGAGGCACCCTCGGTGGCCTCCGGTGCTGGCTGGGTACGCCCCTTCCTGAAACTTCGGGTGGTATTATTTCTTTATTTTTTGGTCCCGTAGAATGTTTTTTCTAAAGAATTATCAAAACTGAGAGAATGACAATTGATTATAGCCACTGACTTAATAGGTTACTTTTGAAAAATGATATAAATTGGTGCCAAAGGTATGCAATTATGATATAAAATTAACACGAGAGAACCAAAAATTGTATGTATGTTTGAGAAGCATGATCATCCCCTAATGTAGTCCCTACTCGTCCTCAAGTAGGTAGATAATAAAACAAAATAAATTTTGATTGTGAAAGCTACCTTAGCATGAACTTGATCATCTGATGTATCTTGCAAAAGATTAGCTCAAAAGATAAAGCAATGCAATGCAATTGTCTACAGTCCATAATAAGCAAGTAACAATAAAACATAACAATAATCACATTCTTGCTTTTCATGGATGAGTGCTTTCAAGTTTGTGTTCTTGTTGGAAAAGGTCAAGAAAGAACGCCAATATTATGTTGGGAATTCAACATTATTTTCGTCTTTCATACATGTACTATGGGCAGTTTTAACATAAAATTAACCGAAGACCGACCAAGTGACATTAACTACTTGGTCTTTCTACATTATCCATTGAATACCCATGCTTCAGCGTGAGTATAGGCCTTATCGCTTACAAGATAAAGAGAATAATGATGGGGTCTATGAGAAGTAAAAAAGGAAGATAGTTTTGCATCAACGTGACCGATCATTAGGCAATATAGAAGCCTTACAATCAATTTTAATTCAAATACTAGGGATTGTGATGCAGAGAATGCACTAGACCTATGAATATATGAAAGCTCTCCTATGGGCTAGTGGGATGTGCATCCAACTTGGTTGCTAATGAAGACCTATTTCCAAACTATCTCAAAACAATTGCAAAGAATCCAATTCAGAAGTTTATAACTTCCACAGATTTTTCATGCAAGCTTTTTATTTATATGACCAATGCATGCATATCAGTTTTAATACGGAAATATTAATCCACGTGAACAACCAATTACTATTTAACTCTCCAAAAAATTATAAGTGAAGCAAGAACTAGTACAGGAAAGTCTACTAGCAATATAACGGTAACGTTGAAACAAGTAAGTGACACAACTGGGTCAGATTGCCCTACAAACAGTCATATAAGAGGACTCGAGTGTGTGTGTGTGTGGGGGTAGTATAGCACACTCGCGTCTGCCTCTTGTCCCCCCAAAAGGCCAAAACCACGTCTCATATATACCCTTTTGGACGGAATTGAGCGGTTCTTGTTCTCAGTGAAAACCTCGTGTAGTGGATGAGACTAATGAAATTCCAACTAGTGTGGTCTTTTCTTCGCATAAGTACTTTTGTTGCTCTCTTATCTTGTATTTGGCGGTGCGTGTTTGTTTGGACTATCTGCTAGCGCAGCTGATCAGAGCATATGTAGATACTAGCTTGAGTCCAGCAAAAAGATTTCATTTGTTCCATCTGTGAAAAGTGAATAGAGTAGTACGTTCAAGTTTGTAAAATGTTGACACCCTTGCGGTGAGGTGAGCGAGGCGATGATAGCGGGAGGTTCTTGGGCAATGCAGCCGCATTAGCCCAGACCATTCCACCTGCTAATCAAAACTTCAATGAGGTGTATCATTTCATACTTCTACCGTTTATGTCTTCAGCAGAGGCATCACCTACCCGGCGAGCTTCGCCACCTCAGAACGAACTGTGTCCTCATCCTCATTAAGTACGCCTTCAGGCGAGAGACCACTTGCTTGTGGACGATTTTCTTAAGAAGTTAAGCATGCTTAAAGTGTAGCATGTGGAACAAAAGTATTAGAAACAATGCGTACATCAAACTGTACGTAACCTATGAATAAAAATTGAAGTTCATCGGAAATTCGGAAATTTTCCTAGTAAACATCAAATGTTTTGGGACACGGACTTTCCTCTAATAATAGTGCATGACTAATAAACACTCTCATTACATTACAGTATTCTTCGAAGATAACTTAGACTTCGTAAATATTGACTTCCACTCCAGGACCACACATGATCTGGATCTTCTCACATACCTCCTCACTTAGTTGAGTAACATCATCTGTTAATGTAATTTCCAAACGTTGAAGTTTTGCTACGCTGCATCTGGATGTCAGCACATCTATCAATTTCATCTGCTCATTTGCTCCACTGAATCTATTGATTTCTATCTCTTCAACTGAACAAAGGTTTATTTCCCCTGCCATATCTCCCTCCGGCAAGCGACAAGGGCAAGCCGACAAGCTTGGGTAAAACTGGAAATGAAATAATGTATTATCAGATAAGACTATATATCTGGGAAAAATAAATATTTTTTTGATGGTTGGTATCTTCTGGCCCCAAATAATAGATGGATGCTAATGGTTTTCACCGAAACGAGTAAACATACATATTTCTCACAGAAAAACTCCCCATGCATGTAAGCACATATAATAGGGAAAAGGTGGTTTAAATCTGATCTGTTGGCTGTTTTTAAATTTGAGTTTAATTTTATTTGAAGAGCACCTAGCATAATCAATCTTATGTAGTGACGCCCGACATTTTCTGAACTTCGCACTTGCATCATCATCTTTACCACCAAACATACTCCTACATGTACACCACTCAACACGCTAATCACCAACTATGGCTTTTTAACTGAGACATATATGGTGTCCCTAAAAAAACTAAGGCATATGCTGAACACTAAGCTAGGGAATCCAGTTATGCTGTGGGAGGCTCCTGCCCAAAAACTAAGGTTAAGGAAAAAAATACAGATATTGATTTGCACAAATCATGATGCTATGTCAATTTTGATTCGGAACTCATAGATTCGGATTCATTGAAAAGTGGGGTTACCTTCACAGGGTCGTTGTCAAACACTAGCTTCCTTACACCATGGACTCTCTTGAGTAGATGTAGTATGCTCGGCACGAAGCAGCGGTGACCCATAATGATGATACATGCAACACCTCACACCTGGGAAGATGCTCTATGTCATCTAAGAAGCTTTGGTATCCTTCCTCTGTTCCCTAACAAGTTCAAACCACAAACAAAGTGGTCAATTAATTAAAAGATCAGCCAACATCAGGACATTGGGACATTTGTACGTAGTTTCAGAAAACAATAACATGGATTCAGTGGTACTTTATGAGAAGAAGAGACCTACCAAGGAGAGACCATGCAGTTTCAGCTCGTCAACCGTATCAAAACAACGCATCAATGGCGCCATTGTGGAGCAATCTCTGACATCTAGCAATCGGAGACGACACCCAGAATCAGCAAAAATAAACTTCAGTTCCTCCTCTCCCGCGAAGTCATCCCAAACGACCTCAGACAGGTTTGGGGCTGCGACATAGGTCTGCACAGGGTACCCTGCCACTAGACGTCTAAGAATAGGGGCTTTGACCTCGAGCCGGCGGGCCTTTTCGACGATGAAACTCAATTGCTCGAGTGTGGCAGAGTGTATGGAGATGTTGGATTCAGCGGAGAATTTGACGAACAGGTCTAGGTTCTTTAGGCGTGGGCACAGACGGGAGTCACGGGACACAAGCCCTTCCAGCTCCCGTCCGTCTATGGTAGCACCACGGATGTTCAGGTCAGTTAGTGCGGTAAAGACAGCAATGTCGTTGCGGCGGTGCCGGAGGGTGAATGGGAGTCTCAGGTCAATTTCCGTCGCTGTTTCACACGTGGGCAGCTCGAGCTCGTCTTCTTCTGCATAGGAGGAAGTATGATATATGTCGAGATAGAGCGAGTCAACGAGGTGTCGTGATGCGAAGGCTAGCCACGAAGCGACACGGTAAGCGGGGACACGAAGCTCATTGTCCGTCGGGGTGGTGATATACAGGGACGAGAGTTTTGGTGCAGAGTAAGCAGCGAGGGCACCATCAATGGCGTCCAGGGAGTAGTTGGGCTGCGGGTCCTCAGCAGATTCGCCGAAGAACAGGTCGGGAAGGCTACCCCAGACGTGGTGCCAACGGTGGGAGAGGACGCTTGTGCGAGCCGCCGCCGCGGGAGTCGTCAGGTCCAGCCGGAGGAGGATGTCCTGGAGGAGCTCGTCGGGAAGGCCGCTGATGTGGTCGATCCCACTGCTGTGATCTGAATCCATCTATTGATCACGACTTTGTAAGGATCTCTCGAGAAGGTTGAGCGATATTAGGGATAGGGTTCGGGGTTTGACGTCAAAAGATATGAGCATATCCAATTAACATGAAACCCCAACTGAATCATTATACCACGCAAAAAATTCCATTCAACCCGGTCATAGGCCTTGTGCATATCCAATTTTACTACATTTTAGCCCAATTACCTTTCTTTTTTTAATTGCATGTAAGTACTCATATGCCAACAAGGTATTATCTTTGGTCAGTCTGTATGGTACAAATGCGCTTTGCACCGGAGATATATTATAAAACATCTAGAATATATTTCAAATAAATGGCGGCCATTTTGGAGATTACCTTGTACAAAACATTGCGTGATAAACTCTAGATCTACTATCTTGTGTATGAGAACAATCACTGTATCGTTCCATCCTACTAGAATCACCTTATCAGTTATTGCATTTAAAACTACCAAGGTCAAAGAATCATTCAGGATATGCCAACATTTTTTCAACAAAATATCATGCAGCACATCACAGCCCGGCGCATTCAAATCTCCAATCAAAAAAGTGTTCTCTTCACCTCTTCAGCATTGTAGGTTTTCAGTAGATTTCCATTCATGGCATCTAGTACCCTTTGTCTCAGTTTACCTAGAACATCCAGATCTGGCTCATCAACTTCAGTCACAAACAGCCCCGCAAAATATTGCGACACACTAGGGTTCAACTTTGTACTTCCTTCCAACCACGTACCGTTGTCACCCCTCAATTTGTTTTTATCATGTTTCTTTTGCAACGAGCAGAAGCAAATTTTTGGAAGTATGACATATTCCTATCTCCAAATCGTAGCCAGTCCAACCTGCTGCATTGTGCATGATGAATTTCCTCCTGTTCAAGTAACAATTCAACCTCCCTTACTATTTCTCTTTCCTTTATTGTATTTTCATCATTTATAGTTCCACTAGCAGCCTTCTCCAAGTCTCACTCTGCAGACTGAATTCTTCTTTTAGTGTTCGGAAGCACACATTAGTCCCACTTAGTATATATATGATCATGCACCATAGAACTTCTCCGCCAAGGTATTTTTCAAAAATACGAACACTAGCCCTGCTCCTAGGCTTCTTCAACAACCTGACGAAATGGGCCTCTTTGAGCCACTTTGCCTCAAATCTTAACACTACGGTCCACTATTTTCCTCCATAGCAGTTGGTTCTATGTTAATCATAATTGGTATATGATCTGACTTGCTACAATCAAGGTTTTCAAAAACCGCCTCCCCAAACTTTTGGTTCCATGCTTCATTTGACAGAGCCCGGTCAAGCCTCTCGCGAATTTTCCCTGGATGGCACATGAATTTTTCTCCCCCATAACCAGTGTCAGCCAAGTTACAATCTTCCAAAGCCTCTCTAAAGGCTTGCACGAAGTGAAGGGGTTGAGGGTTCCCCCCTTCTTTCTCGAAAGGATAGATAATTTTATTTAGGTCTCCCATCTCAAACCAAGGAGTATTAGCCATAGAATGGAGATCTCTCAGCCGCTACCATGTCGAGTGTTTGTGCTGCCACCCCGGTTCACCGTACATCCACGTGAAGTGCCACACGTTATCCTGTCTACTCCCAATATAGACATCAATGAAACAACTATCTGTCTTGTTCTTCCAAAGAAGCAGCAATCCTCCACTCCGACCATCACTCTGAACAAGGTTTTAGTTACTGCTCAAAATTTCAAGATTTACCGTGGTTACCACATATTTCGGTCCCCCTGGGTAAATGGTCATTTCGAGCAAAAAAATCATTTTTTTAGTTTGTTGAATTTAAACACTCAATGTACAGTAAAGTATGGTAGCACCTCACAGCACTCGCGTAGACAACGTTGCACTGCGGTACTAGCTCTTTTATGGTAAATATACGTTCATGTGCTATCTATATCTATTTTGAAAGAATCTAAATTCAAAATTGAATTATAAATTCCGTTCGAAATTCTATCGAAATTTGCTCGAAATTTCATGGTAACCGTGGTAACCACGTTTACCGATCCCCCTCGGTAAAAATGACGCATTCGGTAACCAAAACCTTGCTCTGAACCACCTCTTTCAAATCCATCTTCAGTCTATGACGCAAATAGTCCACCGACCACTCATCAAGGTGAGTTTCTGAAAGGAAAATAACATCCGGACAATTCCGCTTCTGAACTTTCAGCAGAGCCTTGTCTCGATGAGGCTGCGACAGTTGTAAGTTAAAAGCTTCATTGTTCCAAGTACTATACCCGCATCCAGCCTGAGAAAAATTGGAGCACAACTCCCTTCCAAATCCTTCGAAACTTCATACTCGAGATGCTCCCTGAACGAGCAGACAAATTGATCTACCACGGGTTACCAGCAGCAAAGGCGAGCAAATCCTCATAGCAGAGAGGAAGAAACCAACCACGACACCCTACGACACCGTCCTAGGACAAGAATCACCACTCACCGCGTTGCCACACGGGAGGCGGCCGGCAGCGGACTAGCAGAACTCTAATCACGCTAGGGATCGCCTTCCTCCTGATGAAAAACTTCTTGCCGGTCAGTTAATTACTAGCGATACGTTGCCTTTTTCGTTCCATCAGTCGATTTCGGTTATTGTCCAAGTCCTCTTCCGTGTTTTCTATTTGAGGGCCAAATTTTACATTTATGGGCTTGTAGAAGGTCGCCCGGTGTACCGAGCATCGCAACTTTCTTGGCCTTCAGTGTGTGCAATGTGATTATTCCAGTTTGTTTGTTATTTCAGTCTTCATTTACTTATATGTGTTTATTTTTTTGTGAAATTTACATAGATTGTTGTCCTTTCCTCTGTGTGTATACATGCAGACGTGTGTGCTCCTCGGTGCCTTTTGTGTATGTGGTGTGTACGTCCATGTGTATACACGCATGCACGGGGGAGAGACTATATGAGATGCAATTCATCTTCGATGTTTGGGTCATGCTCACTAGAATACTATTTTTGGTACTACTATGTGTATAGGTTTTTATCCTTTTTTTTGTTTGTTTGGGGTAATACTAGTGCCCTTAATTCATTCATCTTTATATATATTATTCAGTTTTGCTACTACATATACATTCGAATTATATAATATTCATTATGGTTTAGTTTGACAAAATCCAAAGTGCATCATCTGACATCTTGAATTGTTCACTCAACTTTTTCTTAACAAAAGCACTGTACTTCTGGTCATCTCCAGTGATCAATATATCATCAACATAGAGAAGAAGTAAGGTACGACCGGATGTATCAGTGAAAAGTGCGCAGTCATGCTCACTAGAAGAGAAACCAGCAGCTTGAACCACAGAGCTAAACTGCTCAAACCAAGGACCAGGTGGATGCTTTTCTCCCAAAGGGCCTTTCTAAGGCGACAAATATGACCATCAAGGACTTCAATACCCAGAGGTGGCTGCATATAGAAAAAAAAGAAGGCAAGTGCTCTTCCTTGTTTAGATCCTATTTAAGTCGGAACATTCGCGTCGATCCTTTTTAATTACTTGTAGTTTTCACTACTATATTGGGAGTTACTTTATGTTTTGGTAGACATAAAACCAATAGTGGATTTGTTTTTGTATTTTTTTAAATATTTTCATGGCTTTTCGTGAGAAAACGTGGATGAATACTTGTTGTTTTCTAATTTTTTTATCATATTTTTTGGCAGCATGGCCAAGCGGTAAGGCAGGGGACTGTAAATCCTTTATCCCTAGTTCAAATCTGGGTGCCGCCTGATCTATAATACACTTAAATTCTTGAATAGGCTAACCTTTTTTTAATATATCCCTGAGCAAGAGGTAAAATAGATCCTAAGAATAGTTTTATTGTACCTACTAAAGGAATTAAACTCATTATCGAAGGTAAAGATATGAAATAAGGAAGAAGTCGAGCTAGAAGAAAAATTACTATTTTTTATTACTTAATTTAAGAACTAATAAATTATTCGGATGAATTTTATTCTTCTTCTTCGGATTCAAAATAGAAGAATAAAATAATAAGTAGAAGAGGAATTCTGGTCCGGGAGGTGTAATATCAATAACTTGGCATCCATTTGATGCATAAACTATGGATATTTCATATGGAAATTCTTTCAGAGGTTTTCCTTACTTTGTCCGTGTCAACAAACAATTCAAAATACCTTGACTTTTTTGGAACAGGTCTGAGTCAAATAGCAATAGTCTGAAGGACTTCGTTTTCCATTAAACTATTTTGGAAACCTAAGGACTTGATCGTATGGATATAGAAAAACACAAGATTTCCGATCCTAGCGGGAAAAGGAGGGAAACATATACTAAATTTAAGCAGAATTCCGAACTAAGTCATAAAATTCCCTAAGAATGTCGACAAAGTTATCCAGTCTGATTAGAATATCATAAAGTATAGGTGGCAGATTTTTTGTTAGAATTGTTTTATCTATTCATTTTCATTTCATTTGTACCCCTGGCAAATTCAAACTTTCATCTAACGCAAGTGTTCTTCTACCATTGTGTTCTTGAAGTTGTTGGCATCCTCATTACATAAAGTATGCCCATGCTCAGGAAAACAGAGCCATCATTCAAAACTTGAGCTCGTCTTAGAGGTGACACTAGAAATCTATTTACCATTTGTTATTCAACACATGCATATGAGTTTTCTTCAGTGTTTTGTGGTTATTGTAGACTCAAGAATCACTGGAATTATGACACATAACATAACAATTGATTCCAAACTTAAAAATAAATAATAACTTTTATTATTGCCTCTAGGGCATATTTCCATTCGCGAGATCAAGAGTTTGCGCTGAACTTGAGGCAACAAGATGCAATGGACAAAAACTTAAATTAGACAATGCAAAATATCATATTGATGAAGCTCTCAAATAATGGGACAGAATGTCAAAATGAACTAGGAAGGCATTGACTATGATAAAACTCCCCTTTCTTGTCTCCTCCGATTCTACGCCGCGACCCAGAAACAATGCAGTGAAACGGGCTGCCAATGCGCCGGAATAACGGTCTGGTAAAGGAGAAGCCAAACAAGCCAACAAAGGATGTGTGACAAACAAACAATGACCACATAGATGGGGGCTCGAGTGCTTGCACCAAAATTAAAGAAATTAAATCAAACGGTGGCAAATTTAGATGAGCCATTGCTAAAAGTTACTGCAAAAAGATGAACAAACATCTAAATATATCCAAATTACATTATGATACACTTGAACAGAGACAAACTGGATGTCTATGTGCTGCTGAGCTATTTGATGTATGTTTACCCTCCATCTTCTCCCAAGCCTCCCAGGAAAAAAATAAAAACATTTTTTAAATAAACGTAAGAAAATAGCCCAACAAAAACAACCTGGACGCATCCCCTTCCTGAAAAAAATACACACGGTTGAGTGAACAACCCCTGAATCCCAACGACAAGGAAAGCGAGGACAAGCCGAGACGCAAGGCACCTGACCCTGCAAACCCCAAAGGTCGGCAAGTCGTAAATGGAAAACAAACAGCAAATACATTGAAACAGAAACACATGTAATACACATGAATCTTGTCAAATAAATCATGTGGTAGACAGCTTACATGTGACATAACTAATTCACATCTAGATGAGAATTAGCAAACCCGTTTTGAATTAGATCAATTATGTGATCTTTGAGTTTTTTTATCGTTATTTTGTTGCAACGCACGTGCATTCAGCTAGGGTACCATAAAAGGCCCGCCGAACGGACTCTCTCCTCCAGGTGAGAGACCAATTGCATGTGGACGGTTTTCTTAGGGAACCTGGCATGCTTAAACTTTTGCATCGCAAAGGAAACCATTAGAATCAAGGCGTAGATCTAAATCGTCTGTAATCTATTAATATAAAGTTCATTGGAATTGGACTAGTAACATCATCAGTGTTTTTGGGGGGGACACCTAAGTAACACACATTACATTCTGCATATCTTCGCAGCTAACTTAGACTGACATAATTTCGAGTTTGACTCCATGACCACACATAATCTCAATCTTCTCACGTACCTCCTCACTTAATTGGGAAACATGGCTTGCTAATCTAATTTCCATAGTTTGAAGTTCGGTGCATCTGGATGTCAACTTTTCAATGAATTTCATCTGCTCGTCTTCCCCATTGAATGTATTGATATTTATCTCTTTAATTGAACTAAGGTTTATTTCATCTGCCATGTCTTCCTTCAGTAAGCGACAAGCACAAGCTGACGAGCATGGGTAACTCTGAAAATCAAAAAATTTAGAATCAGAAAGAGAACTATATGTAGGAAAATAAACGATTCATTGATGGCCCCAAATAATGTAGTATCAGAAAGAGTACTATATGTACGAAATGGCCGCAAATAGTAGATGGATGCTAACATTTTCCACCGAAATGAGTAAACATATTCCTCCTAGTAGATCTTAACTTTGCTCTTGCATCGTTCCTTATTGTTCATACTCCCACATGTCCACCACAAATTAATATGCGAATCACTAACTATCGCTTTTTAACATAGACATATATAGTGCCCCTCATAAAACCGAGACAAATGGTGAATACCAAGCGAGGGATTCCGGCTATATATATGCCGTGGGAGCCTCCTGCCCCAAAACTAATTAAGGTTAACTAGGGAGAAGCAAATTCAGATATTAATTTGCACCAATCATGATGCTATTTCAATTCTGGTTAGGAAGTCACATACTAGTATTTAAAATCGTTGAAAAGTGTGGTTACCTCCATAGGGTTGTCAAACACCAGCTTCCTTACACCTCTGGCTCTCTTCAGTAGATGTAGCATGGTTGACAGGAAGCAGCGGTGCCCCTTAAATGAGGAAGATACGTCCAATATCTCGCACCTAGGAAGATACTTTATGTCATCTAAGAAGCGTTGGTATCCCTTTTTTCCCTAGTAACAAATCCAAAAAACACAAACAAAACAAAGCAGTCAATTAATCATCAGTGAACCTCGGGTCATTAATTTGTAGTAGTAGTTTGATGAGAAAACAAAAAACATGGATTTAGCTAGTGGTTTATCAAGAGAAGAGACGAACTTCGGAGGGAGCATGGAGTCTACTCTCAACTCGTCAACCGTATCAAACAAATGCATCAGCGGCGCAATTGCGGAGCATTCGCTGACGTCTAGCAATCGGAGCGATGCCCAGCGTCAGCAAAGATAAACTTCTTTTCCTGTCTGCCATACAAAACGATTTCGGACAGGTTTGGGGCTGCGACATAGGTGCGGATAGGGTACGTTCCAACTAGCCTTTGAAGCATAGGGGCTTTGATCTTGAGCTGGCGGGCCTTTTTGACGTCGAAGCTCAATTGCTCCAGTGTGGCAGAGAGTATGGAGATATTGGATCCAGCGGAAAGTCTGACAGACAGGTTTAGGTTCTTTAGGCGTGGGCACAGCAAGGATACAAGCTCTTCCAGGTCCAGTCCGTCCATGGTAGCATTAGAGATCGTCAGGCCAGTTAGTGCGGGGAACATACCATTGCGCTGGAGCCGGAGGATGAATGGGAGTCTAAGAAAAATTTGTGTCGCTCTTTCAAACCTGGGCAGCTCTAGCTCGTCTTGTTCTGAATCAGAAGAGTCATCAAACATGTCGAGATATAGCGAGTCAATGAGGTGATGTGTTGCAAACGTTAGCCACGAAGCGACGCGGTGAGCGGGGATACGAAGCTCGTTGTCAACCGGGATGATAATGTGCAGGGACGAGACTTTTGGTGCGGAGTAAGCAGCGAGGGCAGCATCAATGGCGTCCAGGGAGTAGCTGGGCTCCGGGATCTCATCAGATTCGCCGAACAACAGGTCGGGAAGGCTAGCCCAGACGTGGCGCCAGCGGTGGGAGAGGACGCTTGTGCGAGCCGCCGCCGCAGGGGTCGTCCGGTCGAGCCGGAGGAGGATGTCGTGGAGGAGCTCGTCGGGGAGGCCGCTGATGTGGTCGATCCCACTGCCTTGATCTGAATCCATCTATAGATCACGACTTTGCAAGGATCTCTCGAGAAAGAGACGGTGGTTGATGACTCTGCCGGACAACTGAATCGACCTCGCGTTTTAGTTGTTGAGCGATGGTGGGCGAGTTAGGTTTTTTTTTTTGGCGGGAGAGTCTACTCTGATTGAAATTTGAATCACATAGGATGATGGCGTTTCAGTCTGGCGACTCGGGGGGCGACGCAGCGGGCGACGCCGCCCGCAGCCCCGCGGCGGAGGCGGACGGCTGGACGGAGGTGCGGCCTGCTCCGGGGTGCTTGCGGCGGCGCACGCCGCCTAGGGCGGGCCCCCCCCCCCGTCCCTCTCCGGCAGCAGGTTCTGGGCTCTGGAGGGGATCGATTCCGACGACGACGACGATGAGGTAAGGAGTGAGGTAAGTGCAGGTGGCGGTGGTGGTTTGCCGAGGCCCCGTGCGGGGTGCTCGGTAGGTGATTTTGTCACCCGTGCGGAGGAGCTGGGGGGCTCTCTCATGGCAGGTCGCCGGCGTGCGTTCGCCCCTGGTGGACGCGGCGGCCGTTGCCTTGCGCCGCGGATCTGGCGCCCGCCAAGGGGTGTGGCGCGGGCGGGAGGCTTCGCGTTCGCCGGAGGAGGGGTGCCTCGATCTGGCGTTAGCGCGCCGCCGCTGGCGCGCGCGCGTTTCGCCGGAGTCGGCGGGTCGGCGACGGCGGCGGGGTTGTCCCTGCAAGGGAGACGCGGCCCTCGGCTAGGGTTTCGGCGCCGGCGTCGCCCGGGCCGAACCCCTTGCTGGGCCTGTCGGAATGGCCCAGTTTGCCAGTTTGCGGGCCGGGGGGCCCATTGGCCGACCCAGGCGCCTTGATGCCAGGGGGCAGGGCGCCTCCGGTGCTTGGGTCTGGTCGGCCTAGCCCGGTCGCCTCAAGCCCGCAAGGGAAGAGGCCTGGGCCCATCGCGACGGTGGATGCGCGGCCGCCTCCGAATATTAATAGGTGGTTGTGGCTGCCGAAGGGTGCCCTAGATCTGTCGCTAGGGTTTCCCGCATCCCACTCGCAGGTGCGGCGACTCGGGCATCGCGTGCGTCGCCTGCGCCGCTCTGCCTCTCCACCCCCACTCACTTGCTCGTTCGCCACCGCGGTGAGGATGGGCTCCCGCCGCGTGGAGAAGCCACCCATGTCGCCTCTGATTCCGGCGGCGGAGCGTCAACGCGAGCAAGATCTGCGGGCGAAGGCGCTCGCCAAGGTCTCGTCGCCGCCGGCGGGCGAGGCGGGCTGGGGGACGCCGCCTCCCTGGTGGCTCGCGGAGCAAGAGCGGAAGAAGGAGGAGGAGCGTGAGCGCAAAAAGAAAAAGAAGGAGGAGTACCGGCGCCGTGGGCTGGAACAGAAGAAGGAGCTCAAGAGGAAGGAATCCCTCCTCCCTCTGAGCGGCGAGCGGGCAGGGGATCCTCTCGCCAAGAAGCAGAAGCAGAAGGGGGCAGGCTCGGCGCTTCCGCTGCTGGCGTCCGGGCTGTCGGCGTCGAAGGGCTCGGTTGACGCCCCGATCCCAGTGGAGGAAGTCGATGGGCCAGAGTGCTTCAAATGCGGGAGGGTGGGCCATTACCAGAATATGTGCCATTTGAAGCCTCTGTGCGTCGTCTGCCACGAGGAGGGGCACGCATCGGCGCACTGCCCCACGCGCGGTCGGCCTCTGCTGATGCAGATCATGGGCAACGCCATCCCCGACGAGGGCTTCTTCTGCCTGCCCTTCGTGGAGACGGCGGGCGAGGAGGTCAGTGCCCCGGCGGTGGCGGACGCGGCGCTCATCTCGGCGGCGCCCGGCAAGCTGTCAATCTCAATCTTGGAGGCGGAACTCCCCCACCTCTTCGAAGGGGATTGGGATTGGCAGGTGGCGGCCGTCGGGGACGACATGTTCTCCGTCGTCTTCCCCGACAAGGCCATGCTGCGAATGGCGACGCGAAGTGGTAAGCTGTACCTCTCCCTCAACGACATCATGGCAGAGATCAAGGAAGCAGTTCTGGAGACTCCCAAGGCCGAAATCATGCCGGATGTGTGGGTCAAACTCTGGGGAGTGCCACCCAAGCACCGCCGCGTGGACCGTCTCATGGCGGGGACCGTGATGATCGGGCGCCCGATGGAAGTGGACAAGGCGTCGTTGGCGGGGCTGGGTCCCGTGCGGATGCGCTTTGCGTGTCGCTCCCCGGCCAAGATCAAAGGGTATGTTCAAATCCGGCTCAACAGTGAGGGCTTTACCATCCGGATGGAGGCCGAGGCGGGTGGCAGGCTGGGAGGTGCCCCCCTCCCCCTCCCCCGGCTAGCATGGACAAGGGACCTGATGACATGGACAAGGACATGGACAAGGATAAGGACGCGAGCATGGGGGATGACTCCATCGACACTGCGACATGGGATAAGCTGGGCCTCAAGGACAAGACTTCGGAGGCCGTGGCCCCGACTACGGGGGCTGCGAAGGACCTGGAGGAGCGTCAAGTTGGCGTGGGCAGCAATGAAACGGGGTTCAATCAATACGGCTCCAACATGTCCCTCGGCCTCGACCTCGACAAGGGCATCTCGGCTTCGTGCGACTCGGAGGGCCGCTCCATGCTCATCTCCCCGGCTGCGGAGAAAGGCGGGCTTCCCACGTCCGCGCGCGGTCTGGAGAGTGGCGGGGTGCGGCTCCATAAGAAGACGGCGGGCCAGAAGACTCCCCCGGTGGCGCCAACCAGTCCCCCCTCGGTGCGGGCGGGCACGCCTGTCTCGCACCGAACGGTGGTGATGGCGTTGGCTTCCCCTGGCGGTAAGGTCGGGGGCACGGGCCGTTGGAACCCCCACCTTCCTCCGACACTCTCCGGCCGGAAGTGACCAAGGCGGCTCCCATCTCCACGGCCAAGCGCTCCTAGGCGGTGGCGACGACTCCGGTGGCGCAGGAACGGGTTAGCTCCCGGCCAAAGGGCACCAAGGGCAACCTCCCTGCTCTCCAACGTGCGCAACTCTTGCTGGCCCAGAAGAACATGGAGACCGAAGGTAACCCCCTACCCCATTTTACGATTTTCGACGATTATTCGGATGAGCGCCTTGGGGGTATTTTAGGGGATAGTGGGGTTGATCTGTCTGATGAGGGAGAGGCCCGAGAGCTCCTGTCTCTCATTCGCTCTAAGGAGATCGCGCAGGCCGCGCTTGCCTGTGCTGCGGCGGCGCAGCGCTACGCGACAAGATTTAAGAAGCAGGGCTTCTCGGCCCCGATTCTTTCGGCCCGATCGGGTGGACACAGCAGCAGGGGCTGCACTGTCCCCCCCCCCCAGCCCGTGGTCCTGTTAGGACACGGCGAGTGGCCAAGGCGGTTACCGCCTGTGGTATCCGCCTCCGCAATCGCATAATCTAAATGTGTTTCTTCTTCTGGAACATCCGTGGCTACGGCCACGTTGGGAGGCGAACCCAGCTCAACGAGTTCATTCACGGCGAAAACATCGATGTAGTTGGTTTGCAGGAAACCATCAAGGCTGATTTCTCTCATCGAGACCTGCTCGCCATCGACCCGCTCGAATGCTTCGTGTGGCACTGGTTGCCAGCGATAGGCCACTCTGGGGGTATGCTACTTGGCATCAGCCATGTTTGCTGCGAGGTGGTGGCTTGGGACGCCGGTCGATTCTTCGTGTCGGCTCACGTCCGCCACCGTGCGCCTCTCCGCGAGTGGGAGGTTATAGTGGTCTACGGCCCGGCAGATCATTCACACTCGCATGAGTTCTTGGGGGAACTTCAGGAAAAGGTAGCGGCCTTGGGTGTCCGCAACCTACCCCTCATCGTGGGTGGGGATTTTAACCTAATCCGTTCGGGAGTGGATAAGAACAACGGGATTATTAACTGGACAAGGGTGTCCATGTTCAATAATGCGATTGCATCAATGGCCCTTAGGGAAGTGGCTCGTGTGGGTGCACGCTATACCTGGACAAACAAGCAACTCACACCGGTTCGGTCAGTGCTGGACCGTGTTTTTATGTCCGCGGAGTGGGAGATGCTCTTTCCCATGTGCTCACTCCACGCTGAAACGAGGATCGGGTCGGATCACGTCCCTCTAATCCTCTCCTTGGGGGAGGACCGTTTAAAATGAAGCCCACGGTTTTTCTTTGAAACTGCATGGTTTGAAAACCCGGAATTTGAACAAATCTTCCTCTCCAAATGGGAGACCTGTGTGGCCCGGATCAGGCACGCGAGAGGGCCCATGGATTTCTGGATTTCCGCAGGGGCGGGGTTGCGCGCGGCTCTCAAGGGTTGGGGGGCCAACCAGGGCCGTGAGGATAAGCTGCTCCGAGCACGTTTGGTGACGGACCTCGCCCGTATGGACGCGGCTGTGGACGTACAGGTCTTCTCGGAGCAAGACTGGGCCGAGCGGTACGCTGTTGAGGCCCAGGTTGAGGCCCTCCTTCGTGCAGAGGAGGAGTACTGGCGAAGGAGGGGTGGAATTAAGTGGACGCTCAAAGGGGACGCAAACACAAAATACTTCCATGCCTATGCCAACGGCCGGCGACGTAAGTGCGCCATTCTGAGGTTGCAATCGGAGCAGGGGCTCCTATTGCGCCAACAGGATATAGTCCGTCACATTTACGATTTCTACATCGAGTTCTTTGGGCTCCGTGGAGGAGTCTGTGGCTCGCCACGCGGCGGATAAACTGGATCCGCTCTGCGGGTCTCGGATGAAGAGAATGAAGGCTTGGGCCTCGCCTTCCTCCCTCAGGAGATCGACCAGGCGACCCTTGGGATGAAAACTGACACGGCCCCGGGCCCGGATGGGTGGCCGGTGGCGATGTTCAAATTTTTTTGGCAAGTCCTCAAGGGCCCTATTTTCGAGGTGTGTAACGGGTTTATGCGTGGCACTGTAGACATCTCGCGCCTTAACTTTGGGGTTCTTTCGCTTATCCCCAAAGTTCAGGGCGCGGACAACATTAGACTTTTTCGCCCCATAGCGCTTATCAACGTCCCGTTCAAAATATGCTCTGAGGCTTGTTCTACGCGCTTGTCTCCGGCGGCTCATCGTATTATTAGTAGGAACCAAACGGCTTTTATTCGTGGTCGCAACATCTTGGAGGGCCCGTTGGCCCTCCAACAGATCGTTCACTCGCTCAAACGTAGCCGCCATCCGGCAATACTTCTGAAATTAGATTTCGAGAGGGCGTACGATCGAGTGAATTGGGAGTTTCTCCGACAAATCCTTCTGGATCGAGGATTTTCGGCAGTTCGGGTTCACCGTATGATGCAATTGGTCTCGGGAGGCCAAACGGCGATAGCGGTGAACGGAGAAGTAGGGAACTTCTTCCGCAACAAGCGTGGGCTGCGTCAAGGGGACCCAGCCTCACCGTTGCTTTTCAACTTTGTGGCAGACGCCTTGGGCACCATGCTAGACAAAGCTCGCGTTGCTGGCCACATGAGGGGAGTGGTCGGCAATCTGATCCCTGGAGGGGTGTCACACCTACAGTATGCGGATGACACCCTACTCCTTTTTGAGCCGGACACACACAGCATAGCAACGGTTAAGGCCATCTTGCTGTGTTTTGAACTTATGTCCGGACTAAAAATTAACTTCCACAAGTGTGAAGTGGTGTCCATAGGGATGGGCGCGGCTGAAAGTGAACGGGTGGCCCACTTGCTAAATGCAAGCTTGGAAAGTTCCCGTTTACCTACCTTGGCCTCCCGATCGCAGAGAAGAAATGCTCGACTGCCGATTGGGAACCTCTCAACACTAAGGTGGCGGACCGGGTGTGTCCATGGAGAGGTCGATTTATGTCATCAGGGGCACGACTAATCCTTACTAACTCTAGCCTCTCGTCCCTACCCATGTTTGCCATCGGTATGTTCTTGTTGGCTGATGGGGTCCATAAGAAAATGGACACACCCCGGGCACGTTTCTTTTGGGAAGGAGCGGGCCCTAAACGGAAGTACCACATGGTTAAGTGGCAAGCCGTCTGTAGACCTAAAGCCCAGGGGGGGCCTCGGGGTCATCAACTCTAAGCTGATGAACATTGCACTTATGTGCAAGTGGATCTAGAAGCTGTCCTGAGGAGGACCGCCTCGGATTGACCTCCCACGTGCCAAGTACTTCCGCATGGGAATTTCTTTGAGGCATCTCCTCTCGGGTCACCTTTCGGACCTCCATCCAATCCTCAAACCATACTTCGCCAGGCGCGAGGTTTACTGATTAACAACGGCCGCTCCATCCGGTTTTGGCACGACGTTTGGATTGGCCAGCAACCCCTTCGGTCTGAGTTCCCCCATCTCTACTCCATCGCGGTTGAACCCAATCAACTGGTGGCGTCGGCCCTCAGTGCCACCCCGCCCCCCATATACTTCAGAAGGGAGCTCGTGGGACCGGAGCGGTCAGAGTGGGATCACTTGCGGGCTCTGATTGCGACCGTACGCTTGTCGGACTCCGCAGACGAGGTCTCTTGGAGACTCTCGGGCTCTGGCAAGTTCACTGTCAAGTCAATGTATAGAGAGCTGTGCCGCGGGCATGCCCCTATGGCAGCCACGGGGCTTTGGAAGGTGCGAATCCCGCTAAAAATTAAGGTCTTTCTTTGGCAATTATGTCAGGATCGCCTCCCTACCTCTATCAATATAGCTAAGCGCAATGGCCCTGCTTCCGGACCGTGCGCTTTGTGTCATAACGCGGAAGATCCTGACCACGCGTTCTTCCGCTGCCCTTTGGCGCGGTTTGCTTGGAGTGCGGTCAGGGAGGCCGCTGGGGTGGATTGGGATCCACGCTCACGCTCTGAGCTTGTGTCTTACTTATCTTCGATCCCGGGCTCTTTGCGCCGGATAATGTGGACGTGTGCTTCGGCCTTGCTATGGGCCTTATGGCATATTCGTAACAAGTTTACTATTGAGGGAGCGTTTCCCTCTCACCCGCTGATGTTATCTTCATGCATCTTATTCTTGCAGCAGTGGGCTCCGCTGGGAAGACAACAGGATGCTGATCTCCGTCGACAAGCTATCGCACGGCTCCGCACCGTCTACTCTGTGTCCCGAGCCTCGCCTCCTCCGTCTGCTGCCTTATAGGGATAGGCGGCCCTTTTGGTCCTGCTTCCTTTGAGCCTGCGTGCTCGTTAGTCTGGCTAGCTATGCCATGTAACGCACTTATCACCGCTCTCGCCTTTTGGCTCTTCTTCGAAACTTGGCTGTCTAGCACTAGTGTAGAACCGGGCATTAGCACCGGTTCGTAAGGCCCTATAGTGCCGGTTACATAACCGGCACTAATTAGTGGTCACTAAAGTTTCTCTTTAGCACCGGTTCAAGACGAACCGGTGCTAAAGGGCTACCACGCGGCACTAGCCAGCAGCCGGGGCTCGAGGCCTTTAGTACCGGTTGGTAACACCAACCGTACTATAAGGTTTGGTGGGTTTTAGTTTTATGATTTCTTTTCATTTAATTTTATGTTTCCATTTTAATTCTTTTTCGCTTGCTGGTATTTTACGATACTACACATTGTACACGTTATGCATCATATATACATCATGCATGCTTTAATTGTTTATCAACGCTGCTGCTATGTTCATTGCACCCGCAGATATAACATGCTCATGCATGCTTTTGCATCATTACATCATCATATATATATAATAACAAGTCCTACTAATCATGCATCATCATACAACTTCTACTCGTTATTAATAATAAGTCATACGATCATCATCCTCATATATAGTCATCGAACCCAACCCTACATAATTGTTCTTAGCACATGATCATCGATGATCGTAGGACATAAACACCCTTAAGGTAAAATAGCATAAAACAATATAGACCCTGACTCTCCATTATGAAGAATGGCGATCATCCTGTCTCCAATTCTTGCCTTTCGCTGCTTATTGCTTCCAAGAAGCTCCTTACGACAGTCCATACATTTTTCCATTCTTTGATTATTATGTCTCCACTTCTTTTAGAAACTCGGTATGGACAGTTGAGATTCAGAGGACGACCTGGTAGTATGTTTAAAACATGAAGGCTACCACGCGTATACATCGATGAGGCACACATTCATTCGGGATTATCTGTTGAAAACATAATAATAACTTTGTAGTTAGCAATGATGTACTAGTTTTAGAAGTGTGCAAAAGATGCACGGATGTTGTAATAGTAAAAATAATCTTACCAAGGTATCTCCATGATAGTTCTCAGAGTTCAACACGTGCACTAGTGGCACGATTGACCATAATGTTGAGGAGTTTGATTGTAGATATTGTAATTCTTAAGATCAGTACAAAATCCGACCAGATGTCGTTTCTCCTGATAAGTTAATTCGCAGCCTTCGGTGTAGTACGTTCTGTCTACCATCTTCCGCAAATTCTTTAAAGAATTAAAATAAGCTGTCAATGGAGATAAGTTGTCAACTATATATTTTGAAATAAACAATATAAATTACTTAATAACTATGTTTATCTCACATGAGGGAAGAACTGAAGGTGTATCCACAAAGACCCAAATCGTAGGTGTCTCTTGCTCGATTGTAGGATCACCAAGATCCATGGTGATAGTCATACCCTCATCAAGACCATACATCTTGCAAAATGCATACCAATTTTTGCAACCAAAATGGGTTACACTCTGAGCATTGTACAGCTTTACTTGAAAATCCACGCCATGTTCGGTACTTAGGATAATTTTTTTGGTTTCGAAATTTTTATGGTCTTCAATACCCATCCTCTCCAAGACATAGCGTCTTGCAAAGCATGGGATAAGCTAGTCGAATTGGAAAGATGAAAAATACACGTTAAAATAGTTGAAGTCGTGCTTAATTACGAAAAAACCTATTGTCGCTGCTGCTATGCATCCGTATGAACATCGCAAGTCTCCTCGAGGTTAATGCTGAAGCGCCGATCTTCATCCAGCTCAATGAACCTGTCGCAGATACCTCGGTTGTCGTGGCACCAATCGCACTCTCAGTATGTTATCGTCGTCCGATGAGTACGACATTTCCGCCCACGCTCATAATTTAGTTTTATTAGTCAACTATCTAGTTCAACTATCTAGTTCAACTACTAAGCACTTACTATAGATAAATAAGTAGTATTTACTAAAACAAACTACTTCTATATATAGTAAAATAAATTAGTTTATTAAATCAGCTAGCTAGTTCAACTATAAATAAACTACTTTTTTTTTTCCTTTTCTAAATACTATGAACAAAAAATCATTAAAATTCTATGAACAAAATTAATTACACAATCTAAATATCACCCAAAAAAACTATTAACAATAGTATCACCAAACATGCATATTCAATAATAATATCACCAAAAAAATCTATTAACAGAAAAAAATCTATTAACAGAAAAAAATCTATTAACAGAAAAATCTATTAATTCAACTAGTTCAACTAAGCATTTACTAAAAATAAACTAGTAATTATATTAATTAATTCAACTAGTAGTTCAACTAAGCATTTACTAAAAAAACTAGTTCTACATATTAATTCAACTAGTTCAACTAAGCATTTACTAAAAATAAACATTAACATATTTCTAATTCATCTAACATAACATTTCTAACATTGTAAAAATAAATTAACTATAGATATAGTTCTAATTAATCTAAACATTAGAAAATAGAAAATAAGTAAAAATATATGTGTGTGTAGGGTTTGTATATGTGTGTACGTACATGTGTAGTGTACGTAGTGTGTGTGTGTGTGTGTCTGTGTGTATGTGTGTGTGTGTGTGTGTGGTGTTTGTAGTGTGTGTGTGTGTGTGTATGTGTGGATGCGTGTGTGTGTGTATGGACGTACGGGCGGCGCGTACGGGCGGCGGGGGCGGCGACGACGGGCGGCGGGGGCCCGGGACGGCGACGACGGCGGGGGGGCGGGGACGGCGACGAGGCGGCGGCGGTCGGGATCGACGGCGACAAGACGGGCGCACAGGGCGCAAGGGCGGCGGCGACGAGACGAGGCGCAAGCGCAGTGGCAAGCGAAGGGGGGAGGCGGCGACGACGACGACGGCGGCGAAGGCGGCGAGGGCGACGGCGGAGAGATCGACTCTCGCGATTCGTGGAACGAGAAGTGGCGACGATAATCGGTTTTTCGTAAGTGTAGTATATATAGGGTAGTTTTAGTACCGGTTGGAGCCACCAACCGTACTAAAGGCCAATTTGGCCAGCCCAAGCGGCGGAACGAGGTTTTTAGTACCGGTTGGTGGCTCCAACCGGTACTAAAGGTCTCTTTAGTACCGGTTTTGTCACAAACCGGTACTAAAGGACGCGGCCGCCACCAGCGGTGCGCTATGTTTAGTCCCACTGCTGAAGCGAAGGGCAGCCGACAGTTTATAAACCCAGCCTGGCACGCCCATTCAACTCCTCTAAATAGCGTGCTCGGGTTTAACTAAATGTTGCCCGGTGAGCCTCTGCCCTTCCGGGCTGCATTTGCACACCCTAGGACTGGTAGGCTCACCGGCAGCGCCCAACATTTTTTTTTCTTTTCCGCATTATTTATTTTCTTCTATTTATTTTTGAGTAATTTTTTATATAGTTATTTATTTTCGCTTTATTTTTATCCTCTATTTATTTCTCGAGTAGTTTTTTGCCGATTTAGTTTCTTTGTGAATATTTTTGCTTTATATTAGTTTTTTTCTTTTCCGCATTATTTATTTTCTTCTATTTATTTTTGAGTAATTTTTTTATATAGTTATTTATTTTCTGCTTTATTTTTATCTTCTATTTATTTCTGAGTAGTTTTTTTGCCGTATTTAGTTTCTTTGTGAATATTTTTGCTTTATATTAGTTTTTTTCTTTTCCGCATTATTTATTTTCTTCTATTTATTTTTGAGTAATTTTTTTATATAGTTATTTATTTTCTGCTTTATTTTCTGCTTCTATTTATTTCGAGTAGTTTTTTTGCAGTATTTAGTTTCTTTGTGAATATTTTTGCTTTATATTATTTTTTTCTTTTCTGCATTATTTATTTTCTTCTATTCCTTTTGCCTAACAGAAGAAGTCCTTCTTCTTCCTCTTCTTATTCTTCTTCTTCTTCTTCTCCTTCTTCTTCCTCTTCTTATTCTTCTTATTCTTCTTCTTCTCCTTCTTCTTCCTCCTCCTTCTTCTTCTCTTCTTCTTCTTCTTCTTCTTCTTCTTCTCCTTCTTCTTCCTCTTCCTCTTCTTATTCTTCTTATTCTCCTTCTTCTTCCTCCTCCTTCTTCTTCTCTTCTTCTTCTTCTTCTTCTTCTTCTTCTCCTTCTTCTTCCTCTTCCTCTTCTTATTCTTCTTCTTCTTCTCCTTCTTCTTCCTCTTCTTATTCTTCTTCTTCTCCTTCTTCTTCCTCCTCCTTCTTCTCCTCTTCTTCTTCTTCTTCTCCTTCTTCTTCCTCTTCCTCTTCTTATTCTTCTTCTTCTTCTTCTTCTTCTTCTTCTTCCTCTTCCTCTTCTTCTTCTTCTTCTCCTCATCCTCCTTCTTCTTCTTCTTCCTCTTCCTCCTCTTCTTCTTCTTCTTCTTCTCCTTCTTCTTCCTCTTCTCCTTCTTCCTCTTCCTCTTCTTCTTCTTCTTCTCCTCCTCCTCCTTCTTCTTCTCCTCCTTCCTTTTGCCATAATGTAAGAAGTCCGGAGTTGTAATAAGTTATTAAAAATAAAAAGAAGAAGTCCGGAGTTGTAATAAGTTATTAAAAATAAAAAGAGGTGCAATGTTCGTTAATTTGCTTCAACCCTTTTGTGATAGTAAATCGTGACCTGCTGTAGCTCCGTGCAATCTACCGTATTCCCAAAGGATTCAAGCTAAGCAACGTGAGGATCGAGCCTCTTCTTCATTGTCTCGCACTCGGGGCTTATAAACCGCTCTTACTCCTCTCTCTTGGCGAGGTGGGACTAAACATAGCTTGTCAGAACCTCATTAGTACTGGGTTCGTGGTACGAACCCAAGACTAAATGGTGATGGTGGGGCCATATACCGACCGCAGTCGACACATCCCTTTAGTACCGGTTCGTGGCATGAACCAGTATTAAAGGTTAGCCACTTAACCGGTGCTATTGACGCCGCCACTTAACCGTGCTATTGTACACATTAGTGCCGACTCTAATACAAACCGGCACTATTGGGCTTCACGTATGACCTTTTTCTACTAGTGTAGCTTCGGTTCCGTTTAATTGGTCTTGTTCCATGTATGCACGCTGCCTAATGTTGAGGGCTTTATTAATTTAAAGCCGGACGTCTCTGACGTCTATGTTCTAAAAAAAAGTTAGGGTTCGGGGTTTTTGACGTCAAAATACGGCTAATGCTTCTGGTCGTACGTCGTTAGCAAGTTTGCAGAAAAGTCCTTCTGTTTTCAAGAATTCAACCCGCAATCCCTATTTAAGTGAATCTGAGAAAACGTTTCGTTTTTACAAAACGAACCCTACATTTGTAAGAAATCAACCCGCAGTCCTTTATTCTATCTTATCCAGACGTTCCTTTCCAGCGCGGCGTGGCGGCGCCCTTCACGGCGGCGACAGCTCCGGGTGGGCTCGCCGGAGACGGCGCTGGGCTTGGGAGATGCGGCCGCGAGGGCGCCACATCAGGCAGCGGCAGTGAGGCGGGGAGGCGGCGCTGCGCTCCCGGGATGCAGCAGCGAGGCAGGGAGGCGGCGCTGCACTCCCGGGATGCAGCAGCGAGGCGTCGAGGCAGCGCTGCGCTCGGGCGCTGCATCCGGCGGCAGTAGCGAGGCGGGAGGCGCACACGGAGATGAAGGAGGAGAAAATGGAGAGTCGGCCGGGGCGAGGAGTTCGCCGGCGTCGAAGCCACGGACCACGGCGCTGCAAGCTTGCAGGGGGCGGTGGCCATGGCAGGGAGGCGGCGCTGAGCTCGGGCGCCGCATGCCTCCTCTGTCGCAGCTTCTTTCTTTCTTCCCCAACTCCTCTGTTGCACGTCGTCGTCTTGCCGCCCACACAGCAAAGAGATCGAGGAAGAGGCGGGAGTCAAGTCAATCGATCTGTCGCACGAGGATGCGGCACTCCCTGTTCCATCTAGATCAACGGGCGCAGAGGGAGGTGGAAGAAGAGCCACGACCTCCGAGCAGGAGGCTGCCGCCTAGCACGCATCTGACTGCGGCTATTTTATCCATGAGCTGAAAGATAAGGTATTCACCTCTAAAATCACACTTCTGTTTTCCCCGTTTCCATTTGACGTATGGATTACCAATGTACTACTCTCACAGTCTCACTTGGATTTGCCCATGAAAGCAATATAAATACTGCACCAAACTGTGTGATTTGTTGAGCCAAGTGTTGAGTCTGATATGGCATCTTTATGCTTTCAGAGAAGCACATCTCTGAAATTCACAGTTTTGAACCCAAAGAGACGCATCTAGACAATGGTTGCATGAGTGGTTCCAGTATCATATACCGATATACGCTAACATGGTAAGCATGTCTTCTTGTCTGATTCTAAGTTAGTTGTACTCCATAAGCTATCCTACAAACTTTGTCCATTTCTTTGTCAGAAACATGGCCAAATATTGGTCGACTGAGCTGGTTGGCGTGGAGTTTCAGTTTTCTGATGTCTATAATTTGCACCCTCTAATTACTTGTACTGGCTACTGACTGAGCTTCTTTAGGTGGCCAATCTTATTTAGAAGAATGACACAACAACAAGCAGTGGACAGAGCCCAAACTTTCACTTGTTAGGATAAAGGTAAAGAAATCAGGTCACTTCTGATAGTTGTGTCCAATTTTCTTTCCAGGATTGTCAAACGAAAGACTTCATCTAATTCTGCAGGTGGATTACTCTGGGTTCTTAACAATGCACCCCCAGCGGTTTGGTCAAAAGTATGTTGAGAAGGTACCTCAAGAACTATGTGGGAACTTTCTGATATCATCCCCCTTGTTAGTACTACTTGGATAGTTTATTTGCTTAAAACATTTTAGCACTGGAAATTCACAAGTCTATCTCACAACAGAGGAATAAACAACATACCACTGAGCTCTTTTGGATTCATTCAGGCCTAGCCCCACGTCCCATTTGGTTTCCTCATCACCTGAACAACCTTCTCTTTTTTTCCTTATCCCCAGTGCACATCACGCCCTACATGAGGTAACCGCACTAGGGAAGCGGGAAGAAAAGCAAATTGAACCAAACCGAACAAGGAAATTTCAAGGCATTAATACACAAGACTATATGCGTCATTGGTTATAAGTACGCAATTCAGGGCAAATTCCAGCGACAACATACTTGACTAAAGGAAACCAAATAGTTTTGCAAGCAGATATTAACTTTGTTGCAGGTTATTGTAGCCCTATGCGTTTAAAAAAATTGACAGGGTCTGCTTGTTTGTTTTTAACTGAATGTTTAAGACAGTGGTCATACGAAGTTATCCTACAGCAGCGACATACTTGACCAAAGGAAACCTACATATCTTTAAAAATCTGAACATTCACATGATTACAGGAATCTTCCTCTGTTCTTTAGAACTCTGCAACATACAAATCCATGTGAAATTAACTAGATGTGAAAGAAGAAAAAACAGTCAGATTTCAGATGACATAGAGCTATTTAGAAGAATACCTTGGTGGATGTAGTACTAGATGGATGCAGACTGCGTCGACGCCGAGGAGGCCAGGCTGCCGGAGCACCGTGGCCTTGAGGACGTGCTCGTCCATCCAGGTCCGGTCGGCGGCGGACGGCAGCAAGGGGGGAGGCAGGAGGAGAGAAGCGGAAGCGACTTGAGCAACAACTGCGGGCTGTTGAGGAACCGCTGGGTGAGGCGGTCGGAGGTGGAGGGGGAGGGGCGAGAAGGTGAGCGCCCACCATGGTTGGAGAATGGGATTAGAAGCTGAGTAGGAAGAGGTAAGAGACGACGTTTTCCCCCCTCTGATTGTTGGATAAATGCGCAGGTGTCTAAAGCGGCGACTAACATCCAGGTGTCTGCAAAAGGCATAGCGACCACTCTGAAGTAGCTTTATTTTTATGTTAGCAAATGACACATCCACTCTCAATGGACCAAACACAAAAAATAGTGAAAATAATTAAGACATGAAATATAATATTAAAAATGTCCATCACCATAAAAATATTCCATTTTAAAAAATATTCTCGAAAATATAAAAACAACTACTCAAAGTGTCTTAATTATTTAATAGGATGAAATGAAAATGAGGAGCTGAAATAGGTCATGACAAACATTGTTATGGTACGTTCAAATTACAAAGTCCAAAAAGAAATACTCAGTGTAACCTTATTCTAATGTTTCCAACACATAAAAATAGTTTAAAAATATTTGAACAAAATATGTTCGTACTTTTGAAAACACTTAAAAATTCCCCCAAAAAACACGAGTAACTACAAAAACCATTTCAAAATGTACAACCGAAATAATTAATTTACATAAAAATATTTTGTAGAGAAATGTTCTTATTTACAAAAAAAATTAAAACTACTCTTCAAAAGGTTTTACAATCTAATGGGAAAATTATTTTCTTAATAAAAATAAGGAAATTTTCATGTTCAAAATTTATTTAAATTTGATATAGAAAATGGCAAAAAAGGACTCATGAATCAAGTTCTGCCACATTTATCGCCCGGTGCAACGCACGGGCATTCGTACTATTAGACTCAAACTCTGATATTTTCTTGTCCGTCAATCAATTTGACAGCCATACGTTTTTTTATTGAAAAACTGTGGAGCCGTCCGTTAATTACTAGCGATTGTACGTTGCCTATTTTCAGACGATTTCTTCTATCGTCCAAGTCCCTTTTCAGTGTCCCTAAGAAAAAGTCCTTTTCAGTGTGTGTGCCAGGTGTACCTCGGAGATTGAAGAGTCCGGTGTACCTCCGAGATTGTTTGCCGTTGGTGGTGTGTGTGCAATGTGATTATTTTTATTTCTGTTTTTTGGTTATTTCCCTTTTCATTTCCTAATTTGTGTTTTTTCCGAAGTTTCCATAGATTGTTGTTCTTTCCTCTGTGTGTATACTTGCAACGTCTGTGCACCTCGATGCCTTTTGTGTACAGTCGTGTGTCGGTGTGTCCATGAGAGAGATGGGGGGAGCGACAACGACTCTATCACTATAGAATTTCCTTATACATCGGGTGACATGCTCTTCGCAGATAGCTAAAGGATTGGCACCCGGCAAAATCAAAGACACTGAGAGTACCTGTCGGCAAAGGACGTAGCTCAGCAAACACAAAATATTGCCTTGAGTCGCACTCGGCAACATGGGGACACTCAGCAAAGGCACTATTTGCCGAGAGCCAAACTGTCGTCGCACGACAAAGTGTTGCCACGTGGCTCATCCGGTCGCGAATAACGACACGGTCACGGAGGCAATGATTTGCCGAGAGCTTCTCTCGACAAAGATCCGGCTCTCAGCAAAACTTGGTCGATACATAACAATGAATTGATGTGCCCTTCGAGGAAACGCCTGCATGCTTCTATGCGCGGAGGGACTTTGTCGTGTGTGATTTCGTTGCAGATGTACCATGCCCGCCACATGATCCCGAGGACAACCAAGCGCGCCGTATCCGACAGAGGGTCCAGTAGCGTGAATAGCCACTCTGGGCCGTCATTCTTGATGGTCTCCACCTTGGGAATCGACCAGTCCTTCTTCATGGCTCGCCAAAGGTCCATGGCAAGTCGGCACCTGCACATCCCGTGAAAGCCATCTTCTCGTTCCACGCCACATAGGGGACATACGTCAGTAACCTCGAGGCGGCGGGAAAACTTATTAGCATGGTGGCCAAAGAGTTGGTGACTATTCTTCATGCGAATGTACCTTCGGGGGAGCAGAGCACCCCCGTATGATCTTCCAGATGGCGCAACGACAATGGTGCCCTCTCGCGCTCGTCCACGGCAAGGTGGTAGGCCGAGCGAACGACGAAGATCTAGACGCCAATTACCAGACTCGTCGAGGAACTCCGCGACTAACACATATAGAAATTCATGATGTGGACCTTGGATTATTGACAGAGACGCCAGAAGGAAAGTTGTCATATTGTAGTTTGGTTCGGGCCGGGGCTTCTGTCCTTGCACCATATTTTGAGAAAAAAAATCAACAACTATGTGCTGTGAAATGCGGGTGCGTGTATAGGGCCCCCCAATGTCTTGCTTGAAGCGAGACATAGGGAAATCTGGTGTGAAGGCAAGCGCAAGATGTGGCGGCCCAGGCAGACGGGACGCACGACATCATTTTTTCACATTTTTTTGTTTTCATTTTTCCTTTTCTTTTTATAGTTTTGTTTAAACTTATCTATAGGCAATAATAAAATGGCTATTGCTTCTATTCGTCCATTGTAGAATTGCCCTTATATTTGACACAAATTACACCAAATGCCACCGGTAAGTGAAAAGAATGTTTTGATTTTTTTTCAAATCGCTGGTATTCACAATGGTTCATGTATATCTATCCCCTCAAAATTTACAAGCCCACTCCTATCCCAGTGGCTAGAGTGCCAGACTCCTCCCCCATTTTTCTCACTTTTCCCTCTGAATTTTGGCTGGCGTAGGATAGAGCCGCCTCGCCCAAGCATGGCTTAGTAGATAGGCTGCATACTATCTCTGTTTTTGACAGATTTAATTACTTTTTAAATTATTCATATCTTCCAAGCCTTAACTCTAAATGTAACCTGCCAATGAAAATTGCTCAAAAAATGTGTAGATTTTAAATATGTTATTAGCTTGCATGGTAATCATTTTTAAAATTCATGTTTAGGATGCATCCTTAATTATAGTGACATAAATGTTCTTCTATTTGTTTACAGCGGGAGTACTTTTCTTTATATGAGTATTCTGAAAATGCTACCCATTTAAATTTACTAGATAGGATAGCCTGATGCTTTCACAATAGCTATTATTGGCATTATAGGGTACTAGTCGTCAACCCGTGCATTCGAACGGGCTAGTCAATACGTCGTATGCATTTATTTTTGCATAAATAATATCTATCATGAAAGGCAAAAAAGTGAAACACCCATCCAAGCACATCAACCTGAACCACATGGAGGGTGTCTCCATTTTTTAAATTTGTCCAATTCTAAGTGACAAAATATGATCCGAAGAATGTCTTGTAACTCTTTAGCTTCTAGTATATTTTGTTTCCAGAAACCTTCTTTCTCTGTATATCCAATATGTGCCCGAAAAAGTAATTCTAATTTCTTTTTGCTATGTTTATGTTTTCTCAGTGTCAAAGTCATTACATACTTCAGAAATTTGAAGCAATTGAATATAGAGACCTAAAGGAGAGTAGATTTATTGGAAATCATTGATTTGAGGCTTGTATAGACTACTGGTAGAAATATATCTGAGGGTGATATCCCTACATACTAATTAGGTCGATCCATGACACTTTTTCCCATTGGACCATAGAAGTGTGACCTATGACATTCATGCATTTCTAAGTATATAATAATCATGTCAGATAAATTAAGTGGATAGGCTTAATTATTTTACATGTATAATTAGAAATAAATATATTACATCAAAATTATTATGTAGCTACATTACAATTGTAGAAGTAAGGTTGCTTTTTAGGGCAGAATTAGATTAACTGGTAGTAGCAAAACAAAACATAAGATTCTTCATTATGTTTGGTGAACTTATTTAACTTCTATTGAGTTAGAAGGATAAATAGGTTCGTACTGTTGGGAGTGGGTGTTGGGTGTCATGTCATCTAACCATTATGTACTTTGGTGGGGCACCACTAAGAAGAACAAAGCTTTAGAGGACGCTTTAATGGGTTCATGGTATGAACATGGATTTATTGTAGAAAAGTCAGCTACTTATTGGTAAGAGAGAATGCCAACTACTTGCTAGCCTAGTAATTATATTAAGAGAAATGTTGCTTCACATATACGCAAGAACTATATATGAAACCTATCATTCTTCTAGTTAATACACAATTTATTTAGTACACAAAAAGAGGTATTTCATATGACATTTTCTTAAATGTGAGTTGTAGTTGCGTAACATTTTTAGAGGTGTACCTGAAAGCCAAATACCGCTTGCCGATAAATGTGATCTCTAAGTGCGTTTATAACTTTATATAGGCTGGAACAGCTTTCTATCGTATAATCATCTAAGCTAAAGAGCGACATCGTTTTGATGGTCATCCTCATCGATACCATTTGATTGCAGCCATTTAGTTCATCCTCCCATACCGTTTTTCTTTGCTAAAAATGTTTTCCTCATAGATAATTTCGTCTACATGATTAGCTTTGTTCTTACGTACTATTCCAGTAGTCATGCGTGCATCCTTCCAACCCCTAAGCATCAATGGGCAATGTGTCCTTGCCATGAATGTTTGCAGCAAAACACAACGCGTGTGAAGTCGACACATGAAGGGCTTCAATTCTTCCACAAGCACTGACAGAAAAAAGGGAAATTATAGATCAACCCTCAATAGAAAAAGGAAATTATAGATCAATCTATGGATAAAAACATTGGTGTCAGTGTGGCCATCGTAACCTGGTCTCCATGCATCAACAGATGGTAGTGCATGCATTGATGTGTTTGTATCGAAACTACAGATTAAAGACCAACTTCTCATGGAGCTAATTTTAGGTGATCTTTAAGTTGATGTCGCTGTTGCCTAGCCTCCACGGATCACCAACGGCAATGTGTGGCTCAAGTTTTTAGTGCCTGCGTGTTGAAAGCTTTCTTTATACTCCAAGTGATACACACTTCACGTATTGTATTTAAGCTAAAACGTGACACTGCACATGTGCTTTGACAACATTACCATATTCACCAATTTTTTCGTCTGCATATGTACTAATTAGATCTCCTCCAGCCCTAATTTATTTGGTAACATGGCTTACTCTTAAAAGCCTGATTGTACTTTTCAGCACAAAAATACTATATTTCTCTTATTAACAGTGCGATTAAAAACATTGTGTGCTTTTCTACTCCACTATCCACATTAATATATGATTATATATGGCGGAAACCCTGAATGGCTCCTTTCAGTTCGGCTAAAAAATACAGAGAAGAGTCTATTTAAGTTCTATAATAACTGTACATTTAGATATGTACTTCCTAACTTTAACGTTCATTAGAATTTCTTTTGTATGTTACCCTGAAAGACTAATAAAATATTATTTGATCCTAAATATATAAGTAATAGACATTTACATGTAGGAAAAATCTTGATGTTCGAAAATTTAAGAGGGATTTGATTTGTTTTTAGAGAAATTTGCCTATTTGAAGCTTGGGATCAAAATGCTTGCACTCTCGATGGCAATAAACCACACAATTATCTTGGAAAGAAACGAACAAAGAGAAAGTCTGACACATAATTTTACCATCGTTTAAAAAATAGCAGTCCAAGACTCTGTGTAAAATACATAGACATGAGTCATACATGTAAATGTAATCAGTTTCATCCATAAACAATACAGAGATAAAACTGCACATCTATTAAAAAGCAGCGAGTACATTTCTTGAGTATGAACCACATATGATATTATCTCTGGAAGGATTTTGTTGCTACTATTCTTTCTCCATCAATAGGACAACAACCCTAGCAGCAGTCCACCAAAAAGTATGGCTTGTCTCCGGCTGCCATGTGTGCTCGCCTGTGTGCTTTGCATATGTTCTACTATTGAAGGGAGAGTAACCTAGGTATCAACAGAAGGTCGGGATGAGGAACTGATGGAACCTAGCTCATGCAGTCCTACCAAAGCTCAGATATGCATCTTGCAGTTCGCTAGCACATGATAACCATGGGTCTTCATGTACGCAGAGCAACGTATATCATTCCCCGTACAATAAGTGATAGATGATCAGGGGCAAACAATAATCAACAAAGTTTCCGAAACACTCAATTTTTGTATGTCAGTTCACTCATGGCAAATTATGCACAGGTTACTACATACAAAATAATTAAACAAACCTCCACTTTCTCAAACGAAGCAACTCTAACCCCCAACTAAAAGCTAAAGTATTCTGAAATCTGAATCTTGCTATGCTAATAAAGATGGTCTCCTTTGCTAATTAATAACAGTCTTCCCTACTTTGTACTATTCAGACTCGTCCATAAGAAAATAAAGCAGACAAAGCCCAAAGGTGATGTTATCGTTTTTAATTTGCATGGTAGAGAATTAACATATAAAATTCATAGCACATGATATACCTATCAATTAAACCTGGCTTGACTTGGACACATACGTTGAAGCATCTAACAATCATGCCTACATGTGCACCGCAATACCATGCAGCTCATACTTTTGGGGCCAGTAGATGTTGCCTTCTCCACTGAAGCACCGCTAGTGCCACCGATCAGAAGGTATATGCGCAGTGGTGCCATCTCAGAATCCTTCAGAAAAAAGCACGAGAAGATCGTCAGGTAAAGAGAGAAAGGAACATGACGGGAGTTGTACAGAGAAAAAGAAAGCGGACTTTCGCACAGAGGTTGATCTATTCCGGCTAGATGCACTAGCATCGTACGTAAGTACACATAACAGATGGATTCTTCCTGCCGCTGACGCTGTCAGTGTTGTGTAGATCAAACCTGCTTGATAACATCAATTACTTTATCTGTCAGCATCTCGGGAGTCAAGAGTCAAGAAAGGCTAGGTAGATTTAGCGGTGCAGGCTCAAGGGCATGCCTGACCTCGTTACAGATGCCGCTCTTCGTGAAGTCGCTGCTACCGACTTTGTTGAAGAAGACATGCTGACATACCTATTGATCTTGAAGAGCGCCATTAGGATAATCACCATCAGCGTAATTTCTTATCATAATCAATTACCCTCACCACAGCGACCTACAACAGCATATGCCCAACGCACGTTCTTCCTCCCCCCTCCAATCCCACCTGACCTCCTTCGTAAATCTTCCAAGCTTCCTGCGGCGATGAGCAAGAGCAACAACAACAGCATCGTCTACCCAATCCTCTCCACAATCTCGTCTTCCTTTGATGTCCTCTGCCCCACATATTCTCCGTTGACCCTCCTCAAGCGGGGAGAAGCAGGCACACACGCATTGTTCTTCGATCTATCACTGGAGGAATCTAGCCACGCAAGGAGCAGCCACCCAGCGGTCATCTATTTTTTCCACTGGGGGACATAGAAATAACGGAGAAGAGGAAGAGGCCCTGGATGGATTTGATGTCCATGGGAGAGAGATCGATTATGTAGAATAGGAAGGGTCCGTGAAGGGGAGAGGAAGATGGCGTATAGAACGAAGAGATTATGGAGTACATATTGTTTTTTTAAAGAGATATAGGTTGCTTTAAATAAGGTAGTACACCATAATGAGATAGAGATTTTTTTATTCTTTTTTCTATGAAAGAAATAGTAGTTGCTTTAATAATGGGAAGACATGAATAGATCTACACCGTAATAACTCGGTCCCACCTGATTAACGGTTCGTAAAATCTGATTAACGTGGGAATTTCTAGGGAGTCTAGAATTAGTATAGGTATAGATAGATAGATAGATAGATATAGATGTTCATCCCTACCAGCTAACATATGCTAAAGATTACGAAAGGCACATAATCATCCTCTTCACTTCGTCCAGCTCACAATAACTAATCCATATGCGAAGATGTACATTAAACTGCTGATACGCGTTCTATGTAAACCACATGCACCTTCAGTACACTTCAAAAATAGTCCCACATTTATGCTTTTGCGCAACATCACATATCTTGTTGTTTCTCATACAACATCGTGAATGATTTCAAGGGATTTGCTGATGTCGTCGAGTGTGTGCATGAGTGGTACGTCAGGGAAATTGCCCCCCAAGTTGCAAACATATTCCCCACCAATGTCACCTATCTTTTACTCCTATAAAAATGTGAGTTTGTGATGATGGTATGCCTGCCTTCGTGCAATCTGCGCCGTCCGATCCGGAATATAAGGGTGAAATTGGATAGTTCTGAGACAGTTAGCTTGCACTTTTACAAAAACACCCCACACATTATATGGAATGTTGGAGAAGAGACGGCTCAAATACCCAAACCCCTATATCCAGGGAAGATTTCGCCTTCATGTTTAACCACTTGTTTGACTGTGACTTGCGAACCTAGAGGACGTCGACACGTGTATTAAATTGGGAGGCCATGGGGTAGAAATCAGCTGTGATTACAGGCTTTCCGTGAAAATTTTGTTAACATGGTTTGTATTCCTGTCTGTGCGCTTAGCTATTTTCTGGGTTTGTGTGGGCCATCTCTGCCATGTTGACCTGACTGCATGATCTCTCTTGCATGGATGACTATATTGTGGGCCGACATCATGTGCGTGGGGCTGTGGTTGGTCGCGCTGCTTCTGCCGGAGCAGTACCCGCCGTCCAGGTGGGCCTCCTGCTATACGTGATGCCGTTGTTGGGCGTCGTGGTGGCTGCCATGTTGTGCGGGGCCGTTCTGCATTCATGGCGGATGTCTTCACCAACGTCGTTGCTGGGATCGATGCCCTCGGCCATCGAGGATGATTGTTGCGACTGCTGCGGCTTTTCTCATGGCGATCCTGTCCTTGCATCGGCGGAGGCCGTAGCCCGAGAGGGACGACCGGAGAGACCCGGCCTTGGAGCGAACTACCACGAGCTCCTTTTAGTTTGCCCAATATTGTGTGAGCGGCGCGCTGGGAATCTGAGGTGCGTGCTTCCTCTTCCTCCAGTCCTCTTCCTCCTCAGATCGAGCGCTCCGCGGTAAGCATCTCATTAACCTACGCATAGAGGGGCGTCGTGCTGTTGTTGTCTCCGTCCTGGCTCACTGTGCGGTTTGGCCGTCACCTTCTGGTAGTTACATGGAGGGGCGCGCGGGGGCTGACAACGAGGCAGCTGAACTGCTGCTGCTCACTTTATCAGGCCATGTGGAAGTTCCCTTGCACGAAAACGAGCTACTGTTTCTATCTTTCTCGGATTGCCGGCCTCTGTTGGAAATTCTCCTATAGGATCGATCACATCAAACTAGACGAACACGCACACACGAATATTGATAGCTAAGGGCCCTTGTCGTGCCCTCTTTTCTCTTTATTTCTTTTCTCAATATCTCCACGGTGTTACAAATCTCACGTTGGGGCTATGCATATATAGCATAAACCGCCGACCCTTTGACCTCTCCTAAGCCTACACGGACATAGCATAAATTCCAAACCGGACTCAACGCTAGGAAATCCTAACCAAACTTAGGGCATCTCCAGCCGTTGGCCCCCCCCCCCAGGACGCACAAAAATCGCCCCCTGGGGGCGAGCCGGCGAGACACTCGGCGCTGGGGGCGGTTTTTCGCCCAGTCGCCGCCCCCAGCTCGCCCCCAGGCGCCGAAATTGGCCCACTTTGCAGCCCAATTTCGGCGAATAAACAGCCCATATGGGCGAGAATAGGCCCATATTCGGCGTGGTTTCGCCCTTTCTCGGCGTTCATTTATCAACATAGTTATTCCTTATCACATATTTCATCACAGAAAAATCAAATACTTCAACAAAATAGTACAACAACAAATAGTTCAATACAAATTATATAGTTCAACAAATAAAAACTTGTATTTCATCACGCGGCGTCCCCCTTGAGCCTCCATAGGTGCTCAATCAGATCTTTCTGCAGTTAATGATGCACCTGTGGGTCTCGGATCTCTTGACGCATACTAAGATAGGCAGTCCAAGTTGCCGGTAGCTGGTGATCAACTTCGGCTAGAGGACCCTGCCTGTAGTATGGTTCAGTGTCAAACACTGGGTCTTCTTGCTCGCTCTCGATGATCATGTTGTGCAAGATGACACAGCAAGTCATGATCTCCCACATTTGATCTTTCGACCATGTCTGAGCGGGGTACTGAACAACAGCGAATCGAGATTGGAGCACACCAAATGCCCGCTCTTCGCAAACCAGGCGTTCTTGCCTCCTGGCACAGGGTTTGAGATCGTCTTCACAAATGTCGACCATCTCGGATAGATGCCGTCAGCTAGATAGTACCCCTTGTTGTATTGGTGCCCATTGATCTCGAAGTTCACCGGAGGAGAATGGCCCTCAACGAGCTTGGCAAAAACAGGAGAGCACTTCAACACGTTGATGTCATTGTGAGTTCCTGGCATACCAAAGAAGGAGTGCCAAATCCAGAGGTCCTGTGTGGCTACCGCCTCAAGCACCACACTACAACCGCCTTTGGCGCCTTTGTACATCCCCTGCCAACCAAATGGACAGTTCTTCCATTTCCAATGCATGCAGTCGATGCTTCCAAGCATCCCAGGAAATCCTCTTGCTGCATTCTGGGCTAGGATCCGAGCAGTGTCTTCCGCATTGGGTGCTCTCAAGTATTGTGGCCCAAACACTGCCACCACGTCCCGACAGAACTTGTAGAAACACTCTATGCTGGTGGACTCGGCCATGCGTCCATAGTCGTCGAGTGAATCACTGGGAGCTCCATATGCAAGCATCCTCATCGCTGTCGTGCACTTTTGGATGGAGGTGAATCCAAGAGCGCCAGTGCAATCCATCTTGCACTTGAAGTAGTTGTCGAACTCCGGATGGAATTCACAATCTGAGGAAGAGCTGCTCATCCGATAACGGCGCCGAAATGTTCTCTCGCCATGAAGTGGAGCATCGGCGAAGTAGTCGGAGTAGAGCATGCAGATAGCCTTTGCGACGATGCCGGTTCTTTGCTTTCACCGCCCGGCGCCGAGCCATCTCGACGCGGCTTTTCATTGCTCGCCAAGCAGCTGGCGAGGGCGGCGAGCACCATCGATGCTCTTCTTCACGGACGTCGGCGCGGCTTCCTCCTCCAAAGAAGCGGTGAGCTCTTCCTCCTCATCGGAGTCCATCGCCGAAGTCGGTCAAAACGCCAACACCTTGCGCCGTGGGCGTGTACCGCCGTTAAACCGCGTCTCCACGGCCGGAACGGCGGCCGCACCGCCTAGTGCTGCGGGAGGGTTGCGCGCGAAGCGCCGCTATTTTCAGCGGGAATGGCTATCTAGGCGGAGTAGGCGGCGACCGTCGCCGGATACAGCTAGTGGTGGCCGAGGGCGCGGGGTGCGAGGCGAGTCGGGAAGAAAAACTTGACTTTTCCCTGCCGGTGTGGGCCAGCGCTTTTCACTAGCGCCGAGCCCCTAACGGCTGCCCAAGCGCTGGTTGATCTGTGACCGCCGGGCGGAAAAAAGGCCCGAACCGGCGATTTTCGGCGTCCTGGGGGCGCGACTGGGACGTTTTTTCGGCGCCGGCGCGAAAAAATTGCCTGGGGAGGCCTTCTTGGGGGCGCGGCTGGAGATGCCCTTAGCTAGCTACTGGTGACTCCAATTATGACACGGACTAGCCTAAACCTATAGCGCATGTGATCAAGATCCTAACCGGACTCTCCTAATCACCGGCAAGCTTGATCACCTTTTGCTAACTAAACTTCAAACTTGTTTGGATTAAGCTAATATTCACCCCCTAATCCAAACATCCCACTCTTTACTCGATCCAACACGCAGACGATCACCTCTTCATCTTGTCCTGCCGATTGCCTCCGGTGACGCGACTTACCGGACCACAATTTCTCTCTTATTGCAACGATGGCCACCACTTCATCGTCACCGCAACTTCGTTTGCATACCGACTCATAGACTTTAACCAACGATTGCTCGGACTACCAGCCACGCTGTCACATCTTAGCATGCTACATGCAGACTAAACGCATAGCCTCATGCAGGAACTCAACTTAACTGGTGCGCGTCCATCTTCACATTGATCTTCGTCTTCTCATCGGTTGCTCGCACACGGGGAGACACAACTCTTCACCCGCCACATCTTTACATCTTTCCTTTGTCGTTGGTGACACATACCAAACGACGCTTCACGTCCGACGGCATCACAACTCGCCATATACGCGCAACTCAACTTCTTCGTATATGAACTCGCCGGAACTCCTTGATCACGAGCGGAAACGCAAGGCACGAATTCCTTTTTCCGCCCGCTCTCGCTCGCAATTCTCCTCTGCCAGTGACACATCTCAACTGCAACAAAAGACTCACACACCTGAGCTCTTGGGACGCACCTTACAAGAACTCATGTGCACACCTTGATGACGGCTCGCAACTTTGCCATCTCCACCTTGCTCCCTCCAACGATGATCTCGATGATTTCCTCGGTATCGCAGTTTCGGCACCTCCATAACCATTAACGATCACCAACGCCTTGCCGATGACAGCCCTGTCGCCTCACTGCGACAGTGTCATCGCCGCCTTCTTGTCACCGCTCCGCCGAACGACAACTGCCCGATCCTCCTTGTCGCCGCTCGAACGACAATTGCCTGCTCCTCCTCGTCGCTGCATCCCAGCGACTATATCGCCCGCTCCTCGTTGTCGCTACACCAGCGACTGTATCGCCCGCACCTCTTTGTCGCTACACCAGCGACTGTATTGCACGCCCCGAGGCGCTAGCAAGGTCGCCACCCCGGGGCAAGCGCAGCTTCACTCGAACCTTGCTCTAGATACCAATTGTTGGAAATTCTCCTATAGGATCGATCACATCAAACTAGACGAACACGCACACACGAATATTGATAGCTAAGGGCCCTTGTCGTGCCCTCTTTTCTCTTTATTTCTTTTCTCAATATCTCCACGGTGTTACAAATCTCACGTTGGGGCTATGCATATATAGCATAAACCACCGACCCTTTGACCTCTCCTAAGCCTACACGGACATAGCATAAATTCCAAACCGGACTCAACGCTAGGAAATCCTAACCAAACTTAGCTAGCTACTGGTGACTCCAATTATGACAAGGACTAGCCTAAACCTATAGCGCATGTGATCAAGATCCTAAGCGGACTCTCCTAATCAGCAGCAAGCTTGATCACCTTTTGCTAACTAAACTTCAAACTTGTTTGGATTAAGCTAAAAGCCTCGCCCCAGGTGCACTCTCGCTTACTTAGTAATCGGTATGCTCGTCGATTGAGCTTCGACGTCACCAGCTATGTCTCCGGGTTTGATGCAGTAGGGTGATGCATGAGATGGCCTTAAGCGAGAACGCGCACTAAGGCACTCCTGCCAACCCCTGCGATCCCTGTCGCGTCGTTGCTGGCTGCCCCATTGGTTCCGCCGTCGCTGTCGCGTTGCCGCAAGGCTCGCCTACCTCGCCCTTCGCATGGACATCGGCGGTAGTGCCAGGGAGTGCCTGCCCTGACTCCGAGGCTGTGGCCGCGACGGACATCCCGGTGATGCTGATCTACTGGACTACCGGTGCGTGTGACGTAGTCCTATTTTCTCTCTTTGCCATGCAGAATAATGGTGGTAGCAGTAGCTGCCTGGTCTGTTGCTACCCGCAAACTTTTGTGCTAGCTGCTCATTTAGCCCTTAGCTTGATGCTTTCCAGTTCAGGGTTTACATTGGATGATCATTGTAGTAGTTAAGAACTGAGGAGAGTCTTTAACGGCCATACTTTAATTCAGCGCGATGCCACTACTACTGATTATTTTAGGACGCCGATAACTGCCACACGTGTGGGCTGTGAGGTTTAGTGCCACACGATTCGTTCGGCAAAAATGCTTGCCAGCCCGCTCCCCTAACCCCTCCTCCAACACCTTCGTTTACCTCTGGCCCGCTCGTCTCGTTCCTCTCTGCCGATTTGCACCCAAATCACCATGGCAACAAGGTCGACTACGCCAAAATCGTAGACCAATAATACGTCAAGGAACCCATTTTTTGTAGATACGTCCTGCAGTTGCCGCCCTCACTCTGTCGTCTCTACCCTCACATCCCGCATCTCAGTATGGTTCGAAAATTTGAGATTTGGCGAATTTCCATGCCTAACGCACGAATTGATATCGAAGGGGTGACTGCTGTCTCTAAAAGCCAGAATTGCCACACGGATTCATCCAAAGTTATCCCATATCTGCTGGGATGTATGGCAGTTCGGTGTGTTGGTAGATATAGGAGAGAGGGGAAAATTAGTTGGTGCTTTGCATCACCTAGTCTTCCATGTGGTTCCAACAATAGTTGCCAACTAGTGAAATTCAAGTGGATTGCTCTGGGAGAAACACGGGGCATGTATCCGAATGGGAAAAAAATAGTTTCCGCCTTGGACCACATGATTTGCCATGTGGTTCCAACAAATATTTGCCTCATTAGTCTGGATGAATTTGCCATTAGGCAGCCAATTGCCACCCAAAAAATCAGTTTGACATGTGAAAATCAGATGCTACATTTTTTGTGATGCTCATTGAAGATAGGGTATGCAAGGTAGAATGCAAACTAACACAACAGGTGTTTGTGCGTTATGCATGTAGGTTTTGGGGACTAACAAAAAAGGATGGAATCAAGCGAAGGTTCGAATCCTTGGTTTTTCAAACAGCCGCAAATCGACGCCATGGGATGTCTACAGCAACCGCAATTCATCGGGGCCATTGCTGCCTCTACTACAAGAATATGGAGACATGGGTGCGTTTCCGTATCAAGCAAAAAGGATAGTTTGCCATCTTTGAAGGCAGAATAATGACAAACGTATGATGTTTGTTATACACATTTGCATGGAGTTATACTTTGCCATCAGAGGTCCCATGACAAAACTGCGCCAGGAGTAAATGCGAGTGCCTCACAATCAGGACAACAAACATCGGACGAGAGAGAATGCAAATCAAGGTAAAGTATGAAGAAAGAACATCATATTATGAAACAGGGAAACTTACTAAAAAATGACATTTTGCAGCAACTGCGTGTACCGCATGGCAACAACTAACAATGGGAGACCTGCCATCAACGTATTATGCAGGTGAGAATAAAAAATGGAGAAAGTAAATGGTTAATGATTGCATTTGCCATCCCAAGGCAACAACAGCTTCCATGAATGGTCAAGGGACAAAAATAACTTGTGTATTCAGAATGAATTGCCATGTGGCGATGGTCTAGCAGTTGCCAAGCTATGGCAAATTTAGTTGCCATGATGTGGTACCTACATTTGCCATGCTGTGGTAACTACATTTGTCATCATGTTTCACTGCTCTTGCCATCATGTGGCATATGCAGCTTCCACCATTGATCATGTTTCAGTTGCCATCACTGATTATGAAGAGTTGCCATGTATGCATAAATATAGTTTCCATGTTGTGATAATTAACTTTAGTTGCCATCATATTTGCAGGTATACTGCCATTATATGGAAACTGCAGTATACATTACTGATAAATGTATAGTTGTCATAACTGCTTACTTGCAGTTGACATGCAAGCATAACTACATTTGCCACTATGAAATAATAGCTACAATTGCCATGCAGGAGGTTCAACTACAGACACAAACAACGAAAATGCTTGTGCTACGTACACCTCAGATCACCCAGGAGGGTCGCTACAAGATCCGGTCAACCAGCATATAGGGGTTGGAGATGCAATTATTTGGCAAAGCAAAAGAAAAACCAACCTCCTTCGCGGGTTTATTGGCACCAGCCACAATGTTCCGTGGGGGTGGGTCGACAAAGTCATCGTCATCGCCTTCCTGTTTTTGTAACAGACGGCAAATACACATTAGTGGGTGCTCATAAAACATGGTACATTTGCCGTGAGCACCACCAAAAACTCTCGCAATTGATAATTTTCATCATCACAGTGAAAACTGCCATGGTTGCAGAAGATGACAAACAAGGCTTAAAATATGAAAATTTACAAAAATGATCTACATAGTTGCCATATGTTACAAAAACAGAATGGCAACTACAAAGGTGGGGATATGTTATTATTTGCCATGTATTCACAAACCCGATGGCGACTAAATGTACTGTAATCAGATATTGAGTTGCCATCTGTTAGGGAAACATAATAGCAACAAAGTAAATAGACACGCTGGAATATCATGTTGTCGTATGCCAACAAACACCATGGCAACTAATTTAACTTGGGGCAAAGATTGACTTGCCACCAGTACACACCCAGACAAACATGCAGTTGCCATTCTGGTAGGTAAACAGAACGACAAAAATATGGTGATGGCAATGTTCAAATACGAGTTGCCATGTGTCGACAAACACCGCATCAACTAGTTTAAAATGAAAAGGAGCTACATAGTTGACATATGTTACAAAAAATAGAATGGCAACCACAAAACGGGGGGCATCTTTTATTATTTGCCATGTCCTGACAACCACCAGGACAGCTAATGTACTGAAATCACCTATTGAGTTGTCATCTGTTGGGAAAACAGAATGGCAACAAAGTAAACAGACTTGCTAGAAAGAACAGAAATGCCATGAACATACAATGCCTGATGGCAAACAACACAATTGAGGTTCAGCCTGCAAAAAGACATGGCAAAAAAAATCTTGGTGTAAAAGAGGGAGTTGCCACCTGCTAACTAAAATACAGACAATTGCCATGTAACACTACAACAGCAATACAACTAATGTACTAGGTAACAAAGGGAGTTGCCACCTGCAAACTGAAATAAGTAGGCAAATTGCCATGTAACACTTGAAATGCATGGTAAATAATATCTTAGGGTAAAGTGGGAGTTGCCATATGCTCCTAAGCACAAAAGGAAGCTGCCAAAGAAGAACTAAATAAAGACATGGCAAATAATATCTTGGGGTAAAGAGACAGTTGCCATCTGCTTAAAATCACAGTAGGCAATTGCCCCTGTATCACAGCATAAACATGGCGAAAAACTGATAGTTTGGCTTCAAGAGATAGTTGTCATCTACTAACTAAACAGTGTGGCAAATTGTAGCTAAGCCAGTAGATTCAAGTTCACCTATTTGCACATAACAACATGGCAACTAACTGAGTTTCATGAAACAACCAACTGCCATTAACCTACACACGAAATGCACATTCCACATGGCAATGCAAATCTAGGGTTCTTGCCAAAATCTTAGGCCTGGATTTCAATCATAACACCACCACTAAAAACAGCAAACCACTGCCTACGAGGCCATCAGATGAAGAAAATAGAGAATGAATCGGCGTAGAACGGGCGAGCCTCGCCGGCGTGATTTCCCACCGCCGCGACAACAGAACTTGCTAATGCTGGCCTAATGGCACACCGGCGACTCCTCGCTGACGGGGAGAACTCGAGCGCTCCGTAATCCACTCGAATCTCAATAGATTCGAAGCAGAAGAAATGGGGGAGGGGAGGTAGATTGAGACCATCCGAAGCACCATTACCTCTGAGCGGTGAAGGCTCCGGCGACGAAGCTCCGGTTGCTTGAGCTCCAGCGACGGCTACGAGTCCCCGCGACATTCCCGTCGCCGCCTCTCCTCTGCTACGCCATGGAATCACCTCTGCTCCGTCCAGGACCCGCCGTTGCTCTCAAATGGGGAGTTGAGTGGGGGAATGTGGACAGGATTCGGTCGGGGTGGGAAAAATTGCGGGGAAGAGGAGACGGGGGAGAGGAGGAAGAGGAGTTGTACGGGGCGTGCGGGGGCGGTGTTAGTTCTACCGCACACCGGGGTAGCAACCGCAAAGCTCTGTGTGTGCAACCGGCTTGTGGGCGAACACTCTCACACACCACACACGCGACTTGTCCTACGTGGCGCACAAAATTAGCCAAAACGTGCCAAGATTCGTGCAGAAACTGTTGAACGGCGAGGAATGCGTGTGGTTGAGTTGGCTAACGCCCACACATGTGGGCGTTAACATTTCCGTTATTTTAACATAATCCGAAGTTGGGCAGAACATGCATACTCGAGTACACCAACATGTACATCTTTAAAACTAATTAATATGATTGGATACACCAACATGTATAGTCTATTACTTTCTTTTTTATGGTATTATTTTTCGGATATCATTTCTTAAGGTATTACCAACTCCTCTATTCACATACCTAAATGATTTTTTTGTTGAGATTTTCTGGGATTTACAAGCGAGTTCTATGTGCTTGCTATTTGTAATTCTTGGGTAACTGAGTGGGCTCCTTGGGTGGACATGGCGATTCATCCTGGGATTTCTTTTATCAAACTGAGTGGTATGATAATGAGTATAATCATCCTATAGCTGATAGTATATGGGTAAGTCTTGTATTGTGTCCCTAAGAAGGGAGGTATTATTGTTTTTCCTAATGATAAGAACGAGCTTATTCCACAAAGAATTGTCACAGGCTATAGGATGTTAATTGATTATAGAAAATTAAACAAAGCAACTAGAAAAGATCATTACCCTCTACCTTTTATTGATCAAATGATAGAAAGATTATCTAAGCACACACATTTTTGTTTCCTTGATGGATATTCTGGTTTTTCACAAATACCTGTTTCACAACCTGATTAAGAAAAGACCACTTCTACTTGTCCTTTTGGAACCTATGCTTATAGACGTATGCCTTTTATGCAATGCACCTGCTACCTTTGAAAGTTGTATGACTGCTATATTCTTAGATTTTTGTGAAAAGATTGTTGAGGTTTTCATGGATAACTTGTCTTGAATTGGGAAAAGTGTCACTTTATGGTTAACAAAGGTATCCTTTTGGGCCATAAAATTTTTGAAAGAGGCATTGAGGTGGACCAAGCCAAGGTTGATGCAATTGAGCAAATGCCATGTCCTAAAGATATCAAAGGTATTCGTAGTTTCCTTGGTCATGCTGGTTTCTATAGGACGTTTATCAAAGACTTTTCTAAAATTTCCAGGCCTCTTACAAATCTTTTGCAAAAGGATATTCCTTTTGTGTTATATGATGATTGTTTGGAAGCCTTTGAAACAGTAAAGAAAGCCTTACTTACTGCACCTGTTGTTCAACCACCTGATTGGAACTTGCCTTTTGAGATTATGTGTGATGCTAGTGATTATGCTGTTGGTGTTTTTCCAAGACAAAGAGTTGATAAGAAATTAAATGTTATCCATTATGGTAGTAAAAATCTGGACAATGCTCAAAAAAATTTATGCTACTACTGAAAAAGAATTCCTAGCGGTGGTGTTTGCTTGTGATAAATTTAGATCCTACATTGTTGATTCTAAAGTGATTATTCACATCGATCATGCTGCTATAAAATATCTTATGGAAAAGAAAGATGCTAAACCTAGACTCATTAGGTGGTCTTTCTGCTACAAGAATTTGATTTGCATATCACTGATAGGTAAGGAGCAGAGAACCCCGTAGCTGATTACTTGTCTGGGCATGAAAATATTCTTGATGACCCACAACCAATTAATGATAGTTTTCCTGATGAACAGTTATCTGCAATAAAAGTTTCTAATAGTACACCTCCATATGATGACTATGCTAATTATATTGTTGCTAAATACATACCACCTAGCTTCACATACCAACAAAAGAAAAAAAAATTCTTCTATGATTTAAGACATTATTTTTGGGATGAACCACATCTTTATAAAGAAGGACTAGATGGTATTATTAGACGTTGTGTACATGAGCATGAACAGGAACAAATCCTACAGAAATGTCACTCTGAGGCTTATGGAGGACATCACGCGGGAGATAGAACCGCTCATAAGGTATTGCAATCTGGTTTTTATTGGCCTACTCTCTTCAAGGATGCCCGTAAGTTCATCCTGTCTTGTGATGGATGTCAAAGAGTAGGTAATATCAATAAGCGTCAAGAAATGCCTATGAATTATTCACTTGTTGTTGAACCATTTGATGTTTGGGGATTTGATTTCATGGGACCTTTTCCTTCCTCTAATGGGTATACTCATATTTTGGTTGTTGTTGATTATGTTACTAAGTGGGTAGAGGCTATTCCAACTAGTAGTGGTGATTACAACACCTCTATCAAAATGCTTAAGGAAGTTATTTTCCAAGGTTTGGAGTCCCTAGATATTTAATAACTAATGGTGGTTCACACTTTATTCATGGTGCTTTCCGTAAAATGTTAGCTAAGTATGATGTTAATCATAGAATTGCATCACCTTATCATCCTCAGTCTAGTGGTCAAGTTGAACTCACCAATAGAGAAATAAAACTAATCTTACAAAAGACTGTCAATAGGTCCCGGAAGAATTGGTCTAAGAAACCAGACGATGCACTTTGGGCTTATAAAACAACATATAAAAACCCTATGGGTATGTGCCTTTATAAAATGGTTTATGGAAAAGCTTGTCATTTGCCTCTTGAGTTAGAACTAAAAGCATATTGGGCAATTAAAGAACTCAACTATGATTTCAAACTTGCTAGTGAAAAGAGGTTATTTGGTATTAGCTCATTAGATGAATGGAGAACCCAAGCTTATGAAAATGCAAAATTATTCAAAGAAAATATTAAAAGATGGCATGAAAAAATAATCCAAAAGCGTGAGTTCAAGGCTGGAGAATATGTTCTCTTGTAGAACTCTCGTTTAAGATTCTTTGCAGGAAAACTCCTCTCCAAATGGGAAGGACCCTATGTTATCGAGGAGACTTATCGATCCAGAGCTATCAAAATAAAAAACGCCGAAGGTACTAACCCGAAGGTTGTTAATGGGCAACGAATAAAACATTATATCTCAGGTACGCCCATTAATACTGAAAGCAATATTATCCAAACTATGACACTAGAAGAACATATAATGGAAACCTTCTAGAACACTCCAGAATCGTGAAAAAAAGGAGGTACGTGGTACGGTAAGTAAACAGACTCCAAAAATTTTGCAAAAATATTTTCGTCAGTTTTGGAATATTTAAAAAATTAGGAAAATAATAAACTACCAGGAAAGTGACCCTGGTGGGCACGATACACCAGGGCGCGCCTGGCTTGCCAGGCGCACCCCGGTGTGTTGTGCCCACCTCGGGTACTTTCCGGACTCCGTTTTTATTCCGTTCTGCTTGTTCCCCAAGATAAGAAATCTTTATATACCCCCCCCAAACCTGTTGACCTCCATATCACGGAGAAATCTCCTCTGTTCTTTTCTTGCTGCTTTTCTGTCAGATCTTTTGAGCTAGGCATCATGTCTTCTTATTCCTCTAACCATATGGAAGAGGATGCTTGGTTGATGAAGATCGAGCTGAAGAGGGAAGATCCTGTTGGAGCAGCCAAGGAGGATAAGAGCAAGGAGGCCACCGTAGATCAAGAGCCAATGGTCGAGCTAGCCTTGCCTGCCGATGAGGAAGAGGAAGATATCCTTAAACCTTACTATGCTCATCTTACCAACACTGAGATTGCAGCCTTCAAGATCATTGAAACGGTTCGTTTTTAAAATAAGTACCTCACTCGTGAAAATATTCTGCATAAGAGCACATCAACTCCCTCCGGAGCATCATCCGAAGATTGGAGAGTCTCTTGGTCCTTAAGGATCGTGTCGCTTCTACTTCATCACCACCACCTCCTTATTCATCACCAAAAGTAAATTCAGTATCGGGTATGGGCACTCCCCTTTGCTTTCGCCAAGCTTGGGGGAGGTGGCCCGGTATAGTATCATCTCCACTATCTTTTGCCTTTACTTTTCTTAGTTTGATCCATGGTTATATTTTGCTTTAGATGAATAAAAGTTTAGTTCAATCATTTCTTTTTGAGATTTTGCTTAGTTATCTATCTTTGTAATCATGTGTGAGATATATAATAAAGTTTAGTTTGAGTTTTGCTTTTTTACTTTCTTGTTTCAATGAAACAAAAGGAAATAAAAGAAAAAGATCATATGCTAATCTTATGGTAAGTGATGAAATTACACAAGGAAAAGTATAAGCAGAAAATTTTATTGTAGATTGACAAACATAGCATTGGCCCATGATGCAACTCACGAAAGAATTAATAAGGTAAGAGAAGATTCACATGCAAATACATTATCCTGAAAATCTTTTGTGATTGTGAGCACCCATCAAAATTTATATGCCAAAATTGTTGACGCTGGACATGGATGACAACGTACTGATTTATGTTTGTTCATATTCATGTAGAAGTTATATTGTCATAGATCCTTCAACATGTGGTGCTTGCCCATATATTTGCTAACCAAAAATTCCACACTAAGTAGATATACTACTTGTGCATCCACCACCCTTAAACCCAAATCTTGTTTGAGAGTCCACCATACCTACCTATGGATTGAGTAAGATCCTTCAAGTAAGTTGTCATCGGTGCAAAAAGGCAATAAGAATTGCTTCTAAAAGTGTAAGATCATTTAGTGTAAGGGAAAATTGAGCGTTGTACGAACTTGTGATGGTGAAGAATAAAAGCGACAAACTGCATAATAAAGGTTGTCATTATAATGGGCAATATAACGTGACATTCTCTTGCACTAAGGGGTTGAGCATACAAAAAAAGCGCATGGCAACCTCTGCTTCCCTCTGGGATGGGCCTATCTTTTACATTCATGTATTTAATTTCATGCAAGAGTCAAAGTTCTTCTCTCTATTCCTTTTTATTATCCCCTTTGGCAAGCATCATGTCGTGAGGAAAGATCTAGGCACATATATCCAGTTGAATATGGGTAGCATGAGTTATTATTGTTGACATCACCCTTGATGTGAATAAGTTGGGAGGCGAAACTATAAGCCCCTATCTTTCTATGTGTCCGGTTGAAATGTTTTGCTCATGTGTACGCGGTGAGTATTAGCAATCATAGAAGACTAAATGATGGTTGAGTATGTGGACTTGCCTAAAGCCTCCAATACGAGACCCTTCCTGAAAAGATGATGAATTGGAGTTGCAAATTTGACTGAGAACATAGTTTGTTGGTTTCCAATAGAGTTCATGCTTTATACTTCAATGTTGTGATGAATTGTCCCTTATTCATGAGAAGTCTATGATAAAACTTTTATGTTAAAGTTTGTTGTTGTTAACACTGTTCAAAAAATCTTCCGATTCAGGGATTAATCTTCCGATTTATCGCTACTCCTGGGGTGACCGATAAGATTATGCCTTATATTCACCTTTTATCTTTTGGACCGATTTATCGCTCTGGCGAGCGATTTATCAGCAATCTACTGGTAAATCGGACCTATTCATAGCACTATGTTTGCAAAAACTATATTTATTTGTGTTTTGTGGACCTTGTAACGCAATATGTACTCTCGTCCTATTTTGTTTGTCATTATATGTGGATCCAAAGGCTAGGAATCGAGGTAACACTTCTGACAAGTATTGTTTTGGTGTTGAATATAGCGTATTTTAGTGTTGGGGACGTGAGATTTGCAAAAAAAAATCCGATTAATAGTCGGCTGATAAAATCGATTAATCGGTCGATTTCTGATTAATCTCTAATCCCCAACAGACCGAGACGCTAACGATAAGCAATATCCTCAACATTGGTTGTTATCGACACCTCTCTCTCTAAGCATGTGGACATGTTTTTTGATTTTGGTTTTCAGTTAAGGACAAGCAAGGTCTAAGGTTTGGGGAGTTGATACGTCCATTTTGCATCATGTTGACCTATTGTTATTTATGTTGTTTTATCGTATAATAATGCTTTTTGGAGTAATTCTAATGCCTTTTCTCTCATAATATGCAAGGTATGGACAAAGGGGGAGAATTATGGCTGCTGGAAATCTAGACCTGAAAATGCTACGTCGGGCTACCTGTTCTGCACAACTCCAAATGAGCTAAAACTTTACAAGGATTTTTAATGAATATTTGAGGAATATTGGAGAAAAGAAGTACCAGAGGGGGCCCACCAGGTGAGTACAACCCACCTGGGCACGCTAGGGAGCCCAGGCGCGCCCTGGTGGGTTGTGCTCAACTAGGCCCACTTCCGGTGCCCCTCTTCTGGTATATAAGTCATTTTGACCTAGAAAAATAAATAAGGAGAGGACCTTCGGGACGAAGCGCCGCCGTCTCGAGGCAGAACCTGGGCAGGAGCATTTTTGCCCTCCGGCGAGGTGATTCTTTCGGGGGAACTTCCCAGTTGGAGGGGGAAATCATCTTCATCATCATCACCAACAACTCTCCTATCTTGGGGAGGGCTATCTTCATCAACATCTTCAACAGCACCAACCCCTCTCAAACCCTAATTCATCTCTTGTGTTCGTTATTTGTACCGAAACTATAGATTGGTGCTTGTGGGTGACTAGTAGTGTTGATTACATCTTGTAGTTGACTTCTATATGGTTTATTTGTTGGAAGGTTATATGTTCGGATCCATTATGCTATTTAATACCCGTCTGATCTTGTTCATGATTATCATTATGAACTTGATATGTGATCGATATTTTGATGATATGTATGTTGTGATTCCCTTAGTGGTGTCATGTGAACGTCGACTACATGACACTTCACCATATTTGGACCTAAGGGAATGCATTATGGAGTTGTTATTAGATGATGGGTTGCGGGAGTGACAAAAGCTTAAACCCTTGTTTATGCTCTATTCTGTAAGGGACCGATTGGATCCAAAAGTTTAATGCTATGGTTACAATTTATTCTTAATACTTTTATCGTAGTTGCAGATGCTTGCGAGGAGGTTAATCATAAGTAGGAGGTTTGTTCAAGTAAGAAGAACACCTAAGAACCGGTCCACCCACATACCAAATTATCAAAGTAGCGAACACGAATTAAGCCAACACGATGAAAGTGACTAGATGAAATTCCCGTGTACCCTCAAGAACACTTTGCTTATCATAAGAGACCGTTTTGGCATCTCCTTTTCCTCAAAAGGATTGGGCTACCTTGCTGCACTCTTTTTACTACTATCGTTACTTGCTCGTTACAAATTATCTTGCTATCAAATTACACACTTACAATTTTAGCACTTGCAGACATTACCTTACTGAAAACCACTTGTCATTTCCTTCTGCACCTCGTTGGGTTTGACACTCTTACTTATTGAAAAGGCTATAATTGAACCCATATACTTGTGGTTCATCAGTGCAGAGCTCTGGTGGCGTTTTGCACACATAGGAAACTGTCATGGATGCACTTAGTTCGCTGGAGTGCAGTTTGCATAGGTGAGATCATTGTGCTGATGACGGAGGCAAGCCTCATGGATAGGACCTTGGCGATCAATTTTGCAATGGAATGGATAAGGCTGATGGAAATCAGCCATACATGTCGCCTCATCCTTCTTTGGTAGCAGCGCGATCATGGCAGAGTTGAGGGCAGCAAAATTGCCCCCAGCTAAGTTGTAGAAATGATGGAAGACCGCCATGACATCTTGCTTCAATCACGCCCCAACATGATCTGTAGAAAGCGCCAGAGAAGACGTCAGGCCCAGGTGCCTTTTCAGAGGGGAATGCCATGATCGCCACCCACACTTCAGATTCAGTGAACGGGTTGTCGAGCCCAGCATTCTGAACAGATGGCAGCTGAATGGAATCCCAGTCGATCGAGCAAGAGAGAGCTTGCCTTGTGCCGAGCAGCTGGCGGAAATGGGTGTGGAGCATTGGCAGCCTTGTCCTCGTGTGTTGTGGCCACCCCAGTTTTTGACTGCAGAGAGTTGATGTGATTTCTGCATCTTCGGGAGTTGATCTTCACCTGGAAGAAAGTGTTCTTGGCGTCACCGGCATGGAGCCTGGAAACCTTTGATGCCTGGTACTTGTGTGCATGCTCAATCACCGCCAGCCCTACGATCCACTGCTTGAGCTTCTTGCGGAGGCAAAATTCAGTGTGTGACAGCCGGTGCGTTTCCAAGGCAATGTCCAACCTGAGCACGACCTCGGCGGCAAGGTGGAGTTGCACTTTGGCATCACTGAACAAGGGGCGAGCCCAGATCTTCAGGTCAAAAGAAGCCCGCTTCAGATTGATCTTCAATCTTGCGAAAGGGCACCGGTCGCAACTGGTCGCTGCCAGGCACGTTCCACTGTTTCTCTGAAGCGTGGGAAGCGCGGCCAGGAAGCTTCGAATTTGAAAGTGGCCCTCGTCGGCGGTGCAGTATTGTCAGCTAGCAGCAGCAGGTAGTGGTCCGAGCAGGCAGTTGAGGCAGCCATCAGCATGAGGGAGGTGAAAAGGCTCTCCCATTCGACATTGCAGGAAATCTTGTCGATGCTCACCAGGGTCAGATCCTCCCGCTCATTTGACCATGTGAAGCGCCTGTTTTTGCACTTGATCTCCTTCAGGCCAGCCGTGTCGATTGCCCTTCTGAACATGCCCGTGATGCGATGATTCAGGTTGAGGTTGCTCTTGTCCCTTCCTTCATAGATGATATTGAAGTCGCCCGCAATTATCCATGGCTCGCCTAGGGGTGGAGAAGAGTGGACCAGCTCCGCCAGGAAAGAGCCTTTGAGCCCATCATCGACCGGGCCGTACACAGTCGTCAACCAGAATGAGGAGGAGCACTGCAAGAGGGTGACCTTAGGAGTGATCGAGAAGCAGCCCACGGCCTGTGTGTCGAGTTGCACGACGCTCTTCTCCCAGAGGATCGCCGCGCCTCCTCCCAGCTCACACACAATGCTGGGCGACCACGATTCCAGCTTCGTCTCTTGCAAGCAAATAATTGGAGTTTTGTGAGAGGTAGCTAGTTCACAAACTGCAGCTCTCCTTGCCGGCGAGTTCAGCTCAATTACAAGTATGATAGTTAAGTGTTGATGCTTTCTTTCAGCTTCACATGGCTCTAAGTTTGGAAAACGTACATGTCCAAGGGTTCTTTAGGGGCGGACTGCATTTGCTTCAGCGGCACCTTGAAATCCCTACAACAGGGTTGACCGTTGACTACAGGAACTAAGCAAACACCAGCAGAAACCTTACAATTTTTCCCTATTTCCACTACCAGAATCAACTAAGTCACCAACACCGAGTGTGACCAATCATTCGTTAACAAGTCCATGGGGAAACAATGTCTCATGGGGCAACAATGTCTCATGTTCAACTTGATGGATGGAAGCTGGCTGAAATTGGTGTTCTGCCAACGTACGACCCAACAGAAAAGAAGCATTACCAATGCACAAGAAAATAGATCAAAGAAGTGCCTGCACACGGCGAGTTAGATTCAGGTCAGTTTAGTTCGTCCATCCCATAGCATTGCTCCGGTGCTTCTCATTGAATCATATATTTTGATTTTATATGGATGCAAGCAATCTGATAGCAGAAGCTGCCCGATTGGTGGGTTCCAAAAAATACAGTACTATTGACTTGCATTTTACTGTCAGACATAGCATGATTTGGCTAAGAGGTTTACTCCTCATGATGCTGCTGCTTGCCTCGCTATTCTGTGCAAGCAGTAGGACCAAATTAAAAGCTAACGCAAAGTTGCTTGGATTTTGAATTTGTTAGCTCCTACTATATTTGGTGACTACCTAGAGAACTAAATAGGCGTAATAGCTGATTTAAGGAATTTAATCCTAACTTTTCAATAGCCGCCTAAATATCCTCCCGTGCCTTAATAGCTTATTTAATATTCTCAACACTTACTACCGTGCCTTAATGCCTATTTGAATATTTTCAATCTTACTTTTCAATAGCTATCCAATAATCCTACACTGCCTTGAAAGCTTATTTGAATAATTTTAATCCTTACTTTGCAGTGGTCATCTAAATAATCTATCATGTTTGTTTTCGATATTTGCTGGACACTTTGACCGTGAGTTTTTGTTGCTAGAACTTTTCATGGAACCGATAAGAAGAGATACGAGGTTGTTTAACACGATCTATCATTTAGAAGTAGCTTTAGCTATTTGTTAAAAAGGTATTTCTAGATTACATATCACAAGTGTGTCAATAGAAATCAACCCTCTTGTGTAAACCTAACTTAAGAACATCTTACGACAATCGAAAGAAAACTATACATGGTGATGCACAATTATCTTTCCAAACAAATCTATATTTGACAACATTCAAATAATAAAAGGATTCATTGCCAAAAGGTATCATATAAAGCCTACATTAATAAATTATTTTCTTTCAATATTTACTAGCCCGTGCAGCAGCACAGGTTGATGACTAGTGTTTATAACCGTGCTAGGCCAGATGGAAGCATCTCCAAGGGCCATGAAAATGAGGAGGTCATTGAGTTTTGTATTGACTTTATTCCTGACCTTAAGCCGATTGATGTTCTGAATCCCGTCATAAAGACAGACTGGGTGGAAATGGCACGCTAGGACCAAAAAAATAATATGTATGGACGGGCATTCTCTCGCTCAAGCACACTACACATTTCTACAAAATTCCGCCTTGGCGGCCCCGTATATCGAGGAACACAAGAATATTCTATGTTCCAAACACCTGGAGGAGTCTGACGACTAGATTATGCGTAAACAAACGGGGACTTCCGCCAGTTGGTTGCAGACACGTGCCATGCATGACGACACTGTTGAAGATGACATGTACTTGCTGTCCCAGTTACCATCTTCGAATATAATGACTTTCAAAGGGTACGAGAATAATGGGAATACATTTTACATGATCGCCCAAGATAAGAAGAGCACCAACCAAAAAAGTGGTGTCCGCTTTGATGCAGCAACCAAGAGGGGAAATGACACATATTATGGTTACATAGAGGAGATATGGGAACTTGACTATGGACGTGGTTTGAAGGTCCCTTTGTTTCGGTGCAAATGGGTCAATCTGACATGAGGCGGGGTAATGAAAGACCCGCAGTATGGAATGGTAATAGTGGATCTCAACAATCTTGCATACGCAGACAAACCATTCGTCGTAGCTAATGATGTGGTGCGGGTTTTCTATGTGAAGGACATGTCTACCAAGCCGAGAAAAAGAAAAGATAAGGAAGAGAATACATCATATGATGAGCCAAAGCGCCACATAGTTCTATCAGGGAAAAGAAACATCGTGGGAGTGGATGACAAGACAGACATGTCAGAAGATTATAAAAAGTTTCATAAAATTGCTCCCTTCATAGTGAATATTGACCCGAGCATCCAGTTAAATGATGAAGTTTGTCCATGGTTACACCACAAAGGGACACATGCGAATAAAATGTTTCACACCCAAAGATCTCACTCTAGGATGTGACCGGCTTCGCTGTCATCACTTTCTTCTCTAGTGAGTTTCCAGACTTGTATATCTGGAAAGTCCTACTTTGGACAAACCATAGGGAATTTTTTGTAATAGTTCGGGTGCTTACATGTTTTGACATTTGAAACGTGTACTTTTGTGCTTCGGACAAACGTCACAAATTTTCAACGCTTTCTGACTTCATTTGCTATTTTTCAGCTCATTTACTGATTTTTTTTTGAGATAAATGACCCTGAAATTTAAAAGCACTACAAAATGAACTCCGAAAAGGTTGAAAGTTGGCATGGTATCATCATTTCACTCACATAGCATGTGCTAAAAAGTCAAGAGGGTTACGGCAAAAAATGGATCCACTTCGTGTACAAAATGGACAATCTCTTTCGAAGTATCAGGGTTTCGAACGAAAACTCATCTGTTACAAAGGCATTTCATTTTTTTAAACTTATTTCAATTCCAAACTTTTTGTGCGTTTAGTATGCACCATTCAAAGCCACATCATCAATTTTCAACCCTTTCTGACTTCATTTGCTATTTTTCATGCATTTACTAATTTTTTTAGCTAAATGACCCTGAAATTGAAAAGCACTACAAATGAACTCTGAAAAGGTTGAAAGTTGGCATGGTATCATCATTTGACCCACACAGCTTGTGCTAAAAAGTTGAGAGGGTTACAGCAAAAACCGGATCCACTTCGTGTACAAAATGGACAATCTCTTTCGAAGTATTGGGGTTTCGGACGAAAACTCATCTGTTACAAAGGCATTTCATTTTTTAAACTTATTTCAACTCCAGACTTTTTGTACGTTCACACTACACCACAAACACTGATGGAATGGCATGTAAACTGCCGGGACAAAGCACTTTAAACGGCAGGCTATCTGCCAGGACAATATTTCTCCCGGCAAATAGAGCTGCCATGAGAACGGCGGCCGGGGATTACTTGTCCCGGCAGATACATTATTCCCTGCAGTTTAACTGCCCTAGCACATTAATTTGCTGGCAGTTTACTTTCTCCCGGTAGATTAGTCTGGACACATGAAACTTCAATTATCGACAGTCCTACTGCCTGCATAAGGTTGTTTACCCGGTAGTATTTTTGCTAGTACATAGATTTCACTCCAAATTGTTCTAGGCATCCCTATGTATACCCATTCAGTGTGTTCAAACAATCAGGACATATCACACAATCTATACAGACTTCAAAGTAACACATGTCTCATCCATACACTTCAATCAAGGAAACATTATATATATATATATATATAATGTGCCACACAACCAAAATGAGCATGGCAAGTGTCCAGGCCCAACAGATTAACAAAGTACATTACATAATCACTCCACCAACTTAATTGCAGGTCTTCGAAATCTTGAGGAGCTTCAAAATCTTCCAAACTTCCATCAACTTGTGTACCTTTGGGAAACCTGCAATAGATAGGATACTAAGAATGGAGCTCTTGTTTCAAAATTTAAAATTAGTAGCAAATTAACAAAATAGTCCAATACAGTAGTGGAACTTGATGACTTAACATGCAACTGTTGGGAAAGGTAAATAGAAAAAAGGGATAAAGATTTTAGCGTACTTCAAAACAAGAAACAATTCAATGACAGATCCATAACTGGACTATCCTTCGGTACTGAAATGAACAGAAAGCAAGTATACAGAGACAATAGTGGAAGATGTTAAATTCTGAACCCGATACTGAACTTTAGTGTACAGTGAATTCGGAAATAGTAATTTTTCAACAGCAGATTCAGAATTGGACTAGCATTTAAGAACAAATCAACACCTGTGTCAAACTAAATACACTTTTCAATGGAAAGGTATATACATATTCAGGCTAAAACAAAGGCATCAGAACAATCAGGCTAAGCTTCGACTAATTATATGCAAGAATATGCATACACAGGACATGTAAAAGCTTCCACTAATTATATGTATACACATGACATGCATGAAGATCCAATAAAAGTCTCATCGCTCCAGTCACATGGATCTAGCACTTAATGACGCAACAACTTAACATCACATACTTAGCAGCCAGGAGAAACATGTATATTACCTCCTCAGCTGGCTTGTGGTCGTATTCCTGCTTTTTCCATGGACTTGTACACTTCCAACTGCATACATAGAAGCAAAGCTTTTGAATCAATCAACCATCATAGTCATTGGTAAGTTTAATCATAAGAACATAAGCTCACATGCTTGTATGGCCATGTGATACATGGCCCTTGAGCTTGCCCCATTGTGGTCATGTTCCCAACACAACGAGGTAATATAACATCCCTTTTTATAGAATGGTTGCTTTTGCCACTGGGCTACCATGGCCTCGATAAACACTATACAGTATCACATTCTTTCCGTTCTGAATAAGCATGAAAAATAAGTCAGTTAAGCATAAAAAGTTGCATGCTAACCCTTGAATGAGGCTAGACTTGATCCTCGATGAGGTTTCCATGATTCTCAAGAATACAAAAATCGAGGAAAAAAATTCATAATACTACCAGAACAGAAATGTGAGGAAAAAAATTTCTTAGAGAACCTCACACAGACCATCCAACACGTCTTATTTTTTTTTGAAAAATAAGCAGATCATCAACAAGTTCTCACAGCATTACTCATCAGGCTCTAAACTCTGAATTTGAGTGTGTCTTCTGCTGCAATTGTTCATCTCATAGAGAGAGCCCTTGTAGGATCATAGATTCTATGAGGATGCAAAATAGAAGATCAAAGTAACAACAAACTACCAAGAAGAAAAAATAACATGCCAATCACTATTACCTTTGTGACATACTCACCTACACCCTTCCAAAAATAATATTGAAAGCAAGTGGCTACAGATTAAAAAAGGAAGTACATGTGTATTGTTCATGTGCTCTTTGAATTTTTGGTACGAAAGAATGCATTTTGTTTTCAGTGAAAAGAAAGAAGAAAAGCATGATAGATTACAAAAAAAAAACCTACCCAAATTAAAGGAACACATTTTCTATTTGCAAAGAAAGCAACCAGGCAACTATGCAAACTAAAGGAACACATTTGATTTTATTCCAATCTGGATCCAAGAGGACATCAAATGCATGAATCCAACGTTCTGACACTGTCATGGAACAGAGGTAAATTCCCAGCAAGTTGACAGAAGATGTGTAGTTGAACACACTGTATCATGACAAAAGAAAATACATTAGAGCCATTAAGCACTTTGTATGGCGGTTTGAACCATAAACATATCACCCAAATAATATTGTTCAAGCTAAAGACCACCTCGTCGTTAAATTAGGGTGATGGTACCAACAAATTAACGCATGTAACTTGTTTTACCTCTTCAAAACAAGGAGGGAACCATCCTTCCCTTTTGGGACAGTTTCAGTATTTTCTAACTACTAAACTATCCAGGCCTTCTACTTGACTCTCCTAGTCTAGAATGCCATGTCACAAGAACAGGTAAGCATCTGTACAGTCCTTCCATGCATTCATCTATTTGGAAGAACAAGGCTAGTAGTAAAAAGACAGAGCATGGATTGGATAATGGTTTTTGCAAATTTAATTTAAACAAATCTGCCTGTAGTATATAAGCAAGAAATCAATGGAACACTTTTGAAACAGAAGAATAATGGTAGGCTAATAGGAACTCACTCCTAGATTTTGTACCAACCTATTGATTTATAAGGGAGAAATAGTAGAATCATACAACTTGTCTGACAAGCTTTGGCAATCCATGTGTTAAACTAATCAGAAGACATGCTAGCATATCATCTGTAGAATAGGTTGTGACACGTTGTTTGAACAATCTAGCAGCAGACTGGAAAATTCTCTCATATATCATGATAAAAGATCCAATAAAGTTGTGGAATTGTCAACAGTCAAGGCTCCTTTAATATGCTAGACCAAGATTCAGAAAGTATCAATACCCACATTAGACAAAGAACTCGAGCACCTTTGGGTCAAGAAGGAAACATGGTCCATTTAATTTAATTCAACACATCCAAGAGTAATATTTCACACATTATTATGCTAAAAATTAACTTGACCCATATGTGCTTCCCATACCCACCGTGTCTACATATCTATTCCTAAACCCACCGTGTTTCCATGTCTGTTAGATTGGTGACATCAGGTGTGCACGCCAACAAGGATCATTTTGCCATGCCGGCACCAGGATTTTCTGCACTAGTGAGATATACTCCCACCATTCCAAAATACTTGTCATGATTTAAATTTGAACTCAAACCATGACAAGTTTTTTTCTGAGAAAGGCAACAACTTTTATTCAACCAATGATTGTTCATTACATATGATGGTCCTGATTACATCAGGGACTACATTAAACCAGCAGGAACCACAATCATGTTCAGAAGATCTTGCTAGGACATGAGTTGCCTCATTACATGACAGATTGATATGAGTAAATAGACAAGATACAAACTTTGATGCCCTATTGTTAATATCAAAACCTATGGCACATATCTGTGATCTATCCATTGAAACATTCTTCACTTTGGTGACCAGAGTCTCACAGTCAGAAGCCACTAAAATACTTTGGAAGCTAGCTTCTTCAACAAATTCCATGGCACAGTGCATGGCAATGACTTCTGCGAGTTTAGGATTTACATCCTGATTGACATATCTTCTTTTGGCTGCTAGGACCACTCCTAGGTGATTTCTTACAACAATGCCAATTCCCATTCACCGTGATTGTGAGAATACTGCAGCGTCGACATTAACCATCACCAACCTTCCGGTGGCGGAGACCATTTCTGAATTGTAGTTTGGTTCTCATGCTTTGTGGGTTGTGTCATGCTGAAATTATTCAACAAGATGAAATCAATATAGGCTTTAATCTTCCCAGCCACACGATGCGGATGAAGCAAACCCTCCCCATTTCTTGCACTATTTATATTGTCCCACTATGCCATATAGCCATGGGAAAAAAGCATAGCTTGCAGGTCACATGCATTGTCTATCCAAGACAACAACCATTGCCGAATATTGAGGAACATCTTTAATTTTAAAGATATATGAAAGGATGTTTTCAGGTCAGCCCAGATTTCACTAACATAATGACAATGAAAGAAGCAATGTTCCACCGTTTCAAATCTATAGGAAAAAGGGCACTCATACCTAGTCTGTATTGAACGCCGATGGAGTTGTTCTCCAGTAGGTAGACAATTATGAGCCATTCTCCATAGGATAACTTTCATTCTCCCTGGGCATTGTATTTTCCATAGCTTCCTCCATGTATTTTTTGTTTCCTCCAGATTAGAGGAAGATCCTTTACCAGTCAAATGAACAATCTAGGAATGGTTGATCTCGCAAATATATGTAATAACCTTTTGCCTAGTGCGGAGGCGGATGATGAGGAGGATTTGGAAACTACAGACACGGTAGAGCCTCTTCTGATAGAGGGTGCAGTTTCTGTCGTCGCCAATCCTACTTTCCCGCAGGTTGTTGAGGAGAAGCCCAAACGGCCCTGGAAGTGGAAAATTTATCTTACTTTGGCAGTACGTAGAAGTGCCAGAGTTAAGCTTAAGAAAAAATTTCATGATGATTTATGAAAGGACTCTTTTGGAATAGCAGAGGTCTAGTTGACTTGGCTAAACAAAGATTCTTAGCAGAGACAACGATAGAACAACACTTAGATTTTATTAGACTATTGGAAACTGGACGAGATAATTTCACATCACAGTTTCTTCAAACTCTCTCCAGTGGTATCGATTTTGACTGGCACATCTTACCACCTAGAGGAAGATCCTGCGGGATTTTACTAGGAGTATGGTATGAGACTTTAGAGGTGCTTAATGTGGTTCAGGGAGACTTTTTTGTTAAATTCAGGGTGCGATCGAAACTCGATGGGTTCCGATGGTCTCTAATAGCTGTATATGGGGCAGCACAACCTGAATTTAAACCTGACTTCCTGGTTGATCTGGTGCGGATTTGTGGAGATGAAAATCTGCCAATACTAGTCAGGGGGATTTTAATATCATCAGGATGGGAGATGAAAAGAATAATGACAACTTTGATGGACGATGGTCTATGATGTTTAACATGATTATCGAGAGTCTCAATTTGAGAGAAATAGAGCTCACCGATAGACAGTTTACATGGGTCAACTCGTTACCTATTCCGACTTATGAAAAGCTGGATAGGGTACTTGCTAGTGTGGAATGGGAACAAAAATATCCGTTGGTGTCGGTCCATGCGATGCAGAGAGCGATCTCGGATCACACACCACTTCTTTTAGATTCAGGTGAGGCTACCCATGTGGCAATAAAAATATCTTCTCCTTCGAGCAAAGCTGGTTTGAGCGAGAAGGATTTATGTATATGATTGCACGAGAATGGGCTAAGCCGGTTAGTGGAAGGACACATGTTGAGAGATAGCAAAATAAAATTAGACATCTCCAACAGTTTCTGAGAGGTTGGGCCAGAAATGAAAGTGGGATTTACAAATAAGAAAAAGAGCGTCTTACTCAATTGATTGAGGCACTAGACTTAAAGGTTGAAGCCACTCTTCTTTCTGTTAATGAGCAACGAGCCAAGTCAGAGGCTGAGCAGGGTCTACGAGCTCTCTTGAGAGAGGAGGAGCTGAAGTGGGCGTTGCGCGCGAAAATGCTTATGGTTGCCCAAGGGGACGACAATACCCAATTCTTCCATATGGTTGCAAATGGTAAACATAGGAAGAAGAAAATCATACAGCTTGAAGAAGACAAGGGGACAATAGTGGGACATGAAAATCTGAAAGCATACATCTCTAACTATTATAAAAAACATTTTGGACCCCCGAATACAACTACGGTGTCACTTGATGAATCTGTGATTGATGATATACCTCAATTACAGGCAGCAGAGAATGATGTTCTCTCTGCACCGTTTACTGAAAAAGAGGTTCATCAGGAAATTTCCCAAATGAAGCCGAATAAAGCACCGGGACCAGATGGGTTTCCAGCTGAATTCTACAAGAAATGTTGGCATATTATTAAAGATGATCTTATGCCTACGTTTCACGATTTTTTCGACGGCCATTTGGAGTTATTTCATCTTAACTTTGGTACGATAACGCTGCTACCTAAGAAAGATGAGGCTGTTCGGATCGAACAATTCCGGCTCGTTTGTCTGCTGAATGTGAGTTTCAAAATCTTCACAAAGGTTGGACCCAATAGATTGACATAAATTGCTCATTCGGTGATCCAACCAAGCCAGATAGCATTCATGCCGGGACGACACATACTGGAAGGGGTGGTTGTTCTACATGAAATGCTTCATGAGATCCACTCGAAGAAACTGGATGGGGTTATTTTCAAAGTGGACTTCGAGAAGGCCTATGATAAAGTCAAGTGGCCATTTCTTCAGCAGGCAATGCGCATGAAGGATTTTAGTGAAACCTGGAGGAACCAAGTGGATACCCAAGTCCAGAAAGGTAGTGTTGGCATCAAGGTGAACGATGACATCGGTCACTACTTCCAGACACATAAGGGGTTACGACAAGGGGATTCCATGTCTCCTCTTATGTTCAATATTGTGGCAGATATGCTGGCCGTCATTATTGGCAGGGCCAAGCAGCATGGCATGTATGTTGGGGAACGTTGCAGAAAATTAAAATTTTTCCTACGGCTTCACCAAGATCCATCTATGAGTTCATCTAAGCAACGAGTAACGGGAGAGAGATAGCATCTACATACCACTTGTAGATCGCGTGCGGAAGCTTGCAAGGTGATGATGGAGTCGTACTCGAACGTGATTCAGATCACCGATGCCAAGTGCTGAACGGACAGCACCTCCGCGTTCAACACACGTACGGGACGAGCGACGTCTCCTCCTTCTTGATCCAGCAAGGGGGAAGGAGAGGTTGAGGAAGACAGCTCCACCGGCAGCACGACGGCGTGGTGATGGTGGAGAAGCGAGACTCGGCGTGGCTTCGCCGAGCTCTTACGGAGGAGGAGATGTGTTGGGAGGGAGGGCTGCGCCTTGGGAGTTGGTACAGCAGCCCCTCCTCCCCCTTTATATAGGCCCCTGGGGTGGCGGCCCGTGGAGATCCAATCTCAAGGGGCGGCGGCCAAGGGGGTGGAGTGCCCCCAAGCCGGTGGGCGCCCCACCCCTAGGGTTTCAACCCTAGGCGCGGGGGTGGGCCTGAGGCGCACCAGCCCCTGTGGGCTGGTTCCTTCCCCTTTGGCCCATGGGGCCCTCCGGGATAGGTGGCCCCACCGGTGGACCCGGGACCCTTCCGGTGGTCCGTGATTTTACCGAAACCCGAAACTTTCCCGATGGCCGAAACACCACTTCCTATATATTATTCTTTACCTCCGGACCCTTCCGGAACTCCTCGTGACGTCCGGGATCTCATCCGGGACTCCGAACAACATTCGGTGGTCACATACTTGACTTCCTACTAACCCTACACTAGTAGAAAACCACCCATTAGTCCCGGTTCGTAAGGGCCTTTAGTCCCGGTTCATGAACCGGGACTAATGGGTCAATTAATGCCACCAGACATTAGTCCCGGTTCAAAACGAACCGGGACCAATGTAACTCCACGTGGCGATGTGCACCGGCCTAGTCGGAGGTCTTTGGTCGGTTGGTGGCACCAACCGGGACCAAAAGTCTTTTTTAAGAAAGTGGCTGCTTTAGGGGTTTTGTGGTTTATTTTTAGGTTGTTATTTATAGCTAGCTAATAGAGAGAAGTGTCCTCTCTTATCTTCGTCCTTGGTTTATCAACGCTGCTGCTATATATATGTTCATTGCACCCGCAGATATATATATGACATGGCTCATGCATGCTTTGCATCATACATCATCATATATATGTATATAATAAAGTCCTACTAATCATGCATCATCATACTACTTCTACTAGCTCGTTATTAATAATAAGTCATACGATCATCATCCTCGTATATAGTCATCGAACCCAACCCTACATATATAATTGTTCTTAGCACATGATCATCGATTGCAGGTATAGGACCTAAAACACCCTTAAGGTAAAATAGCATAAAACAATATAGACCCCGACTCTCCATTATGAAGAATGGCGATCATCCTGTCTCCAATTCTTGCCTTTCGCTGCTTATTGCTTCCAAGAAGCTCCTTACGATTGTCCATACATTTTTCCATTCTTTGATTGTTATGTCTCCACTTCTTTTAGAAACCCGATATGGACAGTTGAGATTCAGAGGACGACCTGGTAGTATGTTGAAACATGAAGGCTACCACGCGTATACATCGGATGAGGGACACACTCATTCGGGATTATCTGTTGAAAAACATAGTAATAACCGTAGTTAGCAATGATGTACTAGTTTAGAAGTGTGCAAAAGATGCACGGATGTTGTAATAGTAAAAATAATCGTACCAAGGTATCTCCATGGTAGTTACCGTAGTTCAACACGTGCACTAGTGGCACGTATTGACCATAATGTTGAGGAGTTTGATTGTAGATATTGTAATTCTCAAGATCTCTACAAAATCCGACTAGATGTCGCTTTCTCCCGATAAGTTAATTCGCAGCCTTCGTGTAGTATGTTCATCTACCATCTTCCGCACATTCTTTGAAGAATGAAAATAAGCTGTCAATGGAGATAAGTTGTCAACTATATATTTTGAAATAAACAATATAAATTACTTAATAACTATGTTTAGCTCACATGAGGGAAGAACTGGAGGTGTATGCACAAAGACCCAAATCGTAGGTGTCTCTTGCTCGATTGTAGGATCACCAAGATCCATGGTGATAATCATACCCTCATCAAGACCATACATCTTGCAAAATGCATCCCAATTTTGCAACCAAAATGGGTTACACTCTGAGCATTGTACAGCTTTACTTGAAAATCCACATCATGTTCGGTACTTAGGACAATTTTTTTGTTTGAAATTTTCATGGTCTTCAAAATCCATCCTCTCCAAGACATAGCGTCTTGCAAAGCATGGGATAAGCTAGTCGAATTGAAAAAGATGAAAATTACACGTTAAAATAGTTGAAGTCGTGCTTAATTACGAAAAAAACTATTGTTGTCGCTAATGCCGTATGAACATCGCAAGTCTCCTCGAGCTTAATGCTGAATCGCCGATCTTCCTCCAGCTCAATGAATCTGTCGCACATACCTCGGTCATCGTGGCACCGATCGCACTCCCCGAGCGATTTTCGGTAAATCCGATGAGGACGACATTTCGCCTACGTTCATAATTCAAATATTAAACTAGATCATTATTATAAATCACGGGTTGACTATAGGTGATCGATGTACATACGGGTTGAATACTACATCATCTCTTGGTGTCCGTACATCATCGAATATTATCACTAATAAAACTAGAACCGTAGCGCCCGGCGGGTATCGACGCTGGCGGTGTCCGGATGCCTCACCGCCACATCGCCCACGCGACCGCCACCAAACAAGGATCGGGTCAACAACGGGTTGCCTCCTCACCAACCTACTACGTCCCCGAAGGTAACACCTCCCAATACCAACCAGGCGGAGCCCAGGTCCGAACATGACCCTGATCAAGCAGGCCTCCATCGCCCGACTCGACGACGACGAGGATCTTGGGATAGGCATCGCCGACGTCGACGCTGAACTACTTCTATATATAGTTAAATAAAAGTAGTCTTATTAATTAAATCTATCTAGCTCAACTACTAAACACTTACTATAAATAAATAAGTAGTACTTACTAAAAACAAACTACTTCATATATAATACATATCTAAATTACTACACATCTAATCCTACAAAAGATCTAAATTACACAATATGAACAAATATTACAGAAAAGAATCTAACATAAAGAAACTAACATAAAAAATCTTACATAATATGAACAAATCTTTTTACAGAAAAAAAATCTAACTAAAAAATCTTTTTACAGAAAAAAAATCTAACATAAAGAAACTAACATAAAAAAACTAACATAAAAATCTAACATAAAAACCTTACATAGAAAATCTAACATAATATGAACAAATTTTACAGAAAAAACTAACATAAAGAAACTAACATAAAGAAACTAACATAAAAACATCTACCATAAAAATCTTACATAATATGCACAAATCTTTTTACAGAAAAAAAAATCTAACATAAAAACTAACAAATTAATTACACAATCTACATTAACTACATATCTAAATTACACAATCTAATCTAACAAAAATATCTATGAACTAAAAAAATCTAAAACAAATCTAAGAAAAAATAAAAAGGCGACCTGCGGCGACGGCGACGGCGAGGTGCGTCTTGGGCGGGCAGGCGTCTGGGCGGGCGCGACGGCAAGCGGGCGGGCGGCGGTAGGCGGCGACGGCGTGTCGGGGCGGCGGTCGGTCAGGGCGCGGCGACGACGACTGGCGTTGGCGGGCAAGGGTGTGACGCCGGGACGGCGACGGCGGCGGCGTGGCAGCAGCGCAAGGGGGGCAGAAGCGGCGCGGCGGCAAGCGGGCGGCGGCGATGTCGGGCGGTAGGGGCGCAGGCGGCGAGGAGCAGAGATCGAAGTGGGGATGCGGTTCGAAATCCTAAGTGCTACTTATATAGCAAAGGCTTTTGTCCCGGTTCGTGGCACAAACCGGGACCAATGCCCTCTTTAGTCCCGGTTGGTGCCACCAACCGGGACCAAAGACCTTTTTCAGCAGCCCAAAGGGCGGGAAACGAAGACCTTTGGTCCCGGTTGGTGGCACAAACCGGGACAAAAGAGGGGCATTGGTCCCGGTTGCAGCCACGAACCGACAAAGTCGGAACTGGTCGGTTGGTGCCACCAACGGGACCAATGGACTCTGCAGCTTTTTTTTATTCTTCCAAGCAGCTTCGTTTTAGTCCCACCTCGCCAAGCGAGAGGCACTCGCAGCTGTTTATAAGCCCCGAAAAGAGATACAATGACGAAGATGCTCAATGCTCCTCAAGACGTTGGTGGCTTCAACCCTTGCGGGATACGGTAGACCGCATGAGCTATGTGCGGTGCGATTGACACTATCCGAAAGGGTTGAAGCAGATTAACGAGCATTGCGTCTCTTTTTATTTGTAATGACTTATTATAACTCAGAAAAAATAAAAGGAGCATATATGCTTATTTTAATGGCTTATTACAACTCGAAATAAAAAGAAAAAATAATATAGCAGAAAAAGAAAAACTATATAAAAACTACTCATAAATGAATAGAAGCAAAAAATAGTTTTGATTAACTATAGTAAAAAGGAGCATATATGCTTATTTTTAATGGCTTATTACAACTCGAAATAAAAAAGAAAAATAAATATAGCAGAAAAAGAAAAACTATATAAAAACTACTCATAAATGAATAGAAGCAAAAAATAGTTGTGATTAACTATAGTAAAAAAGGAGCATATATGCTTATTTTAATGGCTTATTACAACTCAGAAATAAAAAGAAAAAATAAATATAGCAGAAAAAGAAAAACTATATAAAAACTACTCATAAATGAATAGAAGCAAAAAATAGTTGTGATTAACTATAGTAAAAAAGGAGCATATATGCTTATTTTTAATGGCTTATTACAACTCAGAAATAAAAAGAAAAAATAAATATAGCAGAAAAAGAAAAAACTATATAAAAAACTACTCATAAATGAATAGAAGCAAAAAATAGTTGTGATTAACTATAGTAAAAAAGGAGCATATATGCTTATTTTTAATGGCTTATTACAACTCAGAAATAAAAAGAAAAAATAAATATAGCAGAAAAAGGAAAAAAAAACTACTCAGAAATGAGTACAGATGCGCTTATAGAGGAAATTCAACTTAAATTCATAACGAATTTCAAGAGAAATCCGTATGAATTTATGCTAAATTACCTATATAAGCGCATCTATTTTCATTATCGGAGGAGCTCAATAAAGGAGAGAGGGAGGGGCTTATAAACCAGTCCCGTTCCCCTTCGGTTGGCGAGGTGGGACTAAACTCTGGTCGCAACGGGCACCAACTTTTAGTCCCGGTTGATGGCACGAACCGGGACTAATGGGAGCCCATTGGTCCCGGTTCAAGCAACCAACCGGGACCAATAGGTTTGGGCTCGAGCAGGACCAATGGTCCCGGTTCGTCCCCAACCGGGACCAATAGGTCGAGACGAACGGGACCAATGGCCCACGTGGCCCGGCCGGCCCCGGGCTCACTTAACCGGTCCGATGCCCCATTGGTCCCGGTTCGGATTGAACGGGACTAATGGGCTGGACCGGCTGGACCATTGCCCCCTTTTCTACTAGTGCTAGCGTCACCGAACCTTAAGTGTGTAGACCCTACGGGTTCGGAGACACGCAGACATGACCGAGACGACTCTCGGGCAATAACCAACAGCGGGTGCGGATATCCATGTTGGCTCCCACATGCTCCTCGATGATTTCATCGGTTGAACCACGATGTCGAGGATTCGATCAAACCACGTATGCAATTCCTTTGTCAATCGATGCGTTACTTGCCCGATACTCGATCGTCGGTATCCCAATACCTTGTTCGGTCTCGTTACGGCAAGTCACTTTACTCGCACCGCAATGCATGATCCGTGGCCAACACCTTGGTCACATTGAGCTCATTATGATGATGCATTACCGAGTGGGCCAGAGATACCTCTCCGTCATACGGAGTGACAAATCCGATCTCGATCCGTGTCAACCCAATAGATAGTTTCGGAGATACCGTAATGCACCTTTATAGTCACCCGATTACGTTGTGACGTTTGATACACCCAAGGCACTCCTACGGTAACCGGAGTTTACGATCTCATGGTCGAAGGAAGAGATACTTGACATTGGCAAAGCTTCTAGCAAACGAACTATACGATCTTTTATGCTATGCTTATGATTGGGTCTTGTCCATCACATCATTCTCCTAATGATGTGATCCGTTATCAACGACATCTAATGTCCATAGTCGAAACCATGACCATCTATTGATCAACGGGCTAGTCAACTAGAGGCTCACTAGGGACATATTGGGGTCTAAGTGTTCACGTGTATTACGATTTCGGATAACACGCTTATAGCATGAACAAAAGACAATTATCATGAACATTGAAATATAATAATACTTTTATTATTGCCTCTAGGGCATATTTCCAACAGTCTCCCACTTGCACTAGAGTCACTAATCTAGTTACATTGTGATGAATCGAACACCCATAGAGTTCGGTGTTGATCATGTTTTGCACGCGAGAGAGGTTTAGTCAGCGGATCTGCGACATTCAGATCCGTGTGCACTTTGCAAATCTCTATGTCTCCATCTTGAACATTTTCACGGATGGAGTTGAAGCGGCGCTTGATGTGCTGGTCTTCTTGTGAAACCTGGGCTCCTTGGCAAGGGCAATAGCTCGGTGTTGTCACGAAGAGTTTGATCGGCCCCGACGCATTGGGTATGACTCCTAGGTCGGTGATGAACTCCTTCACCCAAATCGCTTCATGCGCTGCCTCCGAGGCTGCCATGTACTCCGCTTCACACGTAGATCCCGCCACGACGCTCGCTTGCGGCTGCACCAGCCATCTGCTCCACCATTCAACATATACACGTATCCGGTTTGTGACTTAGAGTCATCGGATCTGAGTCGAAGCTAAGCGTCGGCGTAACCCTTCTGACGAGCTCTTCGTCTCCTCCATAAAGCGAAACATGTCCTTTGTCCTTTTCGGTACTTCAGGATATTCTTGACCGCTGTCCGGTGTTCCTTGCGGGATTACTTTGGTATCTTGCAACCAAACTTACGGCAAGGTTTACATCGAGTGCAGTACACAGCATGGCATACATAATAGATCCTATGGCTGAAGCATAGGGATGACACTCATCTCTTCTTTATCTTTTGTCGTGGTCGGTGGTGAGCTGAGCTCGATCTCACACCTTGTAACATAGGCAAGAACCCTTCTTGGACTGATCCATTTTGAACCTCTTCAAAATCTTATCAAGGTATGTGCTTTGTGAAAGACCTATGAGGCGTCTCGATCTATCTCTATAGATCTTGATCCCTAATATATAAGCAGCTTCTCCAAGGTCCTTCATTGAAAAACACTTGTTCAAGTAGGCCTTAATGCTGTCGGGAGTTTCGTATCATTTCCTTCAAGAGTATGTCATCTACATATAATAGGAGAAATGCTACTGAGCTCCCATCGACTTTCTTATAAACGCAGCTTCTCCATAAGTCTGCATAAACCCAAACGCTTTGATCATCTCATCAAAGCGAATGTTCTAACTCGAGATGCTTGCACCAGTCCATAAATGGATCATTGGAGCTTGCATACTTTGTTAGCGTTCTGAGGATCGACAAAACCTTCCGGCTGCATCATATACAGCTCTTCCTTAAGATGTCCATTAAGGAATGCCGTTTTGACGTCCATCTGCCATATCTCATAATCATAGTATGCGGCAATTGCTAACATGATTTGGACGGACTTAAGCTTCGCTACGGGAGAGAATGTCTCGTCGTAGTCAATCCCTTGAACTTGTCGATAACCCTTAGCGACAAGTCGAGCTTTATAGATGGTAACATTACCATCCGCGTCCGTCTTCTTCTTAAAAATCCATTTATTTTCTATCGCTCGCCGATCATCGGGCAAGTCTGTCAAAGTCCATACTTTGTTTTCATACATGGATTCTATCTCGGATTTCATGGCCTCAAGCCATTTGTTGGAATCCGGGCCCGCCATTGCTTCTTCATAGTTCGAAGGTTCATTGTTGTCTAGCAACATGATTTCCATGACAGGTTGCCGTACCACTGCAGTGCGGGCGTGTCCTCGTGGACCTTGAAGTTCAAGAGTAACTTGATCCAAGTACCTTGATCATCATCAACGTTTTCCTCTTCAGTTGGTGTGGGCATCACAGGAACGGTTTCCTGCGCTGCACCACTTTCCCGTTCGAGAGGTAGTACTTCATCGAGTTCTACTTTCCTCCCACTTACTTCTTTCGAGAGAAACTCTTTCTCTAGAAAGCATCCGTTCTTGGCAACAAAGATCTTGCCTTCGGATCTTAAGTAGAAGGTATACCGACAGTTTCCTTAGGGTATCCTATGAATCGCATTTTCCGACTTGGGTTCGAGCTTTTCAGGTTGAAGTTTCTTGACATAAGCATCGCATCCCCAAACTTTTAGAAACGACAGCTTAGGTTTCTTCCCAAACCATAATTCATACGGTGTCGTCTCAGCGGATTTAGGCGGTGCCCTATTTAAAGTGAATGTAGCTGTCTCTAGGCGTATCCCCAAAATGATAGCGGTAAATCGGTAAGAGACATCATAGACCGCACCATATCTAATAGAGTGCGATTACGACGTTCGGACACACCGTTTCGCTGAGGTGTTCCAGGCGGCGTGAGTTGTGAAACGATTCCACATTTCCTTAAGTGTGTGCCAAATTCGTGACTTAAATATTCTCCTCCATGATCTGATCGTAGGAACTTTATCTTTCGGTCACGTTGATTCTCCACCTCACTCTGAAATTCCTTGAACTTTTCAAAGGTCCGAGACTTGTGTTTCATTAAGTAGACATACCCATATCTACTTAAGTCATCAGCGAGAGTGAGAACATAACGATATCCTCCACGAGCCTCAACGCTCATTGGACCGCACACATCAGTATGTATGATTTCCAACAAGTTGGTTGCTCGCTCCATTGTTCCGGAGAACGGAGTCTTGGTCATTTTGCCTAAGAGGCATGGTTCGCATGTGTCAAGCGATTCATAATCAAGAGACTCCAAAAGTCCATCAGCATGGAGCTTCTTCATGCGCTTGAAACCAATGTGACCAAGGCGGCGATTGCCACAAGTATGTGGGACTATCGTTATCAACTTTACATCTTTTCGCATCCACACTATGAACATGTGTAATATTACGCTCGAGATTCATTAAGAATAAACCATTGACCATCGGAGCATGACCATAAAACATATCTCTCATATAAATCGAACAACCATTATTCTCAGACTTAAATGAGTAGCCATCTCGTATCAAACGAGATCCAGATACAATGTTCATGCTCAAACATGGCACTAAATAACAATTATTGAGGTTCAAAACTAATCCGTAGGTAAATGTAGAGGCAGCGTGCGACGGCGATCACATCGACCACGGAACCATTCGGCACGCGCGATCGTCACCTCGCCCTTCGCCGATCTCCGTTTATTCCGCAGCTCTGCTGTGAGTTACATATGTGAGCAACGACACGGTATCAAATACCGGGAGTTACTACAGTCTTGGTAAGGTACACATCAATTACATGTATATCAAATATACCTTTGGTGTTGCGGCCTTCTTATCCGCTAAGTATTTGGGGCAGTTCCGCTTCCAGTGCCCTTTCCCCTTGCAATAAAAGCACTCAGTCTCAGGCTTGGGTCCATTCTTTGACTTCTTCCCGGCAACCTGGCTTACGGGCGCGGCAACATCCTTGCCGTCCTTCTTGAAGTTCTTCTTACCCTTGCCCTTCTTGAACTTAGTGGTCTTATTGACCATCAACACTTGATGTTCTTTCTTGATTTCAGCCTCTGCTGACTTCGATTGAGAACACTTCAGAATGGTCTTTACCATCCCCTGCATGTTGTAGTTCATCACAAAGCTCTTGTAGCTTGGTGGGAGCGATCGGAGGATTCTGTCAATGACCGCCTCATCGGGAGGTTAATGTTCAACTGGGTCATACGTGCGTGCAACCCGGACATCTTGAGGATGTGTTCATCGATGTAACTGTTCTCCTCCATCTTACAAGCTGTAGAACTTGTCGGAGACATCATATCTCTCGACCGGGCATGAGCTTGGAAAACTAGTTTCAGCTCTTGAACATCTCATATGCTCCGTGATGCTCAAAACGCTTTTGGAGCCCGGTTCTAAGCTGTAGAGCATGCCGCCTTGAACGAGGGAGTAATCATCAACACGAGTTTGCCAAGCGTTCATAACGTCTTGGTTCTCTCGACGGGCGGCACCTAGCGGTCCTTCTAGGACATATTGCTTCTGGCAGCTATGAGGATGATCCTCGGGTTCGGACCCGATCCGTATAGTTGCTGCCATCATCTTTCAGCTTGGTTTTCTCTAGGAGCGTTGAAGTTCATGTTGACATTAGCGTTGGCCATTGATCTACAAGACATATTTGCAAAGGTTTTAGACTAAGTTCATGATAATAAAGTTCTTAATCAAAATTATGAACTCCCACTTAGATTAGACATCCTCTAGTCATCTAAGTGTTACACGATCCGAGTCGACTAGCCCGTGTCCGATCATCACGTGAGACGGACTAGTCATCATCGGTGAACATCTTCATGTTGATCGTATCTTCCATACGACTCGTGTTCGACCTTTCGGTCTCCGTGTTCGAGGCCATGTCCGCACATGCTAGGCTCGTCAAGTTAACCCTAAGTGTTTTCGCTGTGTAAAACTGTCTTACACCCGTTGTATGTGAACGTAAGAATCCATCACACCCGATCATCACGTGGTGCTTAGAAGCGATGAACTGTAGCAACGGTGCACAGTTAGGGGAGAACACTTCTTGAAATTTTATAAGGGATCATCTTATTTACTACCGTCGTCCTAAGTAAACAAGATGCATAAACATAATAAACATCACATGCAATTATATAGTTGTGACATGATATGGCCAATATCATCAAGCTCCATTGATCTCCATCTTCGGGGCTCCATGATCATCTTGTCACCGCTTGACACCATGATCTCCATCATCATGATCTCCATCATCGTGTCTTCATGAAGTTGTCACGCCAATGACTACTTCTACTTCTATGACTAACGCGTTTAGTAATGAAGTAAAGAAGTTTACATGGCGTTCTTCAATGACACGCAGGTCATACAAAAAATAAAGACAACTCCTATGGCTCCTGCCGGTTGTCATACTCATCGACATGCAAGTCGTGAATCCTATTATAAGAACATGATCTCATACATCACAATTCATCATTCATCACAACTTCTGGCCATATCACATCACATGATCAATCGCTGCAAAAACAAGTTAGGCGTCCTCTAATTGTTGTTGCATCTTTTACGTAGCTGCGATTGGGTTCTAGCAAAACGTTTTCTTACCTCGAATCACCACAGCGTGATTTTGTCAACTTCTATTTACCCTTCATAAGGGCCTTGTTCATCGAATCCGCTCCAACTAAAGTGGGAGAGAGAGACACCGCCAGCCACCTTATGCAACTAGTGCATGTCATCGGTGGAACCGGTCTCACGTAAGCGTCACGTGTAAGGTTGGTCGGGCGCTTCATCCCACAATACCGTTGAGCAAGAAAAGACTAGTAGAGGCAAGTAAGATGACAAGATCAGCGCCCACAACAAATTGTGTTCTACTCGTGCATTAGAGAACTACGCATAGACCTAGCTCATGATGCCTTTGTTGGGGAGCGTTGCAGAAAATTAAAATTTTTCCTACGGCTTCACCAAGATCCATCTATGAGTTCATCTAAGCAACGAGTAGCGGAGAGAGATAGCATCTACATACCACTTGTAGATCGCGTGCGGAAGCTTGCAAGGTGATGATGGAGTCGACTCGAGCGTGATTCAGATCACCGATGCCAAGTGCTGAGCGGACAGCACCTCCGCGTTCAACACACGACGGGACGAGCGGCGTCTCCTCCTTCTTGATCCAGCAAGGGGAAGGAGAGGTTGAGGAAGACAGCTCCACCGGTAGCACGACGGCGTGGTGATGGTGGAGAAGCGAGACTCGGCAGGCTTCACGAGCTCTTACGGAGGAGGAGATGTGTTGGGAGGGAGGGCTGCGCCTTGGGAGTTGGTACAGCAGCCCCTCCCTCCCCCTTATATAGGCCCCCAGGTGGCCGGCCCCTGGAGATCCAATCTCCAGGGGGGGCGGCGGCCAAGGGGTGGAGTGCCCCAAGCCGGTGGGCCCCCCCCCTAGGGTTTCAACCCTAGGCGCAGGGGGTGGGCCTAGGGGGGCGCACCAGCCCCTGTGGGCTGGTTCCCTTCCCCCTTTGGCCCATGGGGCCCTCCGGATAGGTGGCCCCACCCGGTGGACCCAGGACCCTTCCGGTGGTCCGTGCTACCTGAAACCCGAAACTTTCCCGATGGCCGAAACACCACTTCCTATATATTATTCTTTACCTCCGGACCCTTCCGGAACTCCTCGTGACGTCCGGGATCTCATCCGGGACTCCGAACAACATTCGGTGGTCACATACTTGACTTCCTACTAACCCTAGGCGCCACCGAACCTTAAGTGTGTAGACCCTACGGGTTCGGGAGACACGCAGACATGACCGAGACGACTCTCGGGCAATAACCAACAGCGGGGTCTGGATATCCATGTTGGCTCCCACATGCTCCTCGATGATTTCATCGGTTGAACCACGATGTCGAGGATTGATCAAACCCCGTATGCAATTCCTTTGTCAATCGATGCGTTACTTGCGAGACTTCGATCGTCGGTATCCCAATACCTTGTTCGGTCTCGTTACGGCAAGTCACTTTACTCGTACCGCAATGCATGATCCGTGGCCAACACCTTGGTCACATTGAGCTCATTATGATGATGCATTACCGAGTGGGCCAGAGATACCTCTCCGTCATACGGAGTGACAAATCCGATCTCGATCCGTGTCAACCATGAGATACTTTCGGAGATACCGTAATGCACCTTTATAGTCACCCGATTACGTTGTGACGTTTGATACACCCAAGGCACTCCTACGGTAACCGGAGTTACATGATCTCATGGTCGAAGGAAGAGATACTTGACATTGGCAAAGCTTCTAGCAAACGAACTATACGATCTTTTATGCTATGCTTATGATTGGGTCTTGTCCATCACATCATTCTCCTAATGATGTGATCCCGTTATCAACGACATCTAATGTCCATAGTCAGGAAACCATGACTATCTATTGATCACAATGAGCTAGTCAACTAGAGGCTCACTAGGGACTCATTGGGTCTAAGTGTTCACACGTGTATTATGATTTCCGGATAATGCAGTTATAGCATGAACAAATGACAATTATCATGAACATTGAAATATAATAATCCTTTTATTATTGCCTCTAGGGCATATTTCCAACAATGTAGAGGGTCTAGTTCCTCATCTAGTCGACGGAGGGGTATCCATTCTACAGTTTGCTGATGACACTATCCTATTCATGGAACATGACATGGCTAAGGCACGTAATATGAAACTTATCTTGTGTCTCTTTGAACAATTGTCTGGCTTAAAAACTAATTTTCATAAGAGCGAGGTGTTCTGCTTTGGGAAGGCCAAAGACGAGGAACACACTTACAGACAATTGTTCGGATGTGAATCAGGTGCTTTACCATTCAGTTACTTGGGTATACCGATCCATCACCGTAAGTTATCCAATAAATAATGCAAATGTATTGAAGAACAAATTGAAAAAAACTAAGCTGCTAGAAGGGCAAGCTTATGTCATATGGAGGACGGCTAGTCCTGATTAACTCAGTACTGACTAGTATGCCGATGTTCCTACTTTCGTTCTTCGAAATCCTGAAAGTGGTTCGGAAGCGACTTGATTTCTTTATATCTCGCTTCTTTTGGCAGTCTAATGAGGCAAAGAGGAAATACCATCTCGTGCGACGGGATATCCTTCCGACCTAAAGACCAAGGGGGTCTTGGTATTGAGAACTTAGAAATTAAGAACAAATGTCTTATGAGCAAATAGTTATACATATTAGAGACAGAGCCGGAGGGCATGTCGTCTCAAATCCTGTGCAATAAGTATTTGCACTCGAAAACACTAGTCCACGTTACCATGAGACCGACTTCCTCGCCGTTCTGGAAGGGACTTATGCAAACGAAGGACCTGTTCTTTCGTAGGGTAAATTCTTGGTTGGAAATGGGATGTCAACAAGATTTTGGGAGGATACGTGGTTAGGAAAGACACCTCTGGCCGTCCAATATCCTACTCTCTCAAGGTCGCTGCACATTTAGAAGGTTAAGATTCCTTTGCGTATTAAAATCTTCATGTGGTTTGTCCACAAGCAAGTGATACTTACGAAGGACAACTTAATTAAGAGGCGATGGGTAGGCAGTTTGCAGTGTTGTTTTTGTGATCATGATGAAACAATACAACACTTATTTCTTGAATGCCCACTTGCCAAGTTACTTTGGAGAACAATTTATATAGCTTTCAATATTAATCCTCCAGTAGATATTGCGTCTTTGTTTGGGACGTGGTTAGCTGGGGTTGAATAGATTACTGCGGCTCGTATTTGGATTGGAATATGTGCACTATTATGGGCTATATGGAACTGCAGGAATGATATGATTTTTAACAGACAACACACTTTAACTTTTTTGCAGGTTATTTTCAGAGCTACAGCTTGGATCTGTACATGGTCCTTACTCACTCTTATGGACTCAGGGAGCCTTTGGTTATTGGGTGCAACCAACGGGAGATGGTCGCTCGGGCTATATTCAACCGGTTCGGATGGCGCTCGCATAATAGGATAGGAGTCTAGGAAGTTTATCCTTCTTATTACCGTACTGGTTATCCTTGTCCGCTTGTGATTTTCCTTATTTCACTTTGTTTTGCTTTGTTTGCAAGATGTAAGACTTTTATGACGATACTTTCTAGATGGTTAATAAGATGGCTGCATGCATCATCATGATGCAGAGGCCGGGGCATGCCTCCATTTCACAAAAAACTGTCATGCTATGTTTTTGCCAGAATGCTATAGATCTTGCAAGGTTGTATCCAGACCGAACAGTGTAGATGCCCCCCTTTGTGTATGCCATGAAGCAAAGTGAGAACATCCTTGTGAACTTAGTGGGATCTTCAAAATCTTAACGGCTAGGTCTTCTGGAAACATTTTATTAACTGCCTCTTCATTCCAATATTTACCATCTATTGAGATCAAGTGGTTGACAGTCCAATCCTCTTCAACCGTGACATTGGTACATGGCATTCCCAAAAATGTATTTGGGATACAATTATCCTTAATCAAAGAGATTTGCTTACCATCTCCCACACGCCCTAACAATCCCTTTTGCAGCAGTTTCTTACCAAACATTATGCTACGCCAGGTATAGGAAACTGATCTTGGGCATCATGATCTCCAGAGATCCCCATGTGGGAAATATCTCCCTTTTAGGACCTTAAAGCATAAGGAATTGGGATCAACTAGGAGCCTCAAACATTGCTTTGCAAGCATGGCCTGATTAAAGAGCATCAAATCCCTAAACCCCATTCCCCCGAGATATTTAGCTATAGATAACCAATCCCATGACCTCCAATGAATTTTCTTCTTCCCATCTTCCATTCCCCACCAAAAGTTGGAGATAGGTATTCGCATGTTCTCACATACCATTGGTGGTATTTGAAAGCAACCCATCACATATGTTGGGATGGCTTGCACCACTGACTTCAGCAGCACTTCCTTGCCTGATCTGGATAATGGTGTGTCACTGCAGTCGTTTAGTCTCTTCCAAAGCCCTCCACTGAGAAAATTAAAGCTGCTCATAGGGGAACGTCCCACCCAGGAAGGCATGCCTAGATAAGTGGGCTGTAGTGATTCATCATGTACTCCCAGCTTGTTCTTTATTAGATCCTTCACCTGGTTATCACAATGATGTCCAAAGAAGATGGAAGACTTCTGCAAGTTGATGTTCTGACCTGATCTGCTGCAATATGTTTGGAGAGCAATCTTAAGATTATATGTACTTTTATCATCACCCTTCACAAAAAACACGCCATCGTCTGCAAATAGCAAGTGAGATATAGGGGGGCCTTCTCTTCCATTTCGAATTCCTTTGATATCTCCATTGAAGGAAATATGCCCTAGAGGCAATAATAAAGTTATTATTTATTTCCTTATATCATGATAAATGTTTATTATTCATGCTAGAATTGTATTAACCGGAAACATAATACATGTGTGAATATATAGACAAACAGAGTGTCACTAGTATGCCTCTACTTGACTAGCTTGTTAATCAAAGATGGTTATGTTTCCTAACCATTAACAAGGAGTTGTTATTTGATTAAAGAGATCACATCATTAGTTGAATGATCTGATTGACATGACCCATTCCGTTAGCTTAGCACCCGGTCGTTTAGTATGTTGCTATTGCTTTCTTCATGACTTATACATGTTCCTATGACTATGAGATTATGCAACTCCCGTTTACCGAAGGAACACTTTGTGTGCTACCAAACATCACAACGTAACTCGATGATTATAAAGGTGCTCTATAGGTGTCTCCGAAGGTACTTTTTGGGTTGGCGTATTTCGAGATTAGGATTTGTCACTCCGAATGCCGGAGAGGTATCTCTGGGCCCTCTCGGTAATGCACATCACTTAAGCCTTGCAAGCATTGCAACTAATGAGTTAGTTGCGAGATGATATATTACGAAACGAGTAAAGAGACTTGCCGGTGACGAGATTGAAGTAGGTATTGGATACCGACGATCGAATCTCGGGCAAGTAACATACTGATGACAAAGGGAACAATGTATGTTGTTATGCGGTCTGACCGATAAAGATCTTCGTAGAATATGTAGGAACCAATGTGGGCATCAGGTCCGCTATTGGTTATTGACGGAGGCGTGTCTCGGTCATGTCTACATTGTTCTCGAACCGTAGGATCCGCACGCTTAAGGTTTGATGGCAGTTTTATTATGAGTTTATGTATTTTGATGTACGAAGGTTGTTGAGTCCCGGATGTGATCACGGACATGACGAGGAGTCTCGAAATGGTCGAGACATAAAGATTGATATATTGGACGGATATATTTGGACACGGAATGGTTCCGATGAGATTGGGATTATACGAGTTCCGGAGGTTACGGAACCCCCGTAAATATATGGGCCTTATTGGGCCTTAGTGGAAGGAGGAGAAGGAGCAAAGGAGGGCGCCCCCAAGCCCAATCTGAATTGGGAAGGGGCGGCCCCTATTCCTTCTTCCCTCCTCTCTTCCTTCCTCTCCTACTCCTAATAGGAAAGGGGCCAAACCTACTTGGAGTAGGTTTGCCCCCCCCTAAGCGCCTCCCCTCTTGGCGGCCCCTCCTCCTCACCTCCTTTATATCTGAGGCGGGGCACCCCATAGACACACAAGTTGATCTTCGTGATCGTTCCTTAGCAGTGTCGGTGCCCCCCACGATATTACACCTCGATCATATTGTAGCGATGCTTAGGCGAAGCCTGCGAAAGTTGAACATCAAGATCGTCACCACGCCGTCGTCTTGTGGAACTCCTCCCGTACCTCTGCTGGATCGGAGTTGGTGCGTCATCGAGCTACGTGTGTTAAGAACTTCGGAGGTGTCGAATGCGGTGCTTGATCGGTTGAACCGGGAAGATGTCGACTACTTCCTCTATGTTGCGTCAGCGCTTACGCTTGGTCCACGAGTGCGTAGACAACCCTCTCCCCTCTCGTTGCTATGCATCACCACGATCTTGCGTGTGCGTAGGAATTTTTGAAATTACTCGTTCCCCATCGATGGCATCCGAGCCTAGGTTTTATGGTTTGATGTTATATGCACGAGTAGAACACAAGTGAGTTGTGGGCGATATAAGTCATACTGCTTACCAGCATGTCATACTTTGGTTCGGCGGTATTGTTGGATGAAGCAGCTCGGACCGACATTACGCGTACGCTTACGCGAGACTGGTTTTACCGCCGTGCTTTGCACACAGGTGACTAGCGGGTGTCAGTTTCTCCAACTTTAGTTGAACCGAGTGTGGCTAAGCCCAGTCCTTGCGAAGGTTAAAACAACATCAACTTGACAAACTATCGTTGTGGTTTTGATGCGTAGGTAAGATTGGTTCTTGCTTAAAGCCTGTTGGGGATATTACTACTAGGTGTAAACCGGCCAAGTATGGGCCGGGTTAGCTCCGCTAGTGGTGTAATCATAGAAAGGCCCAAGGCCTGTAGTTGGTTTGGAACTTGTAGCCGTAAACCGGCCTGATATATGACTTGTGTTATAAGTTAGGAATAGAGAGATACCAACGGGATACAGTATGAACGGTTGGGACTCTATGAACCGACGGGCGTCACTCGTGTATATAAGGGGACGACCCGGCGGCGGTTCAAGGAGACAACCATAACTCGAGCCTAGGCGAAGCTTATTTGCTCCCTAGCCATCGAGACTACATCAATTCCATCACAACTAGACGTAGGCTTTTACCTTCATCGAAGGGCGAACTAGTATAAAACTCTCGTGTCTTTGTGTCGCTTTAACCCCTACAAGTAAACCCGTAGCGATGGCTCCACGACTAAGTCCTTATGCTAGGACATCCGTCGTGACAAATCCTGACAGTTGGCGCCCACCGTGGGGCTATCGCGACGATGGTTTGGCGATCTTGGAGGGCAAGCTCAAAGGACTCGAAGGCTACGTCGTGGGCGGATGACCAAGAGTCGTCGCGGCGGATCTACATCGGCGATCTGGATGGGGTCGAGGCCAATTCAATCGAGTATGGATGCGGGTCCCCTTGGCGCATCTGCGTTTTCATCGGCAAGATCGGAGGGCTGGGCCTGGCGGACATCTGCACCGACCTCATCGAGACGGCTCAGCGCGCGACCTGTCGAGCTAAACCGGCCGTGAAGCATGTCTTCGTTGGAGTCACCCATGGAGGAGTATGCGCCGGTTGAGCAAGGTAGCGAGACCGTCGTTTACTCGGCGATGAATCTTCAGCAGAGAGACCGAGTCATTGTACTAGTTGCGAGGATGATATGATCGAGGGCTGTTCCGCGGTGACGATATTCGGACCCCCAAGCCAGCTAAACCGGGTTGGAGTGTTCATGGCGATGCATAGCAGCAAACCTCTCTTCAACCGCAGCAGCAATGCTTTCCGGTTCAGCAGCGGCAGCGGGGGCAGGAGGCCCGGTGCGGCCGCCGGTTCAAGTTCTGTCAGATCTATTTGATGCACTAGCAGCGCTCATGGCGGAGGACAATCCAGCAGATCGGGAGGCTCATAACGCAGAAATTGCGAAGGTGAAAGAGCAGATCATGCAAGCCAAAGCGGATCTAGCGGCAGAGAAGGGCGTATGGCTGCGAGCGGGCGCTTTAGATGCACAAGCTTACAAACTCATGCTCGACCAGAGCGCGTCGCGAGAGGTGTTAAGGCGGAAATACAGATCGCGCTGCCATCGATTTGACCCTAGAAACCTCTTCCAGACCCGGGCGGACCCGATAACCCGCCCAGACAGGAGGTAAACCGGATTGAGGCACCGGGAGCGGAGCGGCGGTCCAACGCGCTGATGGAGCCCCCGCAGCAGTAACACGGTGATTCCTCCGCGGTCTGAGCGCTCCGGGCCATTACTCCAACCCTATGGACAACCTTGTTGCGGCTGCGGCACGATTGGAGGCGATCGGTCGAAGGAGATTCCCCTGGCGGTTGAGACACGCGGGTTAAGGAGCTTCTCGGACTGCTGCGATCCAGCGAAGCGTATTCATACAGCCGCGATCGGATTCACTCTCGCCCGTCAAGCGGAGCTACGAGAGGCGCATGGATGAACCGGCCCTATCAAATGTAGCGGGACCGTGAAGCGGCCGAGGCAATCACCAGATAGGTGGCGTTCGTGATGCTCGAGGAGGTGGTGGATCGGGCCCGAACGCGAGAGGCTGAGTTAGCGGCGAGGATGATGCGGACCAACACACGGTTCACCCTACCACCTTCGCGGACCGAGTCACATCCGCTTTGGGAGTGCCTGTTTAATCCCGCTTTGCGCAATGTGCGTCTGCCTAAGGTTTTAAAGGCCAGCGCAAGGTGCGAATTACACTGCGGATCTATCCACAGGCGTGGGTTGAGAGTTATGAGATGGCCATGGAGATGCTAGATGTTGATGAAGCGGCGTGTGCAAAGTACTTCACCATGATGATGGAGGGCACAGTAGCGTACTTGGTTGAAAAGCTTGCCGCCCAATTCTATCAATTCATGGGGTCGATTCACGGACCGGTTTATCGAATTTCAAGGATACATGTAAGCAGCCCAAGTCCATAGTAGACTGGCGGCTTGCGTTCAGAAGAAGAAGTCAACAACCCGTTGGAGTGCGCCGTGTGTCGAGATTTTGCACTCTTGGACGGATCAATGCTGACTCGGCGATCATAACATTGGAAAGCAAGCGCGGTTTGAGCCTTTGAAATTTAATTTGGGGCGTATGAAGCGGTTACGCAATGATATAGGAACCCTCATGGCGCTTTGGTAAAATATGCCGATTGAGGCGAGTACCAAGGATCACAAGCGATGATGATGAAGCGAGGAAGGAAAGAAGAACGGCAACTCAAGCAGCAGCATTTCAAACCGGCGGGTCATGGAAGCGGGGGCAAGCGCAAAGGCTGATGGTAATCCGGTTCGTAGCCAACACTAATCGCAGGAGGACGAGAGGCCCAGCGCAGAGGCAAGGCGAATCGGGGTCCAAATGCTAGTGCAAACCGTTTAAATTACTTGTTGAATCAGCCTTGTCCCAAGCATGGAACGAAGGAATCCCCATCGAATCATCTTTGGAAAGATTGTTATATTATGCAGGAGTTCAAAAATTCCGATGCTTTCCGATATGGCCAGGGGTCAGGTGGTGGTTCAGGATCCGGTTTCCATGGGCCGGGTCAGGACGGAGCTTCTGGTTCAGGGCATAACCAAGGCAATCTCAATAATCAGAGTAATCAAGGTGGTCAGCAGCAGCAGCAACAGTCAGGCTATCAGAGCCAACCAAAGCAGTTGAATGGCGGGCAGTATCATGTTTTCACAACCAGTTTGGACAAGCGGGATCGGAAGCTTCACAAACGGGCAGTAAACTCTGTTGAACCGGCTTTGCCGCGGTATTTGCGCTGGTCAGAGCAGCCTATCGTATGGGCGAGAGGACCATCCCCGGGTTGATAATCCGGGTCGGTGGCTTTGGTGGTAGATCCCGGGTTGGGGCTATAAGTTTACTAAGGTACTTATGGATGGAGGAAGCGGTATCAATATATTGTATTATGACACTTTTCGTCGCATGGGTCTCACAGATAAAGATCTCGAGACCGTCAATACGGTGTTCCATGGTGTAGTGCCGAGCAAATCTGCTTATCCTATTGGTAAGATAGCCTGGATGTGGCCTTTGGAGATGAGCATGATTCCGGTCGAAAAGCTAACTTTTGAAGTGGTGAAAATCCGAGTCCATATCATGCCTTGTTTGGATGGCCAGCTTATGCTAAGTTCATGGCACGACCTTGTTATATCTACTTGCAGCTCAAAATGCGGGTTACAAAGGAACAATAACGGTGCATGGAAGCCGCCGAGTCGCTTTGGAATGTGAGGAAGGAGATGAGCTTATCGAGGCGGTGCGTGCCACGGAGGAGTTGAAATTTTATAAGGACAATGTTGATCCGGCAGATATGACCCTTTGAAGAAACCCACTCTGAGCATGAATCGGATCTGAAGTTTAAATCGGCGGTGAGGCCAAGCTTGTTGACTTTGTGCGAGGCGATTCGTCCAAGCAGTTCACTTATCGGTGCCAACCTAGATCCCAAATAGGAAGGCGCGCTCATCGAGTTCATCCGTGAGAACGGGACATCTTTGCATGGAAGCCATCGACATGCCGGTGTGTACCGAGGAACTCGTGAGCACACACTTAATGTGGATCCTAAGTATAAACCGGTGAAACAGTTTCTCCGCCGGTTTAATGAAGAAAGGCGCAAGGCCATTGGGGAAGAAGTAGCCAGGCTTCTGGCGGCTGGCTTTATCATTGAGGTGTTTCATCCGGAGTGGCTTGCTAATCCGGTGCTGGTCCTTAAGAAAAACGGCACCTGGCGTATGTGTGTGGACTACACAGATCTTAACAAGGCTTGCCCAGCAGATCCTTTTGCTCTCCCCCGCATCGATCAGATTATTGATGCCACGGCGGAGATGTGGCGTTTAAGTTTTTTGGACGCATATTCTGGATATCATCAGATCAAAATGGCGGTTAAGGACCAGGAAAAGACGGCGTTCATAACTCCCTTTGGAGCCTTCTGCTATGTATCTATGCCTTTTGGGCTCAAGAGTGCCCAGCTACTTATCGGCGGTGTGTCTGAAATTGCTTGCATACACAGATTGGCGCAATGTGCATGCTTATGTAGATGACATTGTGGTGAAATCAAGACAAAAGGAGACACGGTGGAAGATTTGAAGGAGACCTTCGATAACTTGCGCGTTTATAAGATGATGCTTAATCCGGCCAAGTGTGTTTTGGTGTTCGGTGGCAAGTTATTGGGGTTCTGGTGTCTAACAGAGAATCGAGGCTAATCCGGAGAAAATTAAAGCCATCACTTCCTTGGCTAAACCAAAGTGTATCAGCGATGTTCAACGCTGGCGGGCGGATTGCTGCGTTGAGCGGTTTATCGGCCGCCTCGGAGAAGGCCATCCCTTATACCGAGATCTTTGAGGAAGGCGGATAATTTTATGCGAGTCCGCTGCTGATGAAACCTTTGAGGATCTAAAGCGGCAATTGGCCAACCCGCTTGTTCTTGCGGCTCCGGTTGACAAGGAACGCTGTTGTTATATGTGGCAGCCAATGCTCGGCGATGGCGTAGCCATCGTGGTAGAACGCAAAGAAGCAGGAAAGAATATCCGGTTCAACGGCGGTATATTATATCGATGAGGTGCTTATTGAGTCAGCAGAGATATCCGCATTGGCGAAGCTAGTCTATGGTGTTTTATGGCCAGCGGAAGCTGAAACAATATTTCCAAGGACATCCTATTACGATGGTTAGTTCAGCTCCTTGGGTGACATCATCTGAACCGGAGGCGATCGGCGGATTGCAAAATGGGCCATCGAGCTTGGGCGCATGGGCTAAAGTATACACAGCGCGACAGCGGTGAAGTCACAAGCACTTGTTGATTTCATTAATGTAGACGGAGTTACAAGCACGGAGGAGAAGCGGATCACACATCTTGGACTATCCACTTTGACGGATCGAGCAGTTGGAAGGCTCGGGGTGGAGTCGTTTAACTTCCCCACGAGGTGATAAGTTTTATTCGTTCTCCGTTTAATGTTCCTTGTACTAATAATGCAGCTGAGTACAAAGCCTTGCTCCATGGTCTCCGGATGGCTAAGGAGATGAACTTAAGCCGGGTTAAGTGCTTTGGTGACTCGGACCTGGTGGCTCAGCAAGTATCTGGCACTTGGGATTCTAAGGACCCCCTCATGGCTGCATATCGTCGAGAAGTGGATAATATTGCAGGTTGCTTCAAAGGCTATCAAGTGGATCATGTGGATCGCCGAAGAACGGCGGCGAGCGCTTTAAGCCGTTTGGGTTCTCGGCGTAAACCGGTTCCACCTAATGTCTTTACGGGCGTCTTGCACAACCCGTCGGTTCGGCTCCTGGTGAAGCGGATTTGGCTATTCTGATCCGGAGGCTCAGTTGGTGGCAGCATTACATGCTATTCCGGATTGGACGATTCCTTACCTTGCGTATATGACTCGAGGGGACCTGCCAGACGATGAGGTCCTGGCCAGACAGATAATCCGGCGCTCCAAATCTATGACGATTCTTAATGGTGAGTTGCATCATTGCGGTGTTTGAGGCGTTTCAACGCTGTGTTTCCCCGAGGAAGGCTGTGAAATTTTAAAAGAAATCTATGAAGGGATTGCGGGCATCACGCGGTTCAAAGTCCACAGTGGCGAAGGCATTCCGTCATGGATTTTCTTGGTTAACTGCTCATGCCGATCACGGAGGACTTGGTCAAGCGGTGCGATGGATGTCGAAATTCTCGAGCGTGCTCATGTACCAAAGCACGAGAATTGCGGATGATCCCAATAACATGGCAGTTTGCGACACTGGGGCTGGATATGGTTGGGCCCTTTAAGCGATCCAAAGATAAGAAGACCCACCTGTTGGTGGCGGTGGACAAGTTCACCAAGTGGGTTGAAGCGGAACACTGTCGATAAGTGTGATGCGCGGCGGCGGTGCGATTCATCAAAAGGTGATTTTCGGTTTGGCTTTCCACAGTATCATTCTCGACAATGGCACTAATCTGTCCAAGGGAGCTATGAAAGAATTACGTGAACATGAGCATATCCGGCAGCGTATCGTCGATGGCGCACCCCGATCCAATGGGCAGGCGAGCGTGCTAATCAGAAATCTTGCGAGGCATCAAACCCGACTTGGTTCCATTACGAGAGAACACCGAGGTGCTGGGTTGAAGAGCTCCCATCGGTACTATGGAGTATCAATACTCGCCAAACCGGTCTCTGGCTACACACCTTTCTTCATGGTTTATGGGCGAAGCAGTTCTCCCCGTGATATCGAGCACGATTCGCCCGTATAGCGGCTTATGTTGAAGCGGACAACGAGGTGGCACGACGGGGCGCTTTGGACCTATTGGATGAGGGCGTGATATGGCAGCCGCTCGTTCGGTGATTTACCAGCAAGATCTTCGTCGTTATCACAGCCGCGGGTTAAGACGAGCCTTCGGGAAGGAGATTTGGTGCCGTCTCATCAAGACGAGACAGATATGCACAAGTTATCCCGCCTTGGGAAGGACCCTTTGTGGTCAGCAGAATCTACTAGCGGTTCCTACTATCTAGTTGATATTCGAGGCGTAAAGACTCACGTACATCGAGGAGGAGACCAATAGGCCGTGGAATATAGCTCATCTTGACCTTACTACACTTGAGTCATCGGCTCGGTTTATGTACATAGCATGACAATGTATATATTATCTTGATATAATAAAAATCAGAACCTCAGCTAAAGCGGGGTCTCTGTCTTTCCTCTCATGTGTGGTTACATGGAGTGTTTACATTTTTAAAGCGGCCTCGGTTTACCCCTTGACAGATTATATTTATCACTTGGGGGCTTGGTGGTGTCGAACCAATGCAACACCTCTTGATAAGCGAAAGCCACCAGATCATTGGGGACACGGTCACGTCTAAACGGTCACGCCTCTTGGTGGCCAATAGGGCCAGCGTCACTTGGGGGCTTGGTGAACCCGAACCAATGTCACGCCACTTGGCGGCGTACTCGCCAAGAGTCTTTTGGGGACTGGCCGACTAGCACCATCGCTTCGCCTTCGGGGCTTGGTTGCGTCGACCATGGTAATGCCATCGACCAGCTCCATGAAGCTTTATTTTTGCACAGAGTTATTGCCTTTGTTGCCGTATTTCCACATAGTTGGTATTCGATTTTTTGTTGTGTTTTTTAACCCGACGAATATTTTTATCCGGTTTAGCTGTCAGTAACAAACTGACAGGACACGGTTTGGTATTGCACCGAAGTTTTTATCTGCCCGGTTTACCTTCTTCCGGTTCATCTTTATGGAGTAGCACGGGGGCTTGTGCTGTTTCAGCACGCCTATGTGGGAGTTATTGTCTCCCCAGGCGGTCATTGGTTTTTAAAGGCCTTCGCTTCAAGATTGGCTAAGACCAGATACGGCAGGTATTTGTATCGCATACTCATTGATTTTCGGTACACCAAATATATTGGATGCCATAAACCGGCTGGCGGTGACACCGCCGCCGAGGTTCAATTTTTTGGTTGCAGGAGTATGAATCAAACAAAGTTTCATCGATGCGAAGGCATCTCCAGCAACAAGTTTTGACTAAAGGCTATTACAAGGCAACCTGCGCCCAAATGAGATCATTGTTTTTGGGTAAACAGCCCACGACAGTTGTCTAAACCAGCTACGGTTCCGACTATTCTTCATCCTCCGCCGCTTGACATCTTCATCTCTACCCATCGGTGGAAATCCACGAGAGTCGATCGATTCCCATTAGCGCTTGGAAAACAGCCTCTTCGTGAATCAAAGACAGCGGTTCAATGTCGGTGCGTAAGTATGCTTACGGATTGGAGGATCAAGTTTTCGGTTCAAAGGTGAGGCGGACACACGCTTGTTCTCGCTCATTGTATTGGGCTTGATAGTGCTCTAAATCGGCCTCTTCGCCAATTGACAAGCCAGTAGGCGTACCGCCGCGGTTTATCGCCATAAGTCCTCTTCTTTGAAGTCCGAGCCGTCTTCCTTCACCTTTGGGATAGCCTTGAGCTGCTTCCACGGGATAAAAATCCGGTACCCAGGCTTTGGCTCGGATCAAGGCGTTGATGGCTCCGGTTCGTGCAGCAGATTTCTTCACCTCTTCAATCCGGGAAGGAAGGATGGATAGCTGGTTCAGGGTATCTTGGATCAGAGACGGCGCTGGATTGTTATGTGACATTGTGGTAATAATGCGCTGGGCTCCGGTATATAACTGCTCCACCAAAGTGTAGACAGCCTTCAGTTTCTTCCGCACATCATTTCCCAAGTGCCCAACGCGTGTGCCTGCATATGATAACAGGCTAGTTTTAAACCGGAATAATGGTGCAGCAGGAGGAGCATATTACATTTATTCACAGGGAACTTACCGAAGATGGCTGCCGTCATAGAATGTACTTGCCGCTTCACGGCTGTCAGATCATCCACCACCGGTTTAAGGGCAGCTTGACATTTTACGCCCGTTTGAGCAAATTGGCTTTTCGGTGGCCCAGACCGACTGTTCCTTCTTCATATTTTCCTTCACCTGTTCAGCAGCAGTTAAGGCACCAGTTAACTCCTTCTTGGCTTTTTCTGTCTCGGCCTGCTGGGTTTTCAAAGCCGCCTGTAAATCGGCAATCCGATCATCCTTGATCTTCACCTCAGCCTGCGCATTGATAGTATGGTCAGCCAACAATTCAAGTTAAAGTCTCAACCATACAACACAGTTATATGCTTGACACTTGGGGGCTAATGTACCTTCAATCTTTCCACTGCTAATACATGGCAAAGTCCCAAGTTGAATACGAGTATTCAACTCGGCACTTGGGGGCTAATGGCTATTTGATTCTATTACAGTGTTGTCAGGAAATTTTTGGAGTACCGGTTTAAAGTATGCATCGTTAACCCGGCCCTGGTGGCTATGAGGGAAGATTGCAAAATCTATCAAAGAAAATTTTCAAGTCCCAGTTTGATCAAAGATTGCAAACCGGCCCTTGGGGGCTACAAGGACTACTATACTGGTAATAAGGAAAGGAGTGTTACCTCAAACTTGTCTCTCATTAGTTTCACCAAGCCAGCTTCATAATCACGGCTACTGTAAAGCCGGTTCAGGTATCCAGAATGAAGATCTTGGGCGCTTAAAGCGGCATATGTTTCCAGCTCGGCAGCCCATTTTCCTTTGTTCAAAGTTGAAGAATCCTCCTTCACAGTATGACGGGTTAGAGTTGCAGCGTTCCCCGGTTCAGAGTGGCCTATTCCACTAATTACAACGTCGTCATCTTTCGATTCGACGGATCGTGTGGGCACAGCTGTTTTAGTAGGACTGTGAGGCTTTTCATTTGGGCAGATCTTGGCGGCGGATCAACAGACATTGAAACATTCACAGGCCTCTCCTCAGGAATAACATCTTCTTGAACCGGAGGGTCATTTGGAATGTCTTCAGAAGCAACATTTTCGAGATCTGGCGCTGCTCATGATCTCAAGCGGCAACCTCTTGACTGTTTTGTCCAGCGAGCCTTCTTGCTGAGTTTTGGTTTGGTTACGAAGAAACAAAGATTCAGGAGCAAAGGCGTATACATTCTGAAGAAATCGAAAAGCATATGGCTGTATGAACTTACCGACGGCTATCTTCAGCGGTGGTAGCTGAGTGGTGACGATTCGCGAGAAGATGAATGGGAGGTGACCGATAATGGTCGGACGGATTAAGAGGTTGTGGAACAAACCCGCTTTGGAATTTAAGGCAATAAAAAGGTTGGAAACCTCGGTGCGGCGCTTCGAGCGGGCTGTTTGGTAAACCGGCAGAGGTAACTACCTGTCATTGTCTTTGGGTTGTCGACGAGCTTCATGTTGCTGTGTCTTCATAAGAAGTTTGGGATCCAAGTAAGCAAGAGGGTGAGAAAAGTTAACTTTCCGGTTTGCCCGGCGAAACTTTGGTGAAGGCAAATTTGTTGAATCGGAAGAGAGAATAGTTACCTCGGCAAATCCTGCGTTGTTGGCTTCAGCGTCATCGACAAGCATCGTCATCAATAAGGCGTGTAAAAACAAGCCAAGAGAATCAAGTTCGGATTACCCACATCATCATCAATGGCGGATCGAGACGAAGCAGTAGTTTTCCTCTTGTGGGCGGATTTCTTGACAACTTTTGTTTTGGGCGAATTGGCGCCCAGCTTTGTCCGCTTTGTCTTGAGAGAGTTTTTTGCTCCAAAACGGATTGTCGCCCTGGATCAGAAATAATTGAGAGCTGGACATATGAAAGTAACAATGGGTTTTTATAATGACACAGTCAGAGACTTACCGCAGGTGGTGCATTGATGGTGCAGTAGGGAGCCAAGCCGGTTTGAGCACAGAGATGCTCCGGTTCGTTCAGCATTTTCCTTACTGAATCCGTAACTTCATCTTCAGACAGTTCCAGTTTGGTGTGTTGGAGTGGGTCGTCGACACTGCCGGTATATTGGCACATTAAACCGGAACGCCGACTCAAAGGCAGTATGCCCCAAGATAACCAGCAGCGTGCCAGGTCGATCCCAGTCAAACCGTTGGCCATAAAGGCTCGAAGCTTGGACAGTTGTGGGGCATATTTGCTTCTCTCTTTGGCAGTTAATCGTTGTGGAAAGGGATGAGTGTTGCTTAGCCGCTCTGGACGAAAGCCAGGTAAAGGATTTTCACCTTCAGGGGAAGTGTCTTTGCAGTAGAACCAAGTCGCGTTCCACTCTTTGGGGTGAGTGTGGAGTTTGACGTTGGGATAAGTGATCTCCTTCCTTTTCTGGATAGCCATACCGCCTAATTCTGTATTGGGGCCGTCGGTGAATTCAGTGCGACGGTTTAGGTGGAAGAGATCCTGAACAGTTCAACGAAGGTTCCTCTTGCAGATATTCTTGACAGACACTTGAAAGTGGCACAGGTTGGTAACGAGTTGGGGCCAATGTCTTGGGGCGGAGCTGAAAATTGGCCATCACGTCCGGTAAAATTTTGACCAGGCGGTTTGAAACCCCGGCCGGTGATCATGAAAACTACAACTTCTCCTTCTGGGGTGTGGGAGGACATTCCTCTCCAGGAACCCTCCAATGGATTGTGTTTTGATCATCTAAAGCGCCAATTGATACTAGTTCTTTCAATTGTGTCTCGGAGATGCGAGGAAGGAACCCAGTTGCATTCGTACACCTGTTTGGCCATCATAAGATCTACAAGGAGAAGGATCCGGTTTAAGAAAGTGCTTATTACAGAGCGATTGATTTACGTTATGATAAACGGGCGGTTCCTATAAATCAGTTCGTTATGAGAAGATGTCAGATATGTTCTGGCGGTTCAACAAGGGGACTAATGGTGTACCGATGCCGGTTTAGCAACTTTTTACTATGGTGAGTTAAACCGCCTAATCTTGGCTTCGAAGGTAATTGAAGTCATGGACAGAAACAGGTTTCACAAAAATTCATGTTTACTACGGATCAAATGCGGGTTTTCAGAAAACAGGAAATGCGTCGCGGAAGTAAAGAAGAAACAGGAAGTGCGCTATAAGGTGTATGTATATATGCAGAAGATCTATGGGATTTAGATGAGAAAGTGCAGCGGATACGCAGGAGTCGTCATTTGGTACAGAACGGGATTCATAGCATGACTCAAGGCTAGAAAGATGAAAACATACGAAGAACATGGTATGAAGCTCGAACCTAGAAACAGATCTAAAATGAGAAGCAGTGAAGAAGGGCAAGAAGCTTACGGAAGCGGAGGAGATGCGGAGAAAGGCGCGATGTTACGGTTCGTACAGGTTGATGCAGCAGCCTAGGGCGAAGCGAAGTTGATAACGACGGCGGAGCTCAAAGGCAGCGGCGCGAGGAAGAAGAAGAAGAGGAAGCGAAGGAGAAAGCAGAATGACCCTTGGTCCTATTTATAAAGCGATAAAGCTAGGTCAAGCACGTGAATCCGAGGACTGTCATTAAGCAAAGGCGTTATAAAGGATAAACTTCAAGATAGCGTCATGCGGTTTACGGTGACGAAGCAACGATGTCATGCGGTTTACAATGATCGAAGCAATAGCGATGTGACAGTTTATTAAACAAAGAAGATGTCCAAGATGCAAGTTCTGTGAAGGATTGACATGAACCAGTTCAAATCAATCTGGGGCCTAATGTTGGGGATATTACTACTAGGTGTAAACCGGCCAAGTATGGGCCGGGTTAGCTCCGCTAGTGGTGTAATCATAGAAAGGCCCAAGGCCTGTAGTTGGTTTGGAACTTGTAGCCGTAAACCGGCCTGATATATGACTTGTGTTATAAGTTAGGAATAGAGAGATACCAACCGGGATACGAGTATGAACCGGTTGGGACTCTATGAACCGACGGGCGTCACTCGTGTATATAAGGGGACGACCCGGCGGCGGTTCAAAGGAGACAACCATAACTCGAGCCTAGGCGAAGCTTATTTGCTCCCTAGCCATCGAGACTACATCAATTCCATCACAACTAGACGTAGGCTTTTACCTTCATCGAAGGGGCCAAACTAGTATAAAACTCTCGTGTCTTTGTGTCCGCTTTAACCCCTACAAGTAAACCCGTAGCGATGGCTCCACGACTAAGTCCTTATGCTAGGACATCTGCCATGACAAATCCACGACAAAGCCCGTAGCAGCCACGTAAAACTTGCAACAACAAAGTAGAGGACGTTTAACTTGTTTTTGTAGGGCATGTTGTGGTGTGATATGGCCAAGACGTGATGCTATATTTTATTGTATGAGATGATCATGTTATCGGCAACTGGCAGGAGCCATATGGTTGTCGCTTTATTGTATGAAATGCAAAATGCCCTGTAATTTCTTTACTTTATCACTAAGCGGTAGCGATAGTCGTAGAAGCAATAGACGGCGTAAACGACAACGATGCTACGATGGAGATCAAGGTGTCGCGCTGGTGACGATGGTGATCATGATGGTGCTTCGGAGATGGAGATCACAAGCACAAGATGATGATGGCCATATCATATCACTTATATTGATTGCATGTGATGTTTATCCATTATGCATCTTATCTTGCTTTGATTGACGGTAGCATTTTAAGATGATCTCTCACTAAAATTATCAAGAAGTGTTCTCCCGAGTATGCACCGTTGCCAAAGTTCGTCGTGCCCGGACACCACGTGATGATCGGGTGTGATAAGCTCTCGTCCATCTACAGCGGGTGCAAGCCAGTTTTGCACACGAGAATACTCGAGTTAAACTTGGCGAGCCTAGCATATGCAGATATGGCCTCGGAACACGGAGACCGAAAGGTCGAGCGTGAATCATATAGTAGATATGATCAACATAAGATGTTCACCATTGAAAACTACTCCATCTCACGTGATGATAGGTTATGGTTTAGTTGATTTGGGTCACGTGATCACTTAGATGACTAGAGAGATGCCTGTTTAAGTGGGAGTTCTTAAGTAATATGATTAATTGAACTTAAATTTATCATGAACTTTGTACCTGATAGTATCTTGCTTGTCTATGTTGATTGTAGATAGATGGCCCGTGCTGTTGTTCCGTTGAATTTTAATGCGTTCCTTGAGAAAGCTAAGTTGAAAGATGATGGTAGCAACTACGCGGACTGGGTCCATAACTTGAGGATTATCCTCATTGCTGCACAGAAAAATTACGTCCTGGAAGCACCGCTGGGTGCCAGGCCTGCTACTGATGCAACTGACGACGTTAAGAACGTCTGGCAAAGCAAAGCTGATGAATACTCGATTGTTCAATGTGCCATGCTTTACGGCTTAGAGCCGGGAGTTCAACGACGTTTTGAACTTCATGGAGCATATGAGATGTTCCAGGAGTTGAAGTTAATATTCCAGAAGAATGCCCGGATTGAGAGATACGAAGTCTCCAATAAGTTCTATAGCTGCAAGATGGTGGAGAATAGTTCTGTCAGTGAGCACATACTCAAGATGTCTGGGTATTGTAATCACTTGATTCAACTGGGAGTTACTCTTCCGGATGATAGTGTCATTGACAGAATTCTCCAATCACTTCCACCAAGCTACAAGAGCTTTGTGATGAACTATAATATGCAAGGGATGGATAAGACGATTCCCGAGCTCTTCGCAATGCTAAAGGCTGCGGAGGTAGAAATCAAGAAGGAGCATTAAGTGTTGATGGTCAACAAGACCACTAGTTTCAAGAAAAAGGGCAAAGGGAAGAAGAAGGGGAACTTCAAGAAGAACAGCAAACAAGTTGTTGCTCAAGAGAAGAAACCCAAGTTTGGACCTAAGCCTGAAACTAAGTGCTTCTACTGCAAGCATACTGGTCACTGGAAGCGGAACTGCCCCAAGTATTTGGCGGATAAGAAGGATGGCAAGGTGAACAAAGGTATATGTGATATACATGTTATTGATGTGTACCTTACTAGAGCTCATGATAGCACTGGGTATTTGATACTGGTTCTGTTGCTAATATTTGCAACTCGAAACAGGGACTACGGATTAAGCGAACACTAGCAAAGGACGAGGTGACGATGCGCATGGGAAATGGTTCCAAAGTCGATGTGATCGCGGTCGGCACGCTACCTCTACATCTACCTTCGGGATTAGTATTAGACCTAAATAATTGTTATTTGGTGCCAGCGTTGAGCATGAACATTATATCTGGATCTTGTTTGATGCGAGACGGTTATTCATTTAAATCAGAGAATAATGGTTGTTCTATTTATATGAGTAATATCTTTTATGGTCATGCACCCTTGAAGAGTGGTCTATTTTTGATGAATCTCGATAGTAGTGATACACATATTCATAGTGTTGAAGCCAAAAGATGCAGAGTTGATAATGATAGTGCAACTTATTTGTGGCACTGCCGTTTAGGTCATATCGGTGTAAAGCGCATGAAGAAACTCCATACTGATGGTCTTTTGGAACCACTTGATTATGAATCACTTGGTACTTGCGAACCGTGCCTCATGGGCAAGATGACCAAAACACCGTTCTCCGGTACTATGAAGAGAGCAACAGATTTGTTGGAAATCATACATACAGATGTATGTGGTCCAATGAATGTTGAGGCTCGTGGCGGATATCGTTATTTTCTCACCTTCACAGATGATTTAAGCAGATATGGGTATATCTACTTGATGAAGCATAAATCTGAAACATTTGAAAAGTTCAAAGAATTTCAGAGTGAAGTTGAAAATCATCGTAACAAGAAAATAAAGTTTCTACGATCTGATCGTGGAGGAGAATATTTGAGTTATGAGTTTGGTCTACACTTGAAACAATGCGGAATAGTTTCGCAACTCACGCCACCTGGAACACCACAGCGTAATGGTGTGTCCGAACATCGTAATCGTACTTTACTTGATATGGTGCAATCTATGATGTCTCTTACAGATTTACCGCTATCGTTTTGGGGTTATGCTTTAGAGACGGCCACATTCACGTTAAATAGGGCACCATCAAAATCTGTTGAGACGACACCTTATGAACTATGGTTTGGCAAGAAACCAAAGTTGTCGTTTCTTAAAGTTTGGGGCTGCGATGCTTATGTGAAAAAGCTTCAACTGATAAGCTCGAACCCAAATCGAATGTGTCTTCATAGGATACCCAAAGGAGACAGTTGGGTACACCTTCTATCACAGATCCGAAGGCAAGACATTCGTTGCTAAGAATGGATCCTTTCTAGAGAAGGAGTTTCTCTTGAAAGAAGTGAGTGGGAGGAAAGTAGAACTTGATGAGGTAACTGTACCTACTCCCTTGTTGGAAAATAATACATCACAGGAACCGGTTTCTGTGACGTCAAAACCAACTAGTGAGGAAGTTGATGATGATGATCATAGAACTTCAGATCAAGTTATCTGAGAACCTCGTAGGTCAAGCGAGTAAGATCCGCACGAGTGGTATGGTAATCCTATTCTGGAAGTCATGCTACTAGATCATGATGAACCTACGAACTCTGAAGAAGCGATGGTGAGCCCAGATTCCGCAAAATGGCTTGAATCCATGAAATCTGAGATGGGATCCATGTATGAGAACAAAGTATGGACTTTGGTTGACTTGCCCGATGGTTGGCAAGCAATTGAGAATAAATGGACCTTCAAGAAGAAGACTGAAGCTGACGGTAATGTTACTGTCTACAAAGCTCGACTTGTTGCAAAAGGTTTTCGACAAGTTCAAGGGGTTGACTACGATGAGACCTTCTCACCCGTAGCGATGCTTAAGTCTGTCCGAATCATGTTAGCAATTGCCGCATTTTATGATTATGAAATTTGGCAAATGGATGTAAAAACTGCATTCCTGAATGGATTTCTGGAGGAAGAGTTGTATATGATGCAACCAGAAGGTTTTATCGATCCAAAGGGAGCTAACAAAGTGTGCAAGCTCCAGCGATCCATTTATGGACTGGTGCAAGCCTCTCGGAGTTGGAATAAACGTTTTGATAGTGTGATCAAAGCATTTGGGTTTATACAGACTTTTGGAGAAGCCTGTATTTACAAGAAAATGAGTGGGAGCTCTGTAGCATTTCTAATATTATATGTGGATGACATATTATTGATTGGAAACGATATAGAATTTCTGGATAGCATAAAGGGATACTTGAATAAAAGTTTTTCAATGAAAGACCTCGGAGAAGCTGCTTACATATTGGGCATTAAGATCTATAGAGATAGATCAAAACACTTAATTGGACTTTCACAAAGCACATACCTTGACAAAGTTTTTAAGAAGTTCAAAATGGATCAAGCAAAGAAAGGGTTCTTGCCTGTATTGCAAGGTGTGAAGTTGAGTAAGACTCAAAGCCCGACCACTGCAGAAGATAGAGAGAAAATGAAAAATGTTCCCTATGCTTCAGCCATAGGCTCTATCCTGTATGCAATGCTGTGTACCAGACCTGATGTGTGCCTTGCTATAAGTTTAGCGAGGAGGTACCAAAGTAATCCGAGTGGATCTTTGGACAGCGGTCAAGAACATCTGAAGTACCTGAAAAGGACTAAGGATTTGTTTCTCGTATATGGAGGTGACAAAGAGCTCATCGTAAATGGTTACGTTGATGCAAGCTTTGACACTGATCCGGACGATTCTAAATCACAAACCGGATACGTGTTTACATTAAGCGGTGGAGCTGTCGGTTAGTGCAGTTCAAGCAAAGCGTTGTGGCGGGATCTACATGTGAAGCGGAATACATAGCTGCGGAAGCAGCCAATGAAGGAGTGCGGATGAAGGAGTTCATATCCGATCTAGGTGTCATACCTAGTGCATCGGGTCCAATGAAAATCTTTGTGACAATCTTGGAGCGATTGCCTTAGCTAAGGAATCCAGATTTCACAAGATAACCAAGCACATCAAGAGACGCTTCAATTCCATCCGGGATCTAGTCCAGGTGGGAGACATAGAGATTTGCAAGATACATACGGATCTGAATGTAGCAGACCCGTTGACTAAGCCTCTTCCACGAGCAAAACATGATCAACACCAAGACTCCATGGGTGTTAGAATCATTACTATGTAATCTAGATTATTGACTCTAGTGCAAGTGGGAGACTGAAGGAAATATGCCCTAGAGGCAATAATAAAGTTATTATTTATTTCCTTATATCATGATAAATGTTTATTATTCATGCTAGAATTGTATTAACCGGAAACATAATACATGTGTGAATATATAGACAAACAGAGTGTCACTAGTATGCCTCTACTTGACTAGCGCTTGTTAATCAAAGATGGTTATGTTTCCTAACCATGAACAAGGAGTTGTTATTTGATTAACGAGATCGCATCATTAGTTGAATGATCTGATTGACATGACCCATTCCGTTAGCTTAGCACCCGATCGTTTAGTATGTTGCTATTGCTTTCTTCATGACTTATACATGTTCCTATGACTATGAGATTATGCAACTCCCGTTTACCGAAGGAACACTTTGTGTGCTACCAAACGTCACAACGTAACTGGGTGATTATAAAGGTGCTCTATAGGTGTCTCCAAAGGTACTTGCTGGGTTGGCGTATTTCGAGATTAGGATTTGTCACTCCGAATGTCGGAGAGGTATCTCTGGGCCCTCTCGGTAATGCACATCACTTAAGCCTTGCAAGCATTGCAACTAATGAGTTAGTTGCGAGATGATGTATTACGGAACGAGTAAAGAGACTTGCCGGTGACGAGATTGAACTAGGTATTGGATACCGACGATCGAATCTCGGGCAAGTAACATACCGATGACAAAGGGAACAACGTATGTTGTTATGCGGTCTGACCGATAAAGATCTTCATAGAATATGTAGGAACCAATATGGGCATCCAGGTCCCGCTATGGGTTATTGACCGGAGACATGTTTCAGTCATGTCTACATTGTTCTCGAACCGTAGGGTCCACACGCTTAAGGTTTCGATGACAGTTTTATTATGAGTTTATGTATTTTGATGTACCGAAGGTTGTTCGGAGTCCCGGATGTGATCACGGACATGACGAGGAGTCTCGAAATGGTCGAGACATGAAGATTGATATATTGGACGGATATATTTGGACACCGGAAAGGTTCGGATGAGATTGGGATTATCTGGGAGTTAGGGAGGTTACGGAACCCCGGTAAGTATATGGGCCTTATTGGGCCTTAGTGGAAGGGAGGAGAAGGAGCAAGGAGGGCACCCCCAAGCCCAATCCGAATTGGGATGGGGGCGGCCCCCTTCCTTCTTCCTCCCTCTCTTCCTTCCCTCTCCTACTCCTAGTAGGAAAGGGGCCAAACCTACTTGGAGTAGGTTTGCCCCCCTAGGCGCCTCCCTCTTGGCCGGCCCCTCCTCCTCTCCTCCTTTATATACGGGGGCGGGGGCACCCCATAGACACACAAGTTGATCTTCGTGATCGTTCCTTAGCCGTGTGCGGTGCCCCCTCCCCACGATATTACACCTCGATCATATTGTAGCGGTGCTTAGGCGAAGCCCTGCGAAAGTTGAACATCAAGATCGTCACCACGCCGTCGTCTTGTGGAACTCCTCCCGTACCTCTGCTGGATCGGAGTTCGGGGTGCATCATCGAGCTATCGTGTGTCAAGAACTCGGAGGTGCGAATGCGGTCCTTGGATCGGTTGGACCGGAAGGCGTCGACTACTTCCTCTCGTTGCGTCAGCGCTTCGCTTGGTCTCACGAGGGTGCGTAGACAACACTCTCCCCTCTCGTTGCTATGCATCACCATGATCTTGCGTGTGCGTAGGAATTTTTTTGAAATTACTACGTTCCCCATCATCCATATGCTTCTTTTTGCTGTAAAAGACAAAATATAACTTCAGCACACGGTAGAAATAAATATGGACAGAGTGGATCACCCTGGCGTATGCCTCTAGATGGAAAAGGGATCAGTTAAGTTTCCATTCACTTTAGCCTCACAGAAGTCACACATCTCATCACAGTATCTATCCAAGAAGCATTAAAGGCCAATTTTCACTAGTAGAAAAACGACTTTTAGTACCGGTTCATAAGGACCTTTAGTACCGGTTCTAGAACCGGCACAAAAGAGTGGGGACTAAAGGTCCCCCCCCCTTTAGTCCCGGTTCAATACGAACCGGGACCACACCACGTGGCACGAGGCGCGCCGTGGTCTGGGGGACCTTTAGTCCCGGTTGGTAAGGATTTTTTTATTTTTATTTTTGAAACAAAGCAAAAACAGCCCGCCCTCTCTGGGCTGCTGCACGGCCTGCATACGACTAGAAACCCAATCTCTAGTTGGGCGGGATGCAGGCCCGTGCAGTGAGAGGGCCTACAGGCGAAGACTTGCAATAGGCCCACAAAGGCCTGCTTAGAGAGGAGCTCGACATGGTAGCCTCGGCGGGCTTATAAACCGATCTGAGCTCCTCTCAACTAGCGAGTGGGACTAAACATTGTGCCTTCTTGGTGGTGGCGCACCACCTTTAATATCGGTTGGTGGCTCCACCCGGTACTAAAGGGGTGTTCTTTAGTACGGTTGGAGCCACCAACCCGTACTAAAGGCCACTAACTTTAGTACCGGTTGGTGGCTCAAACCGGTACTAAAGACTCCCCCTTTAGTACCGGTTGGAGCCACCAACCCGTACTAAAAGCCACCACCTCTTTAGTACCGGTTCGTGAAACGAACCGGAACTAATGGTTCGCCACGAACCGATACTAATGAGCGCCGCCCGCCTGGCCGTTGGAACCGGCACTAATGGCCACATTAGTGTCGGCTCAGTTACAAACCGGGACTAATGAATTTCACATTAGACCCTTTTTCAACTAGTGTTTGCAAGAACCCTTTTAAATACACTCAATCAACTCTATCATAGGCTTTAGTCATGTCAATCTTTAGAGCATAAAAAAGGGGATTTAGACAAGTATTTTGGAACGGAGGGAGTAAAACTTAATGTTGTTTATAGTAAAACTAATAATCAACAATGATACATAATTTTTATGTGAGATATGTTGAAGTGTAGTTGTGATTATTTATCAGTTGTATTTTATTTTGTATGAATGTTTTGGTTGTGTCTAGGTCTCAGTCAAGTGACATAGTATGTAGGAAGAAAAAGGAAAAACTAAAAACAAAATATTTGCATGGATCTCCGTGCAAGATAAAAGGAATATAGCATCGATTGAGACATAATCCAAGTCTCAGTCGACTAAGACTTCACATAACTGAATATTTTTTGTATAGTTATGAAGATCTTGGATAAATTTTTTAGAATAGTTACATAGATCTACATGAACATTTCTTTAAAATACGACGGGTGGATCTAACAGATACGGTCTATTAAGGTAAGTTTATGTAGATCTAACAAATACAATCTGTTTTGATACAATTATGAATTATGATTCATGAAGATTTAATGGAAGTGATATATTTGGTAGAATTATGTAGATCTAATGGGTAGATCTATTTAAATGGAGTTGTGTAGAATTAATGGATATGATCTATTTTGGTATGTCTTATATAGATCTAATAGTTATAATTTCAAAAGATTGAACCGGCATCGGCTTCGGGGATGGACCACTTGTTAAGGTGAGATCTTGGTGGTAGAACACCGCAAACTCCAACAAGAAGCCGCATTACCTCCCCATGTGCATCGATGCCTCTATTTGGCCATAGGATCTGATCAGCCCTTTGAGCCTTGGAACCCCATCTCATCATAGTTTGCAACTCCATGGAAGCAGCCTATGTCTAGATGAGGGGAAGAAACTCAGGTCCGGCGAAGCACAATTCCAAGAGGCCCAGATGAGGCAGTTACTTCCACACCACTTCCTATTGCCACCGCGAAGGAAGGTGGAGGGAGAAGAAACCATCATACCGGCACCACCCGTAGCCACCGTGCCCTTAAGGCAGGAAGCACTAGATTTGCCAAAGCCGCTCCTCCTCTGCCATCAAGAGTTAGCTGGGGTGACTCCATCGAGCATCATGTCATGTGTGACAGCACCTGAGCTGTGCTGTCTATAATCCCCCACCCTACAATCCCCACTCTAGTCGGGGTGGCCGCCGGAGGAGGAGGGGAGAGGAGCTGGGAGAACATCGATGACTCTCAAGGAAGGGTGCTGAGGAGAGAGGAGGGGGGTATAAAAGAGTGGATGGAGACTCTTCGGTACATAAGAGGAAACAAGCCATGCTTGCCACTCTAGTATTCAATTATCTTCTACTCTCTAGATTAAGTTGCTGAGCTGTTCATTGACATTTAGCTTATCAATATCGTCACATCAAGGATTTTTGCATATATATAGCTTGTTATTGCTGAGATTTTCAATAAATAATTGGGAAGGATTGGGAAGGTTAAGCGGCACAACATTTATCAAAAATGATTACACCCATTTCTTCAAGAATTAGGATTTGATTGCAAAACGTACTGCAAAACATGATGAAGCCCTTGATAGAAACAACCATCATTGGCTTATACAGCAGCACCAACACCTTGTTCCTAGAAAAGATATTGGTTGCAGACTTGGGCTGCTCCTTTGGCCCAAATGTTCTAGCACTAGTATCAATCATCGTTGAGGCCATGAGAATCACTAAATTCAGCTCAGGCAACCACCGTCGATACTATGGCTACTCCTAAGTGACCTGCCCAACAATGACTTGAACACAGTGGCAAAAATCCATGTCAGTCTGTCAATAGGAAATGAATTATTTATTGAAAGTCGCATGGCTGCTTTAGGCCACCTCCATATCTAAATGATGGTTCTACATTCTCATATCAGTAAATATAGCTTTTGAATGATAATTCATCCAGGTCTCACATTTGCAGCAAACAGTGGCGTGCTTTTTGTAGAGAAAGTACCAAAAGCAGTAACATATGTTTGGCCAAAACGAACAAAACGATTGCAAATTACAGGTCTCATGCAAAGCTAGGTAAAGTACTACTTTTGCCGATTCATCGACCACGATGACCAGCCCGCATGTTCAATGAAACAACACCCACCATAAGGTGGCAGCATCTGCACTTCTTAAGACTACTCGATCTCAGCCCTCCTGCAATAATCCACCAAATAGGACGGTATCATGCCCTGTTGGTCAAGGGCACATATATAAGGGCCAAGAGGCCACGTGGAATGTGCAGACAAGGTATATCGATTGTACTGAGCATCATCAGCTATATTGGTTTATGTACCATCTAGATTATTTCCACCCACCATTGTAATTTTTTATATAATAGAAGACCAAAAGGTAGGATACATGAGTTTCTTTTTCACCCATGCTTTTCCCAATCTATTTGACTTGGTTTCATCGTCGACATAGACCATTATCAAAATGACATGGTGGCAGCAGAATTGGAGGATTTAGGCTAGTTTTCAGTTTGTCCACAAAGGAACACTATCCGTGACACGTGGAATGGTTCAACCTGAGATAGATTATTGTTAAATATTAATGTCTAGTTTATGCAAATTGCAGTGCATTAGAACATTGATGGGAGCAAGCGCCACTATGGATCTACCTATGCAATTCTAGTTATGCTTTTTAATGGAACTAGTTTTTTTATTTTAGTTTGTTACAAAATGGAGATAATTGATCCAATCCTTCATCTCATTTCTAATGCCCAATAATTAGCTCCTAATTTCTATATTTTTCCCATGAATTTTCAAATGTAATGCAATTAATCTATTGTTTTTTGGCACTATAAAATTTAGGTTCATGGAAAAAATAGAATTTCTCATTGCGGTTGAGTTAGTGAGTATTGTATGCAAGTTTGCACGTTCTACGTGGTCAGTCATCCAAATAGCTTCAAATTTGTATCCGCCCACAAGTGTTGCCAATATTTTTGGTCATTGGTTGGATGGTATTACAAATAGGTTCAAAACGCTAATAAGGGTGGGAGCGTATGCCTTAATTTGGTCGCTTTGGCTATGTAGAAATGATTTGGTTTTTAATGACAAAAATGTTTCTCCTCTACAGGTTATTTTCCAGTGCACGCACTTGTTACGCATGTGGTCTATGCTACAACGGCCGGAGTACCAACCGCCGTTGATGGTGGTGTGTACGCTATTGGAGCAGGTGGCTACGGAGATTTTTCCCAACATGGGTGGCAGCATAACCTACGGATCGATCCACCACCTTCTTCCACATAGGCATAGTGTCGGTCTAAAGGACTCTACTGTTGCCGATTTGTTGATTTTTATTTCATGAATTTTTGTCAGACTTCTGGATTTGGCTGTGTGCATCTTAGTTATGCAGAGGCCGGGTGTTACTCGTAATGCTTTGTATCCGCTTGATGCTACATTTTGAGATAATAAAGTCGCCCTTTATCGAAAAAGACATCATTCACAATGACCTCGTCGACGGTGATTCAAGACAAGGGAGGCAGGAAATGGAGGTACAGTCATAGGTAGTTCGCATATTTTGTTTTCCTATATTTTCTTGTCAGTATATGTTTACTTTACTGTTTGTATAATAAAAAAGGGTGAAAAAAAGTATTCAGGGTTTTCTTTTTGTTCCTCTTGTTTTTAGCTTAATGGAGCAATTCAGAGTCAGGAGATAGGAAGGATTGATTTTTTTTTGAGGGAAACAGCAGGACTCTGCTGTGTATTTTTATTGATTTTTAAATAAAGATACAGATAAAGTGTCTTCAAACCAAAAAAAAAACAAAGGCACTATACATCAGCTAAAAGAAATAAAAGAATAAAGGAAGAAAAAACAACAAGAAGGAAAAGTACAATAAAATACATAACATCCAAAGAGTGCTAACGGAAGGACTGAATCCAGTCCTTGAATCCACCGTATTCCTGCCTTGTCGCTCTGTAGCTGATCCATTTAAGTTCCTCCTTGAACTTCCATCTGCAGTTGTATATACTGGGTGGCGTTCGCTGGAAGATGTAGTCATTCCTTGTTGTCCAAATTCCCCATGAGACAAGTATAATGATCTCAAGGAAAAATGGCACGCCCATCAGGTGCTTTAAGTTGTTTATTTCTTCTTGAATACCCGTGTATGTTGGCGTCCAGGTTGGGCAGATATAAGCCCAACAGAGTTGTGCGAAGGGGCAATAAAAGAAGAGATGATCCCTTATCTCTAAAACCTGCATGTTACACATAACACAAGTGTAGTTTTCAATAAATAAATTCTTATGCTGAAGGAGAGCTCTTGTGTTTAATCTGTTGTTGATGAGCAGCCAGTAATATCTTATGCTTAAGCTGACAACATGTTTTCCAGGGCCATCTCAGTGCTGGCAAAATGTCAGGTGCAGGAGATAGCAGTTTGTAGATTGTGGAGACTTTGTAACTATTTTCATTGACCGGTAGTTGCCACTGATCATATTTTGTAGTTAGAGTTAAATCCTGCAAGAATTGCTCCAATTCCTGAAATTGTTCATAGGCTTCTTCTGATAAAGGTAAGTGCAAATGTTCAGCCAAATCATCCGTTTGCCAGAGATCTAAAATAGAGAGTTGCTGGTTCTTAGCAAAGGAGAACAGGTGATGCCAAGTAGAAGCTTTTTGCTCGCCATTCCAATTATCTGACCAGAAGTGCAGAGATTGCCCATTTTGTACAATGCTGACAGCATAATCTTTGTAGATTGGGAGAAGCTTCAAACAGTCTCGCCACCAGAAAGAACAACTGTTCAGATGTGCAGAAGGTGGTCCATTGGAATAATAAGCTTCCCATACTAAATTAACCCAAGGAATATCACAATGATTCATAAACTTATGCAACATCTTCATGGGCAGGCATGTGCTCTGTGTAGATAGATTCAAAATGCCGAGGCCCCCTCTTTCTTTTGGCCTGCAAATTAAATCCCAGGCCGCCAATGGGGGATTCTTCTTTTCGAGGTCTTTCCCTCTCCAAAATAGATGCCTCCTATAAAAGTAGGCAGTGAGGAAAGAACTGCATTCACCATCAAGAGCCTCCCATCATAACTGAGAAATTGAGAGCAGGCATTGAGCCTTCTCTGAATTCGTTCAATAATGTACATGAAGAATTCCATTCTAGGTTTTGTGAAGCCAAGTGGGGTTCCCAAATAGATAAAAGGGAAAGTTCCAATAGAACAGCCCAGCAGGCTGGAGAGTTGTTGCATAACTTCTTCAGAGACATTAATGGGCAGTAAACTGGACTTGTGATCATTAACCTTTAAGCCTGATGCTTTGGAAAAAGTATTCATCAGTTGTTGTAATTGCTCTAGTTGTGTTGGACAGGCTGGCTGTCGGGGATGCTGATCCACGAACACCTATGGGGCCAGCGGACCAGGCCCCTTTCGGTTCGGTGGGGGGCGGAGATCGCACGAAGAGCAGATCGAGGCGAAGCACACGAGCAGTTTACACAGCTTCGGAGCTCTCCGGAGAGATAATGCTCCTACTGCTGCTTGTCTCATTGTATTGAGTTCTTGCTCGGGAGCGCTGGGTGTTACAGTACACACTAGCTGCTAACGAGACCGAGCGTGGGTGTTTTTCTGGCTTCTGAACCTCCGAACCTTTTGAACCCTTTCTACGTTGCGCATGGGCCTCCTTTTATATGCTCAAGGGGTCACCAACAGGTGGCAACGCAGACAAGGGTAAAAATGGAAAAGGTGTTGCAGTTGGTTCAACTACCTGTACAGTGTATCATACCTAACCCTGACGGCAGGGGACAAAGGCATTAAATGCCCGTCTGCGTCGCCCAAATAGTGCAAAAAGGGACCGTCAGGGACGCCACCGCTTGCCACGATGGCAATCTTGTCAGCGCCGCTTGCCACCGCGTACCGCTGGCTGCACAGCTTCCTGCCACGCGCACTTGGAAAGGTCCCAGGGCGACACGTTGGTGGATTTGCTGGACCGCAAGTATAGAGTGGTAGCTTGCCGCGGCGAGCGCCTTGCCGCGATCGTTGTCTTGTCGCATCCGGAAGCTTGTCGCTCACCGGGCCTCGCCGGGATGCGTGGCGCGTCGCGGCAAGTTCCTTGAGATGCCTTGGTTGGCCTTCCCGGCAAGCTCCTCTTGCCGGGGCCTTGTCTCCTTGGCTTGAATACTTTGTTCTTGAATGGCTCCAAAGGAACCACGGAGGACCTTGGCGGCACCCGGCAAGCCTTGTCGCGGGGCACTGCGACTGCCCGTGCACAAGTTCGGGATACTAGGGTACCCCTACTCTAGTACACCGACAGGAGCCCCCGGGCCTGGGCCACACACGGTGCCGAGCGCTGTTGGGCCAGGCCCAAAACAGGGCACGGGCACGCGCGGCCTGGGTTACGCCGTATCTTACTCCGTCTCCACCACGCCCTCCCCGAACGGCACGCGTCGAATGCGGCGTCGTGGGAGAGATCGTGGGCGGTTTCTTTATTCGGAAAGGCGGAACGTCCGCCCCCTCCCTCCTTATAAGCAGGGGAAACAGGGGCAGTTCGCCCATCTCGCCGGTTGCTACTCCAATCTCAAAAAGCTCCGCCGCTCCCTTCTTCTTCCCAAAGCTGAGAGAGAGCAGCGATCCGCCCCCCATCGCCACCAGCACCACCAACACAGTCGATCTCCCCCACCACCTCCGCCATGGCTCCTAAAGCCGACAAGGGGAAGGGCGTGAAGTCGATCGAGTCGCAGCGGCTCACGGCGCTGCGAAAGGAGCGGGCAATCTCCCCCCCCCAAGCTCGCCGCGAAGGAGCTGAGGGAGTATTACTACCTCTTCTGGTCGACGGAGACGCGAGCGCATCCGCGCATGAAGGTACTCTCAGCCGCCGCTTCGGAAAAGGCTCCGAATGGCTATCCCTTCTTCGCGTTGTTCTTCTACTGCGGGCTCTGCCCGCCTTTCTCTAAATTTTTCTGCGATATTATGAAGACCTACGGATTCCACCTCCTTGACTTCACCCCCAATGTTGTTCTGACCATGGCAGTTTTCGCACATCTCTGCGAAAACTTTGTCGGAGTCCATCCAAATGTAGCTCTTTTCCGCCACTTCTTTATGCCCCGAGTTGAGAGAGGAGAGCCTTTATCCGTCGGAATCGCCTGGATCTCGAGAGCTGGCAAGAAGGAAGCTTATCTGGAGGGAGAGTTCCGCGGCAAGTGGGAGGAATGGAGAGCAAACTGGTGCTGGATCGTCGAGGAGAACCCGCAGCCGTTTACCGCTCAGCGCCAAGCTCCAGTAGTGCACGGCAGCGATTGGAGCAGCGTGGCTCCGGAAGACGATATGTTGAGGATTGCCGTCATCCGGATCCAACGCCTCAGGCTTGCCGGGCTCACTGTAGGCGTCGTTGGCGCAGATTTTCTTCGCCGCCGCATCGCCCCTCTACAGGAGAGGAGGAGACCCGCCTGGGAGTTCCAGAATGCGGCGGACATCATGAGGCTGCGCCCGGGCCTCAACTTCAACTTCACTGTCCTGGAACACAACGCGATGCTCCAGGAGCTGTTCAAGTACGACCCTGATCATCCCGAAGTGTTCAGGTTGCCGAAGGGGGTCGTTCCGCTGTGCAACAACTCCTCACTCGGCCGCATCCATGCAATGATGCCGCTGTGCGATTCGCATGGAATTGTCCCAACTTGGCAAGAGCCTGCAGACGACGTCGTGCAGGCGTTCTTCGACGGCTTGGTGGAAGTGCTGGTCCGCTCCGATGAGCAGAAAAGCCTTACTCGTGACACCACGGATGCGGAGATAAAGCGCATCGCCACTAGGCTGGAAGAGGCGGGGGCAGCCGCTACCGCGGGAGAGTTTGGATTCACCGTGGAGGAGGCAGAGGCTGCAGAGGCGGCAAGCCTTGCCGAGCGAGAAGGGCTTGCCGGTGAGGGAGAGCTTGCCGGGCCTGAAGTCGAGACGAGCGAGCCCGCCGAGGGTGCAAGCGGCTCGTTGAAGATCAACTCCTCTTCCTCCTCATCTTCAGACAGCTCGCCGCAAGCAGAGCCCCCAGCTCCACCAAGAGGGCGTCTCCGCAAGGCCGGGGACGTAGCAGAGCGGTAGACGAGTCAACAGCCGCCGCGCCGCGCGACACGCTCCACCGCGGCAAGCACTGTTGCCGCGGGAGCGTCTCACGCTGCTGCGGCAACTGGAGCGGGGTCCTCCCGGACCACTTCTTCTCTTCCTGCCGCTTCTCACGCCGTGGCGGCGGCCGGAGCCGGACCGTCTCAGACCACCGCCACTGGCCCCGCCAAGCGGCCAAGGGAAACTACTCCTCCGCCCTGTCGCGCCGGAGGTGGGCCGGACTTCGACCTCTCCGCGCTCAGCTCCGACGAGGAAGAAGAAGAGTAAGATCCTTTGCTGTACTTGTAGTTCTTCAATTCTTGCTATTTTGTCTTGTATCTGATTTGCTTTACTCCGAATCCATTCCTTTTCAGGACTCTGACCCAGAGACCGGCGAAGAGAGCCAAGGTCCCGGTGATTGTCATCGAAGACGATCCCACCGCGACAGCAGAGGGTGTGTCCGAGACCACCTTGCTGGACCCGGCAACTATTCCCCAAAGCAGCCCCCAGCGCAGCCCCCAGCGTAAGTATATGGTTTACTTCCCGCTGTTAGGCGCGCATGGGTGCTCTTTATTTGCTGACATCTGACTGTTGGTTTGTGTAGGAGCAGAGCAGCCTCACCAGGAGCGCCCGGAAGCAGCCCCCGACATGCCATCTGCTTCGACTACACCGCCAGGGGAGGATTCCCCGGCAAGGGAGCGTTCTTCGGCAAGGGAGAATTTTCCGATAAGGGAAAAGTCTCCAGCAAGGGAGAGTTCTCCGGCAAGGGACAGCACCAGCGACCCCCCGATGGCGGAGACCGTGACTGTAGAGCCCAGTGCAGGTAATCCTCTTGCTTGAAAACTTTCCTTGGGTTCTTCTTCTTCTGATTTTCTTTTTGGATATTTGCTTGACTTTTCTCCCTTTTCCGGTCGTCAGATCCCTCTGTCGTGGAGCCGATTGAGATCGAGGTCGCCGGCGAGGAGAACGCGCGCGGCAATACCGACGACGGCGCTGCCACCGAAGAAGGAGCTGGCGCTGATGATCCTGCCGGCGAAGAGGCCGCCGAAGTTGCCGCCGCAGAAGCCGGCGAGGGGTCTGGTGATCGCACTGACGGCCCCGAGGCCGCAGGAGCGTCGGGCTCCGAAGAGCCCCAGCCCGACGCCTATTTGAAGGCCGGCGATGGCGTCTTCATCAAGCTCCCCTGGGCGTCAAGCTCCAGGGCGCCGGTCGAAGGAGAAATCTTTGATGGAGAGGTGCTCGCCTCCGCTGGGTTGACGCTGGTTGACGCACCGAGCAGCAGCAGCGGCGAGCCTGAGGAAGAGCGGCTGCTGCGGAAGCTGGTGTCGCTCTACCGCGCTCGGCAGGCCAAACTGGAATCCCGAGAAGCGCTTGCCGCGAAGGCGGGAGTGGACATCGAGAAGCACGTGGAGGAGCTCCGGGGTCTTAACCAGGAAGCTCTCCGGTCCCTGGCAGAGGAGCGGGAGCAATTCGCCGAGGAGCGGAAACCCTTCTTGCTCGAGAAGGCTGAAGTTGAAGAGCAACAACGGCTTGCCGCCGAGAATTTGTCTGCGTGGGAGGGCGAGTTGGCGAGTGGAAGGTCAACCTTGACAGCCACGAGGAGGAGCTTGATGTGCGTGAGCAAACAATTGGTGGGGCTCTCAAGGAAGCAAAGGATGCTGCCGCAGCTGCCGAGGCCGCCAAGAAGGAGCTGGAGATGAAAGTGGCGCAGCTGGAGGCCGATCTCAAGGCGAGCGGTGAAGAGCTTGCCGCGCTCAAGCATGAGCGCGAGAAGGACGCCTACACCTTTGGTGAGCTGCAGGGTCGTCTCGCCGAGACGGGCAAGGAGCTTAGCGCCGCCAAGGACTCCAACGCAGATCTTGAGTTGAAGCTGGCTACTTTGAGTAAGACGCTGGACGACGCCAGGGAGCAGGAGGTGGCCTTGAAGAAGGAGATCAAGGCCGACGAGGCGCTGCTAGCGAGGGCTGCCGAGACCCAGAACACTTTTAGGGAGAATGTGGAGCACTGGACGGAGGGTCTCGTGGAAGTTGCCCCATCCATCGACAGGGAGCTGGCGCAGCTGGGGATGGAGGATCTCGGGTATCCCTCTGACGAGAACCTCCAACCCAGCGCCAAGCTGAGCTTGTTCTTCAAAGGCGTGGCAACGGCCCTCCAGCGGCTCCAAGAGAGGATCCCAAAGCAGCTGGCCGACGAGTCGCGCAAGATCTGCGCCGAAGCTCTTCAAAAGGTGTTGGTGAAGGTGGCTTTCCGCAACCCAGGCCTCAACCTCACCAACATCCTCAGGACCTTGCCGCCGGATGCTGATCTGGAGGCGCTCAAGACCCTTGTCGCACCCATTATGGACAAGGTGAGCGGTATCAAGAGAGTTGAGGGCGATCGCGTAGATTAGGCTGCCCGTTTTCTTCTTTTCTTGTCGCCGCTGGTCATGTTATGAGAACAATCTGTTAGAGCTGCGACGAGCCATCTTGTAATATAACTCTATTTTGGGTAGAGATTGCTATGTTATTTCCTTTACTTGACTCCTTCCTTTGTATGTTTTTGCTCTACGCTTTTAGGGAACTTGTCGGTGCAGGCACCTTAGCCGGGAGCGCTGAGTGCGGAACGTCAGCAGCCTGCTGGCGATGCCGCGACCGACATGAAACCTTGTCGCAACTAGTCGCAGCTCACATAAGTTGTTGAGCGGACTCGAAACAAAGTAAGGGCGCAACTAGCTATGAGTTGGTTCCTCCGCGCACAGGTTTTCCATACAAAGCACGGTCGTTCGAGGAAGATAACTTAAAAATTTTAAAACTGATTGCTCAAACTTTGGCAACTTAGCTTTTCTGTCGTTTGCTTCCCGGTAAGGCGAAACTTTCTTGAACGACGCCTGGTCCACACCATTATCTTCTTGCGTGGCAGGAAGCTGTGCAGCCAGCGGTACGCGGTGGCAAGCGGCGCTGACAAGATTGCCATCATGGCAAGCGGTGGCGTCCCTGACGGTCCCTTTTTGCACTATTTGGGCGACGTAGATGGGCATTTAATGCCTTTGTCCCCGGCCGTCAGGGTTAGGTATGATACACTGTACAGATAGTTGTACCAACCGCAACACCTTTTCCATTTTTACCCTTGTCTGCTTTGCCACCTGTTGGTGACCCCTTGAGCATATAAAAGGAGGCCCATGCGCAAGGTAGAAAGGGTTCGAAAGGTTCGGAGGTTCAGAAGCCAGAAAAACACCCACGCTCGGTCTCGTTAGCAGCTAGTGTGTACTGTAACACCCAGCGCTCCCAAGCAAGAACTCAATACAATCAGACAAGCAGCAGTAGGAGTATTATCTCTCCGGAGAGCTCCGAAGCTGGGTAAACTGCTCGTGTGCTTCGCCTCGATCTGCTCTTTGTGCGATCTCAGCCCACAAATTTCGGGTTCCTTTAATTATACACCATGCAAAGTTCAGATATCAGCCCACAAATCTCCTTCATTTAATTATGCACCATGCAATATTCAAATATAATCCAACAAATCGCGTAATATAATACCTCCTTTAATTATGCACCATGGAAAGTTCAAATATCAGCCCACAAATCTCGTAAACACCAACGTTTTATTGCTCGATCATGCAGTGTGCAAAGCATCTCCCACCTTGCATATGAGGAGTCCGTTCAATTAGCTCACGGCAGAAAATGATGTTGAACGTATATAAATTTACGAGAATCAATTTTGTGTACCAAGGTGGGACTATTAAACACGTAATATCTATGGTCATTAAGACGGCGGGGTCGAAGATATATTTTTGTGCCCGCTGATCATGTTTACTTGCGTTGACGGACTTTGGCCCATCAGCTGGAGCGTCGGGCAGAGGCCCAATTGTGTGGCCGTTGTGCTTCTCCGAAATAAAAACAATACAGCCGTCTGTATTCAAGATGGTTTTGTTGTCTAGTTGATCATGGTGGTCAGAGTACTATTGTGAGGTGTGGGTTCGAATCCCAGGTTGATGTATTTTTTTGCAGCATTATTATTAGGTCGAAGGTCCAACTTAGCAGCCACTGGGCCACAATGTTGCGCAGCCCAGATACGAAATTCTGGGTGAATTATTTATCGCCCACACGCCTTCATCACCACTCATTTTGCAATGTATGAATAGATGACATCAGCAGAATTTTTTTTTTGTTTTCGGCTTAAAAATGTTGTATCTCCTAAATAAAAAAGCGAACTAAAAATCCGTTTTCACCATTAAATCCGTCTCGACGAGATCTTCAAAACTAGACCCCATGTTGATATGTTTCGACGAAAAAAAAAATTCCCAGAAGTTGCCACGATGTTTACACTGCAGTTGCCATATGGTTCAAACTAAAGTTGCCATGTGGCAATTTTAGTTTGTAGATCATGGCAATTTTAGTATTTTGATGATGGCAACTCCAGTACTTTGAACATAAAAATTATTTTTTGTATGAACCATGGCAATTTTACGTGCATGTATCATGGCAATTTTAGTTTATGGTTCATGGCAAGTCTAGTTTCTTAATTCTCCGTTTTATAAATGTCAAAATTTACTTTTAAATGTAGAAGAAAATAGCCGAAACATATCATGGCAACTTCAGTGTAAACATCATGGCAATTCATATGCAATAGACATGTCAACTTTTAATCTAATTTTTTTTTCATCAAAACATATAAACATGGGATCTAGTTTCGAAGATCTCATCGCGAGGGATTTAATGGTGAAAACGGATTTTCAATCGGATTTTTGGTTTAAGAGATAAAACATTTTAAAAACTGAAAATCCAAAAAGATTCTTGCATGCATGCATGCGGTGAGATGGCAATATGTTTACACTAGAGACGTGTGGTGCGTCTCCCTTCGCACCACGCGAGTGGCAGTTAGCGCGACCCATATTTATTTATTTATGTATGCATAAAAATTTAGTACCACCTCGGATAGAAGAAAATATCTATGACATACGAAATAAAAATCTGAAAAATATGTTGACGGACCAAACCATGACGGACCAAACCAAGAATATCACCTCCCTTTAATAGTAGGTATAGATATAGATATAGATATAGATTCGTTGTAGGCATTGAATTCTTGCTGTGGTCAACCTGGGTGAAGTTTGTAAAATCTTCAAGTCATGTTCGCATGCAGAGTGTTGGAACTTACACCTGGTCGAACCCAATGTTGAGTCTTTCTGTACATCTAGAAAAGTTGTATAACATTTTTGACAGTTTTCTCTCTTACTGGTGGATGCCATCATGTTATGTATATTTTTAACGTACGAGATTTTGAGGATTAATCCCTACCAAAATTACCAGCATCAATGCATGCCCTGTAGCAAGTGGGATTATTTATTAGTACTTTCCAAAACAACGTTTGCCAGGTGAATACCTACTATAGATTTCGTGCGTTGGCCTGGTATTTTTGGAAGAACTTAAACAAAAAGAAGGTGCCAGGCATGCCTCTAATTACTCTCCAGAAATGAAAAAAAAGACCCTTTTATTGCTCTCCAAAAATGAAAAAAATACTAGTGTTCACAACAGCTTACTTGTACGTATATCACACACATGGAGTACTTGCATCCGAGCTCAAATGCTCCTGGTAAACAGTAAAATCAGGGAAAATAGTAAAAGAATTCAAAAAATTCTGATTTTTTTGTCGTAAACTTTGACAAATGTTTTATGTGCTTGCAAAATTTTATCATGAATGAACATTCCTGGAAGTCGTGGAAAGAAAACAAAATTGACACTCCAAAAATGCTATTTTCGAAAGCATTTTGAATTACTGATTTTTTTGCCATGATTCCACGAATGTCATTTCGTGATAAAATATTTCAAGCAGTGAAAACTTTTGTCAAAGGTTACCACAAAAAAATCGATTTTTATTTTTTTTTATATTTTCTTTCGATTTTACTGTTTACGCAAGCTCATTTGAGCTTGGGAGCAGAAGAACACTTCCGCCATATACATGTAATGAAAGGGGACTGCGTTTCTACCCCATTTTGAATTAATTATATTTTTCAAAGTTGTCTAGAGCATGTGCAAGAAAAAAGAAGATCAATTGACTGTCATGTTATGGTACCAAAACACTTCTATTTTTCAGAGAAAAATGGTATCAAAACTTGAATTACATGTCTATTGAATTATTGATCGATCGATAACTTAAATCTGATCGATGAAATGAAAAGCACAAGAACGTTCGTGCGACTGCAAGATTGCTAATGCGATCTACCATATGATCAGTCCGCTACCTTGATCATGCTTTTTTTCCTGGCAAATTACTTACATTTTACACTGCACGAAAAACTTACATACTCCCTCCGTCCCATAATTCATGTCACGGGCGTAGTTCATTTGAGATTTTGCAAAAAAGCCCTCCTAGTTTCAAAACTATCTGAAACAAGTCCCTCCGCCCCCGTCTTCTTCCTCTGTCGTCTCCACGGGCCAGCGCCGCCCAGCTGCGCGATTCGCCGCACAGCAGGAAGTGCTCCGCCGCCGTCTCCACATACCTGCTCCACCTCCGCCGCCGCCACCCTCGCCAAGTACCTGCTGCGCTGCCGCCACCCAGACTTGCGCCGCCGTGATCCCCTCTGGCCGCGATTACCTGCGGGCGTCGGCAGAACCTCCCGGCATGTCCTCCTCGAGCTCGGGTGTGTCCTCTTCGAGCTCCCGCGCGTCCTCGTCAGCTCACGTGCGTCCTCCTTGAGCTCTCGCGGATCCTCCTCGAGCCCCGCGCGTGCGCCGCCGCAGTTCCTCCCAGCCGCAATTCCTCACAGGCATCGCCGGAACCTGCCTTAGTGATCAGGTGGACCAGGAGCTCGCACGCTTCCTCCTTGATCTCCCGCGCGCCCTCCTCAATCTCCCGCGCTAGCACGTGCTGCTCCTTCTCCCCTACCCGCACGCCCGTGTGTCTGCTTCTACCCTACCGCCGGTGGAACTCCTCTGCACATAGTGTTGCTCGTTTGTTGCTGCTCGTCTGCCCATACTGCTGCTCATTTGCTGCTGCTCGTCTGCCCATATTGTTGCTTGTTTGCCCATACTGCTGCTGCTTGTTTGCCCATACTGCTGCTGCTTGTTTGCCCATACTGCTGCTGCTCATCTGCACTGCTGCTTGAGTTGTCACCAGAGCTCCTATCATTAGAAAGAAGAAGGTACAGTATTGTACATAGTTGCTTCTCTGCTCCTTGTGCTCTGAACAATGTTAACTGAAAAAAAAAATCAGTAGATGCAGAGCAATTATGATCTGAACAAACACTGTCTCTAGAACTGTTACCACATCAGATTTTAATGTTGATAATCTGCTGATAATTCAGTCAGTCAGTGGAGTAGATGCATAATTCAGTGGATGCATGATCTGTTGATAATCTGCTATTAGTAAAGTAAAGAAACATATTTCTACCTTCTCCATAAGTGAAACACACAAACTACTGATGCTAAAGTTAAATTCAGTTGACAATATTACTCCTACCCGTTTTTTCAAGATTCACCAATATAAATTCAGTTAAACTACTAATACTAAAGTTAAATTCAGTTGACAGTATTACTCCTACAAGTTTTGTCAAGATTCACTAATATAAAATTCAGTTAAACCACTGATGCTAAAGTTAAATTCAGTTAAACTACTGTAACTTAAGTAAAATTTAGTTAAAACTACTGTAACTAGAGTAAATTCAGTTAAATTTACTGTAAGTAGAGTAAAATTCAATTAAAACTACTGTAAGTAGAGTAAATTCAGCTAAAACTACTGTAAGTAGAGTAAAATTCAGTTAAAACTACTGTAAGTAGAGTAAAATTCAGTTTAAACTACTGTAAGTAGAGTAAATTCAGCTAAACTACTCTAACTAGAGAAAATGGCTTATGTTTAGAGCAAAGTGTTTGGCTGCCATGGCAGCCTTTCTATAAATGAGTATGCAAGTCAAACAAGGAATGGGTGCCATGGCAGCCATTTGTAGAAATGGTGCCAGGGCAGCATTTCTTGTTTGGCTACCGTAGCAACCAAACTAGAAATGGTGCCATGGCACCTATTTCTTGTTTGACTTGCATACTCATTTTGTGTGTGTATATTCTTGTTGCGGTGTACTCATGTTTTGTCATTGATGGCAGGAACACATAACTATGGATTTGAACTTGATGCCTCAAGAGGAAGAACATGAAGCTATTGATTTGATTGATGCCTCAATAGGAAGACGGTGAAGGTATTAATTTGAATTGGATCCTTGAAGAGGACGAACCTCAAGTGGCAGATAATGGAGCTATGGATTTGAACTTGATGCCTCAAGAGGAAGACGATGAAGCTATGAATTGGATGCCTCAAGAAGATGAAGGGAAAGAGGATGAAGCTCAAGAGGAAGAGGATGAAGTTATGAATTGGATACTTCAAGAGAAAAGAAGAGAATTGTCAGATAAGGAGAGGCATGGTGTTAACTTCGCCTTGCTGGTAATCAAGCTCAGAAATGGGTCTGTTCAACTAGACGACAAGCTGCTAGTCTCAAACCTGTTGAACATAAGTGTATGATCTGTTGAAAGAATCTGGGAAGACGCCAAAAAGTAAATTGCTGATGACAAAGAAGTAGATGTCTCAAGCAAGAAGCCAGGAAGATCTGGCCGAAAGAGAAAGGAGCTGGGTCTAGCGAGGACCTCAACAATCCCACTGAATAAAAGAAGGACAATTCGATCTCTAGCATGGTCTATAGGTGTGGCCCGATCAACCCTACATAAGAGGTTCCAGTTGAATGAGCTCAACCGCATCACAAGCACTGTGAAGCCCCACCTCAAGCTAGAGAACAAGCTTGCGACATTGAAATTTTTTATGTCCATGCTCGATGACATTTCCATCTCAACTTCTTGGACTATGTTCAAATCCCGGAAGTCTGACATAGGCGTCAAGATCGTTCGTTGCCAGGAAGCATTGGCTGATCTCCCAGATGAGATCGTCTGGGAGGATGGATATGGAGCAGTACGCCGCCATATCTGGCTGCAGCTAGCGGCGGTGGATTGACGAGGGAGGTGTTTTTTTCGTCGAGCTGGCAAGGCTTGGGTGCTGGGTGGATCGGTTGGCTATACGCTCGTATGCTTTGTGCTGTGTGTGCTTGTGCTGGATGGATCGGTTGACTATACATAGACACACATATTTTCTCTCGGCGGGTCTTTTCCCGCCTGCAAATGTTTCAAACTTTGCAATCCAAACTATTCTGGTGTGCGTGAAAACGTACGAGATTTTGAGGATTAATCCATGCCAAAATTACAAACATCAATGCGTGCCCTGTAGCAATTGGGATTATTTATTATTTTCCAAAGCAACGTTGGCCGGGTGAATACGTACTATAGAATTCCTGCGTTGGCCGGGTAGTTTTGGAAGAACTTGAAAAAAAAAAGGTGCCAGGCATGCCTTTTATTACTCTCAAAAAATGAAAAAAAGACTAGTGTTCACACCAGCATACTTGTACGTATATCATTCCATGTCTATATATATATATATATATATATATATATATATATATATATATATATATATATATATATATATATATATATATATATATATCTCCTTATACTAATTAGGCACTTCCTAGAAATTCCCACGTTAATTAGAGAAAATTAAAAAAACAGAGGCCATTGATTTGGTGGGTCCGAATTATAATGGTTTGGGTCTAATTTAGTTTTTTTCAATGAAGATCGAATTTTATTTAATCTCAGTACAAAAAATATAACCTGCTTTTTGGGGTCAAACATATAACAGATTTGTTATTGCTCCCGAGGAAAAGAAATAAGACCCAACTTGACCCAATCTCCAACATGCATATATTAGGCTTTAAAAAAACTCATTTATACCAATCTAAACAAGCACGTTACAAAGTCCATACCATTCTAGATTTAAAAAAAACTCAATATGCGCGTTACAAAATCCTGAGAGCATCTCTAGCAGACCCTGTAAAAGGCCCCGACCTGCAAACCTCCGATATACTGGTCGGCGCGGACAAACCTACCCGAGCAGACCCCGCAAACCCGTCCGAGCTGTAAAAAATTTTGCTGGGCGCGGCAAAAGTTCGCCCTCAACCTTTAGATTCACGGGGTGGGATGCCGACCCGAGCCCGCCCCCTATCCACAGCGAGATTTTGCGCGGGGGAAATTTCCGTGCGGCCGTTCTCGCTCCCCCCTCCTCGGCTGCCGTTGCCCCGCCACCGCGAGCTCTGGCCCATCTTCCCCGCCATACTTCGCCATCATGGAAGCCTCCCAGCAGTCCCCCGTCCCCTTGGACGTCGCGCAGGTGCAATCCCCTCCGGCGGAACTCGTCGCCGGCCATGTCGCCCCCGCCGTTGCCCAAGGCCCCAAGGCGCCTGCCCACAAGCGGCAGGCAACGTTGTCGGGCAGGGCGGTAATCTGGCTGGCCCCGTCCGAAAAGCATGCGCGCCGGGCGCCACAGCCGCTGCGCGATCTGCCTAGCCGCCTCCGTAGAAGGTGGGCAAGGTTTCGGGTATGAAGCGAAAGAAGATTGCTACGTAAAGGTCGGCGCCTTCGTCCACTCCCGCCACCCCGGCGAGATGTTCCCCGACGGTGCCATTCAACAGCACTTCTTCCCGCGCAAGCGAGGTGTTTGATCTCTTGTTCTTGCTTTGGTTTTCGGCATTGTGGTTGTTCTTGACTTGATGCCGCTCAATGTAGAGGTGGTTCGAACAATGCCACAGCCGAGTCCATGAACTTGTTGGACACCAACGCCGTCGACATAGATAGGGCCCCATTTGCTGATTTCGATTACAATGAAACAGAGGGTGGCGTGCATGATCATGGTGGTGAAGATGAAATGGAGGAGGTAGATGACGGGGCGTATGAGGAAGCACAAGCAAAAAAAAGCGTGATGTCGAAGAACTACACGATCTTGGAAGATCAAATCTTGATCAAGGCTTGGAGTGTGGTCTCTCTTGATAATTGCACGGGTACATCTCAAACCTCTAAGAGATATTGGCAAAGAATCAAAGATCAATACTACCGCATGATAGCCAAGCATCCCAATAGGACACCATGGACATTTTGGTCGCTCCAAGGGCGTTGGGACGTGATCAAGTCGATTTGCAGCCGTTGGGCAGCTTGCTTGGAACAAGTATGGAATGAACCTCCAAGTGGAACCGTGTAATCTGACTATGCGAGTTCATTTTTGCGTCCCAAGTTGTGCACATCATTTTGCATCATATGAAATGATTGCATCATTTGACTTAGTTTAAATTATGTAGGACAAGATTTCCAAACAAAGATACAAAGACATGGAAGCTTCCGAAGGCAAATTTTTTAAGCTAGAGCATTGTTGGGATATGCTCAAAGAGTGCGAGAAGTGGAAGTTGATTGACAAGGAATCCCCATCGAAGAGAGGTGCACTTACGAACATGGATGAAGATGAGGATGATGATGGCCCAAGAAACTTGAACAAGCCCGATGGTGACTAGAAGACAAAGGAGAAGATCAAGAGGGAACACGAAGCATCGAGCTTGCGGGACAAGATAGATGCCATGGTCCACTCAAATGAGTTGATGTTAGCGAAGACATTTCAGACAAAGAAAGAGTTGTCTGAGAGAAGGGCACTGGAGAAGCAAGAGAAGTGGCAATTGCTCAAGGATGAGGGATTGCGCAAGGCGGCCATTGAGGAGAGAAGGGCACGTGCCGCTGAGAACAAAGCCATGTCCAAGCTTCTTGCCGAAGAGAATAGGATCATGACAATGAACCGCAATGACATGCATGACATCACCAAAGAGTGGCATGACATGGCAAGGAGGGACATCTTGAAGAGGAGGATGCTTTCGTCGGCCGGTGCGTGTTACAGTGCGGGCGATGTTTTCTCATCGGGATTTGGAACCAATATCACCGATGCGTTCAGTGCGCCCGCTGGTGATGTCGGCGTCGGAGTTGGAACAAGTGCCGGCGATGGATTCGAGGGCGCCGATGACCTCGATGGAGGTGCTGCGGAGTGAAGAGTGACAAAATGATCAAGATGTGGTCTTCGCTTTTGCAAGTCCTTTTGCGTTTGTCCTACAAAACTATGCTTTTATTTGCGCGCGAACTATGTTTTATCATTTGAATTTGAACTCATTTGTCGGAATCGCTGTCAAATTCGCTTATTCAGGGTTTCGGTTTGCTGGTCGACGCGGCGGTCCCCGAGCAGACACCGGCTAGCCGACCAATAAAAGAGCATCTTCGACGAATATCCTTTTATACGGGTCCTTTTGCGCGGTCTGACTCTGCGGCCGCCCGCACTGACTCACAAAGACGTTTTTTCGCGAACAGTAAACGCCTTTTGCGGGTCGGCGTTATATGGGGTCTGCTAGAGTTGCTCATCCCACATACGCGAGTCCTTCTCCCATGTGTTTAGATTCTTTTCCCTAAAAGTACTGCCACGTACGAGAGTCCTCCTCCCCTTGGTTTCTCTTTGTTTTCCTAAAAAAACTCAGCGCCTAGATTTGACGTACACATGAGGAGTCCTCCTCTCTTTCATATCTATCTTTGTTTCTCTGAAAAAAACTTAGCGCCGTCTCCTCCAAGATTTGATGTACGCAAGAGGTGTTCTCGCTCTGTTGCACTCCAACCGAAAATCTGGCCGCCGTCTCCTCCAATATGACTACGGAACCAGCAAACTGCATCTGATTGAATCATCCAGTGCAGGATGTTGAAGCCACCACTGCCTCCCCAAGTCCTCTTTGATCCATCATACTGATTTTACGGCTCCAGGGCTCCATAGCAAGCAGCAACAATGGCCGAAGTTCCCACCATATAGGTCAAATTTGCGTAACCGTGCTGTTGGCCGGAACCCTCCACTCTACACCACAACAAGTTTCATTGATATCATGTAAGCAACACGATATTTTGTTTCATGTCTGATCCACATGCTGATTCGATCAGGAAAAGTTGAGACCACGCATTCTTTTAGGACCGACTGAATTGAGTTGTAAGAGCATTGTTCATACAGAAATATTATATGGACCTTCTAGGATATCATTTTGACATAAAATCAATAAAAATTTGTATCTGGTATGTTTCATTGCTAGCATAGTTTATCTAGATATCTTATCGATGACCAATCACTGTTAAAAATAGTATCAGATGTTGAGTGCTATGGTGCAATTATTCGTCTAAAAATATTGTTGTCCAGTTGTTGGATTTGTTGTAAGTTTGTAACTACTTCTGACCTTTCTAGATAAATTCTTGTGGTTGCTTTACAGACCACTGCTCATAGAATAGTTTATTTCATCATGGTGGCATGTAGGTTGTACTCAACAATTCCATCTGTAGTCCAGCTACCATGAGGCCTCAATTTATGTGTGATGCATGTACGAAAGCATATGTTTAAGAATAATCAGCATCTTCGTATAAAATATTCCCAATTTCTTATATTCAGTAAGTTCATCATCAGTAGTTTGATATCATTCATATGTCAATGGTAAACTATTTTGGACGTATGACATAAATCATGTTTCAAAGTTTCCATAACAACAACAAGGAATACCAAGGTACCTCATGGTTTAGCTCAGTTAGGAGAAAGAATATTTTGGTTGTGAGTTGACCTGTCGTTAAACGTGGATTTGTATGATTATAACCAACCTGTTTATTGGTCTATGAAGTTCTCTGCATTCACAAAAGTTCCCCCTAATTCAGCACCGTGATCCCCTGACCCGAGACCTAGCCCCCGCGTCGTCCCCCCCGCAGGCGACTCGGGTGGCGGCGGCGGCGCGGCTCCCCCTCTCCTCTCCTCCTCCCGACCCTCCCTCGACCTCGCCGCCGGCGCAGCCGCCGCGGCAAAGCCCCTCGCGGTGGCTGGCGGTGGGGCCCATCTCTCTCCGCCGCTCGGTGCGGCGGCGGTGGCTCCCGGCGGCGACGTGCGAGCGGCGTCGTGGTGGGCGACAGCGGCGGTGCGGCGGCTGCGTGTCTGTGGTGGCGGCGGTGGATCGGATCTGGTCACGGGCTGCAGCGGGCGGTTCTGGTGGACCCCTTCTCTATGGGCTTCGGCTCGGTCTCCCTCTCCTCTCGGTCGGGGCTGAAGCTGGTGGAGGTGGGGGGCGTGCCGGCCGGATTTGACGCGACTGTTCCGGCAGGCGGCGCGGGTTCGGGCAGTGGCCGGGTGTGGCTGGTGCTCCGGCCATGGGCGGTGGCGCGGGGAGGTCCGGGTGGTGGCCTTCTGGTGGCGTGGCGGCTACATGGTGGCCGGCAGCATTGCCCGCGGCGGCGGCCGGCTTCTGCGGCGTCGGCTCGTCTACGGTCAGGCTGTTTCTACCTTGCTTCATCTCGTCGTCGTCCGGCCTCTACTTGACTCGAAGGCCTGGCCCGCTCCAAGTTGCGGTCCATCGCACGTCTCACGCCTGGTGCTGCGGGACCGGGCTCCTCTCGTGCCCGGCAGTAGGACCAAGCTCGTCTCGTGCCCGGCGTCAAGATCGAGCCCGTCTCGCACCCGGTGCTGCAGGACGGGGCGATGGTGGCCATCTTTGGCCGGCCTATTGGGTCTCGGCGCTAGGGCCGCTCAGGGGTGCGAAAGGCCGAGCCTTTCCGCTCGTCTCTTTGGTTGGTGTAGCGGTGGGTCTCGGGTGAGGTGGCGTCTTCGTCTTGGATGCCGGGGCAGCGGCCCTGGTTGTGGTAGCCCGGTGCTCATGGGCAGAGCCCGTGGCTGGGTGCTGCCCGGTTGTCATGGCCGTGTGGGTGGCGTGATGGCCGGGGTGTGGTGTTCGGTGGCGGTGAGTGTTGGCCGGGGTGAAAACATGTTCTATCCCCGGATGGACCACCGGCGGCGAAGCTCGTTCCCTTCTTGATGGCGTCGTCGCGGCTCTCATTGCCCGTTGTGTTGCTCCAGGGGAAACTCTGACCCTCGGGTCGGGCGGTGACGGCGCTCCGGTGTCGTATCCTTCCTGAAGGCGCCGCCTTGGAGTCCACGGTTCGCCGTATGCGGCTTCATCTCTTCGTAGATAGGGGTGGTGTTGCTGCACTCAGCGCCTATGTATCATGCCTTGGGTGTGTGCGTTTGTGGTGGCGTGAGTTTGTACTGCCATGTTGATGATCGTTGCTTTATTTATAAAGCGGGGCGAAAGCCTTTTTCGGTAAAACTAAATAATGACTAATTCTATACCAGTACATATCGAGGAAAATGTATGTTGTGTTGTTGTATTTGCAACAATCTGCTTGATTTATTTCTTTCCATTTCAAAGAATATGGATGTCTATTTGATGTTATATTCTTCAGATTAGGTATTTAACATGCAAGCCAATATAGAGCTATAATTTTACTAATGAAATCATGTAGTAGATCACAACTTCAACCTCATATTCGATCGACGAACTTTTTAGTTCTGCATAGTGACACTTCGGATAAACAAAACTGGATTCTTCATAGACCTTTTTGTTCTTGAAGGTAACCTATCCTCTCTTCTTTTGCATGAATAAGTTAACAACAACTCGTGAATAAACAGGAAATCTAACTTATAATTTTTTTTTGCATGCTCAACTATTGGCTTCTAATGGCATGTGATGAATGAGACGTGCCTGACTACCTGTTGCTACTCAAACTAATGGTGCCAAACCTAATTGGTCTGTAGAGGTTAGTTTATCCGCGGCTGTTGAATATATGCAGAGGTGTGTCACTTTTTTTTTCCATATTAGTTGTGTGCTTAAAGCATGGGATCTTTGATATAACCATATGATGACGGTTCATGTACATACCTTTAATGGCTCGATGAAATTTAAGTATTTAGCAAAAGAAGTGGTTTGTGTGAATATTCGTACCAATTTATATTACAAGGATGGGTCCATTTTTATGATTTTTTTTTTTGCTGGACAGACATTACGTGGTGCCTATTTCTTACACATTGCCACCAGCTTCAATGCAAACTGCTATTTGATATGTGTACATTTGAACTGATATTTTTATTATATTTACAAGGATGGTTCAATGTTGGAAAATAGTTTCCATCCTCTACGTGATCTCGGACATGCATGTTATTGTAACTGCCTTCATTTCATTTGTTGGACATGCATGGAAAATAGTTTATGTTGGTCCTATTGGCAATCGATGTTTCGGTTCCAAGTTTCACTTCATTTATTTTTCTTGCATTTATCTGTGATTACACTATGATTATATATGTTGCTCATGTATGAACTCGAATGCAAAAGTAAACACGTAAACCTTGAGAATTAATTGGGAATTAAGACTTCATATAATGAAAACGATTTTAAATCTCTATATGACTATAGTGTTTGGAATTCAGTATTGATAAATGAATATATCTTTGATATTTTCGTAAACACTTTAGTCCTTTCTTTTCTTCAATATAGTCACTTGATAATAATGAGAGAAATGCATATAAATATACACCCCTTTCATGTACTTCATATTTAATTTAAAAGTTTATGTCTACAATATGTATTGGGATAGCGCCATTATCACAAAGATAGTACGTTTAATTTAAAAGTTTGTTTCTACAATATGTATTGGGATAGCACCATTATTATCAAAAAAAAAAACACTAGCCCGTGCAGGTGCATGGGTTGTTGACTAAAAAATCCCATGTTAATTAGAAATTAGGAGCCGTTTATTTTGTGTGGATCCGTGTTATTACGGTGCAGATCTGCTGATAACTCACTATACGAGCTTTGACGTTTAATCATTTTCTTTGACCTGTTCACATTTAATATTGAAAGAGGTTTCAAGTTATTCCCTCAAATATGTTGGATCTGTTATATTTTATCAATCTGACCTCCCATTGGTCATCGGAAATCTTTAAAATACGGAGTCCTGTTAGCATAAGAAAAAATCCAGCAGGCCAATGAAAAAAATCCCTACACGCTTCCCACGCAGGAAATCTCCCTGGTGTCCACTTGTCCTACTATTCCTCTGTTTCCTATACCACATGATGCCCGCCGTCGTCTCAAGCGGCTCCAGCCGCCAGTTCAAGATTTCCTTCGTCCCATGATCTACCATAGCCAGGGCCTCCCAGATGGTCGACACCGCCAGCGTCTGACCTGCCCCTCAGCATGTCGCCCTTGGATTCTTCTCATAGCGGCTCGCTGATTGTCTTCCTATGTACGCATCTAGGCTGCGCTGGCCAACGTTGGGCCTGCCGTTCAGTGTATCGTCCTTGGCTTCTGCCCACAGTGGCACACTGATGTTTTTCTCAGTACGCATCTAGGCTGCGTCCTAGCCCGACGACCAAGGAAATCCAGGTCGCTCCTTTTTCTGCAGTGCAAGGTATGCACTGTACGATTACAGAGTTTCTACCACTGATTACGAGAAGAATTTTATTCTTCTACTAATAAGTTATTAAAGGCTGCGAAAACTTATTAAATTAGCCGCTTAATGTTTCACAAATTAATCTGTAGGCTAAGAAGACTCTGTGTGGTTTTATCCCCAGTTGACAAAAGGACTAGGATGTTCTTTGTTTTTTAATATGCATGCAATTTTGTATAAGTAGAGGACAATGGAATTGAAGTATCTATCATAATCTCACTACTATGCTCTGAAATAGACTTATTCTTACATGATAATGGAATTAAAGTTCACGCATTAGAAGGATGTAAACTCCAACTAGCTCTCCTTGGTTTCTCTCTTGGTTAATAAAGCTTGCAGGCTGCGCGGCGCCCACAGGCCATAGACTCGACGTTCATGGCGGAGTATATTATAAAATGTCCATGGTAGAGAAAGAGTGCTAAAGCTTGGATCTGCAGTGGTTTACATCAACATGCACTCTTATATAATGGTCAAGTTGCGGAAAAATGAGCATTTCTAACGATGGCTGCATGGAGTGGTAGCAACATCTGCAGATTAAACAACGAATCCTCCAATGTGTAAGCATCATGCAGTGGAGAAGATGCAACATCATTCAGAAAAATAAACACGTTGACACCATTCGCTTACAGTTATTTTGGGATCGATCAAGTATAAGCCAGGCACTAATCAAATGCACAGGAGGAAATTTAATATGTCATTTTCTTTAATATTACGTGTTTGTTGAATATTAGTTAAAAGTCAATCTCAAAAAGTTCCATATATTGTAATTGATTGCTAAAATATAGTTAAGTTGTTTGGCTTTCTTCTACATGTTTCACTAACTTTTTTGGATAGTTATAGCAATCCAATTTGCAAGCAAAAATTTAGATATGGTTAGACTATTTACCACAGCAAAAAAGAATGCTTTGGCACCATTTTTTTATAATGAGCTGTAACCAGGGTAATTATTGTTGAGGTGTCTTTCTATTATGTACATACAACATATCATTTATATTATTTCGGTTTTGAGAATACACGCAAAACTGCTTGGAAACATAAACATGTACTTTTAGGTATTCTTATGTTTATGCCGAACAAAAATATTTGCAAGCTTTGCTCTTAAAATTAGTAGTCATGTTACCAAGCTAGCCTTGCTGAGTGTATAGTTGGCGCCAATGTTGTACATAAATACTATTTTTCGCCAACCTTGCCTTATCATGTATTTCACATGATGTGGAATTATAACTAACTGTATGAAACTTATCCATGTGTGTTGTGTTATTTTCTATATAATTTACAAGTGTAGCACATTAGTCTATTCATTAAGATTGTAAGGTCTTTGATTATATAAAATGATGTATGAGATTCTCGAGCCATCATCTACTAATGTTTTGATTTTTTTTTATGGTCTGCCCTCTTATTTAAGGCCTGGGTGAGCTAGATGAGTTGCTAGCAGTAAGTTCTTTGTGACACGAGTTTTCCTTACATAACTCAGCGGCTTTAATGTTCTTTTGCGCATGCTGCATAAAAATATCATATTCCTGTATACCAGAATTTTTGTTGACTTATTGGTAACCAGCTCCTAAAATATTCAGTTTTTTTGTGTCCCTCCATTTATGTACCAGATCTATGTTAAATTAGAGAGTGCAAGAGGAAAAAAGGAACATGAGGACGACTGAGGGCAGAAAGTCACATGGAAGGAGACAACAAGAAACCAATATAGCATAGATGGGCGATATTCGGATGATCTAGGAGCAATTCACTATATTAGATACTAACATTCAGACTATTAAGTATGCCACGGTTAATCATGTAGTAGTGCCTCTTGCAGCATTATTTTACACTCTTAGCTTGATTCAATGAAATAAATTTCTTTACCTCCATGGATATATATACCTTTGACATTGATTGGCATCAACTATCATGTTAGGTTACAAAGTTCATGTTGTCGAAGGCATATTTCCCTCTTACTTAGCAAGATGATGTACAAAATATAAACATCCATATTCGTTGAACTAGAACTAATCTCTCAGATATCTACTTATCATTGATTGGCATAATATATGTTCCTAGATCCCGAATGTATAATTGTTCCATTACACTCAACTGATAAGGAAAAAGCCATCTAACCGTGCCATATAATTAATATTTTAGCGTTTGTTTTCTGTACCAATTACTCTCTTTAGCATTCACTTCCTGCCATGCATTTTTGTGTTTTTCTTCTTTTTTCAAACTAGTATGCTACTCCTGATGGGAACATGTCCTGAACACTAGAATACTTATATTGATATGTTCATGACTATAAATTTTATCAACTTCACTTTTGTAAAGAACTATGTGGTGAAATATCTAAACATTGTCTATTTAGACTGGCAATCCATGAGAGCAAGATTTTCTCTTTCAAAAGCAGACTTCTTTGAGTTTGTTTTCATGTATAGATGTTTGTGGTAGTTTACCTTAGCTTAATTTTTGTTGTGGAAAGCTAAATTGTTTACTGATGGATGTTAGAATTCTGCCACATAAAATACCAAATAGGATCAAGAATATAATATTCCCTCTGTAACTTAATATAAGACATTTTTTGACACAATGATAGTGCCAAAAAATGGCTTACATTAAGTTACGGAGGGAATCTTTTCTAACACTAAAATGGCACAATTATCAGCAAACTAAAACGTTGCAATCTCTATATGCTCAAAAGGGCATTGACTGAAAAAACTATAAATATCCACATGAACTTCTTGGATGTTCCAATCAATATGTTGAGTAATATTGCACATGAATTAAGTTTTGCATATAATAGGCATGTTGGTTCAGAAAACAATATTAGTACTCCCGTCATTGGAATATATTTTCATATTGTATTAATTATGTATTGTGAATGTGGATTTTCAATTCACAAATTTGGTCAAACTTATTAACAAAGTTGGCTTGACGAAAAACTAATAAGTGTAGCAATCTGAAGTAGAGGGAACGTTATTACTATGATAAGGGTTTATCTACTCCATGAACAATCAGACATATCTTAGAGAATGTGACAAATTTTATTTCCATTAATTAAACATACTATGTCCATTGATTCAAGAATGTTAATACTACATATTTCTTTGAAATCCATTTGCTGCTTATTTAAAATTACTAGCCAGTGCAAATGTACGGGTTGCCGACTAGTAGATGTAATGAAAGGGGACTGCGTTCCTATCACATTGTACTTGACTAAACCTTAGGCAATGGATTAATTCTAATTTCCAAAGTTGTTTAAATCGTGTGCAAGAAAAAAAAGATCAATTGACTGTCGCGTTAACACTTTCATTTTTCTGAGAAAAATGGCAATTAAACTTGAATTGCCAGTCTGTTGGATTATTGATCGATCCATATCTGAAATCTGATCGATGAAATCGAAAGCGCAAGAATGTTCGTAGGACTACAAGATTGCTCATGTGATCTACCATACGATCATACGGCAATCCTCTAAGCATGCTTTTTTTTTTGCAAATTACCTACATTTTACACTTACGAAACACTTACATACATTTTAAATTCAATTAATCATTAATTCTTATAATACACAGCGGCAAAAAACAGTGCAGCCCTCCAATCCAATGTATGGATTTTCGCTGGCACAACTTCAGCCAGCATATAGTTTTCCATCTCTATTAAATGTTGCCTTACTGTCTTTTAATCTTTAAAAACATGCAACATGTAGTTTTGCATTATATTACCAATTTAAAAAAAATGAGGTTTTCTTCATTGCCCACTTGCTAAGATATTATTGTTTTACCTTCATATAGTGTTTAATTTACCCCCTCCAATAGGTAGTTTGATTTTTTTTTCAAGTTGATGCTTAGTTCAGGCTCACCGAAAGTTGAACTATCATATCCGTGTGGGATTTTGTGCTTTATTTCGCATATGGAATTCTCAAAAGGATTGTATTTTTCATATAATGGGCTTCGAAACTTTTTGTTGTTTATGCTCAAGGCTATCGGTTGGATCCATACATGGCCTTTACATCGCCAGAAGGAGGCGCGGGCTCTAGCTGTTTATTTGTGCAACCAGTCGGCAGTGGTCGCCCATAATTTATTCAACTAATTGCTTGAGGGTCTAATTGGAGGATTTGTGATGCATGAGGCCTCACTTTCACTAGTAGAAAAAGGGCCATTTGTCCCGGTTCATAAGGCCCATCTGTCCCGGTTGGGGAACTGGGACTAAAGGGTTGTTACTAATGCCCTGGGCCTTTAGTCCCGGTTCTTATACAAACCGGGACAAATGGGCCTCCACATGGCCGGTGCTGCGAGCCCAGGCAGGAGGAACTTCGGTCCCGGTTGGTGGCACCAACCGGGACCAATAGGCATCCACGCGTCAGCTGTTTAGGGGCTAGGGTTTTTGTTTTTTTGAAAGGGGGGTGGATTTGGGGGTTTTGTATGGTTAATTAAGGTGTTTCATATATTGTGTTAGGTAGCTAATTAATTAATAGAGAGAAGTGTCCTCTCATATCTCCGTGCTTGGCCGACGCTACGTACTATACGTATAGAGAGGCCCTCGACACGCTAGCTAGTAAGAAAATGAAGGAAACCATTAAGTACAGAAGTTCGTCATGCATACCGAGAGAAGTGATCGACCTCTCCTTCTCCGAGAGATTGGTCGAACAACAAGTTTTCGTATTATCTATCCGACGCTACTGGCTACATAGATATACAAAATGTAAGATCTCTCACAATCCCCTAGTATCTCATACAATATGTAAGAAGTCGGTCGGGGGGTGCTCGAGGGTCCACGAGACAGGGGGCCGCGCCCTATATATTAAGGGGCGCGCCCCCTATCTCCTGGGCTCCTCGAGGATCTTCTGACTTGATCTCCAAGCCTCCCGGATGATAATCTTCCAAAAAATCACGATGCCGAAGGTTTCATTCCGTTTGGACTCCGTTTGATATTCCTTTTCCTCAAAATACTGAAACTGGCAATAAAACAACAATATGGGTTGGGCCTCCGGTTAATAGGTTAGTACCAAAAGTAATATAAAAGTGTATAATAAATCCCATAATCATTCAAAACACATAGTAATATAGCATGAATACTTCATAAATTATAGATACGTTGGAGACGTATCAGTGGCCACGCAGCGGGCATGCGAGTTTACGCGCTCTAGAGTTGGGGCACTGGGCCACCGTCCAAACCACGACGTATCGCCACCAAACCATGTATTTATGATTAAATAGGTACTTATGTAACTATAAATGATTTTTGAAAAAAAATAGCAAACTATGAGGCAGCTGCAGTTCAAATTTGACCCGCTTCCAACTGAATCGGCGGGAATTTGTCGTTTACACCAGAGGTGGATCAAAACTTTTGACACCCAACCATTTTGTCAATTGTGCATTAAATATGGCCTAGTATTTTATAAAATTGATTTGGTCCAATTTTGCAACAAATATATGGTAGGTCCTTTATAAAAACACTCATTTCGGGCACTCGGAAAATGGAAAATGAATTTCCGTGCAAAGAAAATGAAAACTTCCTTAGGCAACTTTGTTTGCCATTCCAAGATGCACCCTTGTGCACAATAGGAGATTATTTGAACAAACTATGCCATGAATGTGGCCATAAGATTGATCATTTGGCTTGAAAGCCATGAATCTTCACGCATGATAGCTCATTTCTGAGAACACTTTTTAAAAATAATTTCCGTATTACAAGTTTTTCATTTTTCCTGGAAACTTGGTCACATATAATGACACAATGCGAAGGTTTTCCAATTTTTTGATTTTATTTTAATTTTTATGCCTATTTCAAAATGCGGTCAAAATGGTGGGCTTGACCGTTCCTAGCTAGTGGTTGAATCTTGGAAATCTTTTGATGTTTCTCTGATTAAATAGCTACTTATGTACCTAGAAATGATTTTTGGAAAAAATAAAGAGAAAACTATGAGGCAGCTGCAGTTCCAATTTGACCCGCTTCCAACTGAATCGGCGGAATTTGTCTTTTTCACCAGACGTGGATAAAAACTTTTTACACCGAACCATTTGGTCAATTGTGCATTAAATATGGCCTAGTATTTTAGAAAAATTATTTGGTCCAATTTTGCAATAATTATTTGGTAGGTCCTTCACAAAAAACCTCATTTGGGGCACTCGAAAAATGGAAAATGGCTCTTTTGTTCAATGAAAGTGAAAACTCGCTTAGGCAACATTGTTTGGAATTCCAAGATGCACCCTTGTGCACAATATGAGATCATTTAAACAAACTATGCCATGAACGTGGCCATAAGATTGATCATTTGGCTTGAAAGACATGAATCTTCACGCATGATATCTCATTTTTTAGAACACTTTTTTTAAATAATTTCCGTATTACAAGTTTATTATTTTTCCTGGAAACTTGGTCACATATAATGACACAATGCGAAGGTTTTCCAACTTTGATTTTTTTTAATTTTTTTATGCCCGTTTCAAAATGCAATCAAAACGGCGGGCTTGACCGTTCCTAGCTAGTGGCTGAATCTTGGAAAACTTTTGATGTTTCTCTGATTAAATAGATACTTTTGTACCTAGAAATGATTTTTGGAAAAAATAAAGAGCAAACTATGAGGCAGCCGCAGTTCAAATTTGACCCGCTTCCAATTGAAACTGCGGAAATTTGTCTTTTTCACCAAAGGTGGATCAAAACTTTTTACACCCAAAAATTTGGTCAATTGTGCATTAAATATGGCCAAGTATTTTAGAAAAATGATTTGGTCGAATTTTGCAACAATTATTTGGTAGGTTCTTCACAAAAAACTTCATTCGGGGCACTCGAAAAATGGAAAATGATTTTTTCGTCCAAAGAAAATGAAAGTTTCCTTAGGCAACATTGTTTGCCATTCCAATATGCACCCTTGTGCACAATATGAGATCATCTGAACAAACTATGCCACGAATGTGGCTATAAGATTGATCATTTGGCTTGAAAGCCATTGATCTCCAAACATGATAGCTCGTTTCTGAGAACACTTTTTAAAAAGAATTGCCGTATTGTAAGTTTATTATTCTTCTCGTAACTTGGTCACATATAATAACACAATCCGAAGGTTTTCTAATTTTTTGATTTTTTTGGAATTTTTATGCCCGTTTCAAAATGCGGTCAAAATGGCGAGCTTGACCGTTCCTAGCTAGTGGTTGAATCTTGGAAAACTTTTGATGTTTCTCTTACTAAATAGATACTTATGTACCTAGAAATGATTTTTGAAAAAATAAAAAGCAAACTATGAGGCAGCCGCAGTTCAAATTTGAACCGCTTCCAGCTGAATCGGCGGAAATTTGTCTTTTTCACCAGAGGTGGATCGAATCTTTTGACACCCAACCATTTGGCCAATTGTGCATTAAATATGTCCTACTATTTTAGAAAATTGATTTGGTCCAATTTTGCAACAAATATATTATAGGTCCTTCACAAAAAAACTCATTTTGGACACTCAAAAAATGAAAAAATGATTTAAGAGAACTCATTTCTCATACTCTTTAAAAAAATATTTGTCTTATTTCAATTTGTGATTATTCCTGAAAACTATAGTCAAATTTGCTGACACAATGAGAAGTTTTTTTTTTCATATTTTCAGGTCATAATAAAATAGCTAACATGATTTAGCACCTTACTTCTAGTCAATTATGACCAATTTAAATGGTCAAAATATCATACATGTATACTACGTTCTGATTGGTCAAAAGGCCTCTCACGCAGATCATGGACAAACCACCGTCGGATCCTCCTGGATCCAACGGCCCTCACCTCACCCTCTCACGGTCTCACCCACCCACCGCGAGCTACCCCTCAAAAAAAAACACCGCACACCACTCCACTCTCTCCCCGCGCAGCGAACCCTAGCGCTCTCACCCTCTCCCTCTCTCTGGATCCACCGCCGCCGCACACCAGTCCTCCTTCTGGATCCCCCGCCGCCGCCCCAACGTCACTCCCTCCCTCTGGATCTCGACGCGCCGCCGACCCCACCCCACTCCTCCGGCGTTCCCCCCACATGGTCACCGCTTGGCTCTCCCCATCGCGCTCCCGATCCAGATCCCTCCCCTCCCCACTCTCAGATCCAACTGGCCCGAGACGGAGGCCGTCATGGACATGGTCGCCACCACCGACCGCGAGTGGCGGTCCTGGTCCTCTCCCTCGTCGTCCTCGGCGGCATCATCTGGCTGAGCCACCAGATGCGACGCCGGCTCGTCTTCATCGTCTTCTCCTTCGTAGTCACCACCCGCGACGCCGGCTCTGTCGTCTCTGGCCGCGGGTACTCCACCTGGCAGCACGGCGTGGAGTACTGGATGATGGCATCCCTGCTGCTGCGGCAATAGGAAGGAGGGGCGGCGGAGGCCGTGCAGGTGCGGGATACCCGACGCCTTCTTCGTGCCCTTCCTCTCCTCGCTCAGCTTCAATGAACCGCCCCATCCCCGATGTTCGCGAAGCGCTTCTTGCAGAAGAAGCTGCACCAGGTCTCGCCCCACCCCCTCTCTCGCTCCATCCCGTCAGATTTGGGGGAACCTCGACCAGATCATCTTCGCCAGGGCTGGCCGACGGGGTTTTCTTCCGGCGCTGCCCGTGTCCGTGTTGGTGATTCTGCTTGTTTGGATGTTGCTGCAGGGAGGGGGCGGAGAAAAAGGAGAAGGTGGAGGAGGAGGAGGAGGGGCGGCCGGCGATGTGGCCCAGCTGGACGCGCAGATCGCGCTCCACTACGGCGTCCCCTACGTCGCCTCCGTCTTGGCGTTCGACCCCGTGCAGCGGCTCCTCCCCGTCGGGACGCTGTGAGTCTGCAATCTCCACTCCTCCTAACTTTGCTAGCACTGTAAAATAGTAAAGCCGAAGCTGATATATCTGTCAAGTTGTGTTACCCCCTCTGAATCCGAGCAACCATTTCTTGTGTCATATAACAAGACATCCAAATGATAAGACTGTAAAGTACAGTAGGTCATTTGTAGTGTTCCATCCCCCTTTCAATCTTAAGCTTGAAGCCCGAATGCGGTTTAGATCATTGCTCAAGTCGCTAAGCAAACCCTTGAGCACATTTTCGGTGTCCATGTTGTGTTCACTTCCTGTTGTATTGATGGTGACTGCGCTTCAAACTTCAAGGATGGCAGGATAAAAATCTTTGGGGGTGATAATATCGAAGGTATCCTCATATCGCCAAAGAGCATGCCATACAAGTATCTTCAGGTTTGGCACCGAGGCTGACCGCCTCCTTCAGGTAGCAGACACTCCTCCACACCAAGGTGCTCCCCTTCTCTGTTCCATTTGGCCTAATGTAGTTTTATCACGCACGCACATGACAACACTGGACTTGTTGCTCTGTTGCACTAGACAAATTGATGTTGAATCAACAAATTGATGTTGAATTCAAGCCAAGGTACCCATGATTAACGTCTGCTTTCCTCTCTCTCTCCTTGTGCAGCGACTGTTGATTGGTCACCACCAAGCTCAGGTCCATGGAGCTCCAGTGTCAAGGGCACAAAGGTCAGCTACCTGCTGCTCCTTTGTTGATTCTGTTAAGAACTTAATAAGTGCATGCTATACTGTTGCTTACTAGGCCAGAAGTGTTTTTTTATGCTAGAAGTCATTAGTAGATCATGAATCCTTCATTTTGTGTTGCGTTCACCAGAAAACTGCTATTTATCATGAATGCTGCTAGTTCCGGATAATTTGGGGACTACAAACTAAGTCATTACTGCTATGTATTGTTTGATGCCAGGGGAGGACCAGTGCTTATTTTTATAGCCCAAATGTTGGAATCGGCGCGCGCAGAGAAGCAGAGGAGGGCTGGAATCGACACGCAAGGCAGCAAGGTTCTCATCCACCGGGAACAAGTCCAACAATGCCTCGCTCGGCAAAGCCCAACACGCAACCAAGAACAACAACTAGGTGGCCCAACTCCAACGATTCATTGATACCCCTCTAAAAAAAAGGTGATTCATTCATGGTTCATTTCGTTCGTTTGATCCATGTGGTGATCTGACATGTTGTTGGTGCTATGTCTTCAAGACTGATATGATATCCCCTATCTGTCTGTCTGTCATGATGCTGCTGCTGCTGCTTGTTTTGCTACTAAAATATGGATCGAATTTTATGCAAAGTTTTGGTTCCAATGCACCATCTTTCCTCCTTGAATCTGCCACAATTGTGGCCCTTTTCTTTCACAAGATACAACTAAAATTCTACGCACTGACATGATCTGTTTCGCATATTTTGGTATATATACTTGCTTGTATGAACCACTAGTATCTTTTGTTGGACTGCAGCAATAGTTACAACTATGCCGTAATAATTTATACAAGATGCCATCTTGCCTAAACAATCAAACTCAACTGCTGCAGCCTCTTGTGTCACCTACTTCCTGTATGAAACAACGAAATAGATGAGCTTAGTTCTGGCACTTTCTTTTAGTGTTAAGGTTGATGTGCTTTAAATTTTATTTCTGGTAGATGAAACATCAGATTTTGACTTAGTTGCACAAATATTCAACACCCAGATTTTATTCAACTCCACTTGTCTTAGGCCGTGTGTACAATCCGATATGCTTAGAGAGGTGCTTGTAAAAATAAAACATGTTTAAGCTCAAGTACCGGCACTTGTTCCTTTAAGCTCAGACCAATACGTGCTTTTCTGTAACTTTAGATATTTTCCAGAATAGTTTGCTTGGTCCTTCATATCTAAAGCTTGCATGTACTGTAGAAGCTCTCCTTTATGCTAATACTTGCTTGCGTAACATCTTTCATGGCATACTTCTAAATGGACAAGTACGTGCGACGTCCAGCGTCAATGATGATGCGGACCATATGTTCAAGTGTTCAACTGCAGCCCCAACCATTGTCACGACACAAAGGTATGTACTCTGTCTTGCTGAACGGATATGGGCCTGATGCTTGATGTCCTTATGCCTGATGCATGTATCATGTGACATACACATAATTAACTTTGACATAATTGCTCTGTTACAGCAGATGGCAAGATGAATAGCTAGTGTCTGTTTAATTCCATCATGCACCTGGTAGTTTAATAGGTACTATTGATTGAATATGAATGTTATTCCATATACTCAAATGGAACTTCGATCTGCTGTAACTTTGAATGATGGTTTTTAAACCTTGTCGTGTATGTGAAACATTTCCATGCTCGTTTGCTGCTAAGTTTGTCAGATGTGCTAATTCAATTCCCAATTTTGATCAATAGCCATATTCTGGATAAGTAGAATGATCTGGTTAATAATAATAATAAGTAGAATGATAATATACGGGTGTATCTTTACTTTTTATTTTAAAAGTACTATGTATTCTATCAGTGACTTACCTTTTGTTCTCTTTTGAATGCTCAGATGTTTTGCATCAGCCTGTCATTGCTTGCTAAGGGAGAAGCGGGACTTGGAGAAGAAATCTTTCCATTAAGCAGATTACATGTTTGGTTGCTGTGAAGTACCAGATAGGCTAGTTCTATTTTTTTCACGATCCTCAGCAGCGCCATGCAAATACAGTAGCGTTTGCTTTTTGTTTGTGAAAACTTAGTTAGCCCACAGTCAGTCAGTAGTAGCTCAGCCAGCCAGCCAGCCTCAAATAGTATTATTGGAATGAATGCTTTGAAAATGTATCAGAACTGGGCTAGGCCCAAGATAGCTTGTGGTGATTTGTTTTAATGTCAATGGCATAATATTTTTTTTGGATTGGATCAATTTTTTCGGAACTGGGCTAGGCCCAAGTTATATTGGACAATTATTTTTGAGGGAAAAACATGAAAGGCCCAGCAAAGAAATGGCCCAGAAAAATACATGATCAAAAAGAAAATCTGCTGTTAAAAGGGCCACGCAAAGAAATCAATAAGGCTGAATTGTTGGGCCAGACCCATGTAGCAAATAAAAGCACAGGAAAAAATACATTAAAAAGGCCGAATTGTTGGACTAGGCCCATGTAGAAAATCGAATTGGACCGGGCTGATTCTTGTGCCACATCAGATTGCCACATCGGACACCTACGTGGCTTGGGGAGGCTGCTAGTGACCAAAAGAAAACAGTAGGCATATTTTGGTCGTAAACGTCTACGACCTTCTCACAGAGTAGGTCGTTAATTTCAGTTTATGACTGCCAGCTTGTGACCATCTGTTTTTGGTCACAAAAAGGTCACAAATGGAAAGTAATGACCATTCAGTGACCAATAGTCAAGGTCACAAGTTGACATATTTCTTGAAGTGACTTCATTCATATACTCATGGCATTGTTTTATGTTTGTTTACTCTTCTAGTTTGAAATCTTATATTTGATTGTCACTTTAACTTGTAGGCCAAAATGCAGAAGGGACATATAACTTCACCTCTATCGAGCCATCACATTGCTCAACCCAATCACATCTCGAGAATCTTGGAGGAGCTGGCGAGAATCAAGGAGAAACATCAGCTGATGGCGAGAATCTTGGAGGAGAAAGGGTGCAGATTGATGAAGATGTTGAGGAGGTGTACGTGCAAGAAAACATTACTGTGGAGCCCCAGCAAACTCAACCAAATATGGCTACTGCGCCCTCAAGAAATGGAGAAGAGAAAGAATCAAAGAGAATAAGGGGGGCGAATGGTGATGTGGATGCAATGATGGAGAAGTTCTTGGAAATAAGGACGAAACAGGTGGAGGATGAGAGGAATAAGCGAAGGGTCGTGGATGAGTACTCTATCAAAAACTGCATTGATTTGCTGAAAACAATGGACATCACACCTGAAGAAGAAGTCAAGGCTTTCCGAGTCTTCAAGACCCCCGAGAACCGAGAGATTTTCATGAGTGCCAGACCGGAGACTGCTCTTATGTGGTTGAGAGCTGAAATGGAATAACTCAGGTATTCCTCTTTTCAACTAGTCCATGTTACTAAACTCCTTGCTAGCCATTTAGTCCATGTTGTTGCTGTTGCTGCTGCTGCAGTAAAGACATTATTTTCTTCTGAAATGGATAGTTGTTTTAAATATATTTATGAACTTCTTTTGCAAACTATTAGACTGACTGGTTATAGGAATACTTTGCTTTCTTGTGGTTGTAGTCATTGTCTACTTCTAAACTGCTATGATGCCTTGTCCGTAGAAAATAAAAAGGGATGCTTTTAACATAGATCAGCGGATATAGATTGATTTACCTACTGTTTATGTATGTCTTTCTCATTGTTTCCATTCCTGGAAATAAAACTGCCAAGTATTTCACTCTCAAACTAATTTTGGTTTTGAATGGTTTCAAAAAGAAGGAGTTCTACATAAGAATGCTCCAGAAGAAGGGCGAAGGTGCAGCGACTTGGATCTATTTGTGTGTGCCTTTCAGTGGAAGGCTTCATATCTATTCGCTGGGTTTTGTCCATGTAATATTTTAGAGAAACTAAACACTATTTCTGAAACGACTGACTGTTGTGTGGAAGAATTTGGGAGGAACTGATAATTAAGCTCTTGTGGTCTATTCAACATATTATATATTATGTATGCTCCAAATTGCTATTATTTTTGTTAGTATTTGTGCCTGTTGAAATCTTAGAATTGTTGTTATTGTTGGGATAATAAGTGTTTTAAACTGTCAGTGTTATTGTCACTTCAGTCTGCATCTGTGTCATTACTACATGAGAATTGTTGTTATCTATATGTACCACTTCTGTTTGCATCGCTGTCAATACTATTGTCCCTGTGGTCCAGCGCCCTTGGGGACTAACCGAATGCATGAGAGTGGCATGGATTGCATACTGGCAGGGATTTGGTCCCCAAGTGGTTTTGGTGTCAAGCGGGGATCACCCAATCCTCTAGAGGATTAAATCCACTGGAGGATTAATTCCACTACTATCGAACAAGGCCTGCAGGATGGAGGAGAGGCTGGCGTGGGGTGCAAGGAGCTGCAGGGGCAGAACGGTGCTCGCTCGTCGGGCATTGGCCCTCGGATGAGTTCGATGCCTGAGTCGAGCTAAAGAGTTCCAGATGATGTTCAGACATTAATTCTTCAAAGATATGTTCAGATATCCTACAAAAACAATAGTGAAATGATTTCCCAAGCTTCATCTGCTTTACCTAATATATTAATTGTCGATTTTTTTATTTACCTCACCTCCTTTCCAGGCAGTGAGTACTAGAAAGCATTATCACGTTTCAGTGCATTTTCGTACTTTGTGAAACATTTTAATTTTATGGATATGGGCATTCAGTTGAGAACCGAGAACAATTGTGTTGCACTTCTTCAGATGATTAATTACAATTACTGTAAGTAGCAAAGGCCTGGGTCAGTTTAGAGCTTGAGTTGGAAGCTATGCTTTTTTGCATTCCACATTATGCAAAGAGATTTTTTTTCTATTCGGTCTACTTCATTCCCTTATATGTTCAGTTGTTTTCCATAGAACAAATATGTATTGATGTCATTGTCATGTCATGTAAACTAATTGCACAACAAATCTATTTTTTTGTGACTAAAAGTGAAAACGATATTTGGGACCAAAAAATTTCAAATAGCTCTGAATATAAATTGGGGCCTTGCGCTGTTTGGGGTGGAGTTGCAGGTGGTTGGAGGCGGATAACAATAGCGAGAAGGTGCATGCCATCGAGGGGTGCAAGCAGCGATGCTCCTCCACAATGGGGTGTGGCTTCAGGGGAGGGAAGGCGGCTAACGACAGGGAGATGGAGTAGGCCGTCGAGGAGTGCAAGCAGAATGGTAAGATGTGTCATTTTTCAGATGATCTTTGTCGGGGGAGAATCTGCCCGCCACGAACACCTATGGGGCGGAGCCCTTGTGCAGCGGCACGAGGCGGAGGGAGCCAGAGAGCAGATCGAGGCGAGCACGCTGGCGATTTACCCAGCCGGAGCTCTCCGGAGAGATAAGACTCCTACTGCTGCTTTGTGTTTGTATTGAGCTCGGGAGCTTGAAGAGCTACAGTAGCAGCTACCCCGAGCGCGAGAGTTGCAAAGATTCGAACCCCCTCCACGTTGTGCATGGGCCTCCTTTTATAGTGCAAGGGTCACCGACAGTGTCAACGAGGAGAAAAGGGCAAAAATGTAAAAGAGGTGGTAGTTGGAGCAGTCTTGGGAGCAGTGAAGCTACAGTCGTGAACAGTGGTTTCTACCTACTTTGTGATGGGGACAAAGGCATTTAATGCCGTCGCCGTCGACCCAAAAGCTCCGCCCTTGCGTCTCCGTGCGCGCCACGGCGATGGGTTCACACCGTGAAGTGCCACCGTGTCCCCAGCTGCACAGCCACCCGCCACGCGTCCTGGAAAGGCCCAGGTATGACGTGGGCGGATGAGCTGAAGCGGGCACAGCGCAGCTCTCCGGCAAGCACCTTGCCGGGTCTTGATCTTGCGGGCCCGGGAGCTTGCCGGGCTCTGTAACTTGTCGCTCCCCGGGCCCTCGCCGGGACGCATACGGCGCCGAGGCGTGTCTTCTATGATGTAATCTTCTAGTCTTCCTGGCAAGCTCCTCTTGCCAGGGCCTTGCAGGTGTGATGTAACCTTGAGCCTAGAACGGCCTTCCCGGCAAACTCCTCTTGCCGGGGTCTCGATCTTCTGTCTTGTATACTTCGTCTTTGAATGGCTTGATATGGAGCAGGAAGGTCTCCGGCAAGCACGTGGTAAACCCTGCCGCGGGAAGCTGCAACTGTCCGTGCACAAGTTGGGGTACTGAGGTACCCCTACCTTAGTACACCGACAGGAGCCCCCGGGCCTGGGCCACACACGGTGCCGAGCGCTGTTGGGCCAGGCCCAAAAGCAGTCTGCACGGGCACACGCGCCCACGGCGCGTCGAATCTACTTCGCATCGCCGCATCCCCGCGAACGGCACGCGTCGATTGCGGCGTCGTGGGAGGCGTACGCGGCGCATGCGGTCTTTAAGGCATCCACCCCGTGATCGTGGTGCGGTGAGGTCACTTCACCCGTCGCTTGGCCCGCTTTTTGCCACGCGGCCCTCATGCATGAGGGTCGGGCGGCGAAGGTGGGAGACCGAGCCGTCCACGGGCGGAGATGGCGAGTCGGCCCGCTCCTCTGCCCTCCTCGCTTCCCGATTGGCGGGCAGGCGGTTGAGCCCCGCCGCCCCTTTAAAAGGCGGAAGGGGAGCACAATGGTCTCACACTTCATCTTCTCCCTTCGTCTTCAGCTTCTGTTCTTCTTTCTGCCATGGAAGGAGGAAATCCTGGTTCTTCAACGGTGGCAGCGAGGGTCGCCTCTAGGCAGCGCACTTCTCCCTATCCCGTACTCGTGGCGGCGGAGCCGGCCACGAGGGGGAGAGGGAGGGGACGAGGCCGCGGACGAGGCCGAGGGCGTGGTCGAGGCGGCCGGGAGAGGCGGTCGTGGCGATCGCCTCCCGTCTCCTCCGGTGGCTCCTTTCTCGGCGGTCCATCCGAGACGATCCGGGAGTTCTTCATCAAGCTGCGCCGGCGCCTCGTCGCCGCCTCCGGCTGCGGCCCGTTCGCGAAGTGCGATGGAACCGGATCCGCCCGAGGTGATGGAGTTGCGCATGAGGGGCTGTGGGATCAGCGGCACTCGAGTGAGTGTCGTGTCCCCAGCCCCGGCGTGATGTACCGACCGAGGGTGGAAGACGTTCGCCGGATCCACAGCTTGACGGCGGGGTTTACCCTCCATTTCAAGTTAATGGAGGGCGACCTTCTCGCCGTCAAGATCTTCGGGACTCCGGGATCCGGCGACATGCTGTGTGGACAGCTCCTCCGATAGCGAAGGTCCCTCCTCGGCGAGAGGACGAGGAGGGAGCGCAGCGGCGACGAGGGGATGGCGGGTCCGACTAGGCGTCGGACGCTGCTCTCGCGCCACCGGCGACCCCATCATCCGGTCGCCGCCTTCTGAACTCCCCGGGCCGTCTCCTTGGCGGTGGCGAGGGAGGCTGCGGAAGAGGAAGAGGGTGGCGGCAAGGCCGTCACGCCGAATACGAGGGCGAGGTGCCCTCGTCAGCGTCTTGACGTCCCACCACCCGTCTTCAAGCTCGCCTCCGACGCGCCGTCTCCGCCAAGCTCTGGCCGCCCCGGGTGTTCTCTTGGTGTCTTCTGGCGCCCGTAGCTCTCCTAGGCGCCCCTTTCGCCCTCCCCGGCAAGCTTCTCTTGCCGGGGCCTCCTTGACCTACCTCCTGAACTCCTGAACAGAGAAACAGGAGAAGGATCACGGGCATCTCATCTTTTAATTTGTAAGCCCTCGGGCCTTAGCTGCATTTAAAACTTGTAATCCTCTCTATCATGTTTTTCATCCTCTATGGACTTGTATTAAACTAGGATGTTTTTAATGAAAAGTGGGGAAAGCTTGTCGGACCGAGTCCTTTACTTGACTTTGTGCCTTGTATGTTCCTATCCTACGCTCTCGGGGAGCTTGCCGGCGCGAACACGCTTGCTGAGTGCGGGACATCAGCAGCCCGCTGGCGGGTGTTGCTTCCGGCAAGCAACCTTGCCGGGCCAGTTGCAGCGCACTTGTGTTTGTTGAGCGTGCTCGAAACGTAACAAGGGCGCGAGACTTGTCGCAGCTCACTTAAACCGTTGAGCGTGCTCGGAAACAAACCAAGGGCGCAACTGGGCCGCGACTTGGCTCCTCCGCATATGGGTTTTACAAGACACGCTCGTTCAAAGACGCAGTCCCGCTTTCCCCGGTCCATAAGAGGATGCATGACGAGGGATGAAAAACTTATCTGATATCGCAGCCCCCAGCAATGCTGGCTTGCCGGAGACGAATCTTAGTACTCGCAGCCCCCGGCAACGCTGGCTTGCCGGGAAGGAATCTTGGCGCTCGCAGCCCCCGGCAACTCTGGCTCCGCCAAAATCCAGGTGCTGGTGTGCTCTTCTGGTTTCTCCTTGTTGCTGTAATTTCAGCCATGAAAACAGCTGAGATAGGTCTGCAACAGCTTCATTATTTACATGTATATGTATATAAATCCTTTCTGTGCGATTTGCAATATGATGCCGTGCCTTGCCCTCCGTATGTTTGCACTCTACGCTCTCGGGGAGCTTGCCGGTGCTAACACACTTGCTGAGTGCGGAACGTCAGCAGCCCGCTGGCGGTGTTGCTTCCGGCAAGCAACCTTGCCGGGCCAGTTGCAGCGCACTTGTGTTTGTTGAGCGTGCTCGAAAACGTAACAAGGGCGCGATACTTGTCGCAGCTCACTTAAATCGTTGAGCGTGCTCGAAAACAAACCAAGGGCGCAACTGGACCACGACTTGGCTCCTCCTGCGCACAAGTCTCTCATACGCAGGGCATCTTACAGCATGGCTTGCCACGTTACACCCTCCACTTTACACCCTTTGTGCGCTTTTACCCTACGCTTCTAGGGAACTTGCCGGTGCTAACACACTTGCTGAGTGCGGAACATCAGCAGCCCGCTGGCGGTGTTGCTCCCGGCAAGCAACCTTGCCGGGCCAGCTGCTTGTGTTTGTTGAGCGGACTCGGAAACAAACCAATGGCGCAGCTGGGACACGACTTGGCTCCTCCGCGCACAGGTTTTGCGTACAAAGGACGAAAGCACGAGGGATATAACATAAAAAAGCATGGAACTAAGGTGTGCTTTGCACAAAAGCTCGGACGACTTAGCTTTTCTATTTCTTGTTTCCTTGCAATTGCCGGTGGAGCTCGATGGCGCGTCCTCGACGACAGCGCAGCGCTCCGGGGAGATGCGCTTGCCGGATCGAGCACCAGAGCTGTCCTTGCCGGACTTGGACTGGAGCTCGATGGCACGTCCTCGACGGCAGCGCAGCGCTCTGGGGAGATGTGCTTGCCGGATCGAGCACCAGAGCTGTCCTTGCCGGACTTGGACTGGAGCTCGATGGCGCGTCCTCGACGGCAGCGCAGCGCTCCGGGGAGATGTGCTTGCCGGATCGAGCACCAGAGCTGTCCTTGCCGGACTTGGCCTTCACTGGAGGGGAGCGGGGGCGAACGGTGCGAGGAGCGGGATATGCTCGGACTCCTAACAGCGTTAGGAGGAGCAGGGTCCTGCCCCGGCACCTTCGCTTTGCTCGTGTACGGACGGGGTCCGGAGCATCCCGCGAGCCTCCGGTGTGTCCTTGCCCCAGCATGCGGATACCACCTCCTGTGGTATGGCGCTGCTGGGTCATCGCGTGCTGAGATGGACGCGGCGTGTCCACGGAGACCGAGGCGCGGTCATCCGTCCTGTCCTTCGATCTGGTGGCGCCGCGAGTGTCCTCGCTGGCGACCACCCCTCCGACGGCGTCTCCTCCGCCCACCGTTGGCTCCGGTGGCGGCGGATGAGACGCCCAACCTCCGAAGCCTTCCTCTTCGGGGCCATGGAGTAGTCGTTGATGAAGTTGCTGACGAATCTGGAGAGGTTGATGAAGAACGCGCCCGCGTGAACGCCGGATCAGGTCCGCACAACCTCGACGCCCCCTACCTGGCGCGCCAAAGATGTCGGGGGAGAATCTGCCCGCCACGAACACCTATGGGGCCGGAGCCCCTTGTCTGAGCGGTACGAGGGCGGAGGGAGCACAGAGAGCAGATCGAGGCGAGCACGCAGGCGATTTTACCCAGCTTCGGAGCTCTCCGGAGAGATAAGACTCCTACTGCTGCTTTGTGTTTGTATTGAGCTCGGGAGCTTGAAGAGCTACAGTAGCAGCTACCCCGAGCGCGAGAGTTGCAAAGGATTCGAACCCCCTCCACGTTGTGCATGGGCCTCCTTTTATAGTGCAAGGGGTCACCGACAGGTGTCAACGTAGGAGAAAAGGGCAAAAATGTAAAAGAGGTGGTAGTTGGAACAGTGCGGGAACAGTGAAGCTACAGTGCGTGAACAGTGGTTTCTACCTACTTTGACAGTGGGGGACAAAGGCATTTAATGCCCGTCGCCGTCGACCCCAAAAGCTCCCGCCCTTGCGTCTCCGTCTGCCACGGCGATGGGTTCACCACCGTGAAGTGCCACCGTGTCCCCCAGGCTGCACAGCCACCCGCCACGCGTCCCTGGAAAGGCCCCAGGGCGACGCGTGGGCGGATGAGCTGGAGCGCGGGCACACAGCGCAGCTCTCCCGGCAAGCACCTTGCCGGGGTCTTGATCTTGCCGGGCCCGGGAGCTTGCCGGGCTCTGTAACTTGTCGCTCCCCGGGCCCTCACCGGGACGCATATGACGCCGAGGTGTGTCTTCTATGATGTAATCTTCTAGTCTTCCTGGCAAGCTCCTCTTGCCAGGGCCTTGCAGGTGTGATGTAACCTTGAGCCTAGAACGGCCTTCCCGGCAAACTCCTCTTGCCGGGGTCTCGATCTTCTGTCTTGTATACTTCGTCTTTGAATGGGTTGATATGGAGCAGGAAGGTCTCCGGCAAGCACGTGGTAAACCCTGCCGCGGGAAGCTGCAACTGTCCGTGCACAAGTTGGGGTACTGAGGTACCCCTACCTTAGTACACCGACAATCTTGACTATTTTGCAAAATGTATTGCATTTCCAGGGATTAACCTCTTGCTTATTTAGTATTTCCTATGTTCTCTGGAAGTCTGAAACAGAAGATAGGGCATATTGTTTCGGTCATTAGAGGTTGGATATATAGTGGCTTGATGTCCCTAGAGCAGTCTGACCCTTCCAAGATAGGTGAACCAGATTTTTCTAGAACTCTTCCACCACAGTACATGAAAAGGAATATGTTCTAGCTATCAGCACTATTTATTGAGGACGATTGTTCCTTCCCCTTTATTTTGTCACTCTTTCGTGTCCTCGAGTTCAGAATAGATTCACCTTTGTTCTGATTCTTAATATATTCGCAGGTGCTAAAATCCTAGGTGTCAAGGCCAATGTGGTGGCGGGATTCATGTCTCCTGCGAGCGCTCGGCATGGCGTCCATAGCCCCAAAGAGCAGGGCTGCAAGGTTCTTTTCATTGAATGAATTGATTGGTTTCTCCGATGTTGTGCTAGACGACTACCTGAAACTATGGCTCTGCTATGTATCAGGCTGGACAACAAGCTTCACTCGATGAAAGCATTTCCCTTCTAAAACATTGTACTGTTGAGATGAATGCACAAGTTAGTCTTGAACTCTTGATACTAAGGTGGTTATGGGATTGCTTCATCTACGTTAGGTCAATATCTCAGCCAACCACTTAAAAATAATCACTTGCACTTCTTCCTCTGAACTCTGAAAACTGACAACTGACGACACACCAACAATTTAGCAGTAGAAGATGTCAGTGAGCACGAGTACTCAGTCAAGAGCAATGCAGTGCTAGTTACTTTACAGTATAATTTTAGATAAATAAATAAATGGCACTTAAGTTGCTTTTTTTTGCACTGAAGTTGTTAAGAAATTGTTGTTGAGTATTGTCTCACGCTTTATCTGCTCTCCCTAAAACTGTGGATTGCTATGGGCTAGAGCTCCCGGGGAGGAAGGAGGTAAACGTGGATGCAATGGATATTGTTCGGATAATAAATTGGGTGTAAACTGAGTAGTGACGGTGAGACTTACTCCATTTGCTTCTCATTTTGCCCATTTAAATAAGAACAACGTTCAGAGATTATGTGCTTATCGAAATTCAATTCTGTAAAAGACAAATATTGACATCATGCAATGATCAGTGCAGAGTAGGATAGTTATAGAGTTCTTCCTCAGTTTTCATGGAGCAAAGATTGGGTCTGTGTGATTTGTTCTAATACCAAGTAAATCTTGGTATGCATAGTTTTTGTTTGCTATTTTCGTATTAAAAAATTTGGGACTTGATGTGAAAAAGGGTGTGTTTTGACATGCTTGTAACCAAATCATGTATTAATGTGAGGTACTACATATACTTGCCTGTCTCTCTGCAAAAGCTTATGGCCCTCTTGATCCTACTAGGAACATCAAAACCAAATGGAATATCATTGAGTGGAATTCAGATGGCCATGCTGTAAGTACACCATTACTAAAAAGTATCTGGATCTGCCTTGTATAATTAAGACACACTTTCTACATGGCGCTGCTATATATTGATACTGTCTGATCACTTAACATAAGACCGGCTAGCCGATTTGCTCGCCTAACAGTCTGGTTGCATATAATAATGCATGTTTACTCTATTTAAAAGCAGAGTTGTATTTTTCCTAATATTTATATATGACAAACTTATTTCTTTGTGTTTATATAATAACGCAGTTTGTCCTCTAGCATCTGTTTTCTTCATTGCATGTCTTTTAGAATATTGGAGAGGCCCTTACAAATAAGTTGATTAACTACATGTATGCATTAAGATATTTTCCTGATGGGTTTCCCTATTATAGCTCATTGTCATATATGTAGTTTGCATTTGCTATTGTTGTTTCTCTCAATATTATCAGTATACAGTATGTGTTATGAATGTACAACTATATATGAAAGATGATTGTCTCCATTGTTACTGTTTGTACTACCATTTTTATCAATTTATTGGTTCTTGACCTACTACCAACTACTAGCAGAGATGGCTTTCTGAAATAAGCAGGCTAAGCATGAACATTCTTCTTGCTTCGCTTTATTTATATGTTGGGACATGCACAATGCTAGCTGCATTTCGTATTTGTTTAGGTGTCAAATCTAGGTGGTCTAATCTGAACACGTCACCTGCCAATCAGGTCCTTGACTGTACCCAAATGTCTTAACCATGATCAATTCTCGTGAACTTGACTTGATATTCTTATCTTCAGCCATCTGTCCCGCTCTGGTTTCCCTGTAGTGTGGAGTTTCAATTCTTGATCTGGTCTGTGTGTTATTGATTCAGCTATCTGCCTGACCATTGCAGGAAACTATTGTATTCTTCAGATTGGGGAGTTGAACCAAGTGAAGAAAGGTCACTGCAGCTTTGAGTGGAGGCATAGGTTAAATCAAAGTGTTGGATGGAGCAATTCAATAGGGCTGCTGCAAGAGGATACATATAGCAGTGATGTCATGAACCTTCCCCACTTGCTTCTGAACCTCATAATGTGCCTTTGTGTGTATATTACTATATTTAATCATTCACCCAAACCTGAATTCTATTTTTTGGTCTGATTAGACTGAACATGATAAGAAGAATATTTTGGTTGACTATGTGCTTCCTATACCCACTGTGTCTACATATCTATTCCTAAACCCACCGTGTTTACATGTCTGTTAGATTGGTGGCATCAGGTGTGCACGCCAACAAGGCTCATTTCACCATGCCGGCACCAGGATTTTCTGCACTAGTGAGATATACTCCCACCATTCCAAAATACTTGTCATGGTTTAAATTTGAAGTAAAACCATGACAAGTATTTTTTTTTGAGAAAGGCAGCAACTTTTATTCAATCAACGATTGTTCATTACATATGATGGTCCTGATTCATCAAGGACTACATTAAACCAGCAGGAACCACAATCATGTTCAGAAGATCTTGCCAGGACATGAACTACCTCATTACATGACAGATTGATATGAGTAAATAGACAAGATACAAACTTTGATGCCCTACTGTTAATATCAAATGTTATGGCACATATCTGTGATCTATTCATTGCAACATTCTTCACTTTGGTGACCAGAGTCTCACAGTCAGAAGCCACTACAATACTTTGGAAGCTAGCTTCTTCAGCAAATTCCATTGCACAGTGCATGGCAATGGCTTCTGCGAGTTTAGGACTTACATCCTGATTGACATATCTTCTTTTGACTGCTAGGACCACTCCCAGGTGATTTCTTACAACAATGCCAATTCCCATTCGCCGTGATTGTGAGAATACTGTAACGTCGACATTAACCATCACCAACCTTCCGGTGGCGGAGACCATTTTTGAACTATAGTTTGGTTCTCATGCCTTGTGGGTTTTTGTCAGGACCCCGACTCAATGCCACATCGATCTAGCATGTAACACCTCATATCACTTTGCGGCCTCACGCACGGTATTCCCACGGGTGTCACCTTACCTTTGCCTGGGACCGTTTGCGCCTTTTGGCACACGTATATGATAGTGTCGCTAGCATCCATATGATAAGGAGCCCGGGCTGACATGGCTAGTCGTAAACCCAAAGTGGCACAAAACTTACAGGGACAGGCATCCATGATCCAGCATCGAACGTGTCGGTCATCAGCGAGTGAATCCAGGCTGTAGCACTGGGCTAGCAGGACTCCGGTGAACTGGGCTGTAGCGGGCTAACAGGACTCCGGTATTCATCGCGTGACATTTCCCGAAGGGATGTATACAGAGCGAAGAAGGACACATGCCGGCCAGCCTAAGTGTTCCGGAGCAGTAGCAAGCTACCATGGCTCGGTGGAAACACTAGGAGACATTTCCCAGTAAGAGGGGCTACTAAGGATAAACAAGTAGATAGTCAGATCCCACACTTACCAAGCATTTCAATAACATACACACAATATGCTCAATATGTGCAAATACAACATGGCATCACAACATGACTCTACGACTCACGTATGTATTCATTAGGCTCCGAGGAGCGAGATATTACAAACAGGGGTCTCATGACCCAACATTCAGAGCATACAAGTCAAAGCACAAGCGGAAGCTCAACATGTCTGAGTACAGACATCTACAAATGAAAAAGGCTGAGAAGCCTGACTATCTACCAGATCCTGCCGAGGGCACAAGATCGTAGCTGAGGTAACAAGCTAAACGTCGAAGTCCAAGCGGAAATACTAGCGAGACTGAGGTCTCTCTGCAAAAACATAAAATAGGCAAACGTGAGTACAAATGTACCCAGCAAGACTTACATCAGAACTAACTACAGATGCATCATTATCAACAAAGGGGTGGTGGAGTTTAACTGCAGCAAGCCAGCTTTGACTAGGTGGCTATCCTGAACTACAACTGCAATGGAACTCTTTTGAGGTGGCGCACACGAGTCCACATATTCACCATATCAATACTCCACTATGGATCCGCTCCCGTCTCCCTACGAGAACGCCATCCATAGCACTCACGCTTATCTTGCGTATTTTAGAGTATCCATTTTCACTTGTCTATGAACTGTACAAGGGGTCCAAGTTTCCATATCCGAGGAATCCGGCTATTCGAATAGATAATGATAACCCTGCAGGGGTGTACTTCTTCACACACGCTCTCGCCACTTATCGCCTCAGACACGTCATGTACCGCGGCAACCTTCAAGCGGAAGCGGGCGAGGAGTCGGCCACGGCCTACCTAAACACTCAAGTCTCTCGTCCGGGTTTATCGCCTATTCGGGTTCCATCCGCAAGGAGATCCGCCGGGTGTCGCTCACGGCCCCAAGCGATGTGAGCAGGGTTCCCAAGCCCACCTCGACGGGTAGATCTCGCTTGGTACACCGTGCCACGGTGCCTAGTCTGTCCCAAGCCCACATGCACGGGTGCCACCTGGTAGACTACTAACACTACCTACAAACACGTAAACTAGTTGCAACTCCCGGACAGAGAACAAGGGTGATTAAGAAGCCGAGAGGGGCACTTAAGCATTCCAATGCGTGGTAGTAGCTGTTCATGGATCACCAACACAGAACTCAGTTCCTGAGGACGGCTGCAATGAGACAACCCACCATGTACTCCTACATGGCCTCTCACCGCTACCTTTACCAAATCGTGTTCACACACTTAGCTCTCAACAGTAGGACATGTTTACACACCTCCGATTCATTCCCGATGAATCAGACCTGACTCAACTCTAAGCAATAGCAGGCATGACAAACAAGCATGAATGAGTAGGCACATCAGGGCTCAAACAACTCCTACTCATGCGAGTGGGTTTCATCTATTTACTGTGGCAATGACAGGTCATGCAGAGGATAAAGGGTTCAACTACCGCAGCATGTAACAGTTGAATCGTTGTTGTCCTAATGCAGTAAAAGAGAGCAGGAGCGAGAGAGTGGGATTGTATCGGAATGAACAAGGGGGTTTTGCTTGCCTGGCACTTCCGAAGATAATATAGTTCTTCGTCGGTGTCATCGATCACATCGTCGGTACACGTCTATCGAGAGGGGATAAATACCGGCAAACAAGGAAGAACGCAATCAATGCAATGCAACAATATGATGCATGATCATGATATGGCAATATGCTATGATTTGAGCTCATGCAACTAAAACCAGATTAAATGAAGTTGGTTTGAATCAAAGATTCAAATTCAAGCTTCATATGTGATTTATTATATGTCATTTAATTGAATTGCCCTAAACAGTAGTCATAAGTTGTTCTAACATGCATGACAATGGTACATATGGGTAGATTGGATTTTTCTGATCATTTTTTATATATAATTCATTTGATTTGGAGCTACGGTTGATTTTCTATGAATTTTTAGAAGTTTTGGACATTTTCTGAATTAAATAAATCATTTCTGATTTATTTAAAATCCCAGAAAGCAATTACAGCGTCAGCACTACGTCATGCTGACCTCAGCAGGTCAACAGACCCGGTCCAGGTCAAACCTGACCGGTGGGTCCTATGTGTCAGTAGTTAGTTAACTAACTAAAATTAGTTAGTGTTAAACTAGTGCTAATCCTAGTTTAGTTAGTGGCCAGAGGCCCACACGTCAGTGACCCAGGGTCAAACTGGGCCCACCAAGTCAGCTGTCAACGGGGTCACCCCACCGGCGACTTGACTTGGCGAGGCCAACCGCGCGGCGAGCCTCGGGTTTGCATCTCCGCGACCAAGCGGCGGCGGAGGGCATCTACGGACGCTGGTGGACTCGCGTCGAGTGGTGTAGGCGGTGGGTGCAGGGGTGGCCGGTGTTGTCGCCGGCGTCGACCTCGGCGGCGGCCGGAGCTCGGGCGATCTCGGGGGCGTCGCTAGGAGGTACGGCAGGAGGAGCTGGTGCATGCGTTCGGCTCCTGGGAGCACGGTGAGAACCGCGACACGCTCAAGAGCGGGCGAAGGCAGCTCTGGCCGCGGCGGCGACATGGCACGGCGGCGGTGGGATTCGGGCATGGCGGGAGAGGCGGTTAGAGGGCGGGAACGAGCTCTAGGAGGAGGGAAAAAGGCGGCGGGGCTCACAGTGGATCGAACGGAGGGGTCGGCGAGCTCGGGGAAGCTTCTGCGACGGCGAATTGACGGCGGCGATCTCCGGGCACCGGAGATGAAGACGACGGTGGTGGCGGCGTTCCCGGGCACCCGACGTTGCGTGACTCGATGGAGAGGACGAGGGAGTCTTCGCGGATCAAAGGGTGCGTCGGAGAGGCGGGAGGGAGGCGGTGGCTGCGGCTATGGCGAGCGGCGGCGGCGCTCCGCTCGCCAGCATAACGGGTGAGGACGAGGAGAGAGCAGGGGAGAATGGGGTGTCGGCGGGTCGGGCGGTGCCGAGGAGTGGCTTGAGGCGCCGCCACGCTGCTGTCGAGAGGCAGCGGCGAGGAGCTGCGTGGCGAGCTCGGCGTCTTGTGAGCGCTCCTCTCTGCTGCTGGCGAGAGTAGCAGTGGTCGGCACGGGCCAAGATCTTTGGGCGGCCGGTGGGCTGCCAGGTGGGCTGCGCCAGGTAAGTGGCCAGGTAGTTTCCTCTCTCTCTCTGTTTTCTATTTTAATTACTGTTTTCTATTTATCTGTAATTGTTTTGCAAATAAAATACTAACTGAAACACTTTGATTAATTCTGTAAATTTTTGTGAGGAATATTTGAATTATTTTTCAAACCACACAATAAATTTCAGAATATTTGGAGCAACCAATATTTAATGGTAACTTTTAAACTCCAACTCAAATACCATAATGATTTAATGCAGTGACCAAAATGTCCTAGAAAAATATGCATTATCTCTGGTAGAGGCTTTCACCTTTTTCCATAAATCATGAACATTTTAAAAGGATATTTTGAGGTCATTGAAAATATTTTGGTTGAACCTATTTGAATTGCATTGATGCTAGGGTTTGACCAATCCCCATTTCAAATTCAAAAGAATTTAAACATGATGCAACAGATGACTAGCTAGCCTAGAGCAAACCAGAACTAGGGATGTGACAACTCACCCCCACTAACAAGAATCTCGCCTCGAGATTCAAGACGTGAGGTAAGAAGACAGAGGGGATATAAAGCTAGCTCAAACTTCATGATCCAGGTTGCACTTCATAAGAACGTTGATTCGATCATCATCTTGATCTTGACATCTTTGCTTTCGAGATCTTCATCCAACACGACGACAGGAATACACTTTACAGGATTCGATCCTCTTGAAGATCGAGCAACTCACGATCAATTCACGGAATGAGACATAGAAACATCTCTGGAGCTGAGAGGCAAAACATGCATGAGGAGCGACAGAAGGAACAATTTGACGAGGGTTTCAAAGTAGCGAGGAAATTGCCATGAATCCATAACGGGGCACCTTAGGGAAGGTTATTCGTAGGAATATCCCTTAAGTGGCAAAAAGAATTACCTTTGATTCAGAGATCATCGGAACTCTTTATACCAGCCTAAGGCAATTCTCAAGCGATCGTTTGGAGGGGTTTGGTGGAATGGCATACCCGGATTAGAATGGATGATGTGGATTACCTTGTTAAAAACAACACAAGGGATGATTTTAGTAACTGGGGAAAAACTCAACAGTAGAGAGTGAGTCCACTTTTTGAAAAGTTTTAGCATAACCGAAGAAACTGAGAGCAAGCCCAGTTAGTGCCGATGATAACACCTAGCGCTTGTGTGTGCTCTCAAGAGCTTGAGCATTTCCATATTCATCAAGGTTTTACCAATATCCGTGTCAGGGATCCTGGCAACACCACATACTACCATGATGAATAGCGATGGACGATGCAGATGCAAAGGAAGATAACACTTTCTCAGATTTCACCTTAGCGAGACCAAGGAAACAAAATCTGGATGATCGACCGAGAGGCATTTAGCACTCCGCTTCTAATGTTCTCCTTGATGTGCTAGCGTAACCCATTTACATGGGTTGGTATCTAGAACATCAAGTAAAAGGTCGGACTTCGGGAGCACAAAAATCCATAAGGAACAACTACTAGAATAAGTTCTACGAGATCCTTATGGGGAGGTGGCCAACTTCCTCAAACAAGATACTACAATAATAGGTCTTCCGGTTGGGTGTGTTGGCCACGACATCCATTTTACCGGGTTACAAAGAGACCAATATTATAGTTCTTGGGACACGTTACAACCATCATATCTGCCTGAGATTCAGATCTGGTTGGTGTCAGAATATTCCAGACTCATCAAGTCTAGAGAGAAAAATGAAAGTTTGCAACACAAATCGATGAGATGGCGTTGCGAGATTCTCGGGAAATGGACTTCGGTAGTAAGCTCCAAAACATGAGCTGGTTCTGCTACAAACATGTGAACACGTTGTCCAAGACAAGCATGACCACATGGTAGTCTTACAATAAAACACTACCGAGTTCTAGTTGGGAATCATCACCGCGGATAACGAAGTCCTTACATAAGTCATATGATTAGCTCTTATGAAGAAACTTCTTCTCCTTGAACAAATCAGTCATTGGCTTGGTGTGCTAGGGACACATATAGAATGGAGGTAGCGAGCCTATCAAACCATAGCATACTTCGCACGTGCATGACTGACTTGGGATGGTACCAGAGGAAACAAAAACAAACTTTCTCAAGCTCATGGCGGCAACTTGCACCAGATGCACGTGCATGAGAGGAAGTCACTTCTTTCATCCAAACATATTCTTCACAAATGGGACATGAAGATAATGCTTATAAAAGTTTCCAACACTAGGTTGATGTTCAACATGAGTCATGGGGGAGACAAAATGCTGCTGATGGGCTCAACAGCAACTCATCGGAATTTCCATGGAGATGGAATTCCATAACTATGTGAACAAGGTGATAGTATTGGTCAGACCCAAAAGATATAATGGTGTATGCTCGAGGAAAATCCACGAGTAAGACAACATTATGAACATCGTTGGTTCTGATTTGATTTCATGATAGCCCATACTCAAATCAAGGATTGAATAAGATGATAGATCCATTAACTGATCACGAGGGTCAATCGATGAAAATACCAGCTCTCTTCAACACACATACAAGATATCCATTAAAATGAACTTAGTTGGACAAGATTTTATATTCCAACTCTCCAAGTTGTTGTTTAGCTTAACCAACTAGCTCAGGGGTATCCTGCACAGATTCTTGGAGAAGGTTGGTTTACAAGAAACCAACTTGATCATGAGATCCATATATTGGTCAGGGGGACAACCTGGTGATACTTCCGGGAAGATAATTGGAAAATCACGAGCCACCAATAAGTTACTAAGCTCGAGAATAATCTTGCTTTTCAGGGCAAGATGATATGATCAAATAAGCAAGGATTGGCATTATCCTAACTCATTGATCGGAGAGTGCACCAGGAAATAAGGACTAGGTAGCACAATCAGTCGTAGAATGATGATTCAAGAACCAACACACTAAGAATGAAATTATTGTCCATTAACTACCAAGCAAAACAGTTGCTAGGAGTATTGAGTTCACACATCATGATTCACATGTCGGCATTCCGGTTGCAACAACGCGGAACCGAGAAATGAAAATGATGGCGAGAAGTATCACTGCGTCAAGAATTCATAAGAGGTGGTGCAATTCTCATGACAATCCTGACATAAAGAAGGTAATACTTCAAGGTAGAACAGACCAGAAGCTGGATTGGCAATTTGATCTGCGGAGTACAACTGCTTTCACCCAATCCCAGAAACGGACAAGGTACTGGAGTTTGTTTCTCCTAGTCATTCTGGAATAGAATGGCTTGACGGACCACAGAAGTAAAAGGCATCGATGAACACGAATGCACGACTACTCCTGACTATCAATCGATAGACGAAGGTCAGTATACAGCTAAAGAGAACAACTCAAAGGAACATATAATTTTCTGAGTTGTGGATGCATAGATTAGTATGTCGAGCGTAGCTCAACATTTCTTCCGGATAACCCATGCGGAAAGGGTAGAACGGGCAGATTCACAATTATGAATGGAGAACTCCTCAAGAGTACTCTGATTGTGATCCTTCGGTTCAGCGAGGAACTTCTGCCGTAAGCGGTTCATAGTATTTGGAAGAAGGAAATACCACATACCTCGAGGACTAACGCAAAGGTTACTAATAACCTAAAGGAACTAGCAAACACTATCAACATGAAGTAAGTAGGGTGAATCTCGGGTTCAAAACCCAGGAGTAGAATACCTACTAACTAAATTGCATCACGGGATGCTTCGGAAATAAAGGCTAGAATCCTCACACTGGGACACAAATCATGGCTAGATTACTAGATGATCCCCTAAGACACCTAGGGTCATAATAATAATTCCAACATATATGTCGAGGCAATAGAATACCTCAACTCAGCAATTAGTGTGATGAACCTGGCCCAAGGAACATCGGAACGGTAAGAAGGGATTTGCAAATGCATCAGACTGTTTAGAAACCTGGGATGACTCGGACAACATAACGGCTGTAAATGCTCAGAAAAGATTTGATACATTCACAAGGATTTGCATAGTCACTTAACAACATCATATCAAGGTTCTAGTTCAACTGAGAACATACTAAAAGTAGTAGAAACTGAATTGAGGCTTGAAACTATCAATTCTATAAGCCTATGGATTAGTAACACGTCATCCTAATAGATAGATGAGAAGGCCTAGTTCCTTAACCCCGTAGGAAGGATAGGATGACTCAGATCAGAAGGCCATAAGGTATAAGGAGTAAAAAGAGCCTTACGTTCCATCCCACAATCAATTCCCCTACATATAACTAAAGAATTTCTAGACTCAACTTCGACCAGTTTGGCTTGGTAATCCTACAGGCAGTCAAGCTCTGATACCAAAGCTGTCAGGACCCCGACTCAATGCCACATCGATCTAGCATGTAACACCTCATATCACTTTGCAGCCTCACGCACGGTATTCCCACGGGTGTCGCCTTACCTTTGCCCGGGACTGTTTGCACCTTTTGGCACACGTATATGATAGTGTCGCTAGCATCCATATGATAAGGAGCCCGGGCTGACATGGCTAGTCGTAAACCCAAAGTGGCACAAAACTTACAGGACAGGCATCCATGACCAAAGATCGAACGTGTCGGTCATCACGAGTGAATCCAGCTGTAGCACTGGGCTAGCAGACTCCGTGAACCGGGCTGTAGCGGGCTAACAGGACTCCGGTATTCATCGCGTGACATTTCCCCGAAGGGACAGACACAGGAACGAAGGAGGACACATGCCGGTCAGCCTAAGTGTTCCGGAGCAGTAGCAAGCTACCATGGCTCGGTGGAAACACTAGGAGACATTTCCCGGTAAGAGGGGCTACTAAGGATAAACAACTAGATAGTCAGATCCCACACATACCAAGCATTTCAATAACATACACACAATATGCTCAATATGTGCAAATACAACATGGCATCACAACATGACTCTACGACTCAAGTATGTATTCATTAGGCTCCGAGGAGCGAGATATTACAAACAGGGGTCTCATGACCCAACATTCAGAGCATACAAGTCAAAGCACAAGAGGAAGCTCAACATGTCTGAGTACAGACATCTACAAATGAAAAAGGCTGAGAAGCCTGACTATCTACCAGATCCTGCCGAGGGCACAAGATTGTAGTTGAGGTAACAAGCTAAACGTCGAAGTCCAAGCGGAAATAGTAGCGAGACTGAGGTCTCTCTGCAAAAACATAAAATAGGCAAACGTGAGTACAAATGTACCCAGCAAGACTTACATCAGAACTAACTACATATGCATCATTATCAACAAAGGGGCGGTGGAGTTTAACTGCAGCAAGCCAGCTTTGACTAGGTGGCTATCCTGAACTACGACTGCAATGCAACTCTTTTGAGGTGGCGCACACGAGTCCACATATTCACCATATCAATACTCCACTATGGATCCGCTCCCGTCTCCCTACGAGAACGCCATCCATAGCACTCACGCTTATCTTGCGTATTTTAGAGTATCCACTTTCACTTGTCTATGAACTGCATAAGGGTCCAAGTTTCCATATCCGAGGAATCCGCTATTCAATAGATAATGATAACCTGCAGGGTGTACTTCTTCACGCACGCTCTCGCCACTTATCGCCTCAGACACGTCATGTACCGCGGCAACCTTCAAGCGGAAGCCGGGCGAGGGAGTCGGCCACGGCCTACCTAAACACTCAAGTCTCTCGTCCAGGTTTATCGCCTATTCGGGTTCCATCCGCAAGGAGATCCGGCCGGGGTGTCGCTCACGGCCCCAAACGATGTGAGCAGGGTTCCCAAGCCCACCTCGACGGGTAGATCTACGCTTGGTACACTGTGCCACGGTGCCTAGTCTGTCCCAAGCCCACCTGTACCGGGTGCCACCTGGTAGACTACTAACACTACCTACAAACACCAGAAACTAGTTGCAACTCCTGGACAGAGAACAAGGGTGATTAAGAAGCCGAGAGGGGCACTTAAGCATTCCAATGCATGGTAGTAGCTGTTCATGGATCACAAACACAGAACTCAGTTCCTGAGGACGGCTGCAATGAGACAACCCACCATGTACTCCTACATGGCCTCTCACCGCTACCTTTACCAAATCGTGTTCACACACTTAGCTCTCAACAATAGGACATGTTTACACACCTCCGATTCATTCCCGATGAATCGACTGACTCAACTCTAAGCAATAGCAGGCATGACAAACAAGCATGAATGAGTAGGCACATCAGGGCTCAAACAACTCCTACTCATGCTAGTGGGTTTCATCTATTTACTGTGGCAATGACAGGTCATGCAGAGGATAAAGGGTTCAACTACCGCAGCATGTAACAGTTGAATCGTTGTTGTCCTAATGCAGTAAAAGAGAGCAGGAGCGAGAGAGTGGGATTGTATCGGAATGAACAAGGGGGTTTTGCTTGCCTGGCACTTCCGAAGATAATATAGTTCTTCGTCGGTGTCATCGATCACATCGTCGGTACACGTCTATCGAGAGGGGATAAATACCGGCAAACAAGGAAGAACGCAATCAATGCAATGCAACAATATGATGCATGATCATGATATGGCAATATGCTATGATTTGAGCTCATGCAACTAAAACCAGATTAAATGAAGTTGGTTTGAATCAAAGATTCAAATTCAAGCTTCATATGTGATTTATTATATGTCATTTAATTGAATTGCCCTAAACAGTAGTCATAAGTTGTTCTAACATGCATGACAATGGTACAGATGGGTAGATTGGATTTTTCTGATCATTTTTCATATATAATTCATTTGATTTGGAGCTACGGTTGTTTTTCTATGAATTTTTAGAAGTTTTGGACATTTTCTGAATTAAATAAATCATTTCTCATTTATATAAAATCCCAGAAAACAATTACAGCGTCAGCACTATGTCATGCTGACCTCAGCAGGTCAACAGACCCGATCCAGGTCAAACCTGACCGGTGGGTCCTACGTGTCAGTAGTTAGTTAACTAACTAAAATTAGTTAGTGTTAAACTAGTGCTAATCCTAGCTTAGTTAGTGGCCAGAGGCCCACACGTCAGTGACCCAGGGTCAAACTGGGCCCACCAAGTCAACTGTCAACGGGGTCAACCCCACCGGCGACTTGACGCTTGGCGAGGCCAACCAGCGCGGCGAGCCTCGGGTTTGCATCTCCGGCGACCAAACGGCCGGCGGAGGGCATCTATGGGACGCTGGTGGACTCGCGCGTCGAGTGGTGTAGGCGGTGGGTGCGGGGGTGGCCGGTGTTGTCGCCGGCGTCGACCTCGGCGGCGGCAGGAGCTCAGGCGAGCTCGGGGGCGTCGCTAGGAGGCACGGCAGGAGGAGCTGGTGCATGCGTTCGGCTCCTGGGAGCACGGTGAGAACGGCGACACGCTCAAAAGCGGGCGAAGGCAGCTCTGGCCGTGGCGGCGACATGGCACGGCGGCGGTGGGATTCGGGCATGGCGGAGAGGCGGCTAGAGGGCGGGAACGAGCTCTAGGAGGAGGGAAAAAGGCGGTGGGGCTCACAGTGGATCGAACGGAGGGGTCGGCGAGCTCGGGGAAGCTTCTGCGACGGCGAATTGACGGCGGTGATCTCCGGGCACCGGAGATGAAGACGGCGGTGGTGGCGGCGTTCCCGGGCACCCGACGTTGCGTGACTCGATGGAGAGGGCGAGGGAGTCTTCGCGGATCACAGGGGTGCGTCGGAGAGGCGGGAGGGAGGCGGTGGCTGCGGCTATGGCGAACGGCGGCGACGGGCTCCGCTCGGGCATAACGGGTGAGGACGAGGGAGAGAGCCAGGGGGAGAATGGGGTGTCGGCGGGGTCGGGGCAGTGCCGAGGAGTGGCTTCGAGGCGTCGCCACGCTGTCCAGGCGAGGCAGGCGGCCAGGGAGCTGCGTGGCGAGCTCGGCGTCTTGTGGCGCTCCTCTCTGCTGCTGGCGAGAGGAAAGGGTGGTGGCATGGGCCAAAGCCACAGTCTTTGGCCGCCAGTGGGCTGCCAGGTGGGCTGCGCCAGGTAAGTGGCCAGGTAGTTTCCTCTCTCTCTCTGTTTTCTATTTTAATTACTGTTTTCTATTTATCTGTAATTGTTTTGCAAATAAAATACTAACTGAAACACTTTGATTAATTATGTAAATTTTTGTGAGGAATATTTGAATTATTTTTCAAACCACACAATAAATTTCAGAATATTTGGAGCAACCAATATTTAATGGTAACTTTTAAACTCCAACTCAAATACCATAATGATTTAATTCAGTGACCAAAATGTCCTAGAAAAATATGCATTATCTCTGGTAGAGGCTTTCACCTTTTTCCATAAATCATGAACATTTTAAAAGGATATTTTGAGGTCATTGAAAATATTTTGGTTGAACCTATTTGAATTGCATTGATGCTAGGGTTTGATCAATCCCCATTTCAAATTCAAAAGAATTTAAACATGATGCAACAGATGACTAGCTAGCCTAGAGCAAACCAGAACTAAGGATGTGACAGTTTTGTCATGCTGAAAGTATTCAACAAGATGAAATCAATATAGGCTTTAATCTTCCCAGCCACACGATGCGGATGAAGCAAACCCTCCCCGTTTCTTGCACTATTTCTATTGTACCACATATGCCATATAGCCACGGCAAAAAAGCATAGCTTGCAGGTCACATGCATTGTCTATCCAAGCCAACAACCATTGCCGAATATTAAGGAACATCTTTAATTTTAAAGATATATGAAAGGATGTTTTCAGGTCAGCCCAGATTTCACTAACATAATGACATTGAAAGAAGCAATGTTCCACCGTTTCAAATCTATAGGAAAAAGGGCACTCATACCTAGTCTGTATTGACGGCGATGGAGTTGTTCTCCAGTAGGTAGACAATTATGAGCCATTCTCCATAGGATAACTTTCATTCTCCCTGGGCATTGTATTTTCCATAGCTTCCTCCATGTATTTGTTGTTTCCTCCAGATTAGAGGAAGATCCTTTACCAGTCAAATGAACAATCTAGGAATGGTTGATCTCGCAAATATATGTAATAACCTTTTGCCTAGTGCGGAGGCGGAGGATGAGGAGGATTCGGAAACTACAGACACGGTAGAGCCTCTTCTGATGGAGGGTGCAGTTTCTGTCGTCGCCAATCCTACTTTCCCGCAGGGTGTTGAGGAGAAGCCCAAACAGCCCTGGAAGCGGAAAATTTATCCTACTTCGGCAGTACGCAGAAGTGCCAGAGTTAAGCTTGAGAAAAAATTTCATGATGATTTATGAAAGGACTCTTTTGGAATAGCAGAGGTCTAGCTGACTTGGCTAAACAAAGATTCTTAGAAGAGACAACGATAGAACAACAGTTAGATTTTATTGCACTATTGGAAACTGGACGAGATAATTTCACGTCACAGTTTCTTCAAACTCTCTCCAGTGGTATCGATTTTGACTGGCACATCTTACCACCTAGAGGAAGGTCCGGCGGGATTTTACTAGGAGTATGGTATGAGACGTTAGAGGTGCTTAATGTGGTTCAGGGAGACTTTTTTGTTAAATTCAAGGTGCGATCGAAACTGGATGGGTTCCGATGGTCTCTAATAGCTGTATATGGGGCAGCACAACCTGAATTTAAACCTGACTTTCTGGCTGATCTGGTGCGGATTTGTGGAGATGAAAATCTGCCAATACTAGTCAAGGGGATTTTAATATCATCTGGAGGGGAGATGAAAAGAATAATGACAACTTTGATGGACGATGGTCTATGATGTTTAACATGATTATCGAGAGTCTCAATTTGAGAGAAATAGAGCTCATCGATACACAGTTTACATGGGTCAACTCGTTACCTATTCCGACTTATGAAAAGCTGGATAGTTTACTTGCTAGTGTGGAGTGGGAACAAAAATATCCATTGGTGTCGGTCCATGCGATGCAGAGAGCGATCTCGGATCACACACCACTTCATTTAGATTCAGGTGAGGCTATCCATGTGGCAATAAAAATATCTTCTCCTTCGAGCAAAGCTAGTTTGAGCGAGAAGGATTTATGTAGATGATTGCACGAGAATGGGCTAAGCCGGTTAGTGGAAGGACACATATTGAGAGATAGCAAAATAAAATTAGACATCTCCAACAGTTTCTGAGAGGTTGGGCCAGAAATGAAAGTGGGATTTACAAACAAGAAAAAGAGCGTCTTACTCAATTGATTGAGGCACTACACTTAAAGGTTGAAGCCACTCTTCTTTCTGTTAATGAGCAACGAACCAAGTCTGAGCCTGAGCGGGGTCTACGGGCTCTCTTGAGAGAAGAGGAGCTGAAGTGGGCGTTGCGCGCGAAAATGCTTAAGGTTGTCCAAGGGGACGACAATACACAATTCTTCCATATGGTTGCAAATGGTAAACATAGGAAGAAGAAAATCATACAGCTTGAACAAGACGAGGGGACAATAGTGGGACATGAAAATCTGAAAGCATACATCTCTAACTATTATAAAAAACATTTTGGACCCCCGAATACAACTACGGTGTCACTTGATGAATCTGTAATTGATGATATACCTCAATTACAGGCAGCAGAGAATGATGTTCTCTCTGCACCGTTTACTGAAAAAGAGGTTCATCAGGCAATTTCCCAAATGAAGCCGAATAAAGCAACGGGACCATATGGGTTTCCAGCTAATGTTGGCATATTATTAAAGATGGTCTTATGCCTACGTTTCACGATTTTTTCGACGGCCATTTGGAGTTGTTTCATCTTAACTTTGGTACGATAACGCTGCTACCTAAGAAAGATGAGGCTGCTCGAATCGAACAATTCTGGCCCATTTGTCTACTGAATGTGAGTTTCAAAATCTTCACAAAGTTGGAACCAATAGATTTACATAAATTGCTCATTTGGTGATCCAACCAAGCATGACAGCATTCATGCCGGGACGACACATCCTGGAAGGGGTGGGTGTTCTACATGAAATGCTTCATGAGATCCACTCGAAGAAACTGGATGGGGTTATTTTCAAAGTGGACTTCGAGAAGGCCTATGATAATGTCAAGTGGCCTTTTCTTCAGCAGGCAATGCGCATGAAGGGTTTTAGTGAAACCTGGAGGAACCAAGTGGATACCCAAGTCCAGAAAGGTAGTGTTGGCATCAAGATGAACGATGACATCGGTCACTACTTCCAGACACATAAGGGGTTAGGACAAGGGGATTCCATGTCTCCTCTTCCATTCAATATTGTGGCAGATATGCTGGCCGTCATTATTGGCAGGGCCAAGCAGCATGGCATGTAGAGGGTCTAGTTCCTCATCTAGTCAATGGAGGGGTATCCATTCTACAGTATGCTGATGACACTATCCTATTCATGGAACATGACATGGCTAAGGCACGTAATATGAAACTTATCTTGTGTCTCTTTGAACAATTGTCTGGCTTAAAAACTGATTTTCATAAGAGCGAGGTGTTCTGCTTTGGGAAGGCCAAAGACGAGGAACACACTTACAGACAATTGTTCGGATGTGAATCAGGTGCTTTACCATTCAGTTACTTGGGTATACCGATCCATCACCGTAAGTTATCGAATAAATAATGAAAATGTATTGAAGAACGAATTGAAAAAAACTTAGCTGCTAGAAGGGCAAGCTTATGTCATATGGAGGACGGCTAGTCCTGATTAACTCAGTACTGACTAGTATGCCGATGTTCCTACTTTCGTTCTTCGAAATCCTGAGAGGGGTTCGGAACCGACTTTATTTCTTTATATCTCGCTTCTTTTGGCAATCTGATGAAGCCAAGAGGAAATACCGTCTCGCGCGACGGGATATCCTTTGCCGACCTAAAGACCAAGGGGGTCTTGGTATTGAGAACTTAGAAATTAAGAACAAATGTCTTATGAGCAAATGGTTATACAGATTAGAGACAGAGCCAGAGGGCATGTCGTCTCAAATCTTGCGCAATAAGTATTTGCACTCGAAAACACTAGTCCAGGTTACCATGAGACCGACTGCCTCGCCGTTCTGGAAGGGACTTATGCGAACGAAGGACCTGTTCTTTCGTAGGGTCAAATTCTTGGTTGGCAATGGGATGTCAACAAGATTTTGGGAGGATACGTGGTAAGGAAAGACACCTCTGGCCGTCCAATATCCTACTCTCTATAATATTGTGCAATGTAAGGAGGATTACGTTGACACCGTCCTTCAAACAATTCCCTTGAACATCTAGTTCAGATGTGTGTTAGTTGGTGAGAGATGGACCACCTGGATGCACCTGGTTCAAAGATTGATGGAAGTTCAACTCTCCGACCAGCCGGATTCAACACAATGGAAGTTAAGTAAGAATGGGATGTTTACGGTGAAATCTTTCTGTATGGATCTGATTAACTCTGGCCCCCTCTCAAGGTCGCCGCACATTTAGAAGGTTAAGATTCCTTTGCATATTAAAATCTTCATGTGGTTTGTCCACAAGCAAGTGATACTTACAAAGGACAACCTAATTAAGAGGCGATGGGTAGGCAGTTCGCAGTGTTGTTTTTTTGATCATGATGAAACAATACAACACTTATTTCTTGAATGCCCACTTGCCAAGTTACTTTGGAGAACAATTCATATAGCTTTCAATATTAATCCTCCAGTAGATATTGCGTCTTTATTTGGGACGTGGTTAGCTAGGGTTGAACAGATTACTGCAGCTCGTATTCGGATTGGAATATGTGCGCTATTATGGGCTATATGGAACTGCAGGAATGATATGATTTTTAACGGACAACACACTTTAACTTTTTTGCAGGTTATTTTCAGAGCTACAGCTTGGATCTGTACATGGTCCTTACTCACTCTTATGGACTCAGGGAGCCTTTGGTTATTTGCTGCAACCAACGGGAGATGGTCGCTCGGGCTATATTCAACCGGTTCGGATGGTGCTCGCATAACAGGATAGGAGTCTAGGGAGTTTATCCTTCTTATTACCATACTGGTTATCCTTGTCCACTTGTGATTTTCCTTATTTTACTTTGTTTTGCTCCGTTTGCAAGCTGTAAGACTTTTATGACGATACTTTCTGGATGGTTAATAAGATGGCTGCATGCATCATCATGATGCACAGGCCGGGGCATGCCTCCATTTCCAAAAAATAGTCATGCTACGTTTTTGCCAGAATGCTATAGATCTTGCAAGGTTGTATCCAGACCGAATAGTGTAGATGCCCCCGTTTGTGTATGTCCATGAAGCAAAGTGAGAACATCCTTCTGAACTTAGTGGGATCTTCAGAATCTTAATGGCTAGGTCTTCTAGAAACATTTTATTAACTGCCTCTTCATTCCAATATTTACCATCTATTGAGATCAAGTGGTTGACAGTCCAATCCTCTTCAACCGGGACGTTGGTACATGGCATTCCCAAAAATGTATTTGGGATACAATTATCCTTAATCAAAGAGATTTTCTTACCATCTCCCACACGCCCTAACAAGCCCTTTTGCAGCAGTTTATTACCAAACATTATGCTATGCCAGGTATAGGAAGCTGATCTTGGGCATCATGATCTCCAGAAATCCCCATGTGGGAAATATCTCCCTTTTAGGACCTTAAAGCATAAGGAATTGGGATCAACTAGGAGCCTCCAACATTGCTTTGCAAGCATGGCCTGATTAAAGAGCATCAAATCCCTAAACCCCATTCCTCCGAGATATTTAGCTGTAGATAACCAATCCCATGACCTCCAATGAATTTTCTTCTTCCCATCTTCCATTCCCCACCAAAAGTTGGAGACAGGTATTCGCATGTTCTCACATACCATTGCTGGTATTTGAAAGCAACTCATCACATATGTTGGGATGGCTTGCACCACTGACTTCAGCAGCACTTCCTTGCCTGATCTGGATAACGATGTGTCACTACAATCGTTTAGTCTCTTCCAAAGCCTTCCAGTGAGAAAATTAAAGCTGCTCGTAGGGGAACGTCCCACTCAGGAAGGCATGCCTAGATAAGTGGGCTGTAGTGATTCATCATGTACTCCCAGCTTGTTCTTTATTCGATCCTTCACCTGGTTATCACAATGATGTCCAAAGAAGATGGAAGACTTCTGCAAGTTGATGTTCTGACCTGATCCGCTGCAATATGTTTGGAGAGCAATCTTAAGATTATATGTACTTTTATCATCACCCTTCACAAAAAACACGCCATCGTCTGCAAATAACAGGTGAGATATAGGGGGGCCTTCTCTTCCATTTTGAATTCCTTTGATATCTCCATCTGCTTCTTTTTGCTGTAAAAGACAAAATATACCTTCAACACACGGTAGAAATAAATATGTACTGAGTGGATCGCCCTGGCGTATGCCTCTAGTTGGAATAAAGGGATCAGTTAAGTTTCCATTAACTTTAGCTGCATATCTCACATCTCATCACAGTATCTATCCAAGAAGCATTAAAGGCCAATTTTCACTAGTATAAAAACGAATTTTAGTACCGGTTCATAAGGACCTTTAGTACCGGTTCTAGAACCGGCACTAAAGAGTGGGGACTAAAGGTCCCCCCCTTTAGTCCCGGTTCAACACGAACTAGGACCAAAGGCCCACCACGTGGCACGAGGCGCGCCGTGGTCTGGGGGACCTTTAGTCCCGGTTGGTAGGGATTTTTTTATTTTTATTTTTGAAATAAAGCAAAAAACAGCCTGCCTACTGGGCCTGCACGGCCTGCATACGACTAGAAACCCAATCTCTAGTTGGGACAGGATGCAGGCCCGTACGGCCCAGTAGGCCCCACAGGGCAAAAGACTAGCAATAGGCCCACAAAGGCCTGCTTAGAGAGGAGCTCGACACGGTAGCCGTGACGGGGCTTATAAACTAGTGCGAGCTCCTCTCAACTAGCGAGGTGGGACTAAACATTGTGCACTGCGGGTGGCAGTGCACCACCTTTAGTATCGGTTGGTGGCTCCAACCGGTACTAAAGGGGGGGGGGGTTCTTTAGAACCAGTTGGAGCCACCAAACCGTACTAAAGGCCACCACCTTTACTACCGGTTGGTGGCTCCAACCGGTACTAAAGACTCCCCCTTTAGTACCGGTTGGAGCCACCAACCCGTACTAAAAGACACCACCTCTTTAGTACCGGTTCGTGGCACGAACTGGAACTAAAGGTTCGCCACAAACCGATACTAATGAGCGCCGCCCGCCTGACCGTTGGAACCGGCACTAATGGTCACATTAGTGCCGGCTCAGTTACAAACCGGGACTAATGAATTTCACATTAGACCCTTTTTCTACTAGTGTTTGCAAGAACCCTTTCAAATACACTCAATCAACTCTATCATAGGCTTTAGTCATGTCAATCTTTAGAGCATAAAAAAGGGGATTTAGACAAGTATTTTGGAATGGAGGGGTAAAACTTAATGTTGGTTATAGTAAAACTAATAATCAACAATGATACATAATTTTTATGTGAGATATGTTGAAGTGTAGTTGTGATTATTTATCAGTTGTATTTTATTTTGTATGACTGCTTTGGTTGTGTCTAGGTCTCAGTCAAGTGACATAGTATGTAGGAAGAAAAAGGAAAAAATAAAAACAAAATATTTGCATGGATCTCCGTGCAAGATCAAAGGAATATAGCATCGATTGAGACATAATCCAAGTCTCAGTCGACTAAGACTTCACATAACTGAATATTTTTTCTATAGTTATGAAGATCTTGGATAATTTTTTTAGAATAGTTACGTAGATCTACATGAACATTTCTTTAAAATATGACGGGTGGATCTAACAGATATGGTCTATTAAGGTAAGTTTATGTAGATCTAACAAATACAATCTATTTTGATACAATTATGAATTATGATTCATGAAGATTTAATGGAGGTGATATATTTGGTATGATTATGTAGATCTAATGGGTAGATCTATTTAAATGGAGTTGTGTAGAATTAATGGATACGATCTATTTTGGTATGTCTTATATAGATCTAATAGTTATAATTTCGAAAGATTGAACCGCCATCGGCTTCGGGGATGGACCACTTGTTAAGGTGAGATCTTGGTGGTAGAACACCGCAAACTCCAACAAGAAGCCGCATTACCTCCATATGTGCATCAATGCCTCTATTTGGCCATAGGATCTGATCAGCCCTTTGAGCCTTGGAACCCCATCTCATCATAGTTTGCAACTCCATGGAAGCAGCCTATGTCTAGATGAGGGGAAGAAACTCAGGTCCGGCGAAGCACAATTCCATGAGGCCCAGATGAGGCAGTTACTTCCGCACCACTTCCTATTGCCACCGTGAAGGAAGGTGGAGGGAGAAGAAACCATCGTACCGGCACCACCCGCAGCCACCGTGCCCTTAAGGCAGGAAGCACTAGATTTGCCAAAGCCGCTCCTCCTCTGCCATCAAGAGTTAGCTGGGGTGACTCCACCAAGCATCATGTCATGTGTGACAGCACCTGAGCTGTGCTGTCTATAATCCCCCACCCTACAATCCCCACTCTAGTCGGGGTGGCTGCCGGAGGAGGAGTGGAGAGGAGCTGGGAAAACATCGATGACTCTCAAGGAAGGGCGTTGAGAAGAGAGGAGGGGGTATAAAAGAGTGGATGGAGACTCTTCGGTACATAAGAGGAAACAAGCCATGCTTGCCACTCTAGTATTCAATTATCTTCTACTCTCCAGATTAATTCATCAGTCTTTGCTGAGCTGTTCATTGACATTTAGCTTATCAATATCGTCACATCGAGGATTTTTGCATATATATAGCTTGTTATTGCTGAGATTTTCAATAAATAATTGGGAAGGATTGGGAAGGTTAAGCGGCACAACATTTATCAAAATGATTACACCCATTTCTTCAAGAATTAGGATTCGATTGCAAAACGTACTGCAAAACAGGATGAAGCCCTTGATAGAAACAACCATCATTGGCTTATACAGCAGCACCAACACCTTGTTCCTAGAAAAGATATTGGTTGCAGACTTGGGCTGCTCCTTTGGCCCAAATGTTCTAGCACTAGTATCAATCATCGTTGAGGCCATGAGAATCACTAAATTCAGCTCAGGCAACCACCATCGATACTATGACTGCTCCTAAGTGACCTGCCCAACAATGACTTGAACACAGTGGCAAAATTCCATGTCAGTCTGTCAATAGGAAATGAATTATTTATTGAAGGTCGTATGGCTGCTTTAGACCACCTCCATATCTAAATGATAGTTCTACATTCTCATATCAGTAAATATAGCTTTTGAATGATAATTCATCCAGGTCTCACATTTGCAGCAAACAGTGGCGTGCTTTTTATAGCGAAAGTACCAAAAGCAGTAACATAATGTTTGGCCAAAACGAACAAAACGATTGCAAATTACAGGTCTCATGCAAAGCTAGGTAAAGTACTACTTTTGCCGATTCCTCGACCACGATGACCAGCCCGCATGTTCAATGAAACAACACCCACCATAAGGTGGCAGCATCTGCACTTCTTCAGACTACTCGATCTCAGCCCTCCTGCAATAATCCACCAACTAGGACGGTATCAAGCCCTGTTGGTCAAGACAAGGCACATATATAAGGGCCAAGAGGCCACGTGGAATGTGCGGACAAGGTATATCGATTGTACTGAGCATCATCAGCTATATTGGTTTATGTACCATCTAGATTATTTCCACCCACCATTGTAATTTTTTATATAATAGAAGACCAAAAGGTAGGATACATGAGTTTCTTTTTCACCCATGCTTTTCCCAATCTATTTGACTTGGTTTCATCGTCGACATAGACCATTATCAAAATGACATGGTGGCAGCAGAATTGGAGGATTTAGGCTAGTTTTCAGTTTGTCCACAAAGGAACACTATCCGTGACACGTGGAATGGTTCAACCTGAGATAGATTATTGTTAAATATTAATGTCTAGTTTATGCAAATTGCAGTGCATTAGAACATTGATGGGAGCAAGCGCCACTATGGATCTACCTGTGCAATTCTAGTTATGCTTTTTAATGGAACTAGTTTTTTTTATTGTAGTTTGTTACAAAAGGGAGATAATTGATCCAATCCTTCATCTCATTTTTAATGCCCAATAATTAGCTCCTAATTTCTTTATTTTTCCCATGAATTTTCAAATGTAATGCAATTAATCTATTGTTTCTTTGGCACTATAAAATTTAGGTTCATGGAAAAAAATGGAATTTCTCATTGCAGTTGAGTTAGTGAGTATTGTATGCTGACAATCATTATCAGGTGACAGACATCATTCACAATGACCTCGTCGACGGTGATTCAAGACAAGGGAGGCAGGAAATGGAGGTACAGTCATAGGTAGTTCGCATATTTTGTTTTCCTATATTTTCTTGTCAGTATATGTTTACTTTACTGTTTGTATAATAAAAAAGGGTGAAAAAAAGGATTCAGGCTTTTCTTTTTGTTCCTCTTGTTTTTAGCTTAATGGAGCAATTCAGAGTCAGGAGATAGGAAGGATTGATTTTTTTTGAGGGAAACAGCAGGACTCTGCTGCGTATTTTTATTGATTTTTAAATAAAGATACAAATAAAGTGTCTTCAAACCAAAAAAAAAAACAAAGGCACTATACATCAGCTAAAAGAAATAAAAGAATAAAGGAAGAAAAAACAACAAGAAGGAAAAGTACAATAAAATACATAACATCCAAAGAGTGCTAACGGAAGGACTGAATCCAGTCCTTGAATCCTCTGTATTCCTGCCTTGTCGCTCTGTAGCTGATCCATTTAAGTTCCTCCTTGAACTTCCGTCTGCAGTTGTATATACTGGGTGGCGTTCGCTGGAAGATGTAGTCATTCCTTGTTGTCCAAATTCCCCATGAGACAAGTATAATGATCTCAAGGAAAAATGGCACGCCCATCAGGTGCTTTAAGTTGTTTATTTCTTCTTGAATACCCGTGTATGTTGGCGTCCAGGTTGGGCAGATATAAGCCCAACAGAGTTGTGCTTGAAGGGGCAATAAAAGAAGAGATGATCCTTATCTCTAAAACCTGCATGTTACACATAACACAAGTGTAGTTTTCAAAAATAAATTCTTACGCTGAAGGAGAGCTCTTGTGTTCAATCTGTTGTTGATGAGCAGCCAGTAATATCTTATGCTTAAGCTGACAACATGTTTTCCAGAGCCATCTCAGTGCTGGCAAAATGTCAGGTGCAGGAGATAGCAGTTTGTAGATTGTGGAGACTTTGTAACTATTTTCATTGACCGGTAGTTGCCACTGATCATATTTTGTAGTTAGAGTTAAATCCTGCAAGAATTGCTCCAATTCCTGAAATTGTTCATAGGCTTCTTCTGATAAAGGTAAGTGCAAATGTTCAGCCAAATCATCCGTTTGCCAGAGATCTAAAATAGAGAGTTGCTGGTTCTTAGCAAAGGAGAACAGGTGATGCCAAGTAGAAGCTTTTTGCTCGCCATTCCAATTATCTGACCAGAAGTGCAGAGATTGCCCATTTTGTACAACGCTGACAGCATAATCTTTGTAGATTGGGAGAAGCTTCAAACAGTCTCACTACCAGAAAGAACAACTGTTCAGATGTGCAGAAGGTGGTCCATTGGAATAATAAGCTTCCCATACTAAATTAACCCAAGGAATATCACAATGATTCATAAACTTAGGCAACATTTTCATGGGCAGGCATGTGCTCTGTGTAGATAGATTCAAAATGCGAGGCCCCCTCTTTCTTTTGGCCTGCAAATTAAATCCCAGGCCGCCAATGGGGGGTTCTTCTTTTCGAGGTCTTTCCCTCCAAAATAGATGCCTCCTATATTTATCAATTTGGTCCAATATACCTTTCTACAGGAGTATACAACTCATTATCAAAGTAGGCAGTGAGGAAAGAACTGCATTCACCATCAAGAGCCTCCCATCATAACTGAGAAGTTGAGAGCAGGCATTGAGCCTTCTCTGAATTCGTTCAATAATGTACATGAAGAATTCCATTCTAGGTTTTGTGAAGCCAAGTGGGGTTCCCAAATAGATAAAAGGAAAAGTTCCAATAGAACAGCCCAGCAGGCTGGAGAGCTGTTGCATAACTTCTTCAGAGACATTAATGGGCAGTAAACTGGACTTGTGATCATTAACCTTTAAGCCTGATGCTTTGGAAGAAGTATTCATCAGTTGTTGTAATTGCTCTAGTTGTGTTGGACAGGCTGGCGTAATGATCAAGGTGTCATCAGCATATTGCAGAATAGGGAAATCAGGGCATGAGGCAAAAGTAACTGGTGGTTGAATGATACCCCTGTTCATAGCATCATTTAGAATTGTCTGCAAGAAGTCAGCAGCCAAGACAAATAAAAGGGGAGAGAGAGGATCTCCTGTCGACTCCCTCCTGCATTTAAACGAATTGCCGGGGACTCCGTTGAGAAGGACAGCAGAGGTAGCACTGCCTAAAAGTTGCTCAATCCACAAACACCATTTGGGCCCAAAACCTTTCTTCCTTAAAATGGCCATAATCATACCATGTTCAATTTTATCAAAGGCTTTCTAGAAATATAGCTTTAAAACCCTGGTTAGAATGTATAATATTTTTATGTATATCCTTCATGTGCTCCAATAAGAAGATTCAACTTCTCAACCCAGATTGGTCTACCATTTTACAGAAAGACGAAACTAGACGATCTGCAAAGCTTGATATGTGAAGCTAAACACAATATTTATATATACTATTCATTGTAGGCATTGAATTCTTGCTGTGGTCAGCCTGGGTGAAGTTTGTAAAATCTTCAAGCCATGTTCGCATGCAGAGTGTTCGAACTTACACCTGGTCGAACCCAATGTTGAGTCTTTCTGTACATCTAGAAAAGTTGTATAACATTTTTGACAGTTTTCTCTCTTACTGGTGGATGCCATCATGTTAGGTATCGAATGCTACCTGCATGGATGTGATATGCAACTCAGATGTGCACAGTAGTGCACCCTAGTGACTTAGCCTACGACTTTTTATTGCTAATGAACTCTATAAACATTAACAATAAGGTTAGTTCTCAGATTTGGAAGAGCTCCCTTATTCTATGATCGAAGCATGTAATGCTGAAGTATTGATTCAAGTGTATTTGCATTTTATGAAAAAAATGTGTGTGGGCATAAATAAGGTCATTGTTCTGTGTTTTTTCCCATGAAAATGATCTTGGTGTTGCATGGGGAGTGACGTTGAGATAATGAGATATCAATTTAAATTTAGTCCCATTTGAAATTGTCTTCCAATTTTCTGAGATGTATTGAAAGTCACATGGTTGCTTTTTTACCACCTCCATATCTAAATGATACTTCTAATTTATGATATGAGCAAGCACAGCTTTCGAATGGTAATTCAGCCACTTCTGCATTTACAGCAAATTAACGGTGATGTGCTTTGTGCAGAGAAAATGCCAAAAGCAGAAACCTATATATGTTTGACAAAAATTAACAAAACAACGATTACAAATTATAGATCTCATACAAAGCACTAGAGAAAGTACTAGTTTTGTCGATTCATCAACCACGACAATCAGTCCAATTCATTGTCCTCTTCAATGAAACTACCGGCACCAGAAGGCGGCAGCATGTACTTCTTCAGACTACTCGTGCTCGGCAGTCCTGCAATAATCCACCAAGATCTGGGCGAGACTGAAAGGGCGGTCATAATCTTCATGGTTTGGGTGAAATTGAACAGCATTTTCGGGCTGCTTTTCTACCCAACCATCGTCCGGAAAAATCTCATAATCATAAGCTATAATCATGGAGTAATCTGCATAGTAGATGCTTCCTTCCTCCACCGTCTCTAGCTTGCTGGCGTCAACAGAGAGGCACCGGTACTTGCTCACGAACAGGGCTTGGCTGCCGAGGCTCCAGACCGGCACAAGTACCTTGTTCACGGCGTCCACCTTGTACACCAGCGGGCCACCACTGTAGAACGGCAGCCTGCACTCCAATACGAACAGCAGCTCCCCCTCCGACTCCACCAGGTAAAAGTAATTGCCATGACATTCCTGTGCGTAAGACTCAAGGCTCAGAATGGCTGGAAGTTGTTGACGTTGATCTTTCTCTGCAGCGGCGGCATCGGTTGCCGAGATGATGGACCCATCGACGTCAGTGGTGTACAGGTCGCCGGCAAAGGGCGTCATGCCGACGAGGCATCCCAGAGACGCCCGAACCATTTATCATGAAATCCCCAACCGGACACACTTTCCTCTGTAGTCTCGTCGATCCACCTGACGGAGTTCCTTTGCGGGCTGCTGGCGAACACCCTCATAGGGGACAAGGTCACGGCAACTGCCTCCACCTTGTCCCAGGGTATCCCCGCCTCGAAGTGGACCATTGCGCCGGTGAATGGGTTGACCACCCGAGTTTGGTATGGATGCTTTTGCTCCCCGAGCACGAGGAGCCCGCCTGCAGCGACGCCGATGAAGAAGTATCTACCGAGCAGGAGGGAGATGTCCTTACAGATGGAGCGCCCGGTGCTGAGGTTGACGAAGGTGACCTTTCCGTCCTTGAAGAGGGAGTGCCTTGCCATGATCCACTTGGTCGGAATGAATTTTGGGTCCTTGGCATCCGCCCTGGGGTTGGGGATGACGCGGCGCCAATCGCGGCAGGCGGCCCGGAAGTCGACGTAGGCGTCAAGATCGTTCGTCGCCAGGAAGCATTGGCTGATCTCCCGGATGAGGTCGTCGGGGAGGATGGAGATGGAGCAGTACCCGGCCATATCTGGCAGCAGCTAGCGGCGGTGGATTGACGAGCGGGGTGTTTTTCTCGTGGAGCTGGCAAGGCTTGTGTGCTGGGTGGATCGGTTGGCTATACGCTCGTATGCTTTGTGTTGTGTGTCCTTGTGCTGGATGGATCGGTTGACTATATATACACACACATATTCTCTCGGCGGGACTTTTCCCGCTTGCAAATGTTTCAAACATTGGAATCCAATCTATACTGGTGTGTGTGAAAACGTACGAGATTTTGAAGATTAATCCCTACCAAAATTACCAGCATCAGTGCATGCCCTGTAGCAATTGGGACTATTTATTAGTACTTTCCAAAACAACGTTGGCCGTGTGAATACCTACTAGTATAGATTTCGTGCGTTGGCCTGGTATTTTTGGAAGAACTTAAACAAAAAGAAGGTGCCAGGCATGCCTCTAATTACTCTCCAAAAATGAAAAAAAAGACCCTTTTATTGCTCTCCAAAAATGAAAAAAAAATACTAGTGTTCACAACAGCTTACTTGTACGTATATCACACACGTGGAGTACTTGCACCCGAGCTCAAATGCTCCTGATAAACAGTAAATCAGGGAAAATAGTAAAAGAATTCAAAAAATCTGATTTTTTGTCGTAAACTTTGACAAAACTTGTAAGTATATTATTCCATATACATGTTATGAAAGGGGACTGCGTTCCTACCCCATTGTACTTGACTAAACCTTAAGCAATGAATTAATCCTGTTGTGCGATAGGGGGAGTGCTTCGCACAAGCTAATGGATAACCATGTGGGATAAGGCCCCAGTCGCTCACGATACACCCGAAAGTAAATGGGTGTGATGGATTGAGCTACATAAACGATCGGCAAGAACAAAACATGTGAGATAGGCCTACCTATCGCACACAATTTGCCCGGAATTGAAGTTGTGCAAAGGGTTGATCTATCGCACACGGTCAGTAAGAATAACACAGGTGAGATTTATCTTCCATCGAATAAATTTTTCTGGCAGAAACTTCTACGCTCGGACCGCTTATCACACACGATTGGAGACGCACAATCATGTGGGATCAGTCATTCACCACACATTATGTGTTGCAAGGAACGTGTGGGTTAGATCATCCATCGCACATGTTTCCTACGACAGAATCGCCTGCGTGGTGGTTCGTCCATCTCACACAATTATTTTGTAGGAACTGTGTGTATTGCATGTGGTCATTTCCCACACACATTTGTATGGAACCATGTGCAATGCAATTACCAAATAAGCATGTTTATTGGCCCATTACTTAGTCCCTATAAAATGCAAAAATCATATTTCATATCCAACAAATGTTCACTATGATTTCGATCCAACACATAATATATTTAAGTTTTATATCCTTCCAATGCCCATCACGATTTCATAATTTTTAGATTACAATACACCATATAGTTAGTACACAATAGTACACAAGTACCAAATTAGACAAGTACCGTAGAAGCACTTTACTAGTAACTTCTAAAACCCTTATAAAGTAGCATAAATCGATGGTAAATAGATGTATGAATCAGCCGATCGGACATTTAGATTGATGTGTCGTTCTTCATGTTGAGCAATGGAGGGGGGTTAGCTAGGGTTTGACATGGAAAAGATGAGCATGGGAGTATGTGTTGTACAAGGAATTATGAAATTTGGTGTCATACATAATATAGATTGCAGTTGTGATTGATGTTTTTTTTGACCTGGTACTATAGGGCAAACACCCCACAGCTCTTAATTTATTCCAAAGCTGTACAATAATTACAGGGGCATAAAGCTAAGGAAAAACAAACTAAAAGCTAGAAAAATTACAAAGCCCACCTCAAGGTGGCAAATAGAAAATCCACCTAAGAAGTTCGTCCTTATATTTAACTTTAATCCTATGAGCTAGAAGGGAGATGTCATGGATAAAAGATTATATCCATCTTCTAAAGGATGGTTTGATGTTCCAGAAGACCCTACCATTTCACACATTCCAAATATTCTAGCAAGCCATAATACAACCTCAGCAAAGAAGGGCATTTGAAAATCCCTTCTGGCAGCATAAGCAATAGCAGACATATTGTCACCATTCGGCCAGTAAACTTGCAGCTAATTCCAGACCCTGCAACTGAAATTGCAAGTGAAAAAGAGGTGATCCCTATCCTCCTTAGTACGGGTGGGTCAACACACACAATGATTACAATCAGACACATTCCAATGCCTTCTTTCTAACATATCCTGAGTATTGAGTCTGTCCATGAGAAGCATCGGCAAACACTTTGCTTCTCATTGTGCAACAGCTAGTCCAGATCCACTGCAGCGAGGGATTAGGATTGATATGTCTATGAAGAAAGGAATAGTAGTTCTTGGCAGTGTAGGTCTTGCGATCTTCCCTCCATACCCAAACTTCACTCAGACTAGGATCAGCAGAAAAACTACAAAGTAGTTGTTGCAAAGACTGCAATTCTGCATAAGCCCTCTCAGAAAGGGGAAGCTGGAAGAGGGTAGAGAGATCTTGAGTGGCAATCACCTCCCTAACAGAAAGGAGTGGTTCCTTGGCAAAAGAGAACAGCCTTTGGAACACCTGGTCCAAAGGAGCAGCAGATGGGACTAAATTCCAATCATCAGCCCAAAATAGAGCAGTGTCACCGGAATTAACCTGAACTTTAGACACCATCCTAAACTTGTCCATTAATTTGCATATATCCCTCCACCAGAAGGATCCACACAAAACAGTAGCATGAGTAACTCTATCATGATAGTAGGTGTCCCAGATCAAATTCACCCAAGGGATATCTATCTTATTGTAGAACTTACTGACATGTTTTAACAACAAAGCATCATTCTGAACTCTTAAGGTTCACGATACCCAGACACCCCTTATTCCTGGGCTTGCACACCAACTCCAATGCTGCAAGGGAAGGAGCCTGATCATTACCATATTTTCTCCACAAACATTGCCTTTGAATTCTCTCCAACTGTTTGAGTATTCCAATGGGGACATCCAAGCTGCAGAGAAAAAAGATTGGGACAAAAGATAATGTAGAGTTCAGATACTGCAGTCTGCCACCCTAGGCTAGGAAGCTTGAGCTGACAGAAAGCATTCTCTCCATACTATCCACTAGAGGCATTAAGTCCCACTAGTAGAAAAGGGGGCAATGCACTACAAGAAATATGTCAACTAGTGACCTTCTGTTAGTGACCCTGGAAGAATTGGTCATAGATCTATGACCATTTCAGACCAATTGGTCAAAAGCTGTTCGAGGGGTTCCAAACCCTAAACCATTGTGACCACTTTGGTCAGAAAGGTCGTAATTTCCTTACACGAAAAGGTCATAAAGCAAACAGCGCTAGTCCGCTGCCTTATTTCTAGTTGTTAATGACCAATATAGATGGTCATAGCCTTGTAAATTGTGGTGGGTTGCTATAACTAGGCGCCACCTCATCAGTTTTGCCTATGTGTCATGTCCATGTGGCAGTTTTTGCCCTAGGTTGTGAAGCAACCTATATTTCTGTCATTTCCAAAATTCCCAAAAAAATCTCATAAATTCTTTGGGTCATATCTTCGTCAAATATGTAAAAACATTCCTTGCCTAGTTCAAAAATAATTTGAAAATATTCATTTTCCTATTCTGTTCAGAGCAACACTTTGTGAAGGAAGTACCACTTTGGCATGTCCAAATGGTATCCATTTTCTACAGTGCTTTCCTATGCCCAAATAACCATCCTCCACCAAATGCCAGCTCAATCCATTCATTATTTTGAGCCCAGCTTCAACATTCGTATTTATGTCCAGTGTGGTAGTTTGTAAAGCAAGTACCACCTAGGCTCCTCTTTTTGAGGTGAAAATTAGTGAAGACGGTCTTCTTAGTAACTGATCATCCTCAGCCAAAACTCACGCCCATTAGCCATGTGCATTTCCCGTACCGCAAATCAAACACTTGGCTGCTTATTCATGTTTGAGCATCGATTGGTCTCCTCGTGAGAATCTTATGTTGTGATTTTCTTCCTAGCACCTACCTGGGGAGTGCCCAAACCACTAGACACGCCTAGGCCACCCAGAACACATGGCAACGCCACGGTCACGCGGTGACCACGCCTTGGGGCATGCGAGCCACGCGCTCTAGAGTTGGGGCCCTCGGCCACCGTCCAAACCTCGATGTCTCGCCATCAAACCATGTATTTCTGATTAAATAGATACTTATTTACCTAGAAATGATTTTTGGAAAAAAATAAAGAGCAAACTATGAGGCAGCTGCAGTTCAAATTTGACCCGCTTCTAGCTGAATCGACGGCAATTTGTCTTTTTCACCAGAGGTGGATCAAAAATTTCGACACCCGACCATTTTGTCAATTGTGCATTATATATGGCCTAGTATTTTATAAAATTGATTTGGTCCATTTTTGCAACAATTATTTGGTAGTTCCTTCACAAAAAACCTCCTTTTGGGCACTCGGAAAATGAAAAATGAATTTTCCGTGCAAAAAAAATGAAAACTTCCTTAGGCAACATTTTTTTGTAATTCCAAGATGTACCCTTGTGCACAATATGAGATCATTTGAACAAACTATGCCATGAATATGGCCATAAGATTGATCATTTGACTTGAAAGCCATGAATCTTCACGTATGATAGCTCATTTCTGAGAACACTTTTTTAAAATAATTACCGTATTACAAGTTTATTATTTTTTCTGGAAACTTGGTCACATATAATGACACAATGCGAAGGTTTTCCAATTTTTCGATTTATTTTAAATTTTTTATGCCCGTTTCAAAATGCGGTCAAAACGGCGGGCTTGACCGTTCCTAGCTAGTGGTTGAATCTTGGAATTTTATTGGTGTTTCTATGATTAAATAGATACTTATGTACCTAGAAATGATTTTTAGAAAAAATAAATAGCAAACTACAAGGCAGCCGCAGTTCAAATTGACCTGCTTCCAACTGAATCGGCGGGAATTTGTCTTTTTCACGAGAGGTGGATCAAAACTTTTTATACCCAACCATTTGGTTAATTGTTCATTAAATATGTCCTAGTATTTTAGAAAAAAAAATTGGTCCAATTTGCAACAATTATTTGGGTGGTCCTTCACAAAAAATCCTCCTTTTGGGCACTCGAAAAACGGAAAATGGTTTTTCCGTGCAAAGAAAATGAAAATTTCCCTAGCCAACATTGTTTGCCTTTCCAATATGCACCCTTGTGCGCAATATGAGATCATTTGAACAAACTATGCCATGAATGTGGCCATAAGATTGATCATTTGGCTTGAAAGCCATTGATCTCCACACGTGATAGCTCGTTTCTGAGAACACTTTTTTAAAATAATTGACGATTGCAAGTTTGTTATTTTTCCTGGGAACTTGGCCACATATAATGAAACAATGCGAAGGTTTCCCAATTTTTTGATTTTTTTGATTTTTTTATGCTCGTTTCAAAATGCGGACAAAACGGCGGGAATGACCGTTCCTAGCTAGTGGTTGAATCTTGGAATTTTTTTGGTGTTTCTCTGATTAAATAGATACTTATGTACCTAGAAATGATTTTTGGAAAAAATAAAGAGCAAACTACGAGGTAGCTACAGTTCAAATTTGACCCGCTTCTAGCTGAATCGGCAGGAATTTGTCTTTTTTACGAGAGGTGGATCAAAACTTTTTACACCCAACCATTTATTGAATTGTGCATCAAATATGTCCTACTATTTTATAAAATTGATTTAGTACTATTTCGCAACAAATATTTGGTAGGTCCTTCACAAAAAAGCCTCTTTTCGGGCACTCAAAAAATGAAAAATGAATTTTCCGTGCAAAGAAAATGAAAACTTCCTTAGGTAACATTATTTGCCATTTCAAGATGCACCATTGTGCATAATATGAGATCATTTCATTGAATTTTTCATGTGAAAAAGTAGAAGAAAAACAAAAGAATGTCGAGGTAGATGCTTTTTTGAAACATAATTTGTCTTTTTGATGAGAGGTGGATCGAAAGCATTTTACATCTAAAGATTTGGTGACACAATGAGAATGTTTCTTTTTGAATTTATCATATCATAAAATTGTTTATATGATTCAACACCTTCTTTTGAAAAAAAAATATGGTTTAACACCTTATTTTTAGTCAATTATAACCAATTTAGAAGGTCATAACGTGTACTGGATTCTGATTGGTCCATGGACATGTCACGCGAATCGTGCTCAAACACCGTCGGATGCTCTTGGATCGGACGGCAGCCCTTTCTCCCTCACCCCGCTCCCCCTATTTGTCTCAAAAAATAAAAAGAAAAAAGAAAACTCCCTCACCCTCTCACCCCACGAACCCTAGCGCTCCAGATCCACCTCATGCGCTCCCTCTCCCACATCGCCGCCGCCACCCCGCCGATTCAGATCCGACACCGCCGCCTACCACAAGACCACCACCTGCTCCTCCGCCCGTCCGGAGGCCTCGGTCGGCACCCTCCGTCGCATGGCCGCCGCTCGTCCCCGCCTCGGTGCCGCACCTCCACCGCCATCTCTGCTGGCTCCTCACGACGCCACCCCTTCCTCGTCAGCCCAAGCGCCTCTGCTCGAGCTCACATCGGGCTCCTCATCGTCCTCCTCAACCTGCTCCTCCCGCCCGCGCTCCTCTCCAACTTCCTCCCCGCCGGCGTCCACCACGCCTCCGCGCACAGCCTCCTCGACCAGGCCAGGGGCTTCCACTTCTGCTCCTCCCTCGTCGACCTCCCCGCCATCTTCGTCGCCCGCTCCCTCCTCATCCTCTGTAAACACCCCGCCCGCTCCCTCCTCCCCTCCATGTTAAGCGTGTGCTGTCAATTTCCTGATCTCGAATCGCCATCTGATTTCCTTCCTGGTTACTAATCGATCGCTGTTTTTTCATGTGTGCAGACGCGTACACGGCATGCGGTGGCGGCACGGCCTACCTGTGGGTGGCGGCGGCCTGCAACATCGGCTCCCTCTTCTACGTCCTCGCCAAGGCCGTCGCGGTCTTTGGCGTGGCCGCCGACGGCGCCGCCGGCCTTGAGCTGCATGGCAAGGGCCAGCTCCTCGCCTTGGCCTACCGGGCCAGCAGTCGGCAGAAGCGCCGGCTGCACGTCGTCTACATGATCAACATCGAAGTAGTAAGTCCCTGCCCCTCGTCCCCTCCATGCCCATCTTCGTTCGCATTAACCACAATGGCCATGGCCAGTTTTTCAGCAGCGATCGGTCACACACGCCAAACCCAAAATCAATTTCGCGTTATAATAGCAGCTAAAATTCAGATCTAGGACAATGATTCTACCTCAAAACGATTCAATGCAGCTAGTCTCATGGGTTTGAATTGGCCTTAGCACGCATTTAATGGAAGTGATGCATACATACAGGTTATAAGTTGTCCTTTACATATACCATACCCACACACAATGTTCAGTTGCCAGCCTGCAAGAATGCTATTCATTTTCTAGTATGAGTGTACATTCTCCCTTAGGTTTGGTGTTAGTTTCGTCCTTCCCTGTGTGTGTTCTCTCCTAATGCTACAAGTTTCCATGCAGGCGACCTCCATGGACGACATCGACGATGAAGACAATGACGAGGGGCCTGTAACAAGAACGAGAGCCCTCTTGTTCACAGGGGCGTTGACCCGTGACGTGGTCTTTGCCGCGGAGTTCCAGAGTTCAAGGACCGAATCGTCGACGCCGTCAGTGACAAGCAGGTTCGACATCTTTCTCGGTTCTTTCCCCTGCATTCCTTTGGTAGCAGCACTAGTAGTATATGTAATTTGTGCAGATGCAATTGAAGTGAATTAACTCGGTCCGCTGTAGTTTCATTTCAGTTTGGAATTTTTTTGAAATGTGACCGACTTGGATTGGATGGTAGATGGTTTAGTTCATGTGAAGCATCCCTCTTACAATATCCGTGTGTTCTTCTTGTTCCACAGGAGGCTGTGGCGGTGACCACCTAGGTGCAAGAGGAGATTCTCCGTGAAATGGGGATTGATAGCAGTAACAGTGTAGTGCTGTACAGGTTATGTTAGTTAGTCACAGTTTTGTCTATTCATGAAAAATTAAGGTAATGTGGTGCACCTATGACTGCTACTCTACAGTACTTTTAGCTCGGACCACATGAAACTAACAATATTGGTAGTGTCTGTATTACTACAATAGCAGCCGGCACTCGCTGATGTGAGATCCCTTAGTAGTGCAGCTATGATTTTAACCCTGTGGCTGTAAGTGGTGACTAATCAGGAGGAGTACCTGTCCTAGTCCTACTTCATTGTAGGACTTCATTGTAGTCTGTGTGGTGATGTTCTTTAGGTTGCAGCAAGCAAGGACATGATTAGAACATATTAGTATGACATTTGATCTTAGCTTATTGATCCTAGCTATAAATCCATATATTTTGCAATAATATTTTCGTTTGATTATCTCTAATGAGTATAAATATAAATTAATATAGCTGTCAATTTTAAGACAGAGCAAAGTGTCACTGCATTTCACACCTGTTGATTCATCAGGCTCGGTCAGTCGGTCTGATCCTGTAGTGTTTAAAACTGATAATTATGATGCATTGGTCCATATGGCCTTGTTTTTTTATGCATATATATTAGTGTGACATGAAATACTGATGAATAAGCATCATAAATATTGGCATGCAATACTGATGAATGCTGCTTGTTTTGCACGGGCTGACAAGCACACCGATGAGGTCTATGCACAGATGACTCTACAACCATAAACTGTGTAAGTACTGTCGGAAACAGAGCTTGGTGAAGATATTCACAACATGTTGCACTGTGTTTTCTCTACATGTGCTTTTATCGGTTTGCATGCTGCATTTTATGTTTTGCCTGAGCTGGGGACGAAATGGTACCGAATGCCTGAAACTAACATTAACAGTGTTCAGTTTAAGTGTACATTTTGAGATCAGTGCTAGTGTTTATAAACGCTCAAAATCTGTACAATATTTCTTAGATTAACGAGTGCTTACTGCATAATTTAGGGAAGTTTTAATAATACTACAGCAGATGCTAATTAAATCAGGAAGTAAAGCACTACCAAACGTACCGTATACAATGTTCAGTTCAAGTTTAATTTTTAGTTTAGTGCCAGAGTTTATCTGATTTTCACATTGACGAGTACTACTGCTTACTTCTCCCATTCCTTGGCTGAAGACTCTGTTTTGAACCGAGCCTTGCAGCAAGGAGGGAATGGTTGCGTCTGTTTTGTGCTGTTGTAGTTTACACTGTTGTAGTTTACACTGTTACTCCACTGTAAAACTGTAATATACTAGTGTAATTCTACTGATTTACTACTGCTGCCCATTTTTTGTTTTCTTCCTGGACATTTCTTGGTTCAAGTGTTGCTGCTGCTGTTTACTACTCCCGCTGTAAAGAAATATAAGGGCATCTAGATCAGTACTTTAGTGATCTTAACGCTCTTATATTTCTTTACAGAGGTTAATCTGTTGCATTCAAGTTGTTGGAAGTTTTGTTATGCCATGCTTAGTGTTTACTGAACTGGGGCATTTGGTCTCTTGAAAGATTATTATTTACTTCAGATATTTCACTAATAGTTTATCTAGATCAGGATCTAATGTCGCCGGAGCTGCTGCTGCTGTGTCGGGATGCTGCTATCGTGATGTAAGATGAAGAAGCTTGGAGATGCGCGCCACAGTTTTAGTTGACATATCTCTACTGATGTACTTGTTTAATTGTATGTGCACTTGTATAAGTTGCCTGAAGATGAACAACATCAGTAGTGCTTGTGTATCTCTGTTTTTGATTGTATGTGCATTTGTTGGACGTGTAGACGTGTACGTTCTCTTGTGAGTATTTGGCTGGATGATTTCTGGATTTAATCAGTTAGTTGAGATATTTTTTGATTTTTTGTTGTTCAAATGTGTAAATTTAAATCTGTGAATGAAATAGCCCATATGTTCTATTTCACAAAATAACATTTGGGCTCTAAAAAGGCTGCGGCGCAAACTATAGTGGATCAGAAGATTGTGCATTTCTGAAAACCAGAAAAATAGACTTAATGAAATGATCTGCGAAAGGCCAAATTGTTGGGCCAGGCCCATATTACTAGAGAAAATTAACAGAAAAAATATAGTAAAAAGGCCGAATTAATGAGCTAGGCCCATGTAGAAAACCGAATTGGACCGGGCTGAATCTTGTGCTACATCAGCTTGCCACGCTGGATGCCTATGTGGCCTGGGGAGGTTGCTAGTGACCAAAACGCCACAGTGGACATATTTTGGTCATAAACGTCTTCGACCATTCCAGAAGAAAGGTCGCTATAGTCAATTAACGACCCCCAGCTTTTGACCTTATGTTTTTGGTCACAAAAAGGTCACAAATTGAAAACTTTGACCTTTCAGTGACCAATAGTGGAGGTCACTAGTTGACATATTTCTTGTAGTGATGGTCCAGGCCCGGCCAACCCATTTGTCCCGGTTCAATCCAGAACCGGGACCAATGGGGGCATTGGACCCGGTTCGTGAGCCCCGGGGGCCGGCCGGGCCACGTGGGCCATTGGTCCCGGTTTGTCTGGACCTTTTGGTCCCGGTTGGTGGGTCGCTCCTGGCCCACCACCATTGGTCTCGGTCGATGGAATGAACCGGGACCAAAGGCTGCCCTTTAGTCCCGGTTCAAGCCACCAATCGGGACCAATTAGTGGCCTATATATATATCCCTCGCCCGCGAGCAAAGCACTCCTAGTGCTCTGTTTTTCGTGGCCGGCGAGGGGAGAGCTTTGTGGTGCTCTAGCTCACCTCCTATGCACACGAGGTGTTCGATGGAATGCCCGAGCCACACTACTTAAGCTTTCTCCTCTCCAAGCTCGACCTCCAAGCTCCATTTTCCTCAATATTTGTCTAGGTTTAGCGGTTCGTCCCGTCCCGTCCCCGTCTTCACCGCCGTCGATCGCCCGCGCCGATCTCGTCGCCGGCACCACCGTGGTGAGCCTTTTGTTCTTATCTTCTTTCTGGAAGGAAAAAAATCTTACTTGTATGTTTATATAGATACTTGTATAATTTTCTTACTTTTATTATTGCATCTTATATAATGCGATGGTTTTGGTATGCGCCCCCGTCGGCCCTCGTCCTGTCTATGATTCGGATGTGGTATATATTATCTTTTCATAACTATTGGTCCATTTATTGTTTATGACAATTATGCCGACCAACGTGACATAGATTTTATTTATCTAGGAGGTTGTTGAACCGGAAATTCCAACCGACCCTATTTTCGAGAGGTTAAATTTAGTTGAAGAAGAAAACAATTTGTTGAAGGAAAAAATTAGAAAAGTTGAGGAGGAGGATATGATATTGGAGTTGCATGTTGCGGATGTCGTCGATGATCACAAGATCAAGATGGATGCAATGCGCTTGAAGATTAGAAAGATTAGAAAATATGCCATTCATACAAAGGCTTGGTATCATTATGCCGTTGGATCAGTTGTTACATTGGTTGCGATTATGATCGCATTTTTTCGCATTGAAATGTTTTACATAGTTTCAGTGTATGGTTTAATTAATTTAGATGCTCTGCAGAGCTTTATGTTGTTAGATGAGAACTATGTATGTACTTTGGTTTTAATGTGATGATGAACTTCTATTAATTTGGTCACTTAATTATCTATTCATGATGTTCTGTAATGATTTTTGACACACTTAATTATATATAATGCACGCAGATGAACCGGCAATGGATGTACGGTTCAAGACACACCTCAAGTACATTAAGGCGTGCATGATTTTCTCAAGTGGCTGAGGCAAACAAGCAGAATGGTTTTATGTGTTGTCCATGCCCTATATGTGGGAATCTGAAGTCTTACTCTGACCGGAAAATCCTCCACACCCACCTGCTTTACAAGGGTTTCATGCCACACTATAATGTTTGGACGAGGCACGGAGAAATAGGGGTTATGATGGAAGACGGCGAAGAAGAAGAGTACGATGACAACTATGTGCCCCCTGAATACAGTGATGCTACTGAAGATCAAGAGGAACCAGACGGTGTGCACGATGATGCAGCAACAGGCGAAACTGCTGAAGATCAAGAGGAACCAGACGATGTGCCCGATGAGGATGATCTCCGCCGGGTCATTGTCGATGCAAGGACGCAATGCGAAAGTCAAAAGGAGAAGTTGAAGTTCGATCGCATGTTAGAGGACCACAAAAAAGGGTTGTACCCCAATTGCGAAGATGGCAACACAAAGCTCGATCTGTCTTTGGAATTGCTGTAGTGGAAGGCAGAGAATGTCTGTGCTCGATAAAGGATTTAAGAAGCTACTGAAAATATTGAAGAAGAAGCTTCTAAAGGATAACGAATTGCCCGACAAGACATACGCAGCAAAGAAGGTCGATACCCTCTAGGATTGAGGTGCGAAGATACATGCATTCCCTAATGACTGCATCCTCTACCGCGGTGCGTACAAGGATCTGAACGCATGCCCGGTATGCGGTGCATTACGGTATAAGATCAAACGAGATGACCCTGGTGATGTTGACGGCGAGCCCCCCAGGAAGAGGGTTCCTGCAAAGGTGATATGGTATGCTCCTATAATACTACGGTTGAAACGTCTGTTCAGAAACGGAGAGCATGCTAAGTTGATGCGATGGCACAGTGAGGACCGTAAGAAAGACGGGAAGTTGAGAGCACCCGTTGATGGGTCACAGTGGAGAAAAATCGAGAGAAAGTACTGGGATGAGTTTGCAAGTGAGCCAAGGAATGTATGGTTTGCTTTAAGCGCGGATGGCATTAATCCTTTCGGGGAGCAGAGCAGCAATCACAACACCTGGCCCGTGACTCTATGTATGTATAACCTTCCTCCCTAGATGTGCATGAAGCGGAAGTTCATTATGATGCCAGTTCTCATCCAAGGCCCTAAGCAACCCGGCAACGGCATTGATGCGTACCTAAGGCCATTAGTTGAAGAACTTTTACAGCTGTGGAATGGAAACGATGTTCGTATGTGGGATGAGCACAAACAGGAGGAATTTAAACTAAAGGCGTTGCTGTTCGTGTCCATCAACGATTGGCCCGCTCTCAAGAACCTTCGTGATGACAAACAAGGGATACCACGACGCACGCACTGTTTACTTAACACCGATAGTATATACCGCAAGCTGCGGGAAGAATGTGTACCTGGGCCATCGTCGATTTCTTCCGACCAACCATCAATGTCGAAAGAAAGGCAAGCATTTCAAAGGCGAGGCAGATCACCGGAAGAAGCCCGCCATGCGTACCGATGATCATGTACTTGCTATGGTCAATGATTTACACGTAATCTTTGGAAAGGGTCCCGGCGGACTAGCTGTTCCAAGTGACCTGGGGGACACGCACCCATGTGGAAGAATAAATCTATATTTTGGGACCTACCCTACTGGAAAGACCTAGAGGTCCGCTCTTCGATCGACGTGATGCACGTGACGAAGAACCTTTGCGTGAACCTGCTAGGCTTCTTGGGCGTGTATGGGAAGACAAAAGATACAGCTGAGGCACGGGAGGACCTGCAACGTTTGCACGAAAAAGACGGCATGCCTCCAAAGCAGTATGAAGGTCCTGCCAGCTATGCTTTTACCAAAGAAGAGAAGGAAATCTTCTTTGAATGCCTACTTAGTATGAAGGTCCCGACTGGCTTCTCGTCAAATATAAAAGGAATAATAAATATGGCAGAGAAAAAGTTTCAGAAACTAAAGTCTCATGACTGCCACGTGATTATGACGCAACTGCTTCCGGTTGCATTGAGGGGGCTTCTACCGGAAAACGTCCAATTAGCCATTGTGAAGCTATGTGCATTCCTCAATGCAATCTCTCAGAAGGTGATTGATCCAGAAATCATACCAAGGCTAAGGAGTGATGTGGTGCAATGTCTTGTCAGTTTCGAGTTGGTGTTCCCACCATCCTTCTTCAATATCATGACGCACGTCCTAGTTCATCTAGTTGACGAGATTGTCATTCTGGGCCCCGTATTTCTACACAATATGTACCCTTTGAGAGGTTCATGGGAGTCCTAAAGAAATATGTCCGTAACCGCGCTAGGCCAGAAGGAAGCATCTTCACGGGCCATCAAACAGAGGATGTCATAGGGTTTTGTGTTGACTTCATTCCAGGCCTTAAGAAGATAGGTCTCCCTAAATCGCGGTATGAGGGGAAATTGACTGGAAAAGGCAAGCTTGGAAGGGACTCAATAATATGCAAGGATGGATCTTCTTGGTCTCAAGCACACTACACAGTTCTACAGAACTCTACCTTGGTGACCCCGTATGTCGATGAACACAAGAACAGTCTGCGCTCCAAACACCCGGAGCAGTGCGATGACTGGATTACATGTGAACACATCAGGACTTTCAGCAGTTGGTTGGAAGCACGTATCAGAGGTGACAACACTGTTTGTGATGAGCTATACTTGTTGTCTAGGGGACCATCTTTGACTGTATTGATTTGGAAAGGATACGAGATAAATGGGAATACATTTTACATGATTGACCAAGATCAAAAGAGCACCAACCAAAACAGCGGTGTCCGCTTTGATGCAACAACCGAGAGGGGAAAGGACACATATTATGGTTACATAGTGGACATATGGGAACTTGACTACAGACTTGATTTTAAGGTCCCTTTGTTTAAGTGCAAATGGGTCAATCTGTCAGGAGGCGGGGTACAGGTAGACCCACAGTACGGAATGACAACAGTGGATCTGAAAAATCTTGGGTACACTGACGAACCGTTCGTCCTAGCTAATAATGTGGCACAGGTTATCTATGTGAAGGACATGTCTACTAGACCGAGAAAGAGAAAATATAAGGAAGCGAATACATCATACAATGAGCCAAAGCGCCACATAGTTCTTTCAGGAAAAAGGGACATCATGGGATTGGAGGACAAGACAGACATGTCTGAAGATTATGAAAAGTTTCATAAAATTCCTCCCTTCAAAGTCAAGGCTAACCCCAGCATCCTGATAAATGATTAGTTGTAAGTAGAAACAAAATAAAATAAATAAAGCAAGAAAGAAAACAAAAAAACAAAAAAAGTGTTTTCAAATTTTAAAACTAATGGCACTAACAGAAAGTTTATAATTTTCCTAAAACTAAAAGCAAAAAGAATTGAAAAATAAGGCAAAAAACAAAAGAAAATAAATAATGCAGAAAACAAAACAAAAAAACAACAATAAGTATTTTGTTGTAAGTAGAAACAAAATAAAATAAATAAAGCAAAAAAGAAAACAATAAAACAAAAAAAGTGTTTTCAAATTTGAAAAGTAATGGCACTAACAGAAAGTTTATAATTTTCCTAAAACTAAAAGCAAAAAGAATTAAAAAATAAAGCAAAAAACAAAAGAAAATAAATAATGCAGAAAACAAAACAAAAAAACTGGAAAAAAATAAAAATAGCAACAATAAGTAAAGAAAACAAAAAAAACAAAAAAATGCCTCCTACTGGGCCCCCACGGCCTGAATACGACATGAAACCCTACTATGGGCCAGGATTTAGGCCCGCAGTAGGCCCAGAAGGCCCATCAGGCAAAGCAATAGCAAATAAGCCCGAAAGCCTGCGGTGGAGAGGTCTAAATGATAGTTCTACATTCTCATATCAGTAAATATAGCTTTTGAATGATAATTCATCCAGGTCTCACATTTGCAGCAAACAGTGGCGTGCTTTTTGTAGTGAAAGTACCAAAAGCAGTAACATAATGTTTGGCCAAAACGAACAAAACGATTGCAAATTACAGGTCTCATGCAAAGCTAGGTAAAGTACTACTTTTGCCGATTCCTCGACCACGATGACCAGCCCGCATGTTCAATGAAACAACACCCACCATAAGGTGGCAGCATCTGCACTTCTTCAGACTACTCGATCTCAGCCCTCCTGCAATAATCCACCAACTAGGACGGTATCAAGCCCTGTTGGTCAAGACAAGGCACATATATAAGGGCCAAGAGGCCACGTGGAATGTGCGGACAAGGTATATCGATTGTCTTGAGCATCATCAGCTATATTGGTTTATGTACCATCTAGATTATTTCCACCCACCATTGTAATTTTTTATATAATAGAAGACCAAAAGGTAGGATACATGAGTTTCTTTTTCACCCATGCTTTTCCCAATCTATTTGACTTGGTTTCATCGTCGACATAGACCATTATCAAAATGACATGGTGGCAGCAGAATTGGAGGATTTAGGCTAGTTTTCAGTTTGTCCACAAAGGAACACTATCCATGACACGTGGAATGGTTCAACCTGAGATAGATTATTGTTAAATATTAATGTCTAATTTATGCAAATTGCAGTGCATTAGAACATTGATGGGAGCAAGCGCCACTATGGATCTACCTGTGCAATTCTAGTTATGCTTTTTAATGGAACTAGTTTTTTTATTGTAGTTTGTTACAAAAGGGAGATAATTGATCCAATCCTTCATCTCATTTTTAATGCCCAATAATTAGCTCTTAATTTCTTTATTTTTCCCATGAATTTTCAAATGTAATGCAATTAATCTATTGTTTTTTTGGCACTATAAAATTTAGGTTCATGGAAAAAAATGGAATTTCTCATTGCAGTTGAGTTAGTGAGTATTGTATGCTGACAATCATTATCAGGTGACAGACATCATTCACAATGACCTCGTCGACGGTGATTCAAGACAAGGGAGGCAGGAAATGGAGGTACAGTCATAGGTAGTTCGCATATTTTGTTTTCCTATATTTTCTTGTCAGTATATGTTTACTTTACTGTTTGTATAATAAAAAAGGGTGAAAAAAAGGATTCAGGCTTTTCTTTTTGTTCCTCTTGTTTTTAGCTTAATGGAGCAATTCAGAGTCAGGAGATAGGAAGGATTGATTTTTTGAGGAAACAGCAGGACTCTGCTGCGTATTTTTATTGATTTTTAAATAAAGATACAAATAAAGTGTCTTCAAACCAAAAAAAAAAACAAAGGCACTATACATCAGCTAAAAGAAATAAAAGAATAAAGGAAGAAAAAACAACAAGAAGGAAAAGTACAATAAAATACATAACATCCAAAGAGTGCTAACGGAAGGACTGAATCCAGTCCTTGAATCCACCGTATTCCTGCCTTGTCGCTCTGTAGCTGATCCATTTAAGTTCCTCCTTGAACTTCCGTCTGCAGTTGTATATACTGGGTGGCGTTCGCTGGAAGATGTAGTCATTCCTTGTTGTCCAAATTCCCCATGAGACAAGTATAATGATCTCAAGGAAAAATGGCACGCCCATCAGGTGCTTTAAGTTGTTTATTTCTTCTTGAATACCCGTGTATGTTGGCGTCCAGGTTGGGCAGATATAAGCCCAACAGAGTTGTGCGAAGGGGCAATAAAAGAAGAGATGATCCCTTATCTCTAAAACCTGCATGTTACACATAACACAAGTGTAGTTTTCAATAAATAAATTCTTACGCTGAAGGAGAGCTCTTGTGTTCAATCTGTTGTTGATGAGCAGCCAGTAATATCTTATGCTTAAGCTGACAACATGTTTTCCAGAGCCATCTCAGTGCTGGCAAAATGTCAGGTGCAGGAGATAGCAGTTTGTAGATTGTGGAGACTTTGTAACTATTTTCATTGACCGGTAGTTGCCACTGATCATATTTTGTAGTTAGAGTTAAATCCTGCAAGAATTGCTCCAATTCCTGAAATTGTTCATAGGCTTCTTCTGATAAAGGTAAGTGCAAATGTTCAGCCAAATCATCCGTTTGCCAGAGATCTAAAATAGAGAGTTGCTGGTTCTTAGCAAAGGAGAACAGGTGATGCCAAGTAGAAGCTTTTTGCTCGCCATTCCAATTATCTGACCAGAAGTGCAGAGATTGCCCATTTTGTACAATGATGACAGCATAATCTTTGTAGATTGGGAGAAGCTTCAAACAGTCTCGCTACCAGAAAGAACAACTGTTCAGATGTGCAGAAGGTGGTCCATTGGAATAATAAGCTTCCCATACTAAATTAACCCAAGGAATATCACAATGATTCATAAACTTAGGCAACATTTTCATGGGCAGGCATGTGCTCTGTGTAGATAGATTCAAAATGCGAGGCCCCCTCTTTCTTTTGGCCTGCAAATTAAATCCCAGGCCGCCAATGTTGGAATAATCCAAACATTATGGTAGTTAATTTGACAAGTACAAGTTATACGTGTGTGAGGTTCTAGTCTAGTTCAATTAGGATTAGTACTAGGGTGATCAACGTTGCCGGTTGATTAGTTAGGAAAGTGTACGATGTCTTTGTGCTAGTAGTCTACGTGTGCTAGTAGATTAGGAAAGCTGAGACCGATTGGAATTGGAGTTAGCTTGGTCGTGTCCTAGTATGGTAGTAGTACTCGTCCGCATAGGTTAGGAAAAAGAAGTCTGTGTCGGTGGCGTGAGCCAGGTCCTGCATCTATATATACATGGGTATGTGCGACAGATTTGTAAGCAAAAAAAAAAGAGAAAAGAAGAAAATAGAAATAAAGAGGAAAATAAGGGCACGACAAGGGCCCTTTGCTATCAGTTTTGCGTGCGCGTGTGTTCGTGCAATTTTATGTGATCGATCCTGAGGGCGAAGTTCCAACAATTGGTATCTAGAGCAAGGTCAATTTGAAGCTGCGCTTGCCCCGGGGTGGCGACCTACTAGCGCCTCGGGGCGGGCAATTCAGTCGCTGGTGTAGCGACGAGGAGGGCGGCATAGTCGCCGCGTGTCGCAGCGACGTGGCAGATCGGGCGGTAGTCGCTCAGTGGAGCGACGAAAAGAAGGCGGTGAGGTACTGTCGCAAGTGAGGCGACAAGTGATTGTCGTTCGGCGGAACGACCTGGAGGGAGACGACATGCTGTCATCGGCAAGGCGTTAGTGATCGTTGATGGTTATGGAGGTGCCGAAGTTGCGACACCGAGGAAATCATCGAGATCATCGTTGGAGGGAGCAAGGTGGAGATGGCAAAGCTGCGAGCCGTCATCAAGGTGTGCACATGAGTTCTTGTAAGGTGTGTCCCAAGAGCTCAAGTGTGTGAGTCTTCTGTTGCAGTTGAGATGCGTCACTGGCAGAGGAGAATTGAGATATTGGGCAGATGGAAAAAGGTAATTGTGCCTTGTATTTCCGTTCGTGGTCATGGAGTTCCGGCGAGTTCATATACGATGGAGATGAGTTGCACGTATATGGCGAGTTGTGTTGCCGCTGGACAGGAGGTGTCGTTCGATAAGATGTGGCATCGACGACAATGAGAAAGATTGAAGATATGACGGGTGAAAAGATGTGTCTCCCCGTGTGCAAGTAGTCGACGAGAAGATGAAGATCAACGTGAACATGGACGCGCACTAGTTAAGTCGAGTTCCTGCATGAGGCTATGCGTTTAGTCGGCATGTAGCACGCTAAGATGTGTCAGCGTGGCTGGTAGTCCGGGTAATCGTTGGTTCCAGTCTATAAGTCGGCATGAAAAAGAAGGTGATGAAGTGCATCGTTGCATGAAGAGAGAAGTTGCAGTCCGGTAAGTCGCGTCATCGGAGGCAGCCACCGTGACAAGATGAACAGGTGATCGTCTGCGCGTTTCGTTCGTGTAAAGTGTCGGATGTTTGGATTAGGGGGTGAATGTTGGAATAATCCAAACATTATGGTAGTTAATTTGACAAGTACAAGTTATACGTGTGTGTGGTTCTAGTCTAGTTCAATTAGGATTAGTACTAGGGTGATCAACGTTGCCGGTTGATTAGTTAGGAAAGTGTACGATGTCTTTGTGCTAGTAGTCTACGTGTGCTAGTAGATTAGGAAAGCTGAGACCGATTGGAATTGGAGTTAGCTTGGTCGTGTCCTAGTATGGTAGTAGTACTCGTCCGCATAGGTTAGGAAAAAGAAGTCTGCGTCGGTGGCGTGAGCCAGGTCCTGCATCTATATATACATGGGTATGTGCGACAGATTTGTAAGCAAAAAAAAGAGAAAAGAAGAAAATAGAAATAAAGAGGAAAATAAGGGCACGACAAGGGCCCTTTGCTATCAGTTTTGCGTGCGCGTGTGTTCGTGCAATTTTATGTGATCGATCCTGAGGGCGAATTTCCAACAGCCAATTGGGGGTTCTTCTTTTCGAGGTCTTTCCCTCCAAAATAGATGCCTCCTATATTTATCAATTTGGTCCAATATACCTTTCTACAGGAGTATACAACTCATTATCAAAGTAGGCAGTGAGGAAAGAACTGCATTCACCATCAAGAGCCTCCCATCATAACTGAGAAAATTGAGAGCAGGCATTGAGCCTTCTCTGAATTCGTTCAATAATGTACATGAAGAATTCCATTCTAGGTTTTGTGAAGCCAAGTGGGGTTCCCAAATAGATAAAAGGAAAAGTTCCAATAGAACAGCCCAGCAGGCTGGAGAGTTGTTGCATAACTTCTTCAGAGACATTAATGGGTAGTAAACTGGACTTGTGATCATTAACCTTTAAGCCTGATGCTTTGGAAAAAGTATTCATCAGTTGTTGTAATTGCTCTAGTTGTGTTGGACAGGCTGGCGTAATGATCAAGGTGTCATCAGCATATTGCAGAATAGGGAAATCAGGGCATGAGGCAAAAGTAACTGGTGGTTGAATGATACCCCTGTTCATAGCATCATTTAGAATTGTCTGCAAGAAGTCAGCAGCCAAGACAAATAAAAGGGGAGAGAGAGGATCTCCCTGTCTGACTCCCCTCCTGCATTTAAACGAATTGCCAGGGACTCCGTTGAGAAGGACAGCAGAGGTAGCACTGCCTAAAAGTTGCTCAATCCACAAACACCATTTGGGCCCAAAACCTTTCTTCCTTAAAATGGCCATAATCATACCATGTTCAATTTTATCAAAGGCTTTCTAGAAATATAGCTTTAAAACCCTGGTTAGAATGTATAATACTTTTATGTATATCCTTCATGTGCTCCAGTAAGAAGATTCAACTTCTCAACCCAGATTGGTCTACCATTTTACAGAAAGACGAAACCAGACGATCTGCAAAGCTTGATATGTGAAGCTAAACACAATATTTATATATACTATTCATTGTAGGCATTGAATTCTTGCTGTGGTCAGCCTGGGTGAAGTTTGTAAAATCTTCAAGCCATGTTCGCATGCAGAGTGTTCGAACTTACACCTGGTCGAACCCAATGTTGAGTCTTTCTGTACATCTAGAAAAGTTGTATAACATTTTTGACAGTTTTCTCTCTTACTGGTGGATGCCATCATGTTAGGTATCGAATGCTACCTGCATGGATGTGATATGCAACTCAGATGTGCACAGTAGTGCACCCTAGTGACTTAGCCTACGACTTTTTATTGCTAATGAACTCTATAAACATTAACAATAAGGTTAGTTCTCAGATTTGGAAGAGCTCCCTTATTCTATGATCGAAGCATGTAATGCTGAAGTATTGATTCAAGTGTATTTGCATTTTATGAAAAAAATGTGTGTGGGCATAAATAAGGTCATTGTTCTGTGTTTTTTCCCATGAAAATGATCTTGGTGTTGCATGGGGAGTGACGTTGAGATAATGAGATATCAATTTAAATTTAGTCCCATTTGAAATTGTCTTCCAATTTTCTGAGATGTATTGAAAGTCACATGGTTGCTTTTTTACCACCTCCATATCTAAATGATACTTCTAATTTATGATATGAGCAAGCACAGCTTTCAATGGTAATTCAGCCACTTCTCGCATTTACAGCAAATTAACGGTGATGTGCTTTGTGCAGAGAAAATGCCAAAAGCAGAAACCTATATATGTTTGACAAAAATTAACAAAACAACGATTACAAATTATAGATCTCATACAAAGCACTAGAGAAAGTACTAGTTTTGTCGATTCATCAACCACGACAATCAGTCCAATTCATTGTCCTCTTCAATGAAACTACCGGCACCAGAAGGCGGCAGCATGTACTTCTTCAGACTACTCGTGCTCGGCAGTCCTGCAATAATCCACCAAGATCTGGGCGAGACTGAAAGGGCGGTCATAATCTTCATGGTTTGGGTGAAATTGAACAGCATTTTCGGGCTGCTTTTCTACCCAACCATCGTCCGGAAAAATCTCATAATCATAAGCTATAATCATGGAGTAATCTGCATAGTAGATGCTTCCTTCCTCCACCGTCTCTAGCTTGCTGGCGTCAACAGAGAGGCACCGGTACTTGCTCACGAACAGGGCTTGGCTGCCGAGGCTCCAGACCGGCACAAGTACCTTGTTCACGGCGTCCACCTTGTACACCAGCGGGCCACCACTGTAGAACGGCAGCCTGCACTCCAATACGAACAGCAGCTCCCCCTCCGACTCCACCAGGTAAAAGTAATTGCCATGACATTCCTGTGCGTAAGACTCAAGGCTCAGAATGGCTGGAAGTTGTTGACGTTGATCTTTCTCTGCAGCGGCGGCATCGGTTGCCGAGATGATGGACCCATCGACGTCAGTGGTGTACAGGTCGCCGGCAAAGGGCGTCATGCCGACGAGGCATCCCAGAGACGCCCGAACCATTTATCATGAAATCCCCAACCGGACACACTTTCCTCTGTAGTCTCGTCGATCCACCTGACGGAGTTCCTTTGCGGGCTGCTGGCGAACACCCTCATAGGGGACAAGGTCACGGCAACTGCCTCCACCTTGTCCCAGGGTATCCCCGCCTCGAAGTGGACCATTGCGCCGGTGAATGGGTTGACCACCCGAGTTTGGTATGGATGCTTTTGCTCCCCGAGCACGAGGAGCCCGCCTGCAGCGACGCCGATGAAGAAGTATCTACCGAGCAGGAGGGAGATGTCCTTACAGATGGAGCGCCCGGTGCTGAGGTTGACGAAGGTGACCTTTCCGTCCTTGAAGAGGGAGTGCCTTGCCATGATCCACTTGGTCGGAATTGTTGAGTATCGTGATTAGTTAGGAAACATAAGATAGACTAGGAATTATTCTGGCTTGTCTTGTACTCCAAGTTGATCATGTACTCCTATATATATGCCCACGAGGCTCAAGCAATACAACAACTATTCCACCAAATCTCCCTCTTCCTTCTAGCATGGTATCTATCGCAAGTCGATCCTAAACCTAGCCGCCGCCGCTTCCGCACCTGCGCGCCGCCCCCGGGGCGGTCGGCCTCCATGACCGCCGCCGGGGGCCGCGCCGCCCGTACCTAGGGTTCGTCCGCCGGCCGTGTTGGCCGGCTGCCCTAGAGAGTCTTTTTTCCCGATCCTTTGATCTGGGTTTTCTCTCTCTCGCCGGTCGCTTTGATCGGCGTCTACTTTTTGGTTTTCCGGTCTTTGTGATCCGGTTTGCGTCGCCCACCGCCGCCGTCGACCCCGTGCGCCTCTACTCCGACCCCGGCGCGACCAGCCGGCCTCTCCTCCGACCGGTGGCCCGCGCGCGGCGAGGCGCCCGTCCGGCCAGCCGCCGTCCGCCGCGTCGGTCCGCCCGTCGCCCTGCGCCCGTCGTCATCGCCTCGCACCGACCGGGACACACCTGCATCGCCGCGACCCGGCGGCCTCGCGCCATGCGTCGGCCAATCATAGCCGACGCTCGCGCGCCGGCCCGCCCATCGATCCACGTCACCCGCCTCCGCCGCGTCTACACGGCGGCTCGGCGGTCTACCTCGCCGGCCTCGTCCTCGGCTGCATCAGGCTCGTCGGCCGCCTCAACTCGGGCGCCGCTGCTCCGTTGGTCGTTCGGGCCTCGCTGCCCGGGCGTCGGCGCTGTTTTGGCAGCCCGGGTGCCGGTGCTGACGTCTCCCGCCGTCCGTCGTCGCCGGCCTCATCCCGGACTCCGCCGCCACCACTCCTCCATCGAGCGGCGTCCCCGACCTCGCGCGCGATCGGATTGATCACCCGCCCGCCGCCGCGATCCGCCTCATCTACGCCGCGCGACCGACCTGGCCCGTTGGTTACGCGCGCCTCCGCAGGTCCCGTGAAGATCGTCCCCGAGTTCAGCGCGCCTCTCCACCGATCGAGCATCAGCTGCCGCTGCGTCGCCCCGGCGGGCCGCAGCGCCGCCGCCACGTGGTTCTCCTCACAGCTGCACCGACCAGCGTCACGCTGCGTCGCCCCTTCGAACCGTAGTGCGCGCCCGCGTCCATCGCCGCTCGGGGCCGTCCGCTCGAGCCGCCCGTGGCTGCACCGACCCTCGCGCCGCCGCTGCGTCGCCCCGTCGGGCCGTAGCGAGCGTGGCACGCGGTCCACGCCGCCGTCCCGAGGCCGCCCTCGCGTTGCACCGACTTCGCGAACCGCCGTTCATCGCCGCGCTTCGCCGCAGCGTCGCGCCCGCGGTCTCGCCACCGCCCGAGGTCTTGCGCCGTCGCCGACCCGCTTCGCTGCCGCTGCCACGCGCCCGCCGGGCCGTAGCGCGCTGCCCACGGTCCACTCTGCCGCCACCGCGCGTCGACCTCTCGTGGTATCGCCGCCGCCTCTCTCTTGGCGCTGAACGCCACCGTCCGCGCCGGTCTTCGTCACGTTATCAGGGTTTTTCGCCTACTTCGAGCACCGCCGCCGCGCTCCTAACCTAGCCGTCAGGCCGCCGCCGCCGCTCTTCTTCGGCCGCCGCCGCCGCTACCCCCGTAGCCGCCGCAGCCGCCCGTCCACCTCCTTCGTCTTCGTCCAGCACCAGCCCGTCGCCAGCGTCGCCGTCATCTACCCCGACCGCTTCATCTACTCCGACAACCGCGGGCGACATTGGCCCCGTGCCGATTGGCGCCGCAACCGTCGTCGAGTCCTTCTCTTCTGGCCTCTCCGACTTCTCCGACATGGCGTACAGCTCGTGCAGGTCCCTCGTCTACGCATGCCCGGTGCTGGCAACACCGATGCGTGCCTTCATCCACGACGTGTCCCCGGGCCTGGCAAGCCTGGTGCGGCGCTTCGTCAACTTCGTCTTCGTCCGTCTACGCATGCCCGGTGCTGGCAACACCGGTGCGTGCCTTCGTCTACGATGTGTCCCCGGGCTTGGCAAACCCGCCGCGACGCGTCGTCAACATCATCTCCGTCCTGGCGCACCACTACTTCGACACCACTGCGCCCACGACTAACTCGGCGCCCCCTTGCGCCCGCGGCTCCACGGCGACTTCCTCGACACCGGCTACCCCGACTCGACATCGACCACGGCATTCTTCGCACGGCTACCTCGACCACGGCTCCACCACACACGCTCTCGGCTACATCGACAAACGGCACAAAGGGCTACCGCCTGCTTGAGCAACCTCGTTGGTTTCCACTCCAGCCACGACTCCGCGATGCGTCGACCGTTACGACTGTGGGGGGGTGTCCGTCGGCTTGCCTTCGGATTCTTCTCCAGTCTCACCGTCTGCGTCGCTACCGTTGTGACTGCGGGGGGATGTTGAGTATCGTGATTAGTTAGGAAACATAAGATAGACTAGGAATTATTCTGGCTTGTCTTGTACTCCAAGTTGATCATGTACTCCTATATATATGCCCACGAGGCTCAAGCAATACAACAACTATTCCACCAAATCTCCCTCTTCCTTCTAACAGGAATGAATTTTGGGTCCTTGGCATCCGCCCTGGGGTTGGGGATGACGCGGCGCCAATCGCGGCAGGCGGCCCGGAAGTCGACGTAGGCGTCAAGATCGTTCGTCGCCAGGAAGCATTGGCTGATCTCCTGGATGAGGTCGTCGGGGAGGATGGAGATGGAGCAGTACCCGGCCATATCTGGCAGCAGCTAGCGGCGGTGGATTGACGAGCGGGGTGTTTTTCTCGTGGAGCTGGCAAGGCTTGTGTGCTGGGTGGATCGGTTGGCTATACGCTCGTATGCTTTGTGTTGTGTGTCCTTGTGCTGGATGGATCGGTTGACTATATATACACACACATATTCTCTCGGCGGGACTTTTCCCGCTTGCAAATGTTTCAAACATTGGAATCCAATCTATACTGGTGTGTGTGAAAACGTACGAGATTTTGAAGATTAATCCCTACCAAAATTACCAGCATCAGTGCATGCCCTGTAGCAATTGGGACTATTTATTAGTACTTTCCAAAACAACGTTGGCCGTGTGAATACCTACTAGTATAGATTTCGTGCGTTGGCCTGGTATTTTTGGAAGAACTTAAACAAAAAGAAGGTGCCAGGCATGCCTCTAATTACTCTCCAAAAATGAAAAAAAAGACCCTTTTATTGCTCTCCAAAAATGAAAAAAAAATACTAGTGTTCACAACAGCTTACTTGTACGTATATCACACACGTGGAGTACTTGCACCCGAGCTCAAATGCTCCTGGTAAACAGTAAATCAGGGAAAATAGTAAAAGAATTCAAAAAATCTGATTTTTTGTCGTAAACTTTGACAAAACTTGTAAGTATATTATTCCATATACATGTTATGAAAGGGGACTGCGTTCCTACCCCATTATACTTGACTAAACCTTAAGCAATGAATTAATCCTGTTGTGCGATAGGGGGAGTGCTTCGCACAAGCTAATGGATAACCATGTGGGATAAGGCCCCAGTCGCTCACGATACACCCGAAAGTAAATGGGTGTGATGGATTGAGCTACCGCAAACGATCGGCAAGAACAAAACATGTGAGATAGGCCTACCTATCGCACACAATTTGCCCGGAATTGAAGTTGTGCAAAGGGTTGATCTATCGCACACGGTCAGTAAGAATAACACAGGTGAGATTTATCTTCCATCGAATAAATTTTTCTGGCAGAAACTTCTACGCTCGGACCGCTTATCACACACGATTGGAGACGCACAATCATGTGGGATCAGTCATTCACCACACATTATGTGTTGCAAGGAACGTGTGGGTTAGATCATCCATCGCACATGTTTCCTACGACAGAATCGCCTGCGTGGTGGTTCGTCCATCTCACACAATTATTTTGTAGGAACTGTGTGTATTGCATGTGGTCATTTCCCACACACATTTGTATGGAACCATGTGCAATGCAATTACCAAATAAGCATGTTTATTGGCCCATTACTTAGTCCCTATAAAATGCAAAAATCATATTTCATATCCAACAAATGTTCACTATGATTTCCGATCCAACACATAATATATTTAAGTTTTATATCCTTCCAATGCCCATCACGATTTCATAATTTTTAGATTACAATACACCATATAGTTAGTACACAATAGTACACAAGTACCAAATTAGACAAGTACCGTAGAAGCACTTTACTAGTAACTTCTAAAACCCTTATAAAGTAGCATCGTCGATGGTAAATAGATGTATGAATCAGCCGATCGGACATTTAGATTGATGTGTCGTTCTTCATGTTGAGCAATGGAGGGGGGTTAGCTAGGGTTTGACATGGAAAAGATGAGCATGGGAGTATGTGTTGTACAAGGAATTATGAAATTTGGTGTCATACATAATATAGATTGCAGTTGTGATTGATGTTTTTTTTGACCTGGTACTATAGGGCAAACACCCCACAGCTCTTAATTTATTCCAAAGCTGTACAATAATTACAGGGGCATAAAGCTAAGGAAAAACAAACTAAAAGCTAGAAAAATTACAAAGCCCACCTCAAGGTGGCAAATAGAAAATCCACCTAAGAAGTTCGTCCTTATATTTAACTTTAATCCTATGAGCTAGAAGGGAGATGTCATGGATAAAAGATTATATCCACCTTCTAAAGGATGGTTTGATGTTCCAGAAGACCCTACCATTTCACACATTCCAAATATTCCAGCAAGCCAGAATACAACCTCAGCAAAGAAGGGCTTTTGAAAATCCCTTCTGGCAGCATAAGCAATAGCAGACATATTGTCACCATTCGGCCAGTAAACTTGCAGCTAATTCCAGACCCTGCAACTGAAATTGCAATTGAAAAAGAGGTGATCCCTATCCTCCTTAGTATGGGTGGGTCAAAGCACACAATGATTACAATCAGACACATTCCAATGCCTTCTTTCTAACATATCCTGAGTATTGAGTCTGTCCATGAGAAGCATCGGCAACACTTTGCTTCTCATTGTGCAACAGCTAGTCCAGATCCACTGCAGCAGGGGATTAGGATTTATATGTCTATGAAGAAAGGAATAGTAGTTCTTGGCAGTGTAGGTCTTGCGATCTTCCCTCCATACCCAAACTTCACTTAGACTAGGATCAGCAGAAAAACTAAAAAAGTAGTTGTTGCAAAGACTGCAATTCTGCATAAGCCCTCTCAGAAAGGGGAAGCTGGAAGAGGGTAGAGAGATCTTGAGTGGCAATCACCTCCCTAACAGAAAGGAGTGGTTCCTTGGCAAAAGAGAACAGCCTTTGGAACACCTGGTCCAAAGGAGCAGCAGATGGGACTAAATTCCAATCATCAGCCCAAAATAGAGCAGTGTCACCGGAATTAACCTGAACTTTAGACACCATCCTAAACTTGTCCATTAATTTGCATATATCCCTCCACCAGAAGGATCCACACAAAACAGTAGCATGAGTAACTCTATCATGATAGTAGGTGTCCCAGATCAAATTCACCCAAGGGATATCTATCTTATTGTAGAACTTACTGACATGTTTTAACAACAAAGCATCATTCTGAACTCTTAAGGTTCACGATACCCAGACACCCCTTATTCCTGGGCTTGCACACCAACTCCAATGCTGCAAGGGAAGGAGCCTGATCATTACCATATTTTCTCCACAAACATTGCCTTTGAATTCTCTCCAACTGTTTGAGTATTCCAATGGGGACATCCAAGCTGCAGAGAAAAAAGATTGGGACAAAAGATAATGTAGAGTTCAGATACTGCAGTCTGCCACCCTAGGCTAGGAAGCTTGAGCTGACAGAAAGCATTCTCTCCATACTATCCACTAGAGGCATTAAGTCCCACTAGTAGAAAAGGGGGCAATGCACTACAAGAAATATGTCAACTAGTGACCTTCTGTTAGTGACCCTGGAAGAATTGGTCATAGATCTATGACCATTTCAGACCAATTGGTCAAAAGCTGTTCGAGGGGCTCCAAACCCTAAACCATTGTGACCACTTTGGTCAGAAAGGTCGTAATTTCCTTACACGAAAAGGTCATAAAGCAAACAGCGCTAGTCCGCTGCCTTATTTCTAGTTGTTAATGACCAATATAGATGGTCATAGCCTTGTAAATTGTGGTGGGTTGCTATAACTAGGCGCCACCTCATCAGTTTTGCCTATGTGTCATGTCCATGTGGCAGTTTTTGCCCTAGGTTGTGAAGCAACCTATATTTCTGTCATTCCCAAAATTCGCAAAAAAATCTCATAAATTCTTTGGGTCATATCTTCGTCAAATATGTAAAAACATTCCTTGCCTAGTTCAAAAATAATTTGAAAATATTCATTTTCCTATTCTGTTCAGAGCAACACTTTGTGAAGGAAGTACCACTTTGGCATGTCCAAATGGTATCCATTTTCTACAGTGCTTTCCTATGCCCAAATAACCATCCTCCACCAAATGCCATCTCAATCCATTCATTATTTTGAGCCCAGCTTCAACATTCGTATTTATGTCCAGTGTGGTAGTTTGTAAAGCAAGTACCACCTAGGCTCCTCTTTTTGAGGTGAAAATTAGTGAAGACGGTCTTCTTAGTAACTGATCATCCTCAGCCAAAACTCACGCCCATTAGCCATGTGCATTTCCCGTACCGCAAATCAAACACTTGGCTGCTTATTCATGTTTGAGCATCGATCGGTCTCCTCGTGAGAATCTTATGTTGTGATTTTCTTCCTAGCACCTACCTGGGGAGTGCCCAAACCACTAGACACGCCTAGGCCGCCCAGAACACATGGCAACGCCACGGTCACGCGGTGACCACGCGGCGGGCATGCGAGCTTACGCGCTCTAGAGTTGGGGCCCTCGGCCACCGTCCAAACCTCGATGTCTCGCCATCAAACCATGTATTTCTGATTAAATAGATACTTATTTACCTAGAAATGATTTTTGGAAAAAATAAAGAGCAAACTATGAGGCAGCTGCAGTTCAAATTTGACCCGCTTCCAACTGAATCGACGGCAATTTGTCTTTTTCACCAGAGGTGGATCAAAAATTTTGACACCCGACCATTTTGTCAATTGTGCATTATATATGGCCTAGTATTTTATAAAATTGATTTGGTCCATTTTTGCAACAATTATTTGGTAGTTCCTTCACAAAAAACCTCCTTTTGGGCACTCGGAAAATGAAAAATGAATTTTCCGTGCAAAAAAAATGAAAACTTCCTTAGGCAACATTTTTTTGTAATTCCAAGATGTACCCTTGTGCACAATATGAGATCATTTGAACAAACTATGCCATGAATATGGCCATAAGATTGATCATTTGACTTGAAAGCCATGAATCTTCACGTATGATAGCTCATTTCTGAGAACACTTTTTTAAAATAATTACCGTATTACAAGTTTATTATTTTTTCTGGAAACTTGGTCACATATAATGACACAATGCGAAGGTTTTCCAATTTTTCGATTTATTTTAAATTTTTTATGCCCGTTTCAAAATGCGGTCAAAACGGCGGGCTTGACCGTTCCTAGCTAGTGGTTGAATCTTGGAATTTTATTGGTGTTTCTATGATTAAATAGATACTTATGTACCTAGAAATGATTTTTGGAAAAAATAAATAGCAAACTACAAGGCAGCCGCAGTTCAAATTGACCCGCTTCCAACTGAATCGGCGGGAATTTGTCTTTTTCACGAGAGGTGGATCAAAACTTTTTATACCCAACCATTTGGTTAATTGTTCATTAAATATGTCCTAGTATTTTAGAAAAAAAAATTGGTCCAATTTGCAACAATTATTTGGGTGGTCCTTCACAAAAAATCCTCCTTTTGGGCACTCGAAAAACGGAAAATGGTTTTTCCGTGCAAAGAAAATGAAAATTTCCCTAGCCAACATTGTTTGCCTTTCCAATATGCACCCTTGTGCACAATATGAGATCATTTGAACAAACTATGCCATGAATGTGGCCATAAGATTGATCATTTGGCTTGAAAGCCATTGATCTCCACACGTGATAGCTCGTTTCTGAGAACACTTTTTTAAAATAATTGACGTATTGCAAGTTTGTTATTTTTCCTGGGAACTTGGCCACATATAATGAAACAATGCGAAGGTTTCCCAATTTTTTGATTTTTTTGATTTTTTTATGCTCGTTTCAAAATGCGGACAAAACGGCGGGAATGACCGTTCCTAGCTAGTGGTTGAATCTTGGAATTTTTTTGGTGTTTCTCTGATTAAATAGATACTTATGTACCTAGAAATGATTTTTGGAAAAAATAAAGAGCAAACTACGAGGTAGCTACAGTTCAAATTTGACCCGCTTCTAGCTGAATCGGCAGGAATTTGTCTTTTTTACGAGAGGTGGATCAAAACTTTTTACACCCAACCATTTATTGAATTGTGCATCAAATATGTCCTACTATTTTATAAAATTGATTTAGTACTATTTCGCAACAAATATTTGGTAGGTCCTTCACAAAAAAGCCTCTTTTCGGGCACTCAAAAAATGAAAAATGAATTTTCCGTGCAAAGAAAATGAAAACTTCCTTAGGTAACATTATTTGCCATTTCAAGATGCACCATTGTGCATAATATGAGATCATTTCATTGAATTTTTCATGTGAAAAAGTAGAAGAAAAACAAAAGAATGTCGAGGTAGATGCTTTTTTGAAACATAATTTGTCTTTTTGATGAGAGGTGGATCGAAAGCATTTTACATCTAAAGATTTGGTGACACAATGAGAATGTTTCTTTTTGAATTTATCATATCATAAAATTGTTTATATGATTCAACACCTTCTTTTGAAAAAAAATATGGTTTAACACCTTATTTTTAGTCAATTATAACCAATTTAGAAGGTCATAACGTGTACTGGATTCTGATTGGTCCATGGACATGTCACGCGAATCGTGCTCAAACACCGTCGGATGCTCTTGGATCGGACGGCAGCCCTTTCTCCCTCACCCCGCTCCCCCTATTTGTCTCAAAAAATAAAAAGAAAAAAGAAAACTCCCTCACCCTCTCACCCCACGAACCCTAGCGCTCCAGATCCACCTCACGCGCTCCCTCTCCCACATCGCCGCCGCCACCCCGCCGATTCAGATCCGATACCGCCGCCCGCGCCCGCGCACCACCACCTGCTCCTCCGCCCGTCCCGGAGGCCTCAGTCGGCACCCTCCGTCGCATGGCCGCCGCGCTCGTCCCGCCCTCGGTGCCGCACCTCCACCGCCATCTCTGCTGGCTCCTCGCTGACGCCACCGCCCCTTCCTCGTCCAGCGCGCCTCTGCTCAGGCTCACATCGGGCTCCTCATCGTCCTCCTCAACCTGCTCCTCCCGCCCGCGCTCCTCTCCAACTTCCTCCCCGCCGGCATCCACCACGCCTCCGCGCACAGCCTCCTCGACCAGGCCAGGGGCTTCCACTTCTGCTCCTCCCTCGTCGACCTCCCCGCCATCTTCGCCGCCCGCTCCCTCCTCATCCTCTGTAAACACCCCGCCCGCTCCCTCCTCCCCTCCATGTTAAGCGTGTGCTGTCAATTTCCTGATCTCGAATCGCCATCTGATTTCCTTCCTGGTTACTAATCGATCGCTGTTTTTTCATGTGTGCAGACGCGTACACGGCATGCGGTGGCGGCACGGCCTACCTGTGGGTGGCGGCGGCCTGCAACATCGGCTCCCTCTTCTACGTCCTCGCCAAGGCCGTCGCGGTCTTTGGCGTGGCCGCCGACAGCGCCGCCGCCTTGAGCTGCATGGCAAGGCCAGCTCCTCGCCTTTGGCCTACGGGCCAGCGATCGGCGGCGCCGGCTGCACGTCGTCTACATGATCAACATCGAAGTAGTAAGTCCCTGCCCCTCGTCCCCTCCATGCCCATCTTCGTTCGCATTAACCACAATGGCCATGGCCAGTTTTTCAGCAGCAGTCAGTGTCACACACGCCAAACCCAAAATCAATTTCGCGTTATAATAGCAGCTAAAATTCAGATCTAGGACAATGATTCTACCCTGTAAAACGATTCAATGCAGCTAGTCTCATGGGTTTGAATTGGCCTTAGCACGTACGAATGGAAGTGATGCATACATACAGGTTATAAGTTGTCCTTTACATATACCATACCCACACACAATGTTCAGTTGCCAGCCTGCAAGAATGCTATTCATTTTCTAGTATGAGTGTACATTCTCCCTTAGGTTTGGTGTTAGTTTCGTCCTTCCCTGTGTGTGTTCTCTCCTAATGCTACAAGTTTCCATGCAGGCGACCTCCATGGACGACATCGACGATGAAGACAATGACGAGGGGCCTGTAACAAGAACGAGAGCCCTCTTGTTCACAGGGGCGTTGACCCGTGACGTGGTCTTTGCCGCGGAGTTCCAGAGTTCAAGGACCGAATCATCGACGCCGTCAGTGACAAGCAGGTTCGACATCTTTCTCGGTTCTTTCCCCTGCATTCCTTTGGTAGCAGCACTAGTAGTATATGTAATTTGTGCAGATGCAATTGAAGTGAATTAACTCGGTCCGCTGTACTTTCATTTCAGTTTGGAATTTTTTTGAAATGTGACCGACTTGGATTGGATGGTAGATGGTTTAGTTCATGTGAAGCATCCCTCTTACAGTATCCGTGTGTTCTTCTTGTTCCACAGGAGGCTGTGGCGGTGACCACCTAGGTGCAAGAGGAGATTCTCCATGAAATGGGGATTGATAGCAGTAACAGTGTAGTGCTGTACAGGTTATGTTAGTTAGTCACAGTTTTGTCTGTTCATGAAAAATTTAGGTAATGTGGTGCACCTATGACTGCTACTCTCTAGTACTTTTAGCTCGGACCACATGAAACTAACAATATTGGTAGTGTCTGTCTTACTACAATAGCAGCCGGCACTCGCTGATGTGAGATCCCTTAGTAGTGCAGCTATGATTTTAACCCTGTGGCTGTAAGTGGTGACTAATCAGGAGGAGTACCTGTCCTAGTCCTACATCATTGTAGGACTTCATTGTAGTCTGTGTGGTGATGTTCTTTAGGTTGCAGCAAGCAAGGACATGATTAGAACATATTAGTATGACATTTGATCTTAGCTTATTGATCCTAGCTATAAATCCATATATTTTGCAATAATATTTTCGTTTGATTATCTCTAATGAGTATAAATATAAATTAATATAGCTGTCAATTTTAAGACAGAGCAAAGTGTCACTGCATTTCACACCTGTTGATTCATCAGGCTCGGTCAGTCGGTCTGATCCTGTAGTGTTTAAAACTGATAATTATGATGCATTGGTCCATATGGCCTTGTTTTTTTATGCATATATATTAGTGTGACATGAAATACTGATGAATAAGCATCATAAATATTGGCATGCAATACTGATGAATGCTGCTTGTTTTGCACGGGCTGACAAGCACACCGATGAGGTCTATGCACAGATGACTCTACAACCAGTAAACTGTGTAAGTACTGTCGGAAACAGAGCTTGGTGAAGATATTCACAACATGTTGCACTGTGTTTTCTCTACATGTGCTTTTATCGGTTTGCATGCTGCATTTTATGTTTTACGTGAGCTGGGGACGAAATGGTACTGAATGCCTGAAACTAACATTAACAGTGTTCAGTTTAAGTGTACATTTTGAGATCAGTGCTAGTGTTTATAAACGCTCAAAATCTGTACAATATTTCTTAGATTAACGAGTGCTTACTGCATAATTTAGGGAAGTTTTAATAATACTACAGCAGATGCTAATTAAATCAGGAAGTAAAGCACTACCAAACGTACCGTATACAATGTTCAGTTCAAGTTTAATTTTTAGTTTAGTGCCTGAGTTTATCTGCTTTTCACATTGACAAGTACTACTGCTTACTTCTCCCATTCCTTGGCTGAAGACTCTGTTTTGAACCAAGCCTTGCAGCAAGGAGGGAATGGTTGCGTCTGTTTTGTGCTGTTGTAGTTTACACTGTTGTAGTTTACACTGTTACTCCACTGTAAAACTGTAATATACTAGTGTAATTCTACTGATTTACTACTGCTGCCCATTTTTTGTTTTCTTCGTGGACATTTCTTGGTTCAAGTGTTGCTGCTGCTATTTACTACTCCCGCTGTAAAGAAATATAAGGGCATCTAGATCAATACTTTAGTGATCTTAACGCTCTTATATTTCTTTATAGAGGTTAATCTGTTGCATTCAAGTTGTTGAGTTTTGTTATGCCATGCTTAGTGTTTACTGAACTGGGGCATTTGGTCTCTTGGAATATTATTATTTACTTCCAGTATATTTCACTAATAGTTTATCTAGATCAGGATCTAATGTCGTCGGAGCTGCTGCTGCTGTGTCGGGGATGCTGCTACTGTGACAGAAGATGAAGAAGCTTGGAGATGCGCGCCACAGTTTTAGTTGACATATCTCTACTGATGTACTTGTTTAATTGTATGTGCACTTGTATAAGTTTCCTGAAGATGAACAACATCAGTAGTGCTTGTGTATCTCTGTTTTTGATTGTATGTGCATTTGTTGGACGTGTAGACGTGTACGTTCTCTTGTGAGTATTTGGCTGGATGATTTCTGGATTTAATCAGTTAGTTGAGATATTTTTTGATTTTTTGTTGTTCAAATGTGTAAATTTAAATCTGTGAATGAAATAGCCCATATGTTCTATTTCACAAAATAACATTTGGGCTCTAAAAAGGCTGCGGCGCAAACTATAGTGGATCAGAAGATTGTGCATTTCTGAAAACCAGAAAAATAGACTTAATGAAATGATCTGCGAAAGGCCAAATTGTTGGGCCAGGCCCATATTACTAGAGAAAATTAACAGAAAAATATAGTAAAAGGCCGAATTAATGAGCTAGGCCCATGTAGAAAACCGAATTGGACCGGGCTGAATCTTGTGCTACATCAGCTTGCCACGCTGGATGCCTATGTGGCCTGGGGAGGTTGCTAGTGACCAAAACGCCACAGTGGACATATTTTGGTCATAAACGTCTTCGACCATTCCAGAAGAAAGGTCGCTATAGTCAATTAACGACCCCCAGCTTTTGACCTTATGTTTTTGGTCACAAAAAGGTCACAAATTGAAAACTTTGACCTTTCAGTGACCAACAGTGGAGGTCACTAGTTGACATATTTCTTGTAGTGATGGTCCAGGCCCGGCCAACCCATTTGTCCCGGTTCAATCCAGAACCGGGACCAATGGGGGCATTGGACCCGGTTCGTGAGCCCCGGGGGCCGGCCGGGCCACGTGGGCCATTGGTCCCGGTTTGTCTGGACCTTTTGGTCCCGGTTGGTGGGTCGCTCCTGGCCCACCACCATTGGTCTCGGTCGATGGAATGAACCGGGACCAAAGGCTGCCCTTTAGTCCCGGTTCAAGCCACCAACCGGGACCAATTAGTGGCCTATATATATATCCCTCGCCCGCGAGCAAAGCACTCCCAGTGCTCTGTTTTTCGTGGCCGGCGAGGGGAGAGCTTTGTGGTGCTCTAGCTCACCTCCTATGCACACGAGGTGTTCGATGGAATGCCCGAGCCACACTACTTAAGCTTTCTCCTCTCCAAGCTCGACCTCCAAGCTCCATTTTCCTCAATATTTGTCTAGGTTTAGCGGTTCGTCCCGTCCGTCCCGTCTTCACCGCTGCCGATCGCTCGCGCCGATCTCGTCGCGCGGCACCACCGTGGTAAGCCTTTTGTTCTTATCTTCTTTCTGGAAGGAAAAAAATCTTACTTGTATGTTTATATAGATACTTGTATAATTTTCTTACTTTTATTATTGCATCTTATATAATGCGATGGTTTTGGTATGCGCCCCCGTCGGCCCTCGTCCTGTCTATGATTCGGATGTGGTATATATTATCTTTTCATAACTATTGGTCCATTTATTGTTTATGACAATTATGCCGACCAACGTGACATAGATTTTATTTATCTAGGAGGTTGTTGAACCGGAAATTCCAACCGACCCTATTTTCGAGAGGTTAAATTTAGTTGAAGAAGAAAACAATTTGTTGAAGGAAAAAATTAGAAAAGTTGAGGAGGAGGAGATGATATTGGAGTTGCATGTTGCGGATGTCGTCGATGATCACAAGATCAAGATGGATGCAATGCGCTTGAAGATTAGAAAGATTAGAAAATATGCCATTCATACAAAGGCTTGGTATCATTATGCCGTTGGATCAGTTGTTACATTGGTTGCGATTATGATCGCATTTTTTCGCATTGAAATGTTTTACATAGTTTCAGTGTATGGTTTAATTAATTTAGATGCTCTGCAGAGCTTTATGTTGTTAGATGAGAACTATGTATGTACTTTGGTTTTAATGTGATGATGAACTTCTATTAATTTGGTCACTTAATTATCTATTCATGATGTTCGTAATGATTTTGACACACTTAATTATATATAATGCACGCAGATGAACCGCAATGGATGTACGGTTCAAGACACACCTCAAGTACATTAAGGGCGTGCATGATTTTCTCGAAGTGGCTGAGGCAAACAAGCAGAATGGTTTTATGTGTTGTCCATGCCCTATATGTGGGAATCTGAAGTCTTACTCGACCGGAAAATCCTCCACACCCACCGCTTTACAAGGGTTTCATGCCACACTATAATGTTTGGACGAGGCACGGAGAAATAGGGGTTATGATGGAAGGACGGCGAAGAAGAAGAGTACGATGACAACTATGTGCCCCCTGAATACGGTGATGCTCTTGAACATCAAGAGGAACAGACGATGTGCACGATGATTTGCAACAGGCGAACCTCTGAAGATCAAGAGGAACCAGACGATGTGCCCGATGATGATGATCTCCGCCGGGTCATTGTCGATGCAAGGACGCAATGCGAAAGTCAAAAGGAGAAGTTGAAGTTCGATCGCATGTTAGAGGACCACAAAAAAGGGTTGTACCCCAATTGCGAAGATGGCAACACAAAGCTCGATCTTGTCTTTGGAATTGCTGTAGTGGAAGGCAGAGAATGCTGTGCCTGATAAAGGATTTGAGAAGCTACTGAAAATATTGAAGAAGAAGCTTCTAAAGGATAACGAATTGCCCGACAGTACATACGCAGCAAAGAAGGTCGTATACCCTCTAGGATTGGAGGTGCAGAAGATACATGCATTCCCTAATGACTGCATCCTCTACCGCGGTGCATACAAGGATCTGAACGCATGCCCGGTATGCGGTGCATTACGGTATAAGATCAAACGAGATGACCCTGGTGATGTTGACGGCGAGCCCCCCAGGAAGAGGGTTCCTGCAAAGGTGATATGGTATGCTCCTATAATACTACGGTTGAAACATCTGTTCAGAAACGGAGAGCATGCTAAGTTGATGCGATGGCACAGTGAGGACCGTAAGAAAGACGGGAAGTTGAGAGCACCCGTTGATGGGTCACAGTGGAGAAAAATCGAGAGAAAGTACTGGGATGAGTTTGCAAGTGAGCCAAGGAATGTATGGTTTGCTTTAAGCGCGGATGGCATTATCCTTTCGGGGAGCAGAGCAGCAATCACAACACCTGGCCCGTGACTCTATGTATGTATAACCTTCCTCCCTAGATGTGCATGAAGCGGAAGTTCATTATGATGCCAGTTCTCATCCAAGGCCCTAAGCAACCCGGCAACGGCATTGATGCGTACCTAAGGCCATTAGTTGAAGAACTTTTACAGCTGTGGAATGGAAACGATGTTCGTATGTGGGATGAGCACAAACAGGAGGAATTTAAACTAAAGGCGTTGCTGTTCGTGTCCATCAACGATTGGCCCGCTCTCAGTAACCTTTCAGGACAGACAAACAAGGGATACCACGCACGCACGCACTGTTTACTTAACACCGATAGTATATACCTGGCAAGCTGCAGGAAGAATGTGTACCTGGGCCATCGTCGATTTCTTCCGACCAACCATCAATGTCGAAAGAAAGGCAAGCATTTCAAAGGCGAGGCAGATCACGGAAGAAGCCGCCATGCGTCCGATGATCATGTACTTGCTATGGTCAATGATTTACACGTAATCTTTGGAAAGGGTCGGCGGACTAGCTGTTCCAAGTGACACGGGGACACGCACCCATGTGGAAGAATAAATCTATATTTTGGGACCTACCCTCTGGAAAGACCTAGAGGTCCGCTCTTGATCGACGTGATGCACGTGACGAAGAACCTTTGCGTGAACCTGCTAGGCTTCTTGGGCGTGTATGGGAAGACAAAAGATACTGGTGAGGCACGGAGGACTGCAGCGTTTGCACGAAAAAGACGGCATGCCTCCAAAGCAAGTATGAAGGTCCTGCCAGCTATGCTTTTACCAAAGAAGAGAAGGAAATCTTCTTTGAATGCCTACTTAGTATGAAGGTCCCGGCGGCTTCTCGTCAAATATAAAAGGAATAATAAATATGGCAGAGAAAAAGTTTGAAACTAAAGTCTCATGACGCCACGTGATTATGACGCAAGCGCTTCCGGTTGCATTGAGGGGCTTCTACCGAAAACGTCCAATTAGCCATTGTGAAGCTATGTGCATTCCTCAATGCAATCTCTCAGAAGGTGATTGATCCAGAAATCATACCAAGGCTAAGGAGTGATGTGGTGCAATGTCTTGTCGGTTTCGAGTTGGTGTTCCCACCATCCTTCTTCAATATCATGACTTGCGTCCTAGTTCATCTAGTTGACGAGATTGTCATTACGGGCCCGTATTTCTACACAATATGTACCCCTTTGAGAGGTTCATGGGAGTCCTAAAGAAATATGTCCGTAACCGCGCTAGGCCAGAAGGAAGCATCTTCACGGGCCATCAAACAGAGGATGTCATAGGGTTTTGTGTTGACTTCATTCCAGGCCTTAAGAAGATAGGTCTCCCTAAATCGCGGTATGAGGGGAAATTGACTGGAAAAGGCAAGCTTGGAAGGGACTCAATAATATGCAAGGATGGATCTTCTTGGTCTCAAGCACACTACACAGTTCTAGAACTCTACCTTGGTGACCCGTATGTCGATGAACACAAGAACAGTCTGCGCTCCAAACACCCGGAGCAGTGCGATGACTGGATTACATGTGAACACATCAGGACTTTCAGCAGTTGGTTGGAAGCACGTATCAGAGGTGACAACACTGTTTGTGATGAGCTATACTTGTTGTCTAGGGGACCATCTTTGACTGTATTGATTTGGAAAGGATACGAGATAAATGGGAATACATTTTACATGATTGACCAAGATCAAAAGAGCACCAACCAAAACAGCGGTGTCGCTTTGATGCAACAACCGAGAGGGGAAAGGACACATATTATGGTTACATAGTGGACATATGGGAACTTGACTACAGACTTGATTTTAAGGTCCCTTTGTTTAAGTGCAAATGGGTCAATCTGTCAGGAGGCGGGGTACAGGTAGACCCACAGTACGGAATGACAACAGTGGATCTGAAAAATCTTGGGTACACTGACGAACCGTTCGTCCTAGCTAATAATGTGGCACAGGTTATCTATGTGAAGGACATGTCTACTAGACCGAGAAAGAGAAAATATAAGGAAGCGAATACATCATACAATGAGCCAAAGCGCCACATAGTTCTTTCAGGAAAAAGGGACATCATGGGATTGGAGGACAAGACAGACATGTCTGAAGATTATGAAAAGTTTCATAAAATTCCTCCCTTCAAAGTCAAGGCTAACCCCAGCATCCTGATAAATGATTAGTTGTAAGTAGAAACAAAATAAAATAAATAAAGCAAGAAAGAAAACAAAAAAACCAAAAAAGTGTTTTCAAATTTTAAAACTAATGGCACTAACAGAAAGTTTATAATTTTCCTAAAACTAAAAGCAAAAAGAATTGAAAAATAAGGCAAAAAACAAAAGAAAATAAATAATGCAGAAAACAAAACAAAAAAACAACAATAAGTATTTTGTTGTAAGTAGAAACAAAATAAAATAAATAAAGCAAAAAGAAAACAATAAAACAAAAAAAGTGTTTTCAAATTTGAAAAGTAATGGCACTAACAGAAAGTTTATAATTTTCCTAAAACTAAAAGCAAAAAGAATTAAAAAATAAAGCAAAAAACAAAAGAAAATAAATAATGCAGAAAACAAAACAAAAAAACTGGAAAAAATAAAAATAGCAACAATAAGTAAAGAAAACAAAAAAACAAAAAAATGCCTCCTACTGGGCCCCCACGGCCTGAATACGACATGAAACCCTACTATGGGCCAGGATTTAGGCCCATGATGAGGCCAGAAAGGCCCATCAGGCAAAGCAATAGCAAATAGGCCCGAAAGCCTGCGGTGGAGAGGTCTAAATGATAGTTCTACATTCTCATATCAGTAAATATAGCTTTTGAATGATAATTCATCCAGGTCTCACATTTGCAGCAAACAGTGGCGTGCTTTTTGTAGCGAAAGTACCAAAAGCACTAACATAATGTTTGGCCAAAACGAACAAAACGATTGCAAATTACAGGTCTCATGCAAAGCTAGGTAAAGTACTACTTTTGCCGATTCCTCGACCACGATGACCAGCCCGCATGTTCAATGAAACAACACCCACCATAAGGTGGCAGCATCTGCACTTCTTCAGACTACTCGATCTCAGCCCTCCTGCAATAATCCACCAACTAGGACGGTATCAAGCCCTGTTGGTCAAGACAAAACACATATATAAGGGCCAAGAGGCCACGTGGAATGTGCGGACAAGGTATATCGATTGTCTTGAGCATCATCAGCTATATTGGTTTATGTACCATCTAGATTATTTCCACCCACCATTGTAATTTTTATATAATAGAAGACCAAAAGGTAGGATACATGAGTTTCTTTTTCACCCATGCTTTTCCCAATCTATTTGACTTGGTTTCATAAATCGACATAGACCATTATCAAAATGACATGGTGGCAGCAGAATTGGAGGATTTAGGCTAGTTTTCAGTTTGTCCACAAAGGAACACTATCCATGACACGTGGAATGGTTCAACCTGAGATAGATTATTGTTAAATATTAATGTCTAATTTATGCAAATTGCAGTGCATTAGAACATTGATGGGAGCAAGCGCCACTATGGATCTACCTGTGCAATTCTAGTTATGCTTTTTAATGGAACTAGTTTTTTTATTGTAGTTTGTTACAAATGGGAGATAATTGATCCAATCCTTCATCTCATTTTTAATGCCCAATAATTAGCTCCTAATTTCTTTATTTTTCCCATGAATTTTCAAATGTAATGCAATTAATCTATTGTTTTTTTGGCACTATAAAATTTAGGTTCATGGAAAAAAATGGAATTTCTCATTGCAGTTGAGTTAGTGAGTATTGTATGCTGACAATCATTATCAGGTGACAGACATCATTCACAATGACCTCGTCGACGGTGATTCAAGACAAGGGAGGCAGGAAATGGAGGTACAGTCATAGGTAGTTCGCATATTTTGTTTTCCTATATTTTCTTGTCCGTATATGTTTACTTTACTGTTTGTATAATAAAAAAGGGTGAAAAAAAGGATTCAGGCTTTTCTTTTTGTTCCTCTTGTTTTTAGCTTAATGGAGCAATTCAGAGTCAGGAGATAGGAAGGATTGATTTTTTGAGGGAAACAGCAGGACTCTGCTGCGTATTTTTATTGATTTTAAATAAAGATACAAATAAAGTGTCTTCAAACCAAAAAAAAACAAAGGCACTATACATCAGCTAAAAGAAATAAAAGAATAAAGGAAGAAAAAACAACAAGAAGGAAAAGTACAATAAAATACATAACATCCAAAGAGTGCTAACGGAAGGACTGAATCCAGTCCTTGAATCCACCGTATTCCTGCCTTGTCGCTCTGTAGCTGATCCATTTAAGTTCCTCCTTGAACTTCCGTCTGCAGTTGTATATACTGGGTGGCGTTAAGCTGGAAGATGTAGTCATTCCTTGTTGTCCAAATTCCCCATGAGACAAGTATAATGATCTCAAGGAAAAATGGCACGCCCATCAGGTGCTTTAAGTTGTTTATTTCTTCTTGAATACCCGTGTATGTTGGCGTCCAGGTTGGGCAGATATAAGCCCAACAGAGTTGTGCGAAGGGCAATAAAAGAAGAGATGATCCCTTATCTCTAAAACCTGCATGTTACACATAACACAAGTGTAGTTTTCAATAAATAAATTCTTACGCTGAAGGAGAGCTCTTGTGTTCAATCTGTTGTTGATGAGCAGCCAGTAATATCTTATGCTTAAGCTGACAACATGTTTTCCAGAGCCATCTCAGTGCTGGCAAAATGTCAGGTGCAGGAGATAGCAGTTTGTAGATTGTGGAGACTTTGTAACTATTTTCATTGACCGGTAGTTGCCACTGATCATATTTTGTAGTTAGAGTTAAATCCTGCAAGAATTGCTCCAATTCCTGAAATTGTTCATAGGCTTCTTCTGATAAAGGTAAGTGCAAATGTTCAGCCAAATCATCCGTTTGCCAGAGATCTAAAATAGAGAGTTGCTGGTTCTTAGCAAAGGAGAACAGGTGATGCCAAGTAGAAGCTTTTTGCTCGCCATTCCAATTATCTGACCAGAAGTGCAGAGATTGTCCATTTTGTACAATGATGACAGCATAATCTTTGTAGATTGGGAGAAGCTTCAAACAGTCTCGCTACCAGAAAGAACAACTGTTCAGATGTGCAGAAGGTGGTCCATTGGAATAATAAGCTTCCCATACTAAATTAACCCAAGGAATATCACAATGATTCATAAACTTAGGCAACATTTTCATGGGCAGGCATGTGCTCTGTGTAGATAGATTCAAAATGCGAGGCCCCCTCTTTCTTTTGGCCTGCAAATTAAATCCCAGGCCGCCAATGTTGGAATAATCCAAACATTATGGTAGTTAATTTGACAAGTACAAGTTATACGTGTGTGAGGTTCTAGTCTAGTTCAATTAGGATTAGTACTAGGGTGATCAACGTTGCGGTTGATTAGTTAGGAAAGTGTACGATGTCTTTGTGCTAGTAGTCTACGTGTGCTAGTAGATTAGGAAAGCTGAGACCGATTGGAATTGGAGTTAGCTTGGTCGTGTCCTAGTATGGTAGTAGTACTCGTCCGCATAGGTTAGGAAAAAGAAGTCTGTGTCGGTGGCGTGAGCCAGGTCCTGCATCTATATATACATGGGTATGTGCGACAGATTTGTAAGCAAAAAAAAAGAAAAGAAGAAAATAGAAATAAAGAGGAAAATAAAGGCACGACAAGGGCCCTTTGCTATCAGTTTTATGCTTGGCGTGTGTTCGTGCAATTTTATGTGATCGATCCCGAGGCGAAGTTCCAACAATTGGTATCTAGAGCAAGGTCAATTTGAAGCTGCGCTTGCCCCGGGGTGGCGACCTACTAGCGCCTCGGGGCGGGCAATTCAGTCGCTGGTGTAGCGACGAGGAGGGCGGCATAGTCGCCGCGTGTCGCAGCGACGTGGCAGATCGGGCGGTAGTCGCTCAGTGGAGCGACGAAAAGAAGGCGGTGAGGTACTGTCGCAAGTGAGGCGACAAGTGATTGTCGTTCGGCGGAACGACCTGGAGGGAGACGACATGCTGTCATCGGCAAGGCGTTAGTGATCGTTGATGGTTATGGAGGTGCCGAAGTTGCGACACCGAGGAAATCATCGAGATCATCGTTGGAGGGAGCAAGGTGGAGATGGCAAAGCTGCGAGCCGTCATCAAGGTGTGCACATGAGTTCTTGTAAGGTGTGTCCCAAGAGCTCAAGTGTGTGAGTCTTCTGTTGCAGTTGAGATGCGTCACTGGCAGAGGAGAATTGAGATATTGGGCAGATGGAAAAAGGAAATTGTGCCTTGTATTTCCGTTCGTGGTCATGGAGTTCCGGCGAGTTCATATACGGTGGAGATGAGTTGCACGTATATGGCGAGTTGTGTTGCCGCTGGACAGGAGGTGTCGTTCGATAAGATGTGGCATCGGCGACAATGACAAGATGTGAAGGTATGACGGGTGAAAAGATGTGTCTCCCCGTGTGCAAGTAGTCGACGAGAAGATGAAGATCAACGTGAAGATGGACGCGCACTAGTTAAGTCGAGTTCCTGCATGAGGCTATGCGTTTAGTCGGCATGTAGCACGCTAAGATGTGTCAGCGTGGCTGGTAGTCCGGGTAATCGTTGGTTCCAGTCTATAAGTCGGCATGAAAAAGAAGGTGATGAAGTGCATCGTTGCATGAAGAGAGAAGTTGCAGTCCGGTAAGTCGCGTCATCGGAGGCAGCCACCGTGACAAGATGAACAGGTGATCGTCTGCGCGTTTCGTTCGTGTAAAGTGTCGGATGTTTGGATTAGGGGGTGAATGTTGGAATAATCCAAACATTATGGTAGTTAATTTGACAAGTACAAGTTATACGTGTGTGAGGTTCTAGTCTAGTTCAATTAGGATTAGTACTAGGGTGATCAACGTTGCCGGTTGATTAGTTAGGAAAGTGTACGATGTCTTTGTGCTAGTAGTCTACGTGTGCTAGTAGATTAGGAAAGCTGAGACCGATTGGAATTGGAGTTAGCTTGGTCGTGTCCTAGTATGGTAGTAGTACTCGTCCGCATAGGTTAGGAAAAGAAGTCTGCGTCGGTGGCGTGAGCCAGGTCCTGCATCTATATATACATGGGTATGTGCGACAGATTTGTAAGCAAAAAAAAGAGAAAAGAAGAAAATAGAAATAAAGAGGAAAATAAGGGCACGACAAGGGCCCTTTGCTATCAGTTTTTGCGTCTTGGCGTGTGTTCGTGCAATTTTATGTGATCGATCCCGAGGCGTAATTTCCAACAGCCAATTGGGGTTCTTCTTTTCGAGGTCTTTCCCTCCAAAATAGATGCCTCCTATATTTATCAATTTGGTCCAATATACCTTTCTACAGGAGTATACAACTCATTATCAAAGTAGGCAGTGAGGAAAGAACTGCATTCACCATCAAGAGCCTCCCATCATAACTGAGAAATTGAGAGCAGGCATTGAGCCTTCTCTGAATTCGTTCAATAATGTACATGAAGAATTCCATTCTAGGTTTTGTGAAGCCAAGTGGGGTTCCCAAATAGATAAAAGGAAAAGTTCCAATAGAACAGCCCAGCAGGCTGGAGAGTTGTTGCATAACTTCTTCAGAGACATTAATGGGTAGTAAACTGGACTTGTGATCATTAACCTTTAAGCCTGATGCTTTGGAAAAAGTATTCATCAGTTGTTGTAATTGCTCTAGTTGTGTTGGACAGGCTGGCGTAATGATCAAGGTGTCATCAGCATATTGCAGAATAGGGAAATCAGGGCATGAGGCAAAAGTAACTGGTGGTTGAATGATACCCCTGTTCATAGCATCATTTAGAATTGTCTGCAAGAAGTCAGCAGCCAAGACAAATAAAAGGGGAGAGAGAGGATCTCCCTGTCTGACTCCCCTCCTGCATTTAAACGAATTGCCAGGGACTCCGTTGAGAAGGACAGCAGAGGTAGCACTGCCTAAAAGTTGCTCAATCCACAAACACCATTTGGGCCCAAAACCTTTCTTCCTTAAAATGGCCATAATCATACCATGTTCAATTTTATCAAAGGCTTTCTAGAAATATAGCTTTAAAACCCTGGTTAGAATGTATAATATTTTTATGTATATCCTTCATGTGCTCCAGTAAGAAGATTCAACTTCTCAACCCAGATTGGTCTACCATTTTACAGAAAGACGAAACCAGACGATCTGCAAAGCTTGATATGTGAAGCTAAACACAATATTTATATATACTATTCATTGTAGGCATTGAATTCTTGCTGTGGTTAGCCTGGGTGAAGTTTGTAAAATCTTCAAGCCATGTTCGCATGCAGAGTGTTCGAACTTACACCTGGTCGAACCCAATGTTGAGTCTTTCTGTACATCTAGAAAAGTTGTATAACATTTTTGACAGTTTTCTCTCTTACTGGTGGATGCCATCATGTTAGGTATCGAATGCTACCTGCATGGATGTGATATGCAACTCAGATGTGCACAGTAGTGCACCCTAGTGACTTAGCCTACGACTTTTTATTGCTAATGAACTCTATAAACATTAACAATAAGGTTAGTTCTCAGATTTGGAAGAGCTCCCTTATTCTATGATCGAAGCATGTAATGCTGAAGTATTGATTCAAGTGTATTTGCATTTTATGAAAAAAATGTGTGTGGGCATAAATAAGGTCATTGTTCTGTGTTTTTTCCCATGAAAATGATCTTGGTGTTGCATGGGGAGTGACGTTGAGATAATGAGATATCAATTTAAATTTAGTCCCATTTGAAATTGTCTTCCAATTTTCTGAGATGTATTGAAAGTCACATGGTTGCTTTTTTACCACCTCCATATCTAAATGATACTTCTAATTTATGATATGAGCAAGCACAGCTTTCGAATGGTAATTCAGCCACTTCTCGCATTTACAGCAAATTAACGGTGATGTGCTTTGTGCAGAGAAAATGCCAAAAGCAGAAACCTATATATGTTTGACAAAAATTAACAAAACAACGATTACAAATTATAGATCTCATACAAAGCACTAGAGAAAGTACTAGTTTTGTCGATTCATCAACCACGACAATCAGTCCAATTCATTGTCCTCTTCAATGAAACTACCGGCACCAGAAGGCGGCAGCATGTACTTCTTCAGACTACTCGTGCTCGGCAGTCCTGCAATAATCCACCAAGATCTGGGCGAGACTGAAAGGGCGGTCATAATCTTCATGGTTTGGGTGAAATTGAACAGCATTTTCGGGCTGCTTTTCTACCCAACCATCGTCCGGAAAAATCTCATAATCATAAGCTATAATCATGGAGTAATCTGCATAGTAGATGCTTCCTTCCTCCACCGTCTCTAGCTTGCTGGCGTCAACAGAGAGGCACCGGTACTTGCTCACGAACAGGGCTTGGCTGCCGAGGCTCCAGACCGGCACAAGTACCTTGTTCACGGCGTCCACCTTGTACACCAGCGGGCCACCACTGTAGAACGGCAGCCTGCACTCCATTACGAACAGCAGCTCCCCCTCCGACTCCACCAGGTAAAAGTAATTGCCATGACATTCCTGTGCGTAAGACTCAAGGCTCAGAATGGCTGGAAGTTGTTGACGTTGATCTTTCTCTGCAGCGGCGGCATCGGTTGCCGAGATGATGGACCCATCGACGTCAGTGGTGTACAGGTCGCCGGCAAAGGGCGTCATGCCGACGAGGCATCCCAGAGACGCCCCGAACCATTTATCATGAAATCCCCAACCGGACACACTTTCCTCTGTAGTCTCGTCGATCCACCTGACGGAGTTCCTTTGCGGGCTGCTGGCGAACACCCTCATAGGGGACAAGGTCACGGCAACTGCCTCCACCTTGTCCCAGGGTATCCCCGCCTCGAAGTGGACCATTGCGCCGGTGAATGGGTTGACCACCCGAGTTTGGTATGGATGCTTTTGCTCCCCGAGCACGAGGAGCCCGCCTGCAGCGACGCCGATGAAGAAGTATCTACCGAGCAGGAGGGAGATGTCCTTACAGATGGAGCGCCCGGTGCTGAGGTTGACGAAGGTCACCTTTCCGTCCTTGAAGAGGGAGTGCCTTGCCATGATCCACTTGGTCGGAATGAATTTTGGGTCCTTGGCATCCGCCCTGGGGTTGGGGATGACGCGGCGCCAATCGCGGCAGGCGGCCCGGAAGTCGACGTAGGCGTCAAGATCGTTCGTCGCCAGGAAGCATTGGCTGATCTCCCGGATGAGGTCGTCGGGGAGGATGGAGATGGAGCAGTACCCGGCCATATCTGGCAGCAGCTAGCGGCGGTGGATTGACGAGCGGGGTGTTTTTCTCGTGGAGCTGGCAAGGCTTGTGTGCTGGGTGGATCGGTTGGCTATACGCTCGTATGCTTTGTGTTGTGTGTGCTTGTGCTGGATGGATCGGTTGACTATATATACACACACATATTCTCTCGGCGGGACTTTTCCCGCTTGCAAATGTTTCAAAGTTTGGAATAAAAACTATTCTGGTGTGTGTGAAAACGTACGAGATTTTGAGGATTAATCCATACCAAAATTACCAGCATCAATGCATGCCCTGTAGCAATTGGGACTATTTATTAGTACTTTCCAAAACAACGTTGGCCGTGTGAATACCTACTAGTATAGATTTCGTGCGTTGGCCTGGTATTTTTGGAAGAACTTAAACAAAAAGAAGGTGCCAGGCATGCCTTTTATTACTCTCCAAAAATGAAAAAAAAACTTTTATTACTCTCCAAAAATGAAAAAAAGATGAAAAAAAATACTAATGTTCACACCAGCTTACTTGTATGTATATCACACACGTGGAGTACTTGCACCCAAGCTCAAATGCTCCTGGTAAACAGTAAATCAGGGAACATAGTAAAAGAATTCAAAAAATTCCGATTTTTTTGTGGTAACCTTTGACAAAACTTGTAAGTATATTATTCCATATACATGTAATGAAAGGGGACTGCGTTCCTACCCCATTGTACTTGACTAAACCTTAAGCAATGAATTAATCCTGTTGTGCGATAGGGGGAATGCTTCGCACAAGCTAATGGATAACCATGTGGGATAAGGCCCCAGTCGCTCACGATACACCCGAAAGTAAATGGGTGTGATGGATTGAGCTACCGCAAACGATCGGCAAGAACAAAACATGTGAGATAGGCCTACCTATCGCACACAATTTGCGCGGAATTGAAGTCGTGCAAAGGGTTGATCTATCGCACACGGTCAGTAAGAATAACACATGTGAGATTTATCTTCCAATGAATAAATTTTTCTGGCAGAACTTCTACGCTCGGACCGCTTACCACACACGATTGGAGACGCACAATCATGTGGGATCAGTCATTCACCACACATTATGTGTTGCAAGGAACGTGTGGGTTAGATCATCCATCGCACACGTTTCCTACGACAGAATCGCCTGCATGGTGGTTCGTTCATCTCACACAATTATTTTGTAGGAACTGTGTGTGTTGCATGTGGTCATTTCCCACACACATTTGTATGGAACCATGTGCAATGCAATTACCAAATAAGCATGTTTATTGGCCCATTACTTAGTCCCTATAAAATGCAAAATTCACATTTCATATCCAACAAATGTTCACTATGATTTCCGATCCAACACATAATATATTTACGTTTTATATCCTTCCAATGCCCATCATGATTTCATAATTTTTAGATTACAATACACCATATAGCTAGTACACAATAGTACACAAGTACCAAATTAGACAAGTACCGCAGAAGCACTTTACTTGTAACTTCTAAAACCCTTATAAAGTAGCATCGTCGATGGTAAATAGACGTATGAATCAGCCGATCGGATATTTAGATTGATGTGTCGTTCTTCATGTTGAGCAATGGAGGGGGGTTAGCTAGGGTTTGACATGGAAAAGATGAGCATGGGAGTATGTGTTGTACAAGGAATTATGAAATTTGGTGTCATACATAATATAGATTGCAGTTGTGATTGATGTTTTTTTGACCTGGTATTATAGGGCAAACACCCCACAGCTCTTACTTTATTCCAAAACTGTACAATAATTACAGGGGCATAAAGCTAAGGAAAAACAAACTAAAAGCTAGAAAAATTACAAAGCCCACCTCAAGGTGGCAAATAGAAAATCCACCTAAGAAGTTCGTCCTTATATTTAACTTTAATCCTATGAGCTAGAAGGGAGATGTCATGGATAAAAGATGATATCCACCTTCTAAAGGATGGTTTGATGTTCCAGAAGACCCTACCATTTCACACATTCCAAATATTCTTGCAAGCCATAATACAACCTCAGCAAAGAAGGGCTTTTGAAAATCCCTTCTGGCAGCATAAGCAATAGCAGACATATTGTCACCATTCGGCCAGTAAACTTGCAGCTAATTCCAGACCCTGCAACTGAAATTGCAAGTGAAAAAGAGGTGATCCCTATCCTCCTTAGTATGGGTGGGTCAAAGCACACAATGATTACAATCAGACACATTCCAATGCCTTCTTTCTAACATATCCTGAGTATTGAGTCTGTCCATGAGAAGCATCGGCAAACACTTTGCTTCTCATTGTGCAACAGCTAGTCTAGATCCACTGCAGCAAGGGATTAGGATTGATATGTCTATGAAGAAAGGAATAGTAGTTCTTGGCAGTGTAGGTCTTGCGATCTTCCCTCCATACCCAAACTTCACTCAGACTAGGATCAGCAGAAAAACTACAAAGTAGTTGTTGCAAAGACTGCAATTCTGCATAAGCCCTCTCAGAAAGGGGAAGCTGGAAGAGGGTAGAGAGATCTTGAGTGGAAATCACCTCCCTAATAGAAAGGAGTGGTTCCTTGGCAAAAGAGAACAGCCTTTGGAACACCTGGTCCAAAGGAGCAGCAGATGGGACTAAATTCCAATCATCAGCCCAAAATAGAGCAGTGTCACCGGAATTAACCTGGACTTTAGACACCATCCTAAACTTGTCCATTAATTTGCATATATCCCTCCACCAGAAGGATCCACACAAAACAGTAGCATGAGTAACTCTATCATGATAGTAGGTGTCCCAGATCAAATTCACCCAAGGGATATCTATCTTATTGTAGAACTTGCTGACATGTTTTAACAACAAAGCATCATTCTGAACTCTAAGGTTCACGATACCCAGACACCCCTTATTCCTGGGCTTGCACACCAACTCCCATGCTGCAAGGGAAGGAGCCTGATCATTACCATATTTTCTACACAAACATTGCCTTTGAATTCTCTCCAACTGTTTGAGTATTCCAATGGGGACATCCAAGCTGCAGAGAAAAAAGATTGGGACAAAAGATAATGCATAGTTCAGATACTGCAGTCTGCCACCCTGGGCTAGGAAGCTTGAGCTGACAGAAAGCATTCTCTCCATACTATCCACTAGAGGCATTAAGTCCATTATCTTGGGCTTCATTGTGCCAAAAGGAAGTCCAAGGTAAGTAAAAGGCAAAGAACCAACAACACATTCAAACAGATTAGCAAGCCTTGCCATTTCCACAGGACCTACATTAATATGCAAGATTGAGGACTTGTGACAGTTAACATGCAGGCCAGTGGACTGAGAAAAAAGAAGCAACATGCGCTTCAAAGATGTTAATTGTTGTCCATTAGCAGGCAAGATGATCAAAGTATCATCAACACATTGCATAATGGGGTAATCTTTGTCATGGCAAGGAATTGGCAACTGAAGAAGGCCCTTTGTGTGCATATCATTCACCACCAATTGAACCAATTCAGCTGCAATTGCAAACAAAAGAGGTGACATAGGATCTCCTTGTCTAACATCTTTCCTGCAAGAAAACTGTTTTCCTGGGACTCCATTCAAAAGGACGGAAGAAGTACCAGTGGACATAAGTTGTTTAATCCAGGTAATCCATTTGTCATTAAAACTCTGACACTTAAGAATTTGATAAATTGCTTCATGCTCAATTGAGTCAAAGTCCTTCTCAAAATCTAACTTGAGAATGACAATGTGCCTCTTAGATTTGTGACATTGGTGAATATACTCAAGAGAGCAGCCAAGACAGTCTTGGATAGTCCTAGACTTAATAAATCCATACTGGTTTTTATGAACACATTTCATAATATCACCTTGCGACCTATTAGCAGCCATTTTGGAAAGGAACTTTACTCCCATACCAAATAGGGAAATTGGCCTATAATCATTTACATATTCAGGTGAGCCTTTATTGGGCACAAGAGTTACATAAGAATAATTGATACTCCCAATATCAATAGAACCCTCATGAAAAGCTCTGGACAGCTCATAAAACTCCTCACAGATGATGTGCCAACACTTCTTGAAGAACATGCCATTAAAACCATCAGGACCAGGAGCCTTATCAACATGCATTTCCTTTATTGTTTTATCCATTTCCTCTTTAGTGAAGGGCCTAGTTAAGTCATCCAGGCCCTCAACCTTACTGATGAAAGCTGGGAGATCAAAACACATATGCATGTCTCTCGAAGTACCCATTCTACTCGTAAAGTCCACTCAAACAGTAGTAGCCATGGATGCATGGTCAGAGACAATAGTGCCATCATCAAGCTTAAGGCTAGCAATTGAGTTTTCCCTAAATCTTTCTGTGGCCATAGCATGGAAATTTTTTGTATTTTCCTCTCCCACCTTTATAGATATAATGGTGCACCTCTTCTTCCAATACAGATAATGGAGGTGCTGCAGGTGCTCAACATGCAGCTTAGCAATGACTCTGAAATTAAACTCCTGTCCAAACAGGGGTCTTATCTCTTCAAGAGAATCTAAGATGAAAATCACCCTGTTACACTTGGAGATTAACAATTTTAACCTAGAAAAATTAGTTTGCCACTTCTTCAAAGACTGACTTAAACATTTGAACTTGACTATAATAAAAGCAGGGATATTTAATTTTCTAGAAGCAATTTTGCAAGAAGCTGCCACACAATCCTTGAACCCCTCCATTTCAACCCAATAACTTTCAAATCTAACGATGTTGGACCTAGGAATGGATGTATTGATATCCACCACACATGGGACATGATTAGAAGGAGTTCTGGCAAGTTGTAGCACTTGAGACATGGGGTAGACTGAAATGCAGTTTGCAGAAGTAAAAAACCAATCCAGTTGCTCCAGCAATGGATTGTCCTTCATATTTGACAATGTATAGGTTCTTCCTTTAATTGGTAGCTCCAGTAAACCCAAATGACCAATAACTTCATTAAGATATCGTTAATATCTCCTCCGGGCTGGTTTATATTATCAGTTGATCTAATAAAATTAAAATCCCCCAAGATAAGCCAATTTTCAGAGTCTGGAATATTTAGATTATAGAGCCAACTGACAAATTCATCCCTAATTTGACCCTGATAGGGACCATATACATTGATAGGCATCCACTTTTCATTGCTATGAGTAGAGGTGAAATGCACAATTATACCATAGGATTTAGACTCATTAGAGTACCAGATAGAACAACAGACTTCCAAACAACCAATAGCCCACCAGAAGCGCCAACTGATGGACTATAAACAAAAGAATCAAGCCTTCGAGGGCAGAAGCTTTTTAATTGACTAAAAATCAAAATATTGCATTTTTGTTTCCTGGAAGCAAACAACAGATGCCATGCTTTCATCGATCTTATTTCTAACAGTACGCTGACGAGCAGGAGCATTAAGACCACGCACATTCCAACAACAAAAACCTCCAACTCCTATTAGAGCGATCTTCAATTCAACACTAATATAAGAGTACCAGAAGTGCTACCACATAGTAGAGCACACAGAAACCAGTTCAGCCAATAGCAAAACTAGAGGTTCAGACATCCACGATAGTTCTTATAGATTACAATACGAAAACAGAAAGCAAGGATCATAAACCTAAGATAACTAGCACATTTACGGGCTTTCCACACCCGAGGGCCCAACAGAAGACTAATCATCAGACGATTTGGGACGGTCTTCAGTTTTGTCCGCCATAAGTAGATCAACGGTGAGCTTTTGAGGAGGGATTCCCAGGTCTTGTCCAATTAGCTATATAGTATGAATTGGTGTTGGAGGAGGAGAACATCCTGGCAGAATGTCAGCTTGAACAGGAAAAAGAGGTGGTGTAGTCGCAGGTGGGACACGATCAGTATACGTGCTAGCAGCATTCTCTGGGAGGGGCTTTTCTCTGGGCTTTTCTTTACGCGGATCTGATAACAGTAATTGTTGAAGAACATGCTTAAACCCATCTCACTTAGCAGCACTTCTAGTGCATCTACGCAGGGTACGTAGTATCCACAATGGGAGCAACCTTTCTCCTAGCACTCTTCTTTTTGACCTGCTGGGCTGAAAAAGCATGTTGTTCTTCAGAGGCAGAGTTACTGACAGTCTACAATACAGGTTCAAGGGCACTCTTGTCTTTGGACAAAGGAGGAAACAGAGCTCTTGCAACTTGGCGACACATTGTATCCTTGAGGGAAGAGACAACCTCCACGGGTACAAGCTTGGATGCCCATACTGAATCATCAAACGCAATAGTCAAGTACCGCTTAGGGATAAACACATGTTCAATATGAGGCAGATTGATAGGACGAGGCACATCAGTAACAGAACCACACTGCAGAAGAGAATCAAAATTTCCTGTCCATGCCATCTCCGGAGGGAGAGGAGGCCCATAAACAACACGAGCCATGCCAACAATGACATCTGCATGTTGGAGAGCAGGCGGCTTATAGGGAACAATAGCCAGTGCATTTACATCAAACGGAGGATCCTCCTTGTGATGTGGCTCCTCAACATTGTTCTGAAGAACATCATGTGGGGGGTTATCATCCTGATTAGCCTCCCGAACATCGATCATCATGTTAAACAGAATCAAAGATAACTTGCTCATCCAAAACCATAGACTCATGGTCCTTCACGAGATCATCCTCATCTTCAACAATAGCAGGTTCATCAACCGGCCAGCCCCAAACACCATCAGGGTTCTGCAGCTGCTCATCCATAGGTGGCGAAGGAGGTGGGACATCATTCCAAAGAAGTGCTGGGAACGGAGGCAGAGCAAAGAAGGAGGGTCTTGTACAAATTCACCATGCAGAGGATGAGCATTGCCATTTAAGGGCATAGGATCTTCATCTTGGGGCATCTGTTCGGCGAAATTAGCCCCAAGGATATAGCACGACGCAGTCCATTTAAGGGCTTAAGAAACCTTTGCACATCCCCACGCCGCGTAGTCTGAAAAGACCACGTATGAGGGAAATGTATTGATGTGGATCTTGAATCCTGTCAGCTGAGCCCAACACAGGGTTGAGTATTGAATGTTTTAACAATTTTGGGTTGCAAAGTAACCAATTTTGGAGTAGAGGTTGAGTATTAGACGAAGCTGTAAGTTGAGGGTTCAAAATTGGAGTGCCATAAACAATTTCCACCAAAACGAGTAAACTAAACAAAAGTTCAAATCTAAGAACATAATGGGGAAGAGGTTATTTGAATGTTAGGTGTTGGCTGGTATTTTCATAACTTCTTGCTTGTGTTTTCATCTTTTCCCCTCCAACGTACTTCAACATGTCCATCAAACAACACATGCGTGGCCAACTATACATTTTGGACTGAGAAATATGGTGTCTCGAAAAACTTAGATATATGGTGGACACTAGCGAGTGAAGTTGGAATTGGTCAGTCCAGGTTCAAGAAAAGTTGGTGTCTCATATCCGTGTGGGATTTTGTGCTTTAGTTTGCATTCAGAATTATCAAATAGAATGCAATTTTAACCTAACGGGATTTTGAAACATTTTTCAGGTTATGCTCAAGGCTATCGATTGGATTCATACATGGTGTTTACATCGCTGGAAGGAGGAGCGGGCTCTCGTTGTTTATTTGTGCAACAAAGTTGGAGATGGTCGCCCAGAATTTATTCAACTAATTTCTTGAAGGTCTAATAGGAGGATTTGTGAAGCATGAGGCCTCAATTTTTTTACTTTCTTTTGTTACTTTCCCCTTGGGTTACCATATGTCATTTAGTTTTGGAATTATATCTTTTCTGATCATGCAAATGATGAAATAAGTAATTAATAGCCATGTGCAACTCTTGATTCCACCGCCAAGGAATATCCCCTCTTTTCTAGAAAATAGATGTTAAGTTACAAAAGCATGTAGCTATCTCAATTTTGGTTAGCAAGGCATATATTGGGAATCATTGAAAAGTGGGATTACCTTCATAGGGTCGTCAAAAACTAGCTTCCTTATACCATTGGTTCTCCTCAGTAGATGTAGCATAACTGGCAAATGGTTGTGGTGACCCCAAAAGGAATATACGTGCAATATCTCACACCTGGAAAGATTCTTTGTCATTTAAGAAGCTTTCGTATCTCGCTATTACCTAACATATTAATCCAAAAGCACAAACAAATTCACCAATTAAAGAGTGAAATCGAGACATTCACTAGTGGAATCTGCAATGTTTCCTAATGTCGGAAGATTCTAGAGTGCTTTATATCAAGATCTCGGCAATGAGCTCAGTTTACCAAGTACCTTCTAGGGAAAACTCGTCAAACACACAAAACTCAGCAATAATAAAGGATGGCCTATTCTAGGTGGATAAACTGAGCGAAGATACAATACTCAGAAATGACCGGACTGAGTGGCCCCACAAGGACCAGCCAGGGTCTCCATGATGGTAGGGTTCCCTTTGCCGAGTTCCTCTTACGAAAACTTGGCAAAAAATTGTCATCTTTCTTTTTGAAAATTTAGGAAGTCAGGATTCATCATGCAAACATCTTTGACTAGTACCCAATATAAAAAAACTCAGCAAAGCCTCAGGCTTCTTTACCTTCGTTTCCCCTTCTATAAAGGATTTGTGTGGAAAGCACAGATGTAACCGTATAACTACATCCCTGTGCCGACAAGCTGCCTCTCCCCTCCTCCTCGCCGCCACCTCCGCCGCACAATACGTCGCAACTACGCCTCCTCGTCCTTTCCTCCCCTACCTCCTTCACTGCATAACATGCTGCGGCCACCGCCTTCTTGTCCCCATCATTGCCGCTTTGAACGAATTGTTCTTGTCTTCCGTCCCAAGGCTCCCTTGTTTTCCTTCGGTCCTCCTATGTTGGGATGGAAGGCAAACATAGGGGCTCGGATTCCAATGCCCCTCCCCAGCCTGGATCCATCACATCTGCCTAACTAAGGTGTTTTTTTTGTAAGTTGTTAGTTAGATTAATTGCTTGTAAATTGCAAGTTACTTAGAAAGGTTAGTTTCTTGTAATTTTATAATTAACTAGCTTGATTAGTGTACTTGGCTATATGGGAATAAATTCTTCTTGAAAAAAAACTTTCGGTAAAAATTGTTTGTTAGGGTATATGGCTAATTAATTTGCTTGCCTATTTCTTGCTATGTTTGTTAGGGTATAACCTATGGAAAAAAATTTGCTATGTATGTTATGCTTGGGAAAAACAATGTAAGAGTATAAGAAAGAGAAGAAAGAAAGGAGAAAAAAGAACGAGAAGTAATTTAGTTAGCTAGAGTTATATAATGCTATCTTAAATGTTAATTTTTTTTATCAATAATGCCATGCTTGTATAATTTTGTGGTGATGGACGAAAGTGCAGGATGAAAGACGATGCTTGAGGCATGCATGGCTGGCAATGTTGTCAACTCTGCGAAGGTGAAGGAGATGTGCTCCTCGTATGCTAACTCAAAGGACATGGTGAATGGGGTGGAGGTTGAGAGCTAGTGTGCTACCTTGGCTGAGTTGCGGTAGATGTTTCCCACCGATGGTTGGTCGACCTTTGAAATTGAGATCCTGATTTGTTCAATGGATGAGGCGGAGTACAAGTATCCGGAACAACGATAGCATTGGGTCGATACAATGTGAGAGATGGCTTGGCCTGACGTAGTGTCGGGCACCCTGGATGCACCAGTTCGTGTGGAGATGATTATATCACTTTTAGGAGATTAATTCTTTTTATTTCGGTTTTAAGACCTAACTACTACATCCATCGACGAAATGGTTTCGATGATTATATGTCTATGATTATGCCTACTATTTGTTCTTACATGCTTCCGTTTATAAACCTATTATGCTTCTGATATGTGATATTCACACGAGCCAGAAATTCAGATGACACGTGTTTAAGGGGTAACATAGAGTTGGCCTACAATATATACATCAATCTCCCACGAAGGATATACGTTTCGAGAGCGGATGCGTCGGGTTTGTAAAGCACGTGCCGGGCCATTTTGTCCCTTGGCCTTAAAAACTGTTTTTGCACTCAATAGAGGCCATTAAATAACACATGCCAGGTCCTGGCCCTTTCGGGTCCATCTTCTATATTGAGGACATTTAGTGCATTTGTACATTTTTATGCCGGAAATTCAAGATCTGACCGAGGCCACATGAAATCATGTCCACAAGTGTGTGGAAAACTCATGTATGTGTTTTTTGTCCAATACCTCGAGCAGGTGCAACCAAATAAACTTCTGAAGGTTCGGGCGTCGGGGCCCAAAAGCATAGTTGCTGACATGCGGGGCGTTATCATCTAAATCCACTGATATTCCCGCAAACCTGGAAATTCTCGGTACCTGGCACGACGTCATCATATGGCACCTATAATTAAGGTGTTGAAATTTTTGAGAGCGTTGAGCAGAAACATTCCCAGAGACTACGTAGACACTTCATGGTCTCCTATGAAGGAGCTATGTTTTGGTAGGCGACACGTCGAGTTTGTGAAGGCGGTGCTGATCTCGTTCCTCCCTCACCCTGAAACTTTTTCTGCACTCAACGCATGACTTAACATGAGATGTGCCAGGTCCTAGCCCTTTTCAGGGTCCATCTGCTGTATTTCAGACATTTAGTGCATTTCTAGGATCTTAATGGATAAATTTAAGGTCTAATCTATGAGCAAATGCAATCATTGACGCACGCGTGGTATCGTATGTGCGGCAAATCAAGAGTGCACAAGACCTTCTTGTCCTCGTCAACGATAGTAGGCAATATGCTCCCCTCGGGGAAAAGGTCTTCTAGAAACTCCAATAAATCATCAAGGCTGGCATTTGAACTTTTGTGTTTGGCCTATATATCAAGAAGTTTGAGCGTGACACAATTTTGCCAACTTTTCAGCATTAATCCACATCTTGTTTCGAAGCAGCTCTAGAACATGCTCGTCCTTCAGCATTGAAGCTTACATTTCTTGGGTGGCCGCCGCGTCGGCTTCTTCATCATGAGCGGCCTCCTGTTCATCATGCCCACTCTCATCATCATGTTCGGGCACCTATTGGTGTGCCATCTCTCCTTCATATTCGGTCTCTTCATTTCCCACTCCTTAATGTATGTCGTGAACATTCTAAAGATCCTCATATCTATGAAGTGTCCACGGTGTGTAATCCTCATATCCCTCTGCTATAAAAGAAAAAACAATTTTCATACATGGGCCGCGTGCGCTCTGGCCCGACACAGCCAGCTCACTTACTCATCTGCCCAGACAGCTGCGTAAGCCTATTTGCCGAATGCAGTGTCAAATAGTCGGAGCTTCCCCCAGATTGCCCAAGACTAGGGCGGCCCATTTGCTTTTGTTTTCTTTGTTCTGTGTCTATTTTTTCCTGTTCCTTTCTCTTTTTCTTTCCTAATTCTTTTTGTCTTTCAATTTTCGATTATTTCCTGTTCTCGTAAATTAAAATCTTGAAAAAATCGTTTAAAATTTCCATTTCCTTTACATATGTTAGAAAGGAAATCAGAATTTAAATTTTTTGTTTCCTATTTTGTAAAATGTTCAAAACTTTAATTTTTTGTTCCCATTCCAAAATGTGTTAAAAATTAATGAAATTCCCTTTTTTTCAAAAAGTGAATCAACATTTTCATAATAAGTTGCATTTTAAAAAATATTCCACTTAAAAAAATTGTTTTAGTGAAATGTTCGCAAATTAAAAATAATAATGTTCGTGGTTATAAAACCCATTTTCTAAACTTATTCTAAATGTTCAAAACATGTTCACACATTCAACAAATGTTCGTGTTTTTTCAAAAGGTTCACGTTATCAAAAAATGTTTATGAATATTTAAACAATCTACCTATTTCAAATGACGTTTATCTTTTTCCAAAATGAACGAAATTTTCTAAAATGGTTCATATTTTTGAAAACTATTTGGGGTGTCAAGAGTTGTTCATGGTTCCAAAAATATTTGGCAATTCATAAATATTAATTTATTTTCAGAAAATTCTGAAAAAAAAATTTGAATCAGACGCTGCAACATGTTCTTAAACATTTGCTGGCCATTTATTTTTTTTAAAATTTATATCGTGCCTTGCAAACATTGGCCGTTTTGGTGCCTGTCAATCACTAGTAGAAAAGGGGGCAATGGTCCAGGCCGGTCAGCCGATTAGTCCCGGTTCAATCCAGAACCGGGACCAATGGGGGCATCGGACCCGGTTCATGAGCCCCGGGGGCCGGCCGGGCCACGTGGGCCATTGGTCCCGGTTCGTCTGGACCTTTTGGTCCCGGTTGGTGGGATGAACCGGGACCAATGGGCCTCGCTCCTGGCCCACCACCACTGGTCCCGGTTCGTGGCGAACGGGACCAAAGCAAACCTTTAGTCCCGGTTCATGCGACCAACCGGGACCAATGGTGGTGCCTATATATACCCCCTCGCGCAAGAGCAGAGCACACTGCTCTGTTTTTTCTGGCCGAGGGGGAGAGGGCTTGGTGGTGCTCTAGCTCACCTCATATGCACACAACGTGTTCGATGGAATGCCCGAGCCACACTACTTAAGGTTTCTCCTCTCCAAGCTCGACCGTCAAGCTCCATTTTCCTCCATATTTGTCTAGGTTTAGCGGTCCGTCACGCCCCGTCCCCGTCTTCAACGTCGTCGATCACCCGCACCAATCTCATCGCCGGCACCACCGTGGTGAGCCTCTTGTTCTTATCTTCTTTCCGAAAGGAAAAATATTCTTATTTGTATGTTTAGATAGATATATACTTGTAAAATTTTCTTACTTTTATTATTGCATCTTATATAGTGCGATGGTTTTGGTATCCGCCCGCCGCCCTAAATCTGTCTATGATTCGGATGTGGTATATATATTATCTTTTCATAACTATTGGTTCATTTATTGTTTATGACAATTATGCCGACCAACGTGACATAGATTTTATTCATCTAGGAGGTTGTTGAACCGGAAATTCCAACCGACCCTATTTTCGAGAGGTTAAATTTAGTTGAAGAAGAAACCAATTTGTTAAAGGAAAAAATTAGAAAAATTGAGGAGGAGAAGATGATATTGGAGTTGCATGTTGCGGATGTCGTCGATGATCACAAGATCAAGATGGATGCAATGCGCTTGAAGATTAGAAAGATTAGAAAATATGCCATTCATACCGAGGCTTGGTATCATTATGCCGTTGGATCAGTTGTTACATTGGTTGCGATTATGATCGCATTTGTTTTCGCATTGAAATGTTTTACATAGTTTCAGTGTATGGTTTAATTAATTTAGATGCTCTGCAGAGCTTTATGTTGTTAGATGAGAACTATGTATGTACTTTGGTTTTAATGTGATGATGAACTTCTATTAATTTGGTCACTTAATTAATTATCTATTCATGATGTTCTGTAATGATTTTTGACACACTTAATTATATATAATGCACACAGATGAACCGGCAATGGATGTACGGTTCAAGACACACCTCCGAGTACATTAAGGGCGTGCATAATTTTCTCGAAGTGGCTGAGGCAAACAAGCAGAATGGTTTTATGTGTTGTCCATGCCCTATATGTGGGAATCTGAAGTCTTACTCGACCGGAAAATCCTCCACACCCACCGCTTTACAAGGGTTTCATGCCACACTATAATGTTTGGACGAGGCACGGAGAAATAGGGGTTATGATGGAAGGCGGCGAAGAAGAAGAGTACGATGACAACTATGTGCCCCCTGAATACGGTGATGCTCCAGAAGATCAAGAGGAACCAGACGATGTGCACGATGATGCTTTGCAGGCGAAGCTGCTGAAGATCAAGAGGAACCAGACGATGTGCCCGATGATGATGATCTCCGCCGGGTCATTGTCGATACAAGGACGCAATGCGAAAGTCAAAAGGAGAAGCTGAAGTTCGATCGCATGCTAGAGGACCACAAAAAAGGGTTGTACCCCAATTGCGAAGATGGCAACACAAAGCTCGGTACCATCTTTGGAATTGCTGTAGTGGAAGGCAGAGAATCTTGTGCTCGATAAAGGATTTGAGAAGCTACTTAAAATATTGAAGAAGAAGCTTCCAAAGGATAACGAATTGCCCGACAAAGTACATACGCAGCAAAGAAGGTCGTATGCCCTCTAGGATTGGAGGTGCGAAGATACATGCATGCCCTAATGATCTGCATCCTCTACATGGTGCGTACAAGGATCTGAACGCATGCCCGGTATGCGGTGCATTACGGTATAAGATCGACGAGATGACCACGGTGATGTTGACGGCGAGCCCCCGTGAAGAGGGTTCTGCGAAGGTGATGTGGTATGCTCCTATAATACCACGGTTGAAACGTCTGTTCGAAATGGAGAGCATGCCAAGTTGATGCGATGGCACAGTGAGGACCGTAAGAAAGACGGAAGTTGAGAGCACCACGACGGGTCGCATGGAGAAAAATCGAGAGAAAGTTGGGATGAGTTTGCAAGTGAGCCAAGGAACGTATGGTTTGCTTTAAGCGCGGATGGCATTAATCCTTTCGGGAGCAGAGCAGCAATCACAGCACTGGCCCGTGACTCTATGTATGTATAACCTTCCTCCTTGGATGTGCATGAAGCGGAAGTTCATTATGATGCCAGTTCTCATCCAAGGCCCTAAGCAACCCGACAATGACATTTATGTGTACCTAAGGCCATTAGTTGAAGAACTTTTACAGCTGTGGAATGAAAACGGTGTACGTACGTGGGATGAGCACAAACAGGAGGAATTTAACCTAAAGGCGTTGCTGTTCGTGACCATCAACGATTGGCCCGCTCTCAGTAACCTTTTAGGACAGACAAACAAGGGATACCACGCATGCACGCACTGTTTACTTGACACCGATAGTATATACCGCAAGCTGCGGGAAGAATGTGTACAGGCCATCGTCGATTTCTTCCGACCAACCATCAATGTCGAAAGAAAGGCAAGTATTTCAAAAGCGAGGCAGATCACGGAAGAAGCCCGCCATGCGCATCGGTGATCACGCACTTGCTATGGTCAATGATTTACACGTAATCTTTGGAAAGGGTCGGCGGACTAGCTGTTCCGAGTGACGCCGAGCGACACGCACCCATGTGGAAGAAGAAATCAGTATTTTGGGACCTACCCTCTTGGAAAGACCTAGAGGTCCGCTCTTGATCGACGTGATGCACGTGACGAAGAACCTTTGCGTGAACCTGCTAGGCTTCTTGGGAGTGTATGGGAAGACAAAAGATACAGGTGAGGCACGAGAGGACCTGCAACGTTTGCACGAAAAAAGACGACATGCCTCCAAAGCAATATCAAGGTCCCGCCAGCTATGCTCTTACCAAAGAAGAGAAGGAAATCTTCTTTGAATGCCTGCTTAGTATGAAGGCCCGATCGCTTCTCGTCGAATATAAAAGAAATAATAAATATGGCAGAGAAAAAGTTTCAAAACCTAAAGTCTCATGATCGCCACGTGATTATGACGCAAGCGCTCCGGTTGCTTTGAGGGGCTTCTACCGAAAACGTCCGATTAGCCATTGTGAAGCTATGTGCATTCCTCAATGCAATATCTCGAAGGTGATCGATCCGAAACCATACCAAGGCTAAGGAGTGATGTGGTGCAATGCCTTGTCGGTTTGAGCTGGTGTTCCCACCATCCTTCTTCAATATCATGATGCACGTTCTAGTTCATCTAGTTGACGAAATTGTCATTACGGGCCCCAGATTTCTACACAATATGTACCCCTTTGAGAGGTTCATGGGAGTCCTAAAGAAATATGTCCGTAACGCGCTAGGCCGAAGGAAGCATCTCCATGGGCCATCAAACGAGAGGATGTCATCGGGTTTTGTGTTGACTTCATTCCTGGCCTTAAGAAGATAGGTCTCCCTAAATCGCGGTATGAGGGGAGACTGACCGAAAAGGCACGCTTGGAAAGGACTCAATAATATGCAGGGACGGATATTCTTGGTCTCAAGCCCACTACAGTTCTACGAACTCTACCTCGGTGACCCGTATGTCGATGAACACAAGAACGATCTGCGCTTCAAACACCGGAGCGGTCGACGATCGGATTACATGTGAACACATCGGGACTTTCAGCAGTTGGTTGGAAGCACGACGAGGTGACAAGACTGTTTGTGATGAGTTGTACTTGTTATCCAGGGACCATCTTTGACTGTATTGATTTGGAAAGGATACGAGATAAATGGGAATACATTTTACACGATTGACGAAGATCAAAAGAGCACCAACCAAAACAGTGGTGTCGCTTTGATGCAACAACCGAGAGGAAAGGACACACATTATGGTTACATAGTGGACATATGGGAACTTGACTACGGACATGATTTTAAGGTCCCTTTGTTTAAGTGCAAATGGGTCAATCTGTCAGAGGCGGGTATGTGTAGACCCACGAAGACATAATGACAACAATGGATCTGAAAAATCTTGGGTACACCGACGAACCGTTCGTCTAGCCAATGATGTGGCACAGGTTATCTATGTGAAGGACATGTCCAAGAGACCGAGAAAGAGAAAAGATAAGGAAGCAAATACATCATATGATGAGCCAAAGTGCCACATAGTTCTTTCGGGAAAAGGGACATCGTGGGAGTGGAGGACAAGACTGACATGTCTGAAGATTATGAACAGTTTCATGAAATTCCTCCCTTTAAAGTCAAGGCTGACCCAAGCATCCTGATAAACGATGAAGATTATCCATGGTTGCGGCGCAATAAGCAAATGACACAAGCGAAGAAAAAGTGAAGACTTTCTCCCGCAACTATTATGATGATATATACCATGCCAACTTTGTAACTGACGAGTATGATACCATTGTTCGTTTTGTACATGCACATGCTATGTGTGGGTCAATTTATGATACCATGCCAACTTTTAACTTTTTCAGAGTTCATTTGAAATGCTTTAATGTCTAATGGTTCGGCCCTCGTAATAATTAAAAATAGCAACAATAAGTATTTTGTTGTAAGTAGAAACAAAATAAAATAAATAAAGCAAGAAAGAAAACAAAAAAAGTGTTTTCAAATTTGAAAAGTAATGGCACTAACAGAAAGTTTATAATTTTCCTAAAACTAAAAGCAAAAAGAATTAAAAATAAAGCAAAAACAAAAGAAAATAAATAATGCAGAAAACAAAACAAAAAACAACAATAAGTATTTTGTTGTAAGTAGAAACAAAATAAAATAAATAAAGCAAGAAAGAAAACAAAAAAAGTGTTTTCAAATTTGAAAAGTAATGGCACAAACAGAAAGTTTATAATTTTCCTAAAACTAAAAGCAAAAAGAATTAAAAAATAAAGCAAAAAACAAAAGAAAATAAATAATGCAGAAAACAAAACAAAAAAACAACAATACTTATTTTGTTGTAAGTAGAAACAAAATAAAATAAATAAAGCAAGAAAGAAAAAAAAAAGTGTTTTCAAATTTGAAAAGTAATGGCACTAACAGAAACTTTATAATTTTCCTAAAACTAGAAGCAAAAAGAATTAAAAATAATGCAAAAAACAAAAGAAAATAAATAATGCAGAAAACAAAACAAAAAACAACAATAAGTATTTTGTTGTAAGTAGAAACAAAATAAAATAAATAAAGCAAGAAAAAAAGTGCCACCCCATGGTCCCCACGGCGTGAATACGACTTGAATCCCTAATTTGGGCCAGATTCAGCCCATGAAGGCCCAGAAGGCCCATCAGCAAAGCAGTAGCAAGTAGGCCCATAAGCTGCAGTAGGAAGGAGTTCAAGAGGGAGCGGCGGTGGGGCTTATAAACCATCGCGCCCTCTCAACTAGCGAGGTGGGACTAAACTTTGGCCCCGGCGCGGGCGTGTGAGGCCTTTGGTCCCGGTTGGTGGCACCAACCGAGACTAAAGGGGCTTTAGTCGGTTGGTGCCACCAACCGACCAAAGGTCAGAGCTTCCCGCCCTTTGGGCTGCGAAAAAGAGGCCTTTGGTCCCGGTTGGTGGCTCCAACCGGGACTAAGCAGCATTAGTCCCGTTGGTGCCACCAACCGACCAATGCTCCTTGTATATAAGTAGCACTTCGCAGTTTTGCGTTCATCGCCATCATTGCCCCCTCCCCGACGACGCCTTGAACACATCGACGCCGCCAGCTGCCCGACGCCGCCGCCCCCCGCCGTTGCCGTCGCCGTCGCCGCCGCCGTCGCCGTCGTCGTCGCCGTCCTCCCGAGCCAGCTTCGCCGTCGTCGCCGCTTGAGCTCTGCCGCGCCGCGTCGCCGCCCACATGCCGCCACATTGTGCCTTGCCACACAAGACCGGCTCTATTTTTATTTCATTTTTGTTAGTTTTATTTTTTGTTCAATGTATATATATATGTGTGTGTATGTATATGTGGCTATATATATATATGCGGCTCTATTTTTTTTTCATTTTTATTAGTTTAGTTTTTTGTTTATATATATATATAATGTATATGTGTATGTATGTGGCTATGTGTATGTAATGTTTAAAATTGTTCAGATTATGTTTTTGTTGATATATGTATTTATTGTTCATATGTGTATTAATGTTTTCATATATGCAATAGATAGATTTTAGAAAAGTTCGCTTTTTTTTTTCTGTTCATAGATTTTTTTGTTGATATTAATCATTGTAGAATATGCAAATGTTTGTATATTCATATGAACAATGCATTAGGCAAAACCTTTGTTTTTTTTCAAATTTTCTATTTTAACATTTTTTTAAAACAAGCAATACTAAAAGAATGAGAGGAAAAGGAAAATAAGAAGAGGAAGAAAGGAGAAAAGAGGAGAGGAAGAAGAGGAGAAATAAATAAGAAGAGGAAAAGAAAAAAAGAAGAGGAGAAGAAGAACGGAATAGAGGAGAAAGGAGAAATTCTATTTTTCTTCTTCTCCTCTATTCCTTTCTTCTTCTCCTCTTTTTTTTCTTCTTTTACTTCTTCTTCTTCTTCCTTCTTCCTTCTTCCTCTTTTCTTCCTTTTCCTTAATTATTTTCCTTTCTCGAGGGAGAAGAAGAAAAAGAAGAGGAGAAAAAGAAGAGGAGAAGAAGAAAAAGAAGAGGAGAAAGAAGAAACTTCAAGACGAGGGGGTGGTACCGATACCCCTCCCCGATAACATTATTTTCCCATGTATATGTATGTCGCGTCGTTGTCGATATAACCCCCACTAGATACAACTGCAGCACCCCCCTCGGCCCTCTCGCTCGACCAAAACTCTCGAGGACACCCAAACCCTAGAGAGAAAACGATGTTGCAGGTCTCCCACGCACCCCCCCCCCAAGGCTCCTACCCGACAAATTAACTCTCTCGAGGCCACCCAAATTTATCAAGTTAAAAGAGCGTAATCGTCGAGGCCACCCAAAACCCTTGAAGCTTTGTGTCGAGGCGACCCCAAACCCTAGAGAAGCAGCGTCGAGGCCACTAACATGATTCCTTATTGTGATTAGCTAGCTAGTTCTACGTTTGCCACTATGTACCATGTTTGAATAATAATTGACATGTTGTCAATATTTGCAGAAACTATGGAGCACTCCCGAGACGAAGAAACAGAAGTGATGTTGGGGGAAATAATCGCAAATGGAAGTGATGATGTTGCGTCATTTCTCATCGACACCGTTGGTCAGATGGATGAAGAAGAGGGCTATGATTATGATGGCTTCGACCCATTAATGCCGGTACAAGAGGAGGACTATGTTCATGATGGCTCCGGTGACACAATGGAGGTAGAAGATGAAGGAGACCGTGCCGAGCCGAGTCACCGAACCGAGTCCGGCCAGGTATATATATATATTAGTTAAGCCCGTGCTGACAAGTTAATTGATGCATCCATTGTTTTGGTATATGTACACATATTAAGTACTGTCGTCTTTCTTCCTTATAATTTCTAGCCCTCCGGATCGAGCACAACTTCGGTAAGGAGACGAGGCCCAAGAAAAGTTGAGCTCGGATGAAAAGTTTGAGATCATAGAAATCGCGCCTGACGGCGAACCGATTGAACCCATCCGGACAAAGAAGGCATTTTCTGCTCAGTGCGGGGTTCTTGTTAGGGACAGGATCCCGATTAGCATCCAGCAATGGTATAAGCCTGCTAAGGATGAAGACGCTGAGGTGTCTTATGTCAATGATATGCAAAAAGAAGATCTTTGGAATGAGCTGAAGGCAAATTTCACCCTACCGCCAGAGGAGGATCCGGAGAAGCCAGTTATGGAGCAATTAATCAAGTCTTGTGCTCTTAAGAAGATGGCTGGCCTAATGAGGAGGTGGAGGAAAGAGCTAAACCAGTTTGTCAAGAAAAAAGAGACACCAGAATTCATCGGCAAATATGAGAAGATCAAAGATCACTGGCCCGCATTTGTGGCCCACAAGACATCAGAAAAGAGTAAGAAGATGTCAGAGACAAACAAGAAAAATGCTGCGAAGAAGAAGCTTCACCATCGCACGGGGTCAGGTGGCTACCTCAAAGCCCGGCCTAAGTGGTCCAAGGCTGAGCATGATCTGCTTGAAAAAGGGATCGAACCAGAGACAATGCGCTGGCCAGACCGTTGCCGGACTTGGTTCTTCGGGGCTGGCGGAACCTTGGACCCTGTAACAGGGCAGTGTCAGTGGACGGACGAGCAACTGCAAACACCAGTCAAGAAACTTCGACACTATATCGATGCAGCGCAGCGAGGGACGTTCCTTCCAAACAGGGAGAAGGACGAGCTCACAATGGCCCTTGGGAATCCCGAGCACCCTGGACGGACACGAGGCACGCCAGGCTCCCTTCCATGGAAGGTTGGTTTTCTGGACACAGGGGGTTACAAAACCCACGAGAGGAGGAAGAAAGCGGAGCAGACCAAATGCAGCGCTGCTTGGAAGGGTAATGGGGCTAGAGGATCGAGAAGAGGAATGAGAAGCAGCAGATCGCAACAAACGACATGCCGAAGCTTCCCCCGAAGCTACCCCGCCATATCAGCGGAGAAGCAGCGTTGCTTCCACCGAGCTGCTTCAGCCGGAGCATGTCTTGACGGCTCTCGCCAGCTATCCGTGGATGGTATCACGAGTCTCAAAATTGCCACATTATGGCGCGATGCATGAATTTGAAGGTCAAGGCGGCTGTTGGCCAAGTTTATCCTAGTGGACCCGGTACAACTTATCACCGCCACCGATTCCGAAGGATTTGCTAAGGTGATGGTTGATGAAATAACGGAGGGATTTGAGGACCTCGGCTTGAGCACCCTACCGGTGAAGGGGAGACTAGGCTGGGTTCTCGCTCAAGACTCCATGCCTATGGCGGAAGGAGCTCATCGACCTTCAGGCTGGACGCCTCCGCCTCCTCCTCCTCCTCCCGTGAGTCAGGCACTCCGCCTCCTCCACCGCCTCCTCCTCCGCGAGTGACGATCAGGCACGCGTGGCGGCACTCCGCCTCCTTCTCCCGGCGTGGCGGCACTCCGCCTCCTTCTCCGGCGCGTGGCGGCACTCCTCCTCCTCCTTCTCCGCCTCGCCAGCAAGGGCGGAAGAGACCCGCCGCCGCCCCGGCTGCTCCGACGCGTCGTAGTCCTTCTCCTCCGCCTCGTAAGCAAGCACTAAAGAAGACAGACGCCGCAGCTGCTCAGTCTGCTCCGGCGTCTAGCAGCACAAGGAGAGAGAGGCAATACAGATACGGTCCACCTCTAAAGCCTGTAGAGAAGTTACCGTATGAGAGGACCAAGGAGGAAACCGACACGATCGTGCAGACCCACGTGAAGGAGTTCTTTGAAGGGGTGAAAGCAAAGATACATCCACCTCCGGAGGAGAAGGTAGATCCGGTGAAAGCAAAGCGCACTCTCGATGCCCTAAGGAAACCACCAAAGTCTCCGCCGAGAACCAACTATGAGCGCATTACTGAACAGACATATCTACAAGCCAAGCGGTCGGGAACTACTGTCAGTGATAAAAGGTCAAAAGAACAACGAGCGAAGGGGAAAAAAATTGCCCAACTCGGCGAACAAGCACAGCAATCGTGCCCCCCGCTCAATGTGTCTAATCCTCCGGGGACGGTGGCCGGTTATGGCAATCTTGGAGATTACGCCGACGATGCACTTCCCGATTTCATGGAGGTGGACTTATTCAGATCTGATACGGGAAGCCTCTCGTCAAAGATGAAAAGTCTCTGACAACAATGATGCGAAGATTCCATAGTTGGTACATGAAAACCTGCAGAGAGTCTGAGGGGACGAACACTTTGTATCTGAAAATTAAAGAGGAGCACGACCTCGTTTCAAATGATCTGTTGTCTATTCCATTTGAGGAGTTCTTTGAGTTCTTCAATCAAAAGGCCCTCGATAAATTAATGGTCTTTTGCTACTGCCTGTAAGTACTATTTCTGTCATTAGTCTGTATATATAGCTCGGCTCTTTCAACGCATGTATTTATAATTAATTATCCTCAATATATTATGCAGATTGAAGATCGTCGAGTGCAAAAAAAAAATGAAATCTATGATATTGGGTTCATTAACACAAATATCATAGATGTTTTTCTGGTTAAAAAGCGCTCCGAAGAGGCCGAGGACAACTTGCTACAATCATTGATCAAAAATCAAAACAAAGATACCATACTCTTTCCTTACCACGGCCCGTGAGTGTTACTGTCGTGTGCATATTCGGTTTTCCTTATTACTCGAGCGAGGTTAATGTAATTGATGAGTTATGCATGCGTGCAGGTACCACTATGTTCTTCTGGAGATTAAGCTTGAGCATGGACTAGTAACCGTCTTAGACTCCAGACGGAAAGATCCCAACACCTATGCGGACATGACTGAAATGCTCAACAAGTAAGTTCAATCGATCATTATCGCACCATATCGGCAACTTTTTGTTCATTTCCTTATATCTCAAGTAATAATAATTATTTTCTTTGTCTTGCAGGGTTTGGAAACAGTTCACCGCACAAGCTCCGGGACTGCCGAAGGAGCTGCGATATACATACCCAACAGTAAGTACTACTGGCGCGCATCTCCCATTGATTCTATAGCTATACTTTCATCAATGCCATTTATATAATGCTTCATTATCAGTTTGATTGACCTCTATTTCTCGTAAAGTGCTTGTGGCAGGAGGAAGGGAATGATTTCTGTGGATACTACGTGTGCAAGTTCATCCACAACGCGACTTTGAAAAACAAGCGGGGCTACTCTAGAAGACAATATGAAGTGCGTAAGCAATAATATTCACAATTTCATTTTATTACACCATCATTTCTGTTGAGTTTCATTCATATATATGTATTAATTAACCCCCTTCTTCAGACTAATTAGACGTGGCAGATGCGGGATGAACTCCTACCACCAGATCGCATGAAAGCAATTCAAGAGGAGTTGGCGGATTCTTTCTTGAACACGCCATCAAGAAGCCGGAGAATACCATGTGGAACTTCAATTCAAATGCTAGTGGTTTGTAATTAAGAGATCTTATATAGATTGTACATGTATGTAGCCAGTAAAACTTGTTGTTCGACCAATCTCTCGGAGAAGGAGAGGTCGATCGATCACTTCTCTCGGTATGCATGCATGACGAACTTCTGTACTGAATGGTTCTCTCGATCACTTATGTATATATACTACGTGGCGTCGAGCAAGCACGGACAAGAGAGGACACTTCTCTCTATTAATTAGCTAGCTAACACAATATACGAAACACCTAAATTAACCCCCAAAACCCCCAACCCCCTCCTTTCAAAAAAAAAAAACAAAAACCCTAGCCACTGGAATGCAGACACGTGGATGCCTTTTGGTCCCGGTTGGAGCCACCAACCGGGACCAAAGGCCCTCGACCGGGCTCGGCGACAGGGCCACGTGGAGGCACATTGGTCCCGGTTCGTGTTTGAACCGGGACTAATGGGTTGAGGTATTAGTAACGACCCATTAGTCCCGGTTCCCGAACCGGGACTAAAGGCCCTTACGAACCGGGACAAATGGGTGGTTTTCTACTAGTGAATGGGCCAGCCCATATGTGAATGGTTGTGCGTCCCACGCGCTATTTGACGATAAAAGAGAATATGCTTGTTGGCTATAATTAAAATATATTGTGGGCACGTGCCAATAAAAGAGAATATGCCAGTTTGCTCTAATTAAGAAGAACTGTGGGCATGTGAGCGCTGAAATAATTAAAGAGAACAAACACTGATAACGAAGGACAGCCTGGTTATGCGTGGATTATGCTAATAAAATAGGGTTTATGCATTGTAATTAGTTGTCCATCCGGTTACGTTGTCGTAGGAGAGAGTGGTCAAAGCAACTGTGCCCTCAAGGTTGCAGCGCAGCTACCAAATGAGGAGACAACCACAACCCCGACTCGCGAGAAGACCACTACTCCTCGCTCTGTCGCCCCACCACTGTTGATACTGTTTCTGGTGAACACATAATTTATCTCTCTCGTTGCTTCTCAAAAAAATATCTCTCCCGTTGCAACGCACGGGCATATGTGCTAGTACCTACTAATAAAGCGAGGTGCGTTTCTCCAAATATTTTCATCCGTTCACCATCAAAAATATTTTTTCCATATCCGAGGTGGTACTAAATTTTTGTGGTCCATTTGCTAGAAAATAAAAAAAGGATTTTGATAACACGTCAACTCGAGCCCAATTGAATAACAAGGGTGGACCTTCAACTAAAAAGGTGTGGGCCTCTGAGTTGCATGTCGGGGGTGGAGTTGCAACTGGGAAAAAAGATGCCAGGCCGGCCCCAATTTCATGTCGAAGATGGAGTTGCAACTGAGAGAAAAAGGTTCGGACCCCGAGTTGCATGTCCATGGTGGACTTGCGACTGGGACAAAAACTAGGCCGGGCCCCAGTTGTATATGGAGGATGGACTTGCAACTGGGACCTCCAAATTGCATGTCGAGGTGGAATTGCAAGTTGGGACAAAATGGCTCGGGACCTCAGTTGCACATTGAGGGTGGACTTGCCAATGGAAAAAGTGGTTTCGGTTGCATGCTAGGGATGGAGCTGCAGCTGGGACAAAAATGGTTGCCTCCTCTACCAAAAAAGGGTTGCATGTTGAGGGTCGATTCTATATTAGGACAACAATAAAATACGAGCCCGTAGTAGCATGTCGGGTGTGTAAATGTCACTGAGACAAAAAGTGTCAGGGCCAACCCCACCCTTAGTTGCATGTCAAAAGGGTGCACTTGCAAGTAGCACAAAAGATGGATCAGACTCAATTGTGTATCGAGAGATGGACTTGCAACTAGGTCACAAAAGGCCATTATATTGCATGTCGGAGGTGGAATTACAACTAGAACAAAAAAAGATAACCGCATGATTTAATCTATGGTCTATCCGTTAGGAACTTGCTTTGTAGGTTTTATATAGCATCTTAGGAGATACCTATAGAGTAAGCCACACTATTAACATTTATTCGGAACGCCTTAGAATTAAGAACTTCTCTTTTTCGCAAAACATACGAATCATCATTGTTTCAAGCACATCCCACCCACACACGTGTATTACTGTCATACTGTAGCTTATAAGATGATTTACTATTTGGCAAATTTTGATACAACATAACAAAGGTACAAATTTGTATGTTCCCTATAGACAAGAGTGTGCAGGTTTGGAGATATAGCTAAATTTAAAAACCAAAAATTAAATTTACTGAATCATCTAGATGTTGTTTGTGTTCTAAGAAAATACTTGAGTTCACATCTACTTACATGTGTTATTTCATAGTTTCAATTCAAAATTTCCAATCAGACTACTCTTAAACATTTAACTATTTTCTATAATAGACCAGAGCGTCTCATTAATGATTTTTTGCAAAAGCTTTTATGAAAAATCAATTGATGTAGACAAAAATATGGGCACCAATACTGAACAAGAAATGGATCGACATGCACCTTTGAGTGACGCTTATGCATTTCTCAGCTTTAATTTGGCCTAAAAAATTTGTAACGACAATTTCAGTTCATATTAATTTCATTAGACTGTTAAATATTCTTTGAGTTATCAAAATTTTATACTGTCCATGGTTTCTCTGAACTTTATCTTATATCTTAACTACACACATTTGTATATTCAAATCTCCTTTTTTATGTCTTTCTCAATTAGTTTGCAAGATCGTATTTTCTTTAGTATTTTACTTACCAGAAACCTAATTTGTTTTAGAAACTAATGGACTGTTCCCGTGTTAATTAGCAGAAAACCAAGTGAATGCCAATACATCAAGGGCCAAATCCACTCAAACATTGGTATAACATTGGTTAAGTCCATTCGTATTGAAGACTTTGAAAACAAGAAATAGATGAAAACCATACAAGAACAAAATAACGGGAAGCCTGCTCTTATAGGAGGCGCAAACACATGACTATTCTGCAACATTGGAGAAACACGCACTCCACAGGACCCGAGAATGCTATTGGACTAACTTTTGTTAAGTTCACTATCTTTCAATAGTAAACGCAACAATTGTTACCTTAAAAAGAATTGCATGGTTCACTTTCTGTATTTCTGGACTATTATTACTGTTCTATGAAAGGTTTAGCCTACAACTGTTCCTTGGAGCTGACGAGATTTATTTATCATACTGAAAATGGCCGATAGAATATTTCTCATTATGTGTTACTAAAAGGAAGCGTAATGTCAAAGAGGAGGTCGTAGAGCGGGGAACAAAATGATAAGCTCACTCTCCATCTTATTGATTTAGTCCTTCAGAATGCCATGAACACCTACTTCTGAAAGAACAACATTTACTAAGTGAACCAAATATATTGCTACTTATTAAACTATCAGTCGTACTATAAAGTACATGCATTTTCCATATTTCAAAAATAATATATAAATGGCTCCATATGGTAAAAAATATCAGGTCATATCAAGAGATTTAGTACGCATAAGATTTACACTGATTAAAAATTAAACCTATGTAATGCATGGCGACTAATCATAAAAATAGAGTTTGTATGGCATGCACAATTAGAAGGTAGATGACAAATGGACACCTAATAAATATGTATGCACAATTCTTATATTTGTAATGTCATCAGATATGCCTCCAATTTTTATTTAGATAAACCAAATAGTATATATGTTCTCATTCTCATTATTAAACATTATAAAATGCTAACCGACGCATCGAGCGGGCCACTGTCCTAGTTATCATAATATTGTTTGCAGCCTCCCCTCTAAACTTACATCCCTAAATCCCTTTTAGGTGGGTTGGTGGTGGTGGTGGGGGGGTTACTTTGGATACTTTTTTTGCCGGTACGCCAACGATTCTGTCTAATAGTGGATGGTAGCCAGGAAATTCAGTCAATCGACAGCAACAATTTGAGTGGGTTTTCGTTCAGATCCTAAAGCTGGGATAGTTGGGAGAGGATTGCAATTGTTCGTAGACATGGAGAAAATGCAATCATTTCCCGCTTCTGCTGCCTGTTGTAAGGGTGTGTACAGTGGTGCTATCCAGTGAGTGCCATGTAGGATAAATGCTCATGTGGAGGGAGAGAAACCATAAAAGAAGACTTGTCCTATGTTAGTTAAGATGTGATCTCTTAGTGATAATATCTCTCACTACATATTTTTTTTTGTATATCTAGTTACTAGGGATAAGACTACCTTAACTAAGTCTAGATAATGTGACTGTTTAAGATAAGACTACATTGTCAACCAATGTACATGCCCTAAATCATGGAAATGAGTACAACCTTTTCCCCTTCTTCAACTCTTCAAATAATACCCTTGTTTTCATTCTTACTGCGGATCAAATGAAATCATCTTTAGGGTCATAAGTTATAGCTGCAATTGATTGATTTACGTATAAAGATGGCACGCCAAGAATCGTTTAATATATATTTTTTTAGAAGTGGCAATTAAGGGAACTAGGGCTATATGTCATTGGTCATAACAAATGAACATTTTTTTTACGAAAATAAATAACAAAGGAACATAGATTGCAGACCCAAGTGGGGAATGTTCGATTAGCTTTCTTTTTTTTTTAATAGGAGGATCACCCCCGGCCTAATGTTCGATTAGCTAGAAGAGGCATTGGACACATGTTGCTTCTTACATCAAAATAACAAGCTATACAACAAATGCATATGGGATAAATTTCTAGAAGAATTGGTGCTGATCGAAGCTATTCTTGGGCAAAACATGGTGATTAAGATCATAGTCTTGATCATCAAACTGCTGCGTCGTCTTCGCCGTGTAGGGTTCTTCGTAGTTCCTAGTTGGCTCTGCTTGTCCTTCCGCCACGACATAGCTAAACACCTGGGGTTGCATCATACCGTCATCCACGGCCGACGCAGGGGGAGTTGACGAGAATCCCGGCAAGCAGCCAACATCAATCAATGGTTGCGTATCTTGATTATCAAACTGCTGCATCGCCGCCGTGAAGGGTTCTTGATAGGCCCAAGTTGAATCTGCTTCTCCTTCCCCTCCGGCATCTTCGTCTTGGGGTTCTGAATAACACGTAGTCGTGGAAGATGGCATCGCGGCCGCGAGTCGACAAGTAGCGGCGCGGGCGCTATCACAGTCGTCGACATAGCCGTCGGGCACCCGTTGCCGCTTCTGGCCGTAGCCGCTAAAGGAGATCTTGCACACCTTGATGGAAGCGCAGTCGGCCGGTGCGACGATGGAGTACTCGAGCATGACCCACCCCGTGATACCGGTCCTCCTGCCGACGCCCCACTGATAGTTCATCCTGTACACCTGCCATGGAAAGGTCTCCCCGCCGAGGCGCAGCTTCCCCTTGCTGCCGACCTTCATCCGGACCCACGTCCCGCCAGCGCAGGCACGGACCTTGCGCTTGGCGCTCTTGGCATGCTCGCGGGACGCGAAGAAGAAGGCATGTTCCACGTCCACCTCGTCCAGCCCGTTGCGCTCGAAGAGCTTCCACGGTGGCGTGCTCCGTGGGTCCTCGTCGATGATAACGCCGTCCAGCGGCAGGGGCTGCCCGCGCAGGCGTGGGATGAGGTAGTAGAACTCGATCACCTCCTCGTCGGCCGGCATGAACTTGTAGCCCGGCGTGAGGCCCCGAATCTCAGCCACCGGGGCCATACTTGTCTTGGATACGATACGATGGACCTAGCTAGGGTATTGCTTGATTGTGATCGAGGATTGCTTGTCGTGTATTGCTAGCTTTACCTGTATATATATAGACCGACAACCCTAGCTAGCTAGCCCCCACGCGAGTACGCACTCATAGTATGTGGCTTGCGATCGAAGCACGTGCACTTAATTTGTCCGAATCAGTACCGGTTAGCTCATTTTCCAACCCATCGTTTGGTCTTAGGGTTACATAAGACGTCCGGTTATAAAAAAACAAAAAAGATGTTCGTCTTATCAAAAAAAGAAGGTAAGACGTCCGGTCACTACAATTTCTGAAATGAAAGGCAGTGGAAAGTAAGGTCTTTTAGGAATCTAACACAGAATGTTTTATAAAAGTAAGGTCAAAGATTTGTTTTTTATTTATAGAAAAAATAAGGTTAAATATTTTCTAGGACGAGGCTAGGCGTCTGCCGGCTGATAAACCATCACAACCCTCCACTTGTGCTATAGCAATTATCCACCACACGCCTTGCCTCGCGGCATTGGCAGGACACCACTTTAGCAAAGGCGCTCCTAAGCACGGGCGAGCCCTTAGGACCGACTTGCATCACGACTGTGCCCTTCAGCACAAGCTCATAGCAGAATGGCCAGACGCCCCCTCCTCCCCTCGAGCATACACAACCATCTCATGTTTGGCACAAGCCGGCTTCAACACCTTCTCCACAAGTGCAGCAAACCGTCCCTCATCACCCGACCTTTATGGCGGTGGTAGCCCGCCTTGTAGCAGCTTGGCAGCCACCCCCAAGCGGTAGCTCCGGGCCAACCTTGGATGATGCTAAGAATCAGTAGGCTAAGTGCTTTCTCGGATGAGGCTAAGAGTCAACCAGCTAATATACCATCACAACCCTCCGCTCATGCTCCAGCGACCCTTCACACCACACGGACCGCCTCGCAGCACCGGCAGCACGTCATCGCAGCAAAGCCACACCCCCCCAGTGCAGCTAAGCCCCCTACACCACCGGCTTTTGAAAAATTAGGTAAACTTGTGACTAATTTCAGTAAATAATTCATGGCTAAGACAATTATTATTAGCTTGCTAGATGAACATAACAACAACGTCGCACATGCAACGGCTATCATAATTAGAGACATGATCATATCAGGATGCACCTATTGATTCTTCGTACATGAAGTAGTTGTGGTTGTTACAAAGGCGGGGCGACGATGTTGGTGAAGAGCAGTGGAAGCACACCCCGCCTTGGAGGTAGACGATCCATGATGACAAAGGCGAGCAGTCATGTGAAGGGCTTTCAAAAAACCTAATTCGTCCTCCGTCGGTGTATGATCACAAAGATCCCGGAGACTTGTTGCCCGCTCTCCGGTGTGCACCGACGCAAGTAGCAAAAGGAGCAAAACCCTAACTTGTTTTGGTCTATCTTTGGCGGTGGCCGGTAAGACATATATGTAGGAGAACCTACAAGGTCTTATGTCGTGATCATGGTCTAAACCTACCAGGTTTTCAAAACTTAATGAACAAGAAATCATCTCAAAACATGCTGGTCAAGAAACCAAAAAATAAAACAGCAAAATGAAGTCGCGCTCCTGCAAGGCCACAGACCGAATTTTGGTGGATCACTAACCACTGGTAGAAAACAGGGCATCAGTCCCGGTTCCATAGGGCCTTTAGTCCCGGTTGTGGAACCGGGACTAAAGGGTCGGGACAAAAGCCCAAAACCTTTAGTCCCGTTTTCTTACGAACTAGGACAGAAGGGGCTTCACGTGGCCGCTGCGGGGCGCCCAGGCAGGAGGACCTTTAGTCCCGGTTCGTAACACCAACCGGGACCAAAAGGCAGCTGGGTTTTTTTAAGGGGGGGTTTTGGATGGTTAATTTAGTGGTTTGATCATATTGTGTTAGCTAGCTAATAGAGAGGAAGTGACCTCTCTTTCTCCGTGCTTGGTCGGGGCTAGCTACTATACGTATAGGGAGAACTCGACACACTAGCTAGTAAGCAAATGAAGGAACCATTAATTACACAAGATTGTCATGAACATATATGTACATAGAGAGAAGTGACCTCTCTTTCTACGAGATTGGTCGAACAACAAGTTTCTGTATATCTATCTGACGTTACTACATATATACAATATAACATCTCTTACAATCCCTAACATCTAAAATCCATGTCAACTTCCACATGGCATTCTCCGTCTTTATGTATGACGTGGTCAAGAAAGAATCCCGCCAATTCCTCTTGAATTGCTCGTATGCGATCATGTGGTAGGAGTTCATCCCGTATCTGCCACAACTAATTTAGAGAAGGGGGTCAATATTGTTTACGTACTTCATATTGTTTGTCAACACAATAGATGGTAATAAAATAAAATTGTGAATATTGTTTACGTACTTCATATTGTTTGTCAGAGTAGCCCCGCTGAGAGGTCGAGTTGTAGATGAACTCGCAAACATAGTCTATCCACATAAATTATTCCCGCCTTCTTGCCACAAGCACTTTACGAGAAATGGAGTTAAATCAAACTAATAATGAAACATGATAAATGGTATTGATCAAAGTAGAATCAATGAGAGATGCGCAGAACTAGCTAGTACAACTTACTTTGGGGTGTGTAAATCATAGCTCCTTCGGCAGACCCGGAACCATTCCGGTGAACTGTTTCCAAACCCTGTCAGGCAAAGGAAATGATTACTTGATATCAGTAAATGAAAGAAAGTTGCCGATATGGTGCGATAATGATCGATTGAACTTACTTCTGGTGCATTGCAGTCATGTTCGCATAATCCTGGGGATCTTTATGTCTCGAGTCTAAGACAGTTACTATTCCCCGGTCAAGCTTAATCTCTAGCAGAATAAAGTGGAAGCTGTGCACGCATAACTCATCAGTTACATTACTGTAACCTCGAGTAAGCGAAACTGAATATGCACAAGACAGTAACACTCACTTGAAGTTGTAAGGAAAGAGTATTTTAGCTTTGTTTTGATGTCGAAGTAATGATTGTAGCAAGTTGTCATCGGTATCTTTGACTCTCTTTTTAACCGGCCATTCATTTATGGTATTTGGGTTAATGAACCCAATGTCATATATTTATCCTTTTTTGCATTCGATGATCTTCAATCTGCATAATATAGTGAGGATAAGAGCTGAGCTATAGAGACTTAATTACATAAGTAATACTTACAGACAGTAGCAAGTCAAGAGTTATTTGTCCAGGGCGTCTTGATTGAATAACTGAAATAACTCCACAAATTCAACAGGAAGCAACTCAACTCCAATGAGGTCGTACTCATCTTTAATTCTCACCATCATACTATCCTTCTCAGACTTCCCGCAAGTATCCATGTACCATTTATGCAATCTTTGCATCATCATTGTTGGAGGAGGATGATCAGATTTGATGAGAGGCTTTTCGTACTCGTATCTGAAGATCTCTACTGCCTCTAACGTTTCAAACTCTACATCATCGCTCAGGTAATCACCAGGATTAGTACCGTGCAATAGCCCCAGATGATTAGCAACGACATCGCTAGACACCTTGAGCGGGGAGCATGATTGCTTCGCCTGTTCGCCGAGCTGGGGAATTGTTTTCCCACTTCTTCGTTGTGCTAATCTTGCATCACTGGAAGAACTTCCCGACCACCGCGCATCTTCATATGTCTTTTTAATACAGCAGACATAGTTGGAATCCGTCGGAGGCGATGGTGGTCGCTTCAGGGCATCCAGAGTGTGCTTCGCTTTCACCGGATCTACCGTTTCCTTTGGAGATGGAGGTTTCCGTGTAAAATGGTCCTCCACTTCAGCTGCCATGATGTCATCGGTTTCCTTGTCAGTCCTCTCATATGGTAACTTTTCCGGAGCCTTAAGACATGGACCATATTTGAAACTACTAGCCCCCAGAGCAGCGGCGTCTCTCTTCCGCCATTGTTGATGCGGCGGAGTCCACTGACACGCCGGAGGAGGCGGAGTGCTCCGACGCGCCAGAGGAGGCGGAGGAGGAGGCGGAGTGCCCTAATCACTCGCTGGAGGAGGAGGAGGCGGGGTGACCTGACTCGCCGGAGGAGGAGGAGTAGGAGGAGGCGTCCAGTTTGGAAGCTTGATGTACTCCTTCCTCCATAGACAGGTAGTCCTTAAAGCAGCTCCCAGATGAATGTCCCCTTCACCTGTAGGGAAGTCAAGCTCCAGCTCCTCAAATCCCTCCATTATTTCATCCACCATCACAACAGCATAGCCATGTGGAATTGGATGGCAATGAAAAGTACCCTCAGCTTGAGGAGGTATAACAGAGCCGACAGCCACCTTCAAAGTCAGGTTCTGGCATTTCGTCATTAGCTCGCAATTTTTAGTCTCCGTTATACTATCCACGGGGTAGCGAGGAGCCATGAAATCAGGCTGAATGAGCTTCATGGAAGCCACGCTGCTTCTCCGCTGAGATGGTGGGGTAGCTTCTGGGGCAGCGTCGAAGCAAGGATCTTCGTGCCGCTGAGATGGTTGGACGGTAGCTCGCTTGGTCTCAAGTTCCTCTAGCGCAGCTATTCTTGCATTGAGCTTCTCCATCTCGCTCTCTTCCACTTTCCTCTTTATCTCTCAGCTTCAGTAACCACCGCTGCCGGGAAACCCATGCACCCACGGAATGGAGCCTGGTGTGCCTCGTGCTCGTCCAGGGTGCTCAAGATTCCCGAGGGCCTCTGTCAGCTCGTCCTTCTCTCTATCGAGAATGAACGTCACTTCCTGCCCTGCCCTGATATATTTCTGAAGCTTCTTGATGGGTATTGCAAGTTGTTCATCCGTCCAACGACACTCCCCTGTTTCTGGGTCCAAAGTTCCCCCAACCCCGAAGAACCAAGTCCATGAACGATCTGGCTAGTTCAATGTCGCTCATTGGACCCCTTTAGCAAGCAGGTCTTGCTCAGCTTTGTCCCACAACGGCCGGGCTTTCTAGTAGCCACCTGACCCCATGTAATGGTGATACTTCTTCTTTGCAGCATTTTTCTTGTTTGTCAGTGACCTTTTCAGACCCTTCTCCGATTTCTTGTAGGCCGCAAATGCCGGCCAGTGATCTCTTATCTTCTCATATCGATCGGTGAATTCTGGAGTCTTCCCTTTCTCGACAAACTTTGTGTTCAACTCTTCCTTCCAGATCCTGAATAGATCTGCCATCTTCTTAAGAGCAAATGCCTTAACCTTTGGCTCTATAACTGGGTTATTCGGATCCTCCTTTGGCGGGAGGCTCAAATTTCTCATCAGCGAGGTCCAAAGATCACCTTTCAGTCTATCCTGGACATAAGAAACTTCATGGTCGTCCTTACTCTTATTCCATTGCTAGATGCTGATCAGGATGCTTTCCCTAACAATAGCTCCGCACTGAGATAAAAATGTGTCCTTGGTCCGCTTGGGAGCAATCAGTTGACCATCGTCTGTGATTTCTGTGATCGTGAACCTTTCATCCTGGCACAAACTTTTCTTCGGGCCTCATCTCCTTACGGAAGTTTAGCTCGATCCGGAGGGCTATAAAACAAGAAAGAAGCATTAATATATGTATATACCAAAACAATTAATGCATCTAGTCAGCACATGCTTAATTAATATATATACTTTGCCGGACTTTGCAACAGCTCCCTCCTCCGTTCGGTCACCGAAGCCATCATCATGATCTCCTTCCTCCGCCATTTGGTCACCGGAGCCGTCATCATCTCCTTCCTCCTCCATTGTTGGATTACCGGAGACGTCATCCTCTCCTTCCTGACCATCAGTGTCGTTGAGAAACGACAAGGGATCACCTCCGTCGCGGATTATATCCCCCAACAACTCTTCTTGTTCCAAGTCTCTGTCCATGGTTTCTGTAAATATTACAACATGGAAATATATACAAACATGAGAGATGGATATATTAATGGCAAACATAGACCTATAGCTAATCACAACAGGAATCATATGCATATATGAGCAATGTACTAGTTGCGGCCGCCTCTCTCATGCATATCCGACGCCCCCCTCATGTCGAAGTTATCAGGGTTATACTTTCAGGAGATGACACTTTGCAAAAAATAATCGCTATGCCTCGACAACGCTCTTTTAACTTGGTAAAATTGGGTGACCTCGACAGCGCTTCTAGGGTTTGGGGTGGCCTCGACAACGCGCTCTTTTAACTTGGAAAATTTGGGTGGCCTCGACAATGCTTCTAGGGTTTGGGGTGGCCTCGACAACACTCTTTTAACTTGGTAAATTTGGGTAGCCTCGACAACGCTTCTAGGGTTTGGCGTGTGGCCTCGACAACCCTATTTAACTCATTTAACTTGGTAAATTTGGGTGGCCTCGACAACTCTAATAGGGTTTGGGGTGGCCTCGAAAACGCTTTTTCAGTCCAGGTTTGGGTGGACCCGAGAGTTGGTCGGGCGGGAGGCGGTTAATCGCGTCCCCACCCCCCCCCCAAGCGCATGTCAAAGTTAACAGAGATTTCTATGAACAAAAAATTGGTCGGGCTGGGACGGCGTCGGGGGCCAAGTTTTCGTACATCATCATATCATCATCATCATGTACTACAAAAAAAGACCAAGTTTTCATATATATGCACTACAGAAAAATTATGTAACAAAACTACAACAGAAAAAATCATCATCATCATATCATCTATATCATCATCATCATCATATCATCATTTCATCAAAGAACTCATATCATCAAAGGAACTCATATCATAAATACATACATACATACATATATATATATATATATATATATATATATATATATATATATATATATATATATATATATATATATATATATATATATATATATAACAAAAAGCATGCATCATCAAATGTTCATATTCTACAATATCACCCAAAAAATTCTATGAACATAAAATTTCTAACTTTTGCATATGAACATACATACATTTTCATTTTTTTCTTAAATGTAACTTTTGCATATGAACATACATACATAAAGAATGGAAATTTGTATAACTAATGGACATATATATCTCCTAATAATACTTCATAAGAACAGAAATTTGTATGAACAAAAAATAGACTTTTTTGTGAGCATTACATAATCTTCAATATTTTTCTAAAAATGCAAAAAAGAGCATATACAGAGCATATACCTAAAATTTCAGAAAGAGCATATATATAGAGCATTACATAATCTCCAATCTTTTTCTAAAAATGCAAAAAAGAGCATATATATGCAGAGCATTTTTAGTGCTTATATATACAGTGCATAATCTCCAATACAGTGCATATATATACATTGCATAATCTCCAATAATCTCCATTACATAATTCGAAGAGATATAGGGCACACCCTTCTGTTTTGTGAGAAGCTGAGAATATCAGGAGACGTGTAATTTTCTTTTTTATTTTCCTTGCGGTGCATTATTGCCCATTACTGTTTGGATGCTTGGCATTATATGCATTAGCTGTGCATTTGATTCCAATCAGAATGTCGTCCTTTCAGCCTTCGCTTTACTCGACACACTCAACTGCAGCCACAGTAAATTATTGTCCTTTGAACTGCAGCCGTAAAATTATTGTCCTTTCAGCCGTCCCATTGGCTTGCCCAATAATCAGTCATTGAGAAACATGAAGTGTCAGTACATTCCCAGCACTTCCGCATCTATCCATTCCTTTCCCATCTATCTGGTTCCTGCAGCTTCAAGATCTGGAGTTTTGCTCTGCTCCAAGCAAAGCCATGGCCTCCGAACAGATGGTGCATATGAGTCAAGGACAAGGGGAAACTAGCTATGCTCGCAACTCCAGTTTTCAGGTATCTTCAGCCCTCTTGATTAATTTGCTAATGTTGTTCCTACGACCTTTCCTTCGACAGTTGGCTTCCAAAACTGCACTTGTTCACAATGTAGCCTATATTACTGAGATTCAAAAGAACAAGAGGTGTTGATTAGCAACTATTAAGCCACAAGATTAGTAGAGATTTTCTAAAGGGCTACAACTCAATTGCAGAAGGCTGAGCAGAACAGGATGAAGTCCCTGATAGAAGCGGTCATCGCCGACTTATGCGGCAGCAGCAGTACCTTGTTGCATGGAAAGGTAGTAATCGCGGACTGTTAGAAATAATCTTGAGCAGTATAGTACGGATGTATGCATGCATGTACATGTTGATGTCAAAGTGTTGTACATGCTAGTTTTCTACGTACTAACTAGCAGAGTAGTAGCGGAGTTGCATTAGAGTGTCCCAGTAGTATACGGGAGATCAACGTGGTAGTACTAGTTGGAGTCGGTTTGGTTTCCTAGTGTGCTTGGACGTGGATTCCGGTTAGGATTCTATTAGACTTGTCCGTGTAGGACATGGTCAAGTAGGTCGGCCGGGTCAGGTCGTGTATATATACAGAACACCGGCCGTGAAGTTGTAACACAGGGTGCAAGAAAACAGAAAATAAAAAGAGGGAAAAGAGAGGCACGACACGTGCCTTTGGCAAAAGTTTCTTGCGTGTGCGTGTTCATCGTGTTTTGATGTGATCGATCCTGTGGGCGAAATTCCAACAATTGGTATCAGAGCTAGGTCGATTGAAGCCGTGCTTGCCCCGGGGTTGCGACCCGACTAGTGCCTCGGGGCGGGCGATATGGTCGCTGGGTGGTGCAGCGACGAGGAGCGGCGGGCCATGAAGTCGCTGGTGGTTTTGCAGCGACGAGGAGGCATCAAGCGATCGTCGTTCAGCGGAGCGACATGGAGGGAGACGGCGGGCTGTCGTCGGGAAGGCGGTGGAAGAAGATCGTTGACAGGAGCGATGGTGCCATGGTGCGGTGCCGGAAAGTCGTCAAGATCGTCGTCCGCGGGAGTTTGATGAGTTAAGGAGTTGTGTGAGTCAACACGCCTCGGTCGGTCGGTTGGTCGGTCAGTCGTCGTCGTCGTCGTCATGTCCAAGTGCTTGTCTCTATGAGGAGGCGTTGAAGATGAAGCCCAGGTCGTCTATGTGTCTCGACGAGAGGATCAAGTTCAAATATGTGGGGGCGGTAAACCAGTGAAGGTGAGTCTCTTTAATGAGGCCATGTCTCTACATGAGGCTGGAGTGCATGGTGTAGTGCACAGGGTGGTGTGATCCACAAGGAGTCGGCATGTATCTCGCTAGGGTGGATGGTGTAGTCCACCGGGTGGTGTTTTCCATAGGTTACTGGCGAGGCTGGGTAGTCCAAGATATATTTGAGGTGGTCCGTAAATTCGCCAAGTCGAAATTGGGGAGAGATTGTTGCGAGCAATCAAGACCATCAATTTGACTTGTCGTGGTGCGAGCGGATGAGTCGACATGGGATGGATCTACAACGAGTCAAGACCAAAGAAAGCACAAGGAGATGACGTGTCAAGATTAGGGAGAGATTGTTAGAAATAATCTTGAGCAGTATAGTACGGATGTATGCATGCATGTACATGTTGATGTCAAAGTGTTGTACATGCTAGTTTTCTACGTACTAACTAGCAGAGTAGTAGCGGAGTTGCATTAGAGTGTCCCAGTAGTATACGTGAGATCAACGTGGTAGTACTAGTTGGAGTCGGTTTGGTTTCCTAGTGTGCTTGGACGTGGATTCCGGTTAGGATTCTATTAGACTTGTCCGTGTAGGACATGGTCAAGTAGGTCGGCCGGGTCAGGTCGTGTATATATACAGAACACCGGCCGTGAAGTTGTAACACAGGGTGCAAGAAAAAGTTTGCCATCATGATCATGGTTCAGAAACTCGTGTCGAAGCTATAGATGCGGGGGGTGATTCCGAAGCTTATGTCGATTCTATGGACGTAAGTGCTAACTTTGCTGGAGCGGATGCGGCGATAATTGCATGTGCTCGTCCATGGTGGAGTAGTCTCTGTGCTGGTCGACTGGAGAAGAGGTCCGTAGGTGGCCTGAAGATCAAGACAAAAGTTTTGACTCCAGAGGCGTACGTGGCGCCAGATGTCCACGAAAACAACTCGCCAAAGAGCGTTGCAGGCGATCACCAAGCAGCGAGTCGAGGCGAGCGAGGCACACGCGTGCTGTTGCATAGTCCAGCCATGTGCGTTGGAGGGGGGCAGCCTAGCAAAGGACGGGTACGCAGAAGGAGCCGGCCACTCCAGCGAGCTGGGCTATGGTGGCCACTGCAAGCTAGCAGCTGAAACATCATCACATGGATGCATGGTGCATGGGCCAGAACGTGGGCAACATCCAGCGGACGGAAAAGACCCACTTGGGGAAGTGTATCATGGTTCATACGTGGTGGCACCTGGAACTTTACTAGGTGTAAATGATGCAGCGCCAATCTCATGCGTGGGGGGTGCAGTAGCATCACTTGGTGGCCAGTCAGCCAGTATGTCTAGTACTCTAATTGTCAGCCTAGAAGCAAGCATCAGTGGTGGCTCGCAGTTGCTAGCAGAATTGTATGCAGACGATGATGTCACTTCGGCACCTATGTCGTCTCCGAAAGCAATGGAGGAACAGGCACCAACACCTACACCCGTTCTGCTACAACCGGTGTTACACTCATATTCGAAGAAAACTCTTCGGACGATTGACCCGGTAAAAGTGAATGGGAGTGGGCGACAGTGTCTAGCAAGCACCGAGGAACCAGTGGAATTTGTGGACGCAAATACAAAGGAGTGTTGGCGTCATGCTATAAAAGAAGAGTTGGGGTCGATCCATGACAATAATTCATGGGAGCTTGTGGATCTTCCAAACAATGAAAATGCTATAGAGCTCAAGTGGGAATTCAAGGTCAAGAAAGATGTTGAAGGGTGCATGGAGCACAAAGCGAGGTTTGTGGCCAAAGAGTATGTGCAAGAGAAAGGTGTGGATTTTGAAGAAGTGTTCATTCCCATTGCAAAGATGGAGTCGGTGAGATTACTTATCGCTCTCGCGGCTCAGGAGTCATGGAAAGTATATCACATGGATGTAAACTCCATGTTTTTTGAATGGCGAGATAGAAGGAGATGTGTATGTGAATCAGCCACCAGGATTCATCAAAGAGGGAGAGGAACACAAAGTACTGAAGCTACACAAAGTCTTGTACGGGCTATGGCAAGGCTCTCGGGAGTGGAACATCAAACTTGATTGGACATTGATTTCTCTTGGATTTGAGAAAGCCCCACTAGAGCATACAATGTACAAGAGAGGTGAAGGAAGGGATCGTCTACTAGTTGGCATCTACGTCGACGACCTATTGATAACTGGAGCAGATGAAGAGGTGATTGCAAAGTTCAAGCTACAGATGAAAGAGTATTTCAAGATGGATGATCTCGGCTTTTTGAGTTGCAACCTCGGGACAGAGGTACATCAAAAGCCGTAGGGGATCACACTATGCCAGGAGGCATATGCAAGGAAGGTACTGGAAAGCCGTTGCATGAAAGATTGCAATCACATTGTCGCTTCAATGGAATCTCGTCTTGAGCTGAGCAAGAAGGAGATGGTGAAACTACTTGGCTATAGTGGTAGTCACAAGGAAGGGATTGTCGATGACCGTAAAAGTACCTCGGACGTGGCATATTTTCTTGGTGGAAGCATAGTAAGCTGGCTATCACAAAGACAAAAAGTGGTGACATCGACTTCAAGTGAAGCGGTGTGTCAAGGTGTGTGGCTAGGGAGGCTACACGGTGATCTCATGGATCGAGATCCGGAACAAGTGTTGCTTAATGTTGACGGCAAGTCTGAAAGTTTTCTACACGAAGATCCAGTGCGGCATGATAGGAGCAAGCACATTGATACGGTGTATCACTATATAAAGGATTGCGTGGAAGAAGGTAAGATGAAGGTCAACTACGGTTGCACCGATGATCAGCTGGCGGACATCCAGACCAAGGCTTTGGATCGAGAGAAGTTCTTGGGGCTGCAAAGAAGAATCGACGTCGGCGCCGTAACGTGACGATGTCGTGTTTAGGGGGGTGATTGTTGGAATTAAACACGACAAGACGTGTCCGTGTCCGGCAGTGCGTGCACGTACGTGTCCGTGTTGGTTTTCCTATCCTTCACCGAGTAGGATAAGATTAGTTGGCAGGTTAGCTAGCTAATATAAATACTCATGTACCCCTGTACTCTTTGTACCGTGATTTGTGAAGCAATACAAAGAACCAGGAGCGATACGCCCCTGTGGCAATACATCAGCTTCGTGTGCGTACGTGTGTTAAGTACTAGTAGATCGATCCACGAAATCGACTAGCTAGCTGCGTACGTAGTAGACGAGCTAGTTGAATCAATCGGCAAGTGCAGCTGTTTGAGCTAGCTTGCTACGTTGCTTACTACGGTGCATCTCGACGTAAAGTCAGCTCGTCGAGTTCGTCAGCGAGCTTCTTTCATCATCGTCGTTCGTCGTCGGTCGTTGCCGTCGCCGGAAAGTACTCGGCGGCGTGGACTGGGCCAACACGGACTTGGGATGCTCCTCCGGCCCAAATGCGCTAGCACTGGTATCAACTGCCATCAATGCCATCCACAGCCAATGCCTTCACTTACAGCAGCCACCACCTGAAGTATGTGTGCTACTCAACGACCTGCCTGACAATGACTTCAACACGGTGGTGAAGAGCTTGGTCACGCTCCGTCAAAGCAAGGATCCTGTTGTACTGACCGGTGTCATACCGGGGTCGTTTTACGAGCGGCTCTTTACTAGTGACTCCTTGCATCTTGTATGCGCGTCCAACAGCTTGCAATGGCTCTCAAAGGTGAGAACTCAATTAATTGATCCAATTGTATTACTTGTGGGTTTTCTAAGTACTTACCTTTACAGGCTCCTGAAGATCTAACGAGAAATCGCATCCCAGCGTTCGATACTGATGAACATGTTAGGCATGAAAGGCTCCCAATCGTCCGTGAGGCTTATGCACATCAGTTCAGGGAAGATTTCACACTTTTCCTGCAGCTGAGAGCCAAAGAATTGGTCTCGGGAGGCCGAATGGTTATTTCCCTAGTAGGGACGCGTTCTGATGTAATTGCTTCCAAATTCTTTCTTTTCCCAGGAATTGTAGCTCAAATTCTAAGTGTCATGGTCACTCAGGTACATATATTTACACTTTTTCAGCACGATATTTTATCTATTGCAATTAAGTGTGCAGCTATATGACCTACCGATCCTATGGTATGACTGTCAGGGTGTGATCGACAAAGCAAAGTTTGATTCTTTCTATGTGCCCGTGCATGGACCTTCCGGCGAAGAGGTGAGGGAAATCATTGAAGAAGAGGGCTCCTTTTCCATCAGGGAGATGCGGGTGCACGACCCTACGATTGAAATGAACACCGCTCTGAGCACCCCAAGAAAGTTTGTGAATAATCTGAGAGCCTTATTCGAGCCGATAATAGTCCAGCATTTTGGCGACATTATGGATGAATTTGTGAGAACTGCGGAGCTGCACTGGAGCCTGGATCCGGATGGGAGCTTGCAAGAGGAGCGGGCCAGAACCTCTCGTGCTATGCTGGTTGTATCCCTCGCAAAGGTGTCATGATGAAGTAAAGGTGCCTGAAGATTACATGCACCGAATTTCATGAAATTGTACTATTGCTTACTTTGAAGCAACAATGTGTGCCCACTTAATTGTCTGAACTACGTCTTTAGTAGTGGTGTTCCGTGAACGTATTCATGGATGCACCAAATGAACTTCCATCTAGCATATAAATAAGCAAAATGCCGTTGCCTGTGCACAAATTCAGCCAGACATTTGTGTCATGTATCTGTTTTAGTAAGATCTGCAATGAGAGTGAAGCAGACATAAATTCCAACCTTCGTTACTTTTTTGTCCCTGTTCGGTGATGAGCTTGATGATGCAAACATATGAGGTTTCTCTGCTACTTTCTTCTTCTAGGCATACGCCTGATATCTATCTGTTATAATTTTTTGCTTCATGTTTTCAAGTGAAGATGTCAACTGGTGGTGGTGGTCCATCACCTCCTCCATCCTTGTCATGCTTAATTTGATTCCAAAGTCATGATAAAAATACTGGAAATGTGCTGCTAACATACACCCCCTCCGTCCCAAAATTCTTGTCTTAGATTTGCCTAGATACGGATGTATCTAATACTAAAACGTGACTTGATACATCCGTATTTAGACAAATCTAAGACAAGAATTTTGGGACGGAGGGAGTAGCATCATACGAGTGACGGGTCACACAGGTTAAGCTTGGCATTACTGCTGGTTTTGTCTTGGCAACGCTTTTAGCTAGATCTAGCTTGTTAATATGTTCTCTCTTTTGGAGACAACATATTAACAAGCCAGACAACAAGCCATTGGGTTGCAATTTTTTAGAAGTGCCCCTCCTCCTCAAATTTGAGTAACCAAAGCTCATTCCCAGTTAAAGATTCCCTATCCGGGACGTGCCCGTGCCTCCTCAGCCTTGTTCGTGGCTTTGTGCACCGCCACGGCCCAACAGTGACCGCTGCCGCAACCCCCCCATGGTACGGGACCCCGCCGACTTCCAGTCAAATTCCAGCAAGATTTTAGAGAGAATCAAACAAACTTTTTTCTTCTTTCCGTCATCTCCGACTACAGCACCGCTTCTCCCCACCGTACCTAGCCTGGTGGTGCTCCTGCCCGTCATCCCGGCCACGAGGAAAGCTGTACCATGCGAGAAAAGTGGTTTCCGACATCCATCCCCTATCAAGATAAATCCTTGTGTTTCGAACCACGACAACGCGCCGCTAGGAGAATGATGAGGGAAAGAACCCATTCAGATGAATTCCGTCTACTTTCTTGTGGCGAACCTCTATAAAATTTACTTCTGCGGAGATCCCCACCATGAGGAACGTCCATCCCAACCTTTCCACCAACCGGCGGTCACCGGTGCAATTCTCTCGCCGGGCATGCTTGTAACCGCCATAGAAGGACTCTTGTTGGGCGGCTAAAGCTCCTCTGTGTCCTACGCTGGCCGTGTTGTCGTGGTGGCCAACAACAACGTCTAGACGGGCGCCGATGGCTGCCTCATGCCAAAAAATAATGCTCTGCCAGCACCGCCAACCGCCAGCTCCTCTTCCTCTTCAACTACACCGTCCAACGGACGGTCGGTTTCGTCAAAGTCATGTGCCCGGGGACGACAGTCGTGTGTGGCTTGATGCATGGTACAACACTACTGACACGGGGTTATGGCCAGGCGTGTGACTATGCGATCGTGCTGGTGGTTGGGTCGTTGTCGTCAGGCACGAGCGCCGGGAGTGGGTACCCATGGCTGCTAAGGGAGGGGTACATGCTGAATTGGAGCGCGTCGGTGGGGGACTACACCGCGTGAGCGCTAGTGGCGGTCAGTGTAGGTATGACTCTGATGCCAAGGGGTTTATCTGTGCTTGTACCGACATACGCACAGGACGAGCTTATAGCCTACCGCACCAGCGACTTGCGGCCACCGGTGCAAGACTCTCCTAGCGTTCAACCCAACCACACATTGTAAGTGTTCGACAAAATGCGTGAGCCAAAATGTAATATATAGGGAGTTAAGTTTAGGGGTTTGACTAAGATCCGCTTTATTTTTTAAATTCTCAAAGTTGAGGAGTTAATTTTCTTTTCTTTTCTTTTTGAGAAAATGGGAGTGTTTCTTTTTTAGATGGAGAAACTGAAGAGTTAAGGTTTTAGAGGCTAAATTTGAGGGGGAGACTAGTATAGGATCTCACATTAGGTGAGATTAAGGAGATCAACCACAAAAACTCATATTTAGGCATTCCGAGAAATTCTGAAATTATTTGAGAAAATATCTGTGTGTTGTTTCTACAACTTCAAAAAATTCAGCTCAAAACTCGATGTACAGTTAAAGCTTCGAAAAAGAAAAATTCAAATGTGAATAGTGGTAGTTTGGGGTGAACAATATTTTTTTTGTTTCTGTTTGTGTAGGTTGAATTAGTAGCTGAAACTTTTTGAGGTTGTACATCAAACATTGATGTGGCTCAACAATTTTTGTAAGAATTTTTGAATGTGTTTTGTATATGTTCATAAAAATTGATCTCGTTGATTCTCAACTAATGTGATTAGATCCTATACTAGTCTCACTCCTAAATTTGTTTTATTTTTTGTGGGAGATTGGTTCGGTCAGAAATGCTGTATTTTCTTTAAGGTAAACTAGGGATTTTATTAAAAGTTCATGCCCTCTGAAATACAGGCAATATCTGGCAAAACCCCTAGCCATCATGGTTTTGGGTACCGGGCGGAATATTCGGATACCGCCCGGTTACCGCGTTTCTCGCCACCCCACGAGAAACCTACATACCGAGCGAATTCTTTTGAATTTTTTTGAATTTAAACTCTGGTACTTAGGTTAGATACTTTAGGAACTCTTGTTGAATAGGAAGAGAGCGGTGGCGTAATTGTTCTTTCTAACTTTTCTGAGGTCTTGAGTTCGAGTCCCACTGTTCCTGGTTTTTTTACACAATTTTTATGCTAAAAAGAAAGATGCTGTGAAAACAATTGTCGCTGGGGCGATTCGATCCTGCTACCTCAAGGAAATAATAATACATATACAACCTAACCACTGCGCCAGGCTGCTGTTGGTGACAAAAGTGAGTCCAGAGCTAATCTATACAAGATTAAAAAAAATTGAATTCAAAATTCAAATTCAAATTTTGTCCGAATTTTTTCCGGGATTTCGCGGTTACCGCGGTAACCCAGAATTTCGGTGGCCCACGAGAAAAAATTTGCACTTGGGATCCAAATCCTTGCTAGCCATACATGGCGGCCCACCGCGAGAGACGCATCTCCCTTAAGTAGCATGTGGGCCTCAAAATTATTGCATCTACTTTCAAAACAAAAATCAACAGAAGAAAAGTTGTTGCTACTAACTTGAATCTCTCTAAGAATAGGAGCATAAGGTGGGGATCCTGCAGATTTGATATTAGCGATAACTTCTGCATTGTCTGAAGCAATGACAAGATCTTGCAGATTCAAGTCCCGGGCTAGGGCTAGTGCTTTGCTGCATGCATGCGCCTCAAGACTTGCCGGGTCCGTCAGACCATCGAAGACCATTGCTGAAGCACCCAAAAAATTGCCCAACTTGTCACGACACACCACTCCCGCTGCACCTTTGTCTCCTAGGGTTGACAAGCCACCATCACAGTTAAACTTTGCAGCCTCGCCCGAAGGCGGCAGCCACACTTTCGTTTTTGGCTGGTTCACTCGACCTTCAGTAGCCAACGGTCGACGCGCGGTAGCTATATCTAGCTCCTCCAAAAACCTGTTGACAAAACACATAGTAGAAAGCGGACTCTGAAACTCGTTATCATGAATAGCTCTCCTTCTTGCCCACCAAATTGCCCACATGCTCACTAGGATTCTAGCTAGATATTTTTGTGAAGTAGTCTCGAAGAGCCAAAACAGTCAGAGCCTCGCATTGTCGTTTTGATTCGATATCACACGCTCGACCAGATCATCGTCCTCCAAGGCCCAAACACACCTTGCCATAGGACAGCTTAACAAAGAGTGGCGTCACGTGTCCCCCGCCGCCCCACAAATAGAGCAAGATGCAGAATCTGCCATGTGTCTATCATGTCTAACCGAGCCAGTTGGGATTGAGTGTGTGCTAAACGCCACACAAACACTCTGATTTTTTACGGGATTTTTACCTTCCACAACTGAGTCCATGAGCGTTTATCAGCATCAATGTTCGAGTGACCCGGCCCATGATCTAGCCAGTCCTCTCTCTGTGTCTTGATAGCACAAATCATCCGGTACACTGATCTTACCGAAAATATACCTCGCTTATCATAATGCCAAGCCCAGAAGTCCTCCTGTTGCCTTGTGCTGAGTGGTATATTGAGAATGACCTCGACATCAGCAGGTATAAAGTGTTCTAATAGAGCTGGCTTATTCCATGATCGGGTGGCAGGGTTGATTAGCTCCGACACCAACTCCGGCGGGTTTGCTGATCGTGCACATATAGGCCTGAGCTCAAAATCTCTTGGCAACCAGTTGTCGGACCAAACGTTAGTAGTAGCTCCTGTGCCGATTCGCTTGATAAGTCCCAGGGACAAAATATCGCGACCCTCCAGGAGAGATCGCCAGACCTGGGAAGGTGTATTTTCCAAAGTGGCATTCAACAGATTGGTATCCGGGAAATACCGAGCCTTCAAAACGCGAGCGCTCAATGAATCCGGTTGCTGCATCATCCTCCATGCCTGACGAGCTAGAAGTGCCAGATTGAACAGTTCGATATCTCGAAAGCCCAGGCCACCCATATACTTGGGTTTTGACATAGTTTTCCAGGACACCCAGGCCGTCTTCCTCTCGCCATTTTTGCTTCCCCACCAAAATTTCCGTATCAGACTATTGATGTGCTCGCATATACCTCGAGGTAGCTTGAAGCATGCCATCGAATATGTAGGGATGGCTTGGGCGACAGATTTGATGAGGACCTCCTTCCCGCCCGCTGACAGACACTTCTCCATCCAACCTTGCACACGTTTCCAGATTCTGTCCTTTAAATACTTGAAAGATCCTTCTTTCGTTCTTCCCACATCAGAGGGTAAACCCAAATATTTCTCAGTGAGTGCCTCGTTGTGTACCTCAAGGATGTTCTTGACCGTAGCTTTGGTCAAGTCCGCTACCCCCTTGCTGAAAAAAATCGATGATTTATCTACATTTATTCTCTGGCCCGATGCATCACAGTAAACTTTGAGAAGACCTTTAACACGTGTAGCAGACTCCTCATTTGCCTCAAAAAAGAGTAGACTATCGTCGGCAAATAGGAGGTGATTAACCAAAGGGGTTGTCGGTGCAACTGCAATACCTTGAACTCCAACTTGTGACTTGAGCAAGCAAGACAGTCCCACCGCTGCAAGCAGAAATAAATATGGCGAGATTGGGTCTCCCTGCCTTTGCCCACGAGTCGGCCTGAAACCATCCAAACAACCACCGTTAAACAAAACCGAGAAGGTGACCGAAGAGACACACCTCATTACCGTCTCTGTAAATCTAGGGCTGAACCCTAGTTTGATCATCACCGCCTTCAGATACGGCCACTCCAATCGATCATATGCCTTCATCATATCCAGCTTAAGCGCACAAAATCTATTTCCCTTCACCCTTCTTGTTTTCATATAATGCAAACACTCGTAGACCGTGATAAAATTGTCCATAATGAGACGTCCTAGGACAAAGGCAAACTGCTCTTCGGAGATGATATCGGGGAGAAATAATTTCAGCCGGTTAACTAAGACCTTTGACGCAATCTTATAGATTACATTACAGAGACTTATAGGGCGAAATTGTCCTAAAACTTTTGGACTGGAGATCTTGGGAATTAAAAGGATGAACCTGTTGTTTATCTCCTCCGGGGAATCAGCTCCATCAAGCACTCGGGTGATCATCCTAGTAACCTCATCACCACACAAATCCCAGTGTTTCTGGAAAAAATGTGCGGGAAAACCGTCTGGGCCAGGTGCCTTGGTTGGGAACATCTGAAACAGGGCCTCTTTTACCTCCTCCTTGCTATAATCTGCGTTAAGACGAGCATTCATATTTCCATCCACACGAACAAGGATGTGAGACAAAACTTCCTTCATACCAATAGTGCCCTCCGACGAATACAAATTTTTATAAAACTCTGTGGCCATACCTGCCAGCTCGCTCGGGTCAGTGCACACCGTTCCATCAGTTTGCTCCAGTTGGACGATCCTCTTTTTTGCCCGACGCGCACTTGCTTTCCGCTGAAATTTTTTTGTGTTGCTATCTCCTTCAGCCAGCCACATAATCCGAGAGCGTTGTTTTGCCATGATCTCCTCCCTGTACGATAGTTCAATCAAGCGATCCATAACCTTTGCCTCTTCCTGTCCAGGGCCCGTCCGCAATGGATCAGCTCTAAGCTCAGCAAGCTGGCGACGCAACTCCCTCATCTCCTGCCGTACAGATCCAAAGGTCCTGTTGCTCCACCTTATCATTGAGGCTGAAACATTGTTCAGCTTATTCGCCAAGTCAGCTAGATTTGACGCCGGACCGTTTCCATTCCAAGCTTCGTCAACCACGCCGCGAAAGCGGTCGTCAGTCTCCCAAGCACACTCGTACCAGAATGGTTTCCTCCCAACCATCCGTTGGCCACCCATCTCTATGTCCGTCCTGAGTAGGATTGGACAATGATCGCTCTTGGCTGCTGTCAGGTTTTCCAGTGTTGCAAAAGGAAAAAGCAACGACCAGCTCGGCGAGGCCAGCGCTCTGTCTAGCCGGACCCTGCAGTTTGGACCACCTAAAACTCGCTTTTCAAAGGTCCAGTCAAGACCTAAATATCCAATATCCGCCAAGCCACAAACATCCACCGCATCTCTGAACCCATTCATTTGTGCACTATCCCGTGTGTTCGGTCCCATCTGTTCCTCCTGGTGAAGTATTTCATTGAAGTCGCCGACGCATAGCCACGGCAGGGTACTCTCCCCCCTCAGCCTCTTCATAGTTTCCCAAGTTTTATACCGCATGCTCCTGTTCGCCTCCCCATAGAAACATGTGAGCCTCCACTGCTCCGAACCAGGGCTCGACACCCAGGATTCAATGTGATACTGCGAAAAGCTTTTTATTACAAGATTAACATCTGACTTCCAAAAAATACAAAGACCTCCACTCCTTCCACTACTAGCTACTGCAAAACTATTTTGAAAACCTAACGACACCGCCAAACCCTCCACTCGATTCTTTGCAATCTGCGTCTCCACAACACAAAGGACCGATGGCGCACTATCCTCCACTAGGGCTCGAAGCTCGTTAACTGTCGCAGGGTCACCAATACCGCGACAGTTCCAACATAAGGTCCGTATCAGGCTTGGCGGTCCTCCTCTAGGGAGGCCGCCTTGTCTGTAAGCTCCATATCTTCGCCCTCTTCACCCTCCTGTTTCCTCTTCTTCCCGATGTGAATCTTCCCGGCGTAGTGACCACTGTATTGATCGGCGTAGACGAAGACGCCCCCTCTATCAGCATAACGGTGTCCGCAACCTTGCCTGCCAGAGATAGTTGTTGCCCTCTAATATTTATTGAACCACCAGCCGCCACTAATCGTTTCTGAGCTCCCTTCTCTCCTTCCTCCCCCATATTCTCCCTTCTCGCCTGCACCTCCATCTGCTGCGGCCCGTGGGTATACATTCCTCCCACATCTCCCCTTCCCCGACCCCCCGGGAGGGCCTCTACCACCTCATCCCCTTGCTCCTCTTCCACCATCGCCTCCGCGGCCTCTCCCATTGTCTCCTCTTCCTGCACCTCCATATGGTTGAGCCGCTGGCATCTCCGGCTCCCACAACAGCCACTCACCCCACTCGAAAGACTCAGGATCATGTACACGCCGCACTCATCAGCGAAGTGACCCATTCGGCCACATGCAAAGCAGAAATGTGGAAGCTTTTTGTAGTACATGCTGAACTTTTTGTGTTCCTTTAGGGTGATTGAAACAAACCTGGCCAAAGGCTCATTAACACAAACAAAAACTCTGGCCCGTAGCGTGCTTGACGGATTAATTCTGCCCTCATTCACCACAACAGTAAACGGAGGATCTCCCACCTTTGCAGCTACCTTCTCCGCCAACTTCCCTCCTTCTAGTAAGGCCATCAGGCAGACCCTTGACACTAGCCCACAGCGGTACCTTGTTTAGTTTATAGCCCTTGACATCTGAAAATCCGTCATACTCCTGGATCACCACAGGCGCCCGTCAGAACAGCCACGGCCCTCCCTCCATGATCTTCCTCCAATCTCCCAAGCAGTGGCACTGAACAAGGAACAAATTGGGCCCCTTGATATTGAAAGTCACTCCCTGCGCCGCCGACCATGCATTACGCATCTGCGCCAAGAGCGCCGCATGACTGAACGGCTTGGTCGTATGAACCGGGAACAAGGCTAACCAGCGAACATCTTTGATCAAATCTTCCACCTCCTCTGAGAAATCCAGATCCTCCTCTTCCTTCCCATGCAACTTCATCCCGGCGAACTGATCCTCAAGATCAGGCCCCGACCCAAAGTACGAACCATGCTCATCCTCACCTCCACCAGATGCACTCCTCCTTGCCTGTGAGCTGTGACTCCTCCCATCCGCCATCGAGTTGTTTTGGCTTCCATCTTCCCTGACCCCATCATGAACTCCACATCCGGTCGCCCCCTCAAGACCTAACCCTACTTCCGCCTTCGTCTCTTCCCCCTGCCCCCCTGTCATCTGACGCGTTGGATCCGCCATGCAAGCGAGTGTGCGCTACAAGAAGTGGTAGATCTCGCCGGCGGCCGGAGGGAACCGGCGATCGGCGGGAGTTTAACGTGGACTCTGGCGAGGATCGCCAGAGGAGCAGTGGAACCCTAGAAACTAGGGGGAAAAAACCCAGGCCGGCACAGAAATGCTGTGAGGAAGCAATCATCACTGTTGGGCCAACAGCCAGCCCAGGCCGGCACGGCAAGATTAGGATGAATGAACATGTGCGGCCCAGGTTGTGAACTGGACGTCCTCTTTTCTTTTCTCCAACGGTCGGTCGCCGGCGAGACGCGACGGCAGGTGAGATCCGCCGCCTACCAGCCTCGCCTCCGCGGGCCGCTGCCGGAGAGAGGCGAGGGGATGCTCGGGCTGCACACGAGCGGCGCGGCGGCGTCGTGGATGGTGGGGCGGATGGGCACGGACGCTCACCTCTTCATCACGACGACGCCACCATCCCCATTCCTCGACTCCCGCTTCGACGCCGACTAGGTCGACGCGCTCAAGCGCTTCCTCGCCCTCGCAGCGTAGGGTATCGACGTCGGGCACCTCTTCCAGCAGGTTCGGCTCAATCAATCTCGAAATTCCCCTCCTCTCAGCCCACATGTCGCGGCCATGACGGGATTTGGATTGATTTGCGTGCGTGCGTGCGTCGCAGCTGAAGAACTTGGCGGCGCACTCGCTGGAGGCGAAGCAAAGCAAAAGGGGAACTGGAAGTTGGTCTCGGCTCGCCTCCCCTCCATCGCCCGCCATCTGTTCGACGAAATGCCGCCTACCATCCTCCTTAGGCTCCTACTAGGTGGCTCTGTACATAGCGGAGGGGCTTGTGCAGGATAATCTTGCCCAAGTTTTAGTGCACATCGACATGGCTTCACGGTGTTGGATAAATGAGCAACTAGTATTTTCTGAGGGCCAAAGGCCATTACATATACATGTGTGTCAAAGAGCAGAAAACCCCTTGTACAATGGGGATATACCGGAAAGGGACTATACACATCTAACACTTCCCCTCAAACTCATGGTGGATCAACAACACTGTGTTTGGAGAGAAAAAAGCCGTGCTGCGCTCGAGTCTGTGCTTTGGTGAAGAAGTCCGCCAACTGTAACTTAGAGGGCACATAGTGAAGAGCGAGAGTTTGATCCTGCACAGCAGCACGCACAAAGTGGGCATCCACACCGATGTGCTTGTTGAGCTCATGCTTCACCGGGTCACGCGCAATACTGATAGCGCCAGTACTGTCTGACAGTAAGGGGGTCGAAGTAGTAGCAGACACACCAAAATCCTCAAGTAACCACCGTAACCAGATCACCTCAGCCGTCAACATCGCCATGGCTCGCAACTCAGCCTCTGTACTCGAGCGATAAACTGCAGTCTGTTTCTTTGTCTTCTAGGCAATAAGAGAGCCACCAAGAAAGACACAACAAGCAGACAACAAGCGTCGATTAGAGGGATCACAAGCCCAGGTAGCATCAGAATAGGCCTGGAGCTCAAGAGAGCTGGAGCGGGGAAAGAAAAGGCGCTGAGAGATCGTGGCATGAAGATATCGTAGAACACGGAGGAGATGACTATAGTGGACAGAGGTGGGGGCTGAAACAAACTGACTCGGGACGTGGACAGGATAGGAGATGTCAGGACGCGTAACAGCAAGATAGACAAGACTGCCAACAAATGACGATAGCGAGTGGGATTAGGAAGAGGGTCACCATCGGTGGCACGTAGCTAAACGTTGAGCTCCATAGGAGTCACAACCGTGCGCTCATCACCGAGAGCAGCGCGAGCAAGAAGATCCTGAATATATTTTCTTGGGAGATGTAGAAGCCATCAGAGGTCGAGGAGATCTCAATCCCAAGAAAGTAGCGAAGTGGACCAAGATCAGTCATAAGAAACTGGTCGCGAAGGCGAGCCTTAACAAAGGCAATGTAATCATTGTCGTCACCAGTGATGATCATGTCATCAACATAGAGGAGGAGAAGAGTCCGACCACGAGGAGACGTGTGAACAAACAGCGCGGGATCATGGTCACTGGGCAAGAAACCAGCGGCGGTCACCACAGAGGTGCAGCGCTCAAACCAGGCGCGAGGGGCCTGTTTGAGACCATAGAGGGAGCGGCGAAGTCTACAGACCATACCATCAGGAGCATAGTAACCCTGTGGTGGCTGCATATAAACCTCCTCACGCAACTCGCCATTGAGAAAAGCGTTCTGAACATCAAGTTGAGAGATAGACCACTGACGAACAGAAGCCACATCAAGAAGAGTGCGGACAGTGGTCATGTGAGCCACCGGAGCGAATGTCTCATCGTAATCGCGCCCCTGCTCCTACTGAAAGCCACGGGCCACAAGACGAGCTTTGTAGCGCTCAAGAGAACCATCGGAGCGAGTCTTAAGCTTGTAGACCCACTTGCAGGTGATGGGACGTACGCCGAAAGGGAGGGGAACCAGATCCCATGTGCCAGAGTGCCTAAGGGCAGCAAGCTCCTCGGCCATTGCAAGCTGCCATTCAGGCTGAGTCATGGCAGGGCGATAGGAAGTGGGCTCATTCAAAACAGAGAGACCGTACCGATCAGGGGAGTAGCGATCAGGCGGGGGGCGAGGCCGAGCACGGAGGTTATGAACCGGGGGAGGCGTGAGAGGAGGTGCGCCAGAGGTGGAAGGCTCGTCAGAGGAGACATCCTCAGTACGAGATCGATGAGGATAGTGGAGAGGAAACGAGGAGAGAGGGCGACGGACTGGAGAGGATGGGGGAGAGGTGGAGGAGGAGGATGGAGAAGACAGGGTCGGTGGTGAATGAGAGGGAAGGACAGGTGGCGGGGGAAGAGGTGACACATGAGGCACATAGCAGGGTGTATTGGGAAGGAGAAGGAAAGAAAGATCGTCCACAGAGAAACTCAAGGAAGAACGTGGGTAGTAAGAACGAGACTCGTCAAAAGTCACGTCATGCGAGATGCGCAAGCGACGACCCACTGGATCCCAACATCGATAGCCCTTGTGCTCATCACTGTAACCAAGGAAAACACACTCAAACGACTGAGCAGTTAGTTTGGTGCGTTCTCGGGGAGCTAGAAGAACATAGCACACGCATCCAAACATTCGAAGAGCAGAGTAGTCAGGAGAGCGACCAGTGAGACACTCTAGAGGAATACCACCCTGCAAAGCAGTCGATGGCTGAATGTTGATGAGATAGGTGGATGCAGAAACAGCCTCAGCCCAAAAATGGGGTGGAAGGGAAGCAGCAATCATCAGCGCACGAGCCGTCTCAAGCAAATGACGATGCTTGCGTTCGGCAATGCCATTCTGGGCATGAGCACCAGGACATGAGAACTGGGCCAGAGTACCCTCTTCTGCAAGAAAACCAAGCAACATCTCAGAGATATACTCTCCAGCAGAGTCAGCACGAGAAGTACGAATGGGCGTGGAAAACTAAGTACGAACCATGTCAGCAAATCGTTTGTATATAGAGAGAACCTCGGTACGAGATTTCATGAAGTAGAGCCAAGTGTAGCAAGAAAAATCATCAATAAACAAAACATAGTAGCGATGACCACCTTTCGAATCAAAGGGAGCAGGACCCCAGACATCAGAATGAACTAAGTCAAAAGGACGCTGAGATACAGACTCACTAGTAGGATAAGGTAACTAAGTTTGTTTTCCAAGTCTGCAACGATTACAATGTAAGGAGACATCTCCAGATACAGACCCTAAGAGGCCCTGACGAACTAAGGAAGACAAGCGAGAGCCACAGAGGTGACCAAGTCGATGATGCCACTACTAGAAGGACGCAGACGAAGAGGCAGCAAGAGCATGAGAGCTGGCAGAAGTGGTGGCAGCAGAAGGAACACAAAGCCAATCAACCTCCCAAAGGCCCTCTGACTCACGGTGCCGGGGGCCAGCACCAACCAAAGTCTTGGTGCAGCGATCCTGAATGGAGCAAGAGTCGGTATCAAGAATAACACGACAACCAGAATCAGTAAGTTGTGCAGCGGAAAAAGATTCATGGTAAGGCGAGGAACATGTGAAACACTCGGAACGGAAAAGGATGGAGTGGAAAGAATGACACAACTAGCAACAGGAAGAGATGTGCCACCGGCAGTAAGAACATTGACAAGCGAATCAAGAGGTCGGAGAGAAGACAGCGCGGAAGAATCAGAAGACATATGAAAGGAGGCTCCAGAATCCAGAACCCACAAAGATGTACCTGACTATGTAGATGCCTGTGATGGTGAGGAGGAGGATGCAGTCACAGCAGCAGCAGAGCCAGTTAACGATGAGCCTGAGGAAGCAAGAAGACGCTTGAGGCGAACAATGTCCTGGTCAGTGAGTGACGGAGTCGAGGAAGACACGGGAGGCCCGCTGGAGGAGGAGCGCCTCTGGTCTCGCTTATTCTGGCGACAATCAGACTCTGGGTGACCTGGCCGGGAGCAGTAACCACAAACGGTGTCGCGGCGCGATGTGCCCTTCTCAGCATAAGGAGGACGGCTCACCCCTCCTGGAGGAGTAGGCAGGAGCGGCGGAGCAGTGAGGCGAGCAGACGACACAGGAGTCCGAGCAGCCAAGACTGACGGAACCAGAAGCAACCCAGCAGAGCGAAGGCGGGTCTCCTCGGCACGAAGCTCAGCAAGTATCTCTGAGATAGGAACACGACCACGAGCAAGCAAGTGAGCACGACGAGGCTCAAACTCAGAGCGGAGACGAGATAAGAACTCATGGACCCTCTGAAACTCCAAGTCAGATCTCGTAGTCTGGCAACAACGGCAAGTGCCACAAACAACTGTCTGCAATGAGTCAAGCTGACGCCAGATAGCAGAGCACTATGAATAGAAATCATCAACAGACAAGTCACCCTGCTGAAGAGCATGCTCCTGACGCACCACTGAAAGGTATAAAGCATCGCCAGAGGGCTGATAGCGCTGACAAAGATAGGACCACATCGCTGCAATAGTGCCGAGGCCCATGAACTCTGAAGCAAACTAAGGGAGGACACTCGCAGTGAGAACAGCAGCAGTGCGAGCATCATCATTGCACCACTGAGTGTAAACCGACAAATCATCCCGGTAGGCAGAGAGAGCATCAGAGTATGCAGATACCTGCTGATCATAGGCATCAACCGCGGCATCATCAAGGGCCTTTGCTGCATCCTTATCAGCCTGAGAAGCATCAGGAGCAAGCACCGGCGGAACCGGTGGAACGGGAGCCGCCGGAGCAACAGGGCATGGCGGACAGGGTACCTCACCAGAGAGAACGCCCCACAGCAGAAGACCGCGCATATGGATACACACAAAGCCCACAAACTCAGCATAGTTGGTGCCATCGAATATCACTGAGCAGCGAGGAACAGCCACATAGCCCGAAGACGACATACTGATATCTCTCATGCTGTTTCTCTTTTTTTGGTCAACCGAGCAGAAACTAGATCGGGATCGAGCTTCTCACCAAATCGGGGGCGAGAAGGGGAGGCTGACCCGCCGTGGTCGGGCGCGCGAGGAGGAGGCCCGCCGCGCCGGGCGCCGAGGAGGAGGCCCGAACCAGGGGCAGCGGGAGGCCCGAGCCAGGTTGCAGCGGAGCCCTGGGCGGCGGCGGCGGCGGCCGAGGTCGGGGCAGCGGAGCGGTGGAACGGTGGTCCGGGACGGCGGCGCGAGGGCTGGGGCCAGCCGGACGAGGGCGACGGCGGCTCTGGCGGAGGTGGGACGGAGCCGGGACGACGCCAGCTGGTCGAGCCGCGCGTGGCTCGTGCCGCAAACGAGAACCAGCCAGGCAGCCAGACAAGCTGGCGACAGCGGTACGGCCGGTAACGACGGCGACGGCCAGAGAGATGGCCGGCGGCGGGCGGGGACGAGGTAGACTAGGTACGAGCACGGAGTTGCATCGTGCGAGGGAGAGAGGCTAACCCAGCATCTGATACCATGTTGGATAAATGAGTAACTAGTATTTCCTGAGGGCCAAAGGCCATTACATATACATGTGTGTCAAAGAGCAGAAAACCCCTTGTACAATGGGGATATACCGGAAAGGGACTATACACATCTAACACACGGGTGGAGTTAAACGGAAATGTGGCCATTCCGTTGCTAGCATTTCGAAGAAATGACAGATGAATTCGTGAGGACTGTGGAGCAGCGCTAGAGGAAGGAGGGAAGCTTGCAGGCAGAGCATGCTAGATTAGCCATACTGGCTGTTTTGGTCACCAAGGCACGACGAACTGATGATCACCTAACAGGCCCGTGTGTGACCGCTTTCCTGAAGGTACACCACACTTGATTAGATTGAAGCATTGCTTTGTTTAGGGAAACAATATGTATATAATGATGCCCACAATTTCCTTCAGTTTGTTATTCAGGATGGTGAGTTGATGGCTGATGGCTGATGGTTGATGGTAAGTTCATTATTATTCAGTCAAAGTCAGCTTTCAATTATTGTCAAGTTCGTTTTTCATGGTCTCGAGGGATTATGCATCTGACTTTAATTAAGGTCCGCTCGCGCTCTGTCCTTTTATTATTTATTATGCTTGTGAACCTGTTCCACCAGCTTCAAAGCACTTCCCTCTCGCACACGGTATAGCTGGATGATGTTGTAACTCGTGCCAGAATGGCCATCACCAGTTGATCATAGAAAATGGCAAGTCTGCTGGTATGAAACAAACTCTAGTACTCACAGGTTTTTAATGTATTATATCTTGATCTCAATTTGACCAAATCTTTTATCCAGCTCTTCTATTAGCTGGCCCTAGGATTGATAAGCACGTTGACCCTATTATTCGACCCAATAAGCAGCCAGAACAGCCATCTCAGTTAGCATAAGAAGAGCTGAACTTCCAGTACATCTTCACCATCTCCTTCCTAATCTCGCTCTCTCAGTTTCAAGGTCTCTCAAGGTTGGCCTAGCCCTCCTGCAACCAAAGCCATGGATTCCAAACAGATGGTGCATATGAATCAAGGAGAAATGGAAACTAGCTATGCTCGCAACTCCAGTTTTCAGGTAATTTCTGCTCTTTTAATTAGTTCATAGTATTGCTTCTACGGTCCCTTCTCCTGAAACTTGGCTTCTGAACACTGACTCGTCAGGAATTTGTTCATACTATATATTGTACTGCTGAAAACTAAATTAACAACACAAAGAAAAATAAGAACAATTCTGGGAATGATTAAAGAAGATTTCTGAAAAAATACAAGTCCACTGCAGAGTGCCGAGCAGAACAGGATGAAGCCCCTGATGGAAGCTGCGATTGTTGATGTATGCAGCAACACAAGCACCTTGTCGTGCGGAAAGATGGTGATCGCAGACTTGGGCTGCTCCTCTGGCCCAAACGCGGTAGCACTGGTGTCGATCGCCCTCGAGGCCACCCACAACCACTTTCTTCAGTTGCGACAGACACCTCCGGAAGTCAGTCTACTCCTTAATGATCTCCCATACAATGACTTCAACATTGTGGTGAAGAGCCTGGTTGCTCTCCGGCAAATCAACGAGCCTGTTGTTGTAGCTGGTGTTGTACCAGGGTCATTCTACGAGAGGCTCTTCCCTAGTGGCTCCGTGCATCTTTTCTGTTCATCCAACAGCCTTCATTGGCTCTCAAAGGTATGAATTTTACACTACAGTAGTGCATTTGTCCCTTCACTATCTGATCGTTTGGACATACAGGCTCCTGAAGCTTTAAGGATAAGCCAAATCCCTGCATATGATATCGATGAGAATGTCAGGCGTGAAAGACTCCCAGTGGTCGCTGGAGCTTATGCACGGCAATTCAGGAAAGATTTCACAATCTTCCTGAAGCTGAGAGCCAAAGAATTGGTCCCAGATGGCCGGATGGTTGTTTCCCTTGCGGGGAGGCGTTCTGATGAGCTCGTCAGCGAAATCTCTCATGTCTGGGGAACTGCAGCTCAGATTTTAGGCATCATGGTCTCAGAGGTAAATGCAGAACTTCACCTTTTGTCATTTGCTAACAAGCATGTGAGTGCTTGACATCCCGGGTTTCTCTTTTGGATAACTTGGCAGGGTATGATTGACAAAGCCAAGTTTGATTCTTTGTACATACCGGTATATGGACCTTCCCTTAAAGAGCTGAGAGAGATCATCCAAGAAGAGGGCTCCTTCTCAATCACAGAAATGCGGGTGCACGAACCTGCAAGCGGCATGGATAGTGCGCTCCTCACCCCAAACAGGATAGCAAATTGTATGAGAGCTGCATTCGAGCCAATAATTGTCCAGCATTTTGGGTCGTCCGGAGAGGTCATGGATGAATTTGTGAGGACAGCAGAGAAGCACTTGAGCCCGCAAGGCAGCTCCCGAGTCAATCAGACTGAAAAACCGATAGTTATGCTGGTTGTATCACTTACCAAGGCTTCACATGTCAACTGTGAAGCCTTCTCGGCCTCCTTAGCTGCTCAGACTTTAGCTCATGACGACTAGCAATGTACTTGAAAATTTATTATATTGTTGCCTTACAGCATTGGTGAGTGTGATTTTATTTTCATTTTCTGCGGGACCTACTTTGAATTGGTTTCGCAGATCGAGCCAGCTCTGCTCCACATGGTCCGAAGATATCGATGTGATATTGATGTGGATTCTCCCAGTGAACGTATAAAAAACAGCAATTCCCAGATCGAAAACAAACTCCAGCAGTGAATGGTTTTCAATGTATTGTGACCTGATCTGCATCTACCTATCATGTCATCCAGTATTTTGATATCAGCATTTGTTAGGCCCAAGTAGTGAGGAGAACAGTGATCCCCAGTTATAATACTACATTTCATCCCTAGCATCTTGGTAAGCATCCAAACTTGCTTGTCCTAATAAGGTTTAAAATAAGGAAGCATTCTGACCCATCCTACTATAGCTGCCCATGAGCAGCAAGAAGCCCACGAAAGACTTCTGCGTTGATCATGGAGAAAAGAAGTACTTATATTGTACATCCAGTGCATTGTCAGCATTGCCATCCTGATCTGGTTCCTGCAGATTCAAGATCTGGAGTTTAGCTCTGCTCCAAGCAAAGCCATGACCTCCAAACAGGTGGTGTATATGAATCAAGGTCAAGGGGAAACAAGCTATGCACGCAACTCCGGTATTCAGGTACGTTTTCCCCACTCTTTGTAATTCGCGTTTGCACAGAATGTTCTTTGATCCCTTTGCTTCTCAAGACAGTTCTGTCAAGAATACATTCACACAGCTTATATTACTGAGTAAACTATATGATCTGAAACATTTTAAAGTAAAGAGAACATTATAAAGACTGGATTTTCTGCTACTCAATCAATTGCAGAATGCTGAGCAAAAGAGGTTGAAGCCGATGATAGAAGCAGCCATTGCTGACTTATGCGGCAGCACAAGCACCAGCGCCTTATTGCCAACAAAGATGGTGGTTGCCGACCTGGGGTGCTCCTCTGTTCCCAATGCTGTAGCATTGGTGTCGATCGCTATTGACGCCATACACAGTCATTGCCTCCACCAGAAGTGTGCGTGCTCCTCAACGATCTGCCTGATAACGACTTCAACACGGTGGTGAAGAGCCTGGTCACACTCCGTCAAAGCAACAACGAGCCTATCGTCGCCACTGGTCTCATACCGGGGTCGTTTTACGGGAGGCTCTTCACTAGTTGTTCCTTGCATCTTGTCTGCTCGTCCAACAGCCTGCATTGGCTCTCAAAGGCATGAGTTTAAAACTGCTCGTTGGATTTATCCACTGCTTTTCTTGGTTGGTTCTGTAAGCAAAACCTTATCTCTACAGGCTCCTGACACTAGTGCAGAACCGGGCAATAACACCGGTTCGTAAGGCCCTTTAGTGCCAGTTACATAACCGGCACTAAATTGTGGTCACTAAATGCCTCCCCCCCCCCCTTAGTACCGGTTCAGCACGACCGGTGCTAAAGGGCAACCACGTGGCACGAGCCAGCTCCGGGGGCCTGGAGCCCTTTAGTACCGGTTGGTAACACCAACCGGTACTATAAGGTTTGGTGTGTTTTTAGTTTTATGATTTCTTTTTCATTTAATTTTGTGTTTCCATTTTAATTCTTTTTCGTTTGCTGGTATTTTACGATACTACACATTGTACACGTTATGTATATATATATATATATATATATATATATATATATATATATATATATATATATATATATATATATATATATATATATATATATATATAAATAGAATTTCTAGTAGAATCAATCATCGAGTTCAACATGATTGTCATGATATTATAAGCGTTCATATATAACACCACAAAAGCAAATCACTTAAGTTCAGAACGAAGAACACAGACATGAAAGGACAAGTACTAATTAAGAGCAGCATGAAGAACTAGCTGAATCACTCCTGCTAGCTACTCTCTCTCTGGTAAAATAGCATAGAACATGTATAACTCTCCTGATTGATCATACTAAAGCATGCCGATGAACCTGTCTCGTAATCGTTACTTGTCATTGTGACTTACTGTATCAAATTCGAAAGTCTCATCCAGCTTGATGCCGAATCGCCTACTATCAACAAGGAAATTTCTGTCGCACTGGCCGCGCTGGTCTTCACAGTATTGGCACATAATGAAATTTTTTCCGTCGTCAGACGACATTTCCTATGTTCATATTAGGCGAAACATTAAACACTTACTAATTCAATTAATTCAACTACTTCTATTAATTCAACTAAGCATTTACTAAAAATAAACTAGTTATATTAATTCAATTAGTTCAACTAAGCATTTACAAAAAATAAACTAGTTCTATATATTAATTCAACTAGTTCAACTAAAAATTTACTAAAATAAACTAGTTATATTAATTTAACTAGTTCAAAGTAAGCATTTACTAAAAATAAACTAGTTCTATATATTAATTCAACTAGTTCAACTAAACATTTACTAAAAATAAACTAGTTATATTAATTCAACTAGTTCAAAGTAAGCATTTACTAAAAATAAACTAGTTCTATATATTAATTCAACTAGTTCAACTAAGCATTTACTAAAAGTAAACTAGTTATATTAATTCAACTAGTTCAACTAAGCATTTACTAAAAATAAACTAGTTCTATATATTAATTCAACAAGTTCAACTAAGCATTATCTAAAAATAAAATAGTTCTATATATTAATTCAACTAGTTTGACTAAGCATTATATTTACTAAAAATAAACTAGTTATATATATTAATTCAACTAGTTCAACTAAGCATTTACTAAAAATAAACTAGTTATATATATTAATTCAACTAGTTCAACTAAGCATTTACTAAAAATAAACTAGTTATATTAATTCAATTAGTTCAACTAAGCATTTACTAAAAATAAACTAGTTCGTTCTATATATTAATTCACTAGTTCAAACTAAACATTAACATATTTCTAATTCATCGATGATAACATATCTAACATTCTAAAAATAAACTAGATAGTTCTAATTCATCAAAACATTATATATAGAAAACAGAAAATAAGTAAAAAAATATGTGTGTGTGTGTGTATATATGTGTGTGTGTATGTGTGTGTGTACGTGTAGTGGACGTGTAGTGTGTGTGTGTGTGTGTGTGTGTGTGTGTGTGTGTGTGTGTGCGTGTGTGTGTGTGTGAATGTGTGTGTGTCTGTGTGTGTGTGTGTGTATGCGTGTGTGTGTGCGCGTCAGACGGTGGCGCAGGCAGCGACGACGGCAATGGGCGGGGACGGCGACGACGGCGGCGGCGGCGACGACGGCGACGAGACAGGCGGCGGGTCGGGATCGATGGCGACGAGACGGCGGCGGGGGGCGGCGGCATTTACGACGGAGGCGGCGGCGGCGACGACGACGGCGGCGGGCGCCAAGCAGCGATTTACGACGACGGGCGGCGGAGCGGCGAGGGCGGACGGCACGGCGGCGCCGGAGACTACGATAGATCGAGAGGACTCGCGCGAGAAGTGGAACGAAGTGGTCGACGAGATAACTAAATTTTCGTAAATGCCATATATATAGAAGGGGCCTTTAGTACCGGTTGGAGCCACCAACCTGTACTAAAGGACAATATTGGCCAGCCCAAGCGGCGGGAAAGAGGGCCTTTAGTACCGGTTGGTGGCTCCAACCGGTACTAAAGGGAACACATTAGTACCGGTTGGAGCCACCAACCGTACTAAAGGCCGCGGCGCTGCCACATGAGGCGCTATGTTTAGTCCCACTGCTGAGCGGAGGCAGCCGCACTGGTTTATAAACCCAGCCGCGGCTGCCCTTTCGAACTCCTCTATTTAGCAGGCTTCTGGGCCTAACTAGGGCGTGCTGCCCTGTAAGTCTGCTGACCCTACTGGGCATGTATTTGCACACCCAAGGTCTGGCAGGCCCACAGGGCAGCGCCCCAACATTTTTTTATAATTTTTTTCTTTTCTGCATTATTTATTTTCTTCTATTTATTTTTGAGTAATTTTTTATATAGTTATTTATTTTCTTCTATAATTTTCTTCTTTTCTGCTATTTTTTCTTTTCTGCTATTTTTTCTTTTCTGCAAAACCTGATGGTCAAAGTCTGGAGTTATAACTTAAAAAAAAAAGAAATGTCGACGTGCAATTAGTTTTTGCCATAACAGAAGAAGTCCGGAGTTGTAATAAGTTATTAAAAATAAAAAAGAGGTGCAATGCTCGTTAATTTGCTTCAAGCCTTTCGGAATAGTGTAAACTGCACTGCGCGTAGCTCCGTGCAATCTACCATATTCCTAAAGGCTTAGCTAAGCAACGTGAGCATTGAGCCTCTTCTTCATCGTCTCTGCACTCAGGGCTTATAAACCGCTCCTAGTCCCTCTCTCTTGGCGAGGTGGGACTAAAAAACAGCTTACTAAGAAACTGTAGTACTGGTGTCAAATGAAGGCAGAAATGGTTGAAAGTTGATGGCGTCGCTTTGAATGATGCATACTGAATGCACAAAAAGTCTGGAGTTGTAATAAGTTTTAAAAAATGAAATGCCTTTGTAACAGATGAGTTTAATTTCGTCAGAAATCTGAATACTTCGAAAGAGATTGTCCAGTTTGTAAACGAAGTGCATCCAGTTTTTGCCGTAACCCTCTCTACTTTTTGAACAATCTATGTGGGTGAAATGATGATACCATTCCAAGTTTCAACTTTTTCAGAATTCATTTGTAGTGCTTTTCAATTTCCAGGTTATTTAGTTCTCAAAACAAATCATTGAATGCATGAAAAATAGCAAATGAAGGCAGAAATGGTTGAAAGTTGATGGCGTCGCTTTGAATGGTGCATACTGAACGCAAAAAATATAAGAGCATTCACATCATGATCTTATATTTCTTTACAGTCTAAATTGTCAATATGATCTTATAACATCAAAAATACTTTGATCATCAATGATCTTTGTGTGTACAATCTGAATTGTCAATATGAGTCATCAACGATTTATAAACCGATGAAGACTCATATTATGCCACAAATTCTACACATAGAGTTCAATGAAGACCAAGTGCTTGTGATAGTTTGAGAAATAACATATTTAAGGTGGTAAAAGGCTTGTTAGGGAGCGAGGTGGGACTAAAACAGCTTGTTATAACCTCATTAGTACCGTTTTGGTAGTACGAACCGGCACTAAATGGTGATGGTGAGGCCATAGCCTGACCGCAGGCTGACACAGCCTCTTTAGTACCGGTTCGTGGCATGAACCGGTACTAAAGGTTCGCCACGAACCGGTGCTATTGATCGCCGCCACGAACCAGCACTAGTGTACACATTAGTGCCGGCTGAAATTCCAACCGGCACTATTGTGCTTCACATTTGACCCTTTTTCTACTAGTGTGAGGATATAACAAGGAACCAGATCCCGGCGTATGACATTGATGAGCACACTAGGCTTGAAGGGCACCCTATGGTCATTGAGGCTTATGCACAACAGTTCAGGAAGGACTTCAGAAGTTTCTTGAAGTTCAGAGCCTAAGAATTGATCCCAGGAGGCCGGATGGTCGTCTCCCTTGTAGGGAGGGACTCCAGTGTAATTGCCCCCAAATTCTCTCACATGTGGGAATTCATAGCTCAGATTCTAAGCGCAATGGTCTCAGAGGTACACTTTCATTGTTTTTCTTCTAGTATAGTAATATTATTTATAATTTGCTAACACACGTGAGTATTTGACCTCCAAATCTTTTGGTATGCTTTTGACAGGGTGTGATCGACAAAGCGAAGTTTGATTCTTTCTACGTGCCATTCTATGAACCTTCCGACAAAGAGCTGAGGGAGATCATTCAAGATGAGGGCTCCTTCTCAATCAGTGAGATGCGAGTGCACGGCCCTCAAAGCGGGGTCGACAGCGCACTCATGGTACCAAGCAGGTTTGTGAATGCGACGAGAGCCGTATTTGAGCCAATTATAGTCCTGCATTTTGGAGAAGTCATGGATGAATTCGTGAGGACCTTGGAGCGGCGCTGGAGTGTGGAGGGCATCATGCAAGACGACTTCGCCAGAAGCCCACGACCGAGGGTGGCTGTATCCCTCAAGAAGGCATGACCTGCAGGTAACCGGTGGGAGTCCCTGATTTCTTCATAATACAACGAATTTGATGAGAACCGCTTGTTGTCTCGTTGATATGGTTGGTATGGTGAACATTACACCTTGATAGGTTGGGCAGGTCTGTTCACGTAAGGTTTCCTGATTTGAAGATGTTCAAGCAGGTGCGGGTAAGTGCGGCAAGTGGTGCACAAGCTGCAAGAGCCTTAGAGGTGAAGTCCACGTCGCCTTTGATGTGCCAGCGGCTCCCTATGTTCTTCAAGCCTGGGCTCATCAATTGGCGTTTTGGTTTTCTTGCCTCTTGTCTCTGTAGTGTGTTCTGTTATAAGATTGCAATAATTTGAAGGTATGGATGGTTTTCTACTAATGCTGCTTATGCATGTCTGATAGCAAGGCTCAACTATGTAGTACTTTGTTTCTCTATGTAAAGATGAAGCATAGCGTTCCCCTTGCTCTAGTTTTTTCTGTTCCCGCTTTCGTAACTGTCGACGGCATGCAGAAGGTCAAGAAAACTATTCTGTTTGGTACTGTCGTCTGCATAGGGTGGATTGGCACGCTGCCTGGTTTGAAACTGAATTGGCTCCCCAAATGTTGGGTACGCAAATTACAGAACTAGTTGGGTTGTTTTGATATAACCGGATATTGGCTTGCAAAAGCACTAGTATGTCTTTTTGCTGCAAACCAAATATTGCCCTAAAATTCTAGTAGGGCACCAAATTCAGCCTGAGGTTTTTGTTGTGTCTGTCTTGGTAAGATGTGTGATGAGACTGAAGCAGTTATAAAATCAATAATAGTTGGCACTCATGTGTTTAGTTAACTATAGATGAATCCCATGTGTTGCTGCGGGAGTTGGATGCAATTGTTTCTATGAGAATTAGTAGTTTGAAACTTTAGTATTTGGATTAGCAGTATGAGAGTTGGAAGTAAAGTATATATAATTTCTTATATTTGATTATTACATAGTTGTAAGATATTTATTGAATATGAGTAACATGCACGGTGCATATTAAGGTGGGGCTTTCCTTGTGGGAAGTGTCAAGATGAGTTGGTATAGTTGCATGCTGAGACAATTAAATTTAGTGGGGCATGCATGGTAGCATGATGAGTTCACATAGTTGCATGTTAGGATAATTGGGTTAGTGAGGATCAACTAGTTTAGTAGGTATATAGGATTATGTGTTGCTGATCTCCGTGTGGTTTGATTCATGAAAGGAACTCCTTGCCGACATTGAGTGACAGCTATAGTTAATGTTCCATACGTATCCATGTGATGAAGAAACTAACTACTAGCAACCAACTAATAATGCACAAGTAAGCAAAGCACTAGCTCTGTATGATCCTTCCTTCAGCGATAGGTGCACCATGAGCGATGTACTCCCTCCGGTCCTTTTTAGTCCGCATATAAGTTTTGTCCAGAGTCAAAGTATCTCTACTTTGACCAAACATATAGAGAAAAGTATCAACATTCACAATGCCAAATCAATATTGTTAGCTTGGTTATGAAATGTAGTTTCATAGTATATATATTTGGCATTGTAGATGTTGACATTTTTTAATATAAATTTGGTCAGACTTTGCAATGTTTGACTTGACAAAAATCTAATACGCGAAGTAAAAAGGACCGGAGAGAGTAGAACGCTCAGGCCTCAGGAGCAACAAAACATTTCACTTGACGAAACAGATAAGGCCCTAAAAACGAAATGATTGCTGGATAAGAAACAGATAAGGTCCTAGTTTTATGTTCCTTCTTTCCAAGAAGAAACATCAGCTATTAGCAAGAGATAGCAGTTTGTTTAAGGAAAAAATTAGCGATAGCTAGACTATAAAGTATTTCTTAAAATTACTTTGTGGCACTACTGAACCAATAAGCAACCAGATATAGTGGTTAATATATACTAGGAGATGTGCCCGTGCATTATAACGGGAAATATATCACATGCCCTAGTTAAATAAGCATGACTCCCTCTTCTCTACAATCCATGACCGCCATTTCAACATGAAAGTATCCCAGCAACATCCTTCTGAAAGAACACAACACGTCTAAATAGTATCAAACTGATTTCCCTGTTGGGGGGGGGGTATCAATCCAAAAATCTGTTACAATGAAAAGACAAATTCTGTCATGCCTCTATGCTAGCAAACTTTTGGCCTGTGTTTTTGTAGCATCAACCAAACAAACACAAAATATGATGGCAGCTACATCCACCAATGAATTTCGTTGCATACCTTTGAGTCCATAATTAATAGTGCGTCATTGTCTTTAGATAGATTACTCGTGTGCCTGGTTGAACCGAAACATCATCAAGCAAAACACAAGACAATGGCAATCTCCATTTATCAAAAAACAAAGAATGGTACTAAGCTAAAACAATACGGTGTGACACCCTCGTCCCCACACGGCGACTATGCTCTTAGCCCGTTCCATATACCATGGTTACTAATTTTCATATCACATCAGTGAATTTATGTACATGTAGTATTTGCACGTGATTTCCTCTTGCTTTTTGGAATGCCTTTCCTGATTAACCATTTATGCCAAGATACATACAGAGCAAGTGAGTAAACCAGATTAAACAATGTCATAGATAGTTGTTTACCTAAGTGCTCACAGATACAAAGCAACAAAGCTAGATACAACAATTACTCAATGCCTTCAAACCACTTGTGATACCATATTTTAGAAAATCCTGAAAGATAATAGATACTCCTAAAATATGTAAAGCATAGGACAGTAAATCAGCTGTTGACCATAACTCAATATTATTCTACAATGTATGAAGCCAGGAATTATATTTTATTTCATCTCCAAGTGGTGAGAGGAGTAATTACTTTTGTCATGTCATAATCATGTATGCTAAAGGCTAGCTAGCTTATACGTGTACACACATCAAGACGAAGATCCTTGCATGTGGACACTATTAACCGGTTCTAATAAGTTTTCACCAAACTCTTACCCCTGCAGCCATAAGGGCATGTACAATGCCAACTTGCCAAGTGCTTGAATAGGCGCTTAGGAGAAAATACAAAATTGAATTTTCTCTTGGCATCTGCAGTAGCAGCTCTGCCTCCAACGCAAGCAGTTAGTCCAGGCGCTACATGAAAAAATGAACGGAACGATTGCCAGCATGGGGAGGAAAAAGGCTGGAGCGCCGGGGTATAGCTTTTGCGTTGATGCTAGCATATTCACTAGTGCAGAATCATGCTGTAGCTCCGGTTCGTAAGGCCTTTTAGTGCCGGTTCTGTAACCGGCACTAAAGGGTGGGGACTAACCCCCCCTCCCCTCAGTACCGGTTCTGGACGAACCGCCGCTAAGGGACCACCATGTGGCACGTGCCAGCGCCGGGGGCAGGGAGCCCTTTAGTACCGGTTGGTAACACCAACCGATACTAAAAGTTTTTGGGGGTTTTGATTTTATTATTTATTTTCCCTTAATTTTATGTTTTACATTTAATTCTTTTTTGTTTGCTGGTATTTTACGATACTACATATTGTACATGTTATGCATATATATATATGCCTTCAGAGCTAGTGGCATTTGCTTGCCTTTGGAGCACGATGACAATTGGAGTGGTTCATGGGGGTGGTAGCTGGTAATAGAATTCCCCTTTGGGATCTATGACCTGGTCGAGCAAAAATCCCGCTATTTTTTCTTGAAGTGCTCGTATGCGCTCCTCTGGTATGAGCTTGTCCCGCACCTCATTGAACTGTTAAGAAGGAGATCAATATGCATGTGTATTAGTTATGTGACTAGATATCGATAATGATGTAAAAATTGTGAATATTATTCTGTCAAACGTACCCATAGCTGTTTATCAGATTTGGTCCTTCCGGACGCCATCATGCGAATGTTTCTCGCAAACGTAGTATGCACACACATCAGACCCCCTGCACCTGCTTCAGGGCCTTTACGAGAATAGAATTTAATGAGATAATAATTAATCAAGCATGATAACTAATGGTATTGAAACAAGAATTAAAGAGATGCATGTTAGCTAGCTAGTACTACTTAATTAATTATACCTTGGGTCGAAACCAATACAGCTTTTCTTTCCATGGACCTGGAACCTCTGTCCTGAACTTTTCCCAAGCCCTACCCGCCGGCAAAGAAAATGATTAAAGGAGTTATTAAATAATTGATATCAGGAAATGACGAACTAAAGAGGCCGACATATAGTTAATAATGATTGAAATTACCAGTTGACTATCCCCTTCATGATTGAGTAGTCACTTCGTTTTGTAAGTAGTGAGTCCAGTACTTCAACTGTTCCTTCGTCAACTTTAATGACTAACAACATCCAATGGTAACTGCATGCACACACGTTGCATGTCTTAATTAAGCGGGCATGTGCATAACACTCATCAACTACCCTAAACCCTATACAATTAACATCTAGCTAGCTAGTAAGCAAAAACAGAATTTGTAGTACAAGATAGTGTGACTCACATGAAGTTGTAAGGAAGTAGTATATCTTCATTGGTATTGAGGCGCTTCAAGAACTCTATCATGTTTTTCTCTACTTCTGCTTTATACCATGGATATGTCCATGTTTGTTCATTAACGACATTTGGGTCAATGAATCCAATGCCATAGCATCCACTTTTTTTCATTTCATACATCTTCATCCTGCATAATACCACCAAAATAATATTGTGAGGATAATTACAGGTAATGATCGATCAATGAGCACTACAACTAGCTTGAGACTTAAATTACAGAAAGAAATCACTTACACACAATAGCAACTGACGAGAAATTTGTCGAGTCCGTCTTGATTGAATAACTGAAATAGTTTTGAATACTCAATGGTCAGAGCTAGCTTACAGAAGTAATAATTTTCCTTGACTTTCACCATGAGGGACTCTCGATTGGTACTCTTGGTAATTTTAATGTACCAATCATGCAATTCATACATTCTCGTTGGGAGGTTCTTGACCTCCTCAGGCTTGAACAAAGGTTACAGAGAGCAGGCCAATCATTGATGGTCACGAACAGCAACGCCTTTAGGTCAAATTCTTCCTGTTTGTGCTCATGCCACACACGTACACCTTTTTCATTCCACAGCTGTAATAGTTCTTCAACTAATGGTGTTAGGTACACATCAATGTCGTTGTCGGGTTGCTTAGGGCCTTGGATGAGCATTGGCATCATAATGAACTTCTGCTTCATGCACAACCAAGGAGGAAGGTTATACAAACATAGAGTCACAGGCTACGTGCTATGGTTGTCGCTCTGCTCCCCAAAAGGATTAATGCCATATGCGCTTAGACCAAACCATACGTTCCTTGGATCACCTGCAAACTCCTCCCTGTACTTTCTCTCGATTTTTCTCCACTGCGACCCGTCAGCGGGTACTCTCAACTTTCCGTCTTTCTTACGGTCTTCTCCATGCCATCGCATCGCCTTGGCATGCTCTTTGTTTTGGAACAAACGTTTCAACCGTGGTATTATAGGAGCATACCACATCACCTTGACAGGAATCTTCTTCTTGGGGAGCTCGCCCTCGACATCACCAGGATCATCGCAGCTGATCTTATAGCGCAATGCACCGCATACCGGGCATGCGTTCAAATCCTCGTACTCACCGCGGTAGAGGATGCAGTCATTAGAGCATGCATGTATCTTCTGCACCTCTAACCCTAGAGGACAGACAACCTTCTTTGCTTCGTACGTAGTCTCAGGCAATTCGTTGTCCTTTGGAAGCATATTCTTTATCATTACCAGCAACTTTCCAAATCCCTTGTCAGATACACCATTCTCTGCCTTCCATTGCAACAATTCCAGTGTGGTGCCTAGCTTTTTCTTGTCACCTTCGCAATTCAGGTACAACAATTTCTTGTGATCCTCTAACATGCACAGGAACTTCTTCTTCTCCTTTTCACTTGCGCATTTTCTCTTTGCATTGGCAATGGCTCGACCTAGATCATCAGCGGGCTCATCTGATGCCTCTTCTTCAGCTTCTTCCCACATTGCCGGCTCAGCTTCTTCCCACATTGTTATACCATCGTATTCAGGGAACCCATGGCCAGGATAGCTATCGTCATCCTCTTCTTCATTGTCTTCCATCATAACCCCTCTTTCTCCGTGCTTGGTCCAAACATTATAGTGGGGCATGAAACCAGACTCAAACAGGTGGACGTGAATGGTTCTTGAGTTAGAGTAATTGTAATCATTCTTACAGCCAGCACATGGACAAGGCATAAAACCATCCGCCCGCTTGTTTGCCTGAGCTACAATAAGAAAAGTATGCACGCCATCAACGAACTGGGGAGAGCATCAGTCATCGTACATCCATTGCCGGCGCATCTTCATTACACACCACCGAATAGACCAAATTAATATAAGTTCATACAACACTTAAATGCAACATACAAATAACTCTCTAGCTAAAGCATTTAAATGCAACAACAAATGCGATCAAGATCGCAACTAGGTAACAATTGATCCAACAGCATAATGATACCAAGCCTCACTATCAATGGCATATTTTCTAATCTTTCTAATCTTCAACCGCATTTTCTCCATCTTGATCTTGTGATCATCGACGACATCGGCAACAAGCAACTCCAATTCCATCTTCTCCCCCTCAATTCTTTTCAATTTTTCTTTCAAATACTTCGTTTTCTCTTTCAACTAAATTTAACCTCTCGACAATAGGGTCGGTTGGAATTTCCGGTTCACATACCTCCTAGATAAAAGTATCTATGTCAACTTGATGGGTATAATTTTACATAAACACGAAATTCAACAAATAGTTTCAAAAGAGAATATGCCACATCCGAATCATAACACGGACGAGGGCCGACGGGGACGGATATCAAAACCATGGCACTATGTATAACAAACAATCGTACGGGTAAGATATAATTATACAAGTAACTATATATCTAAATCACACAAACACAATCGTACGGGTAAGATATCAAAACCATGTTTTCCCCTTCCTTCTCTCCTACTCCTACTAGGAAAGGAGGAGTCCTACTCCCGGTGGAAGTAGGACTCCCCCCTTGGCGCGCCCTCCTCCTTGGCCGGCTGCCTCCCCCCTAGCTCCTTTATATACGGGGGCATGGGGCACCCCATAGACACAACAATTGATCTCTTGATCTCTTAGATGTGTGCGGTGCCCCCCTCCACCATAGTCCTCGATAATATTGTAGCGGTGCTTAGGCGAAGCCCTGCGACGGTAGAACATCAAGATCGTCACCACGCCATCGTGCTGACGGAACTCTTCGTCTACATTCTGCTGGATCGGAGTCCGGGGATCGTCATCGAGCTGAACGTGTGCTAGAACTCGGAGGTGCCGTAGTTTCGGTGCTTGATCGGTCAGGCCGTGAAGACGTACGACTACATCAACCGCGTTGTTCTAACGCTTCCGCTTTCGGTCTACGAGGGTACATGGACAACACTCTCCCCTCTCGTTGCTATGCATCACCATGATCTTTCGTGTGCGTAGGAATTTTTTTGAAATTACTACGTTCCCCAATAGTGGCATCCGAGCCTGGCTTTATGCGTAGATGTTATATGCACGAGTGAGTTGTGGGCGATACAAGTTATACTACTTACCAGCATGTCATACTTTGGTTCGGCGGTGTTGTTGGATGAAGCGGCCCGGACCAACATTACGCGTACGCTTACGCGAGACTGGTTCTATCGACGTGCCACTACTAGGAAAAGGCCTACTAATGGCGCACCAGTTTTTTCTACTAATGGCGCACTACTGGTGCGCCATTAGTATCACGCCACTAGTATTTTTTACTAATGAGGCATCAGTGGTGCACCATTAGTATAGCCCACGGTGCGCCATTAGTATCTGGGTGCGCCATTAGTAACATTTTTTTTCATAATTTTTTTTATAATTTTTTTAAAAAAATTCTTAATCTCAGGTCACTATGGCTTAATCTCGGGTGAATATGCTTAAACTCAGGTCAAATTGCACTCCGTGCTCAAACTTCCCGAAAGGTCACCCATACTCACACTACTCCCGCCCAAGCACACTTAACTTCAGAGTTCTATCCAACCCCAGCAACAGCTCACTTCACAGGCACTTGTTGATATATCTAGCATATCAATCCTATTATACCTTGGTAATGTCTAGGACTTTGTTCATGTTCATGACTATGATGAAAATTTGAAAAATATTTCAAACTTCCCGGTCATATTACGTATCATTTTTTGAAAAACAATTCAAAAAAAATTCAAAACCAATTTTTTTCTATTACTAGTGGCGCACCACATCCATGGTGCGCTACTAGTAAGTTTGAAATTTTTTGAATTTTTTTGCCTCTAGATCTTGAAAGCCCCGTAACTTTTTTTCTGTTAGGTTTTTGGGGATTTTGAAAATGTTTAACGGGGTTTCCCCGTTAAATTCGGATGTAACTTTTCGAGTAGATGATTTTTCATAAAAAAAACTTTTTAATCCGAGTTTGTATGCAAAAATTATGGCCATTTTACAAATTTCCGGAGAGATTTCGCAAATAAAGTCGAAATTCATATTTGTAAATTTTCCCAACAACTAGCCCACATATCACATGGTAAACTTATTTTCTTTATTTTTTTCACATTTTTATCATTTTCTTTTATATTTTTTAAACTGAAAAGGCGGTCCACTTGGGGGTGCATTCGGGAACTTTTGGGCCAAGTTAGTAATCGCGCACCGTGGGGTGGTGCGCCATTACTAGTTAAACTAGTAATGGCGCACCACACCCACGGTGCGCCATTACTAGTTTTGATAAGAAAAAAAAATTGATTTTTTTTAAAAAAAACTTAGTAATGGTGCATCAGTGGACAGTGCGCCATTAGTAGTTAAAACTAGTAATGGCGCACTGTCCACAGGTGCGCCATTACTAACAATTTTTTTAATTTCTTTTCAAAACTACTAATGGCGCACTGTGGGTGTGGTGCGCCATTACTATGTCAACTAGTAATGGTGCACCACTCCCACGGTGCGCCATTAGTAGTTTTGAAAAAATTAAAAAAAATTTACTAATGGCGCACCGTGGGATGTGGTGCGCCATTAGTATTTGCACACTAATGGCGCACCAGCACATGGTGTGCCATTAGTATTTAGTAATGGCGCACCACATGTACAGTGCGCCATTAGTGTCCATCCCATCTATAGCCCTTTTCCTAGTAGTGTGCTTTGCACACAGGTGGCTGGCGGGTGTCTGTTTCTCCAACTTTAGTTGAACCAAGTGTGGCTATGCCCGGTCCTTGCGAAGGTTAAAACAGCACTAACTTGACAAACTATCGTTGTGGTTTTTGATGCGTAGGTAAGAACAGTTCTTGCTCATCCCATAGCAGCCACGTAAAATTTGCAACAACAAAGTAGAGGACGTCTAACTTGTTTTTGCAGGGCATGTTGTGATGTGATATGGTCAAGACGTGATGCTATATTTTATTGTATGAGATGATCATGTTTTGTAACCGAAGTTATCGATAACTGGCAGGAGCCATATGGTTGTCGCTTTATTGTATGAAATACAAACGCCCTGTAATTGCTTTACTTTATCACTAAGCGGCAGCGATAGTCGTAGAAGTAATAGATGGCATAACGACAACGATGCTACGATGGAGATCAAGGTGTCGCGCCGGCGACGATGGTGCTCACAACGGTGCTTCGGAGATGGAGATCACAAGCACAAGATGATGATGGCCATATCATATCACTTATATTCATTGCATGTGATGTTTATCCTTTATGCATCTTATATTGCTTTGACTGACGGTAGCATTTTAAGATGATCTCTCACTAATTATCAAGAAGTGTTCTCCCGAGTATGCACCGCTATGCGAAAGTTCTTCGTCTTTGAGACACCATGTGATGATCGGGTGTGATAGGCTCTACGTTCAAATACAATGGGTGCAAAACAGTTGCACACGCGGAATACTCAGATTAAACTTGACGAGCCTAGCATATACAGATATGGCCTCGGAACACGGAGACCGAAAGGTCGAACGTGAATCATATAGTAGATATGATCAACATAGTGATGTTCACCATTGAAAACTACTCCATCTCACGTGATGATCGGACATGGTTTAGTTGATTTGGATCACGTGATCACTTAGATGACTAGAGAGATGTCTGTCTAAGTGGGAGTTCTTAAGTAATATGATTAATTGAACTTAAATTTATCATGAACTTAGTCCTGGTAGTATTTTGCAAATTATGTTGTAGATCAATAGCTCGTGTTGTTGCTTTCATATGTTTATTTTGATATGCTCCTAGAGAAAACTGTGTTGAAAGATGTTAGTAGCAATGATGCGGATTGGATCCCCGATCTGAGGTTTATCCTCATTGCTGCACAGAAGAATTATGTCCTTGATGCACCGCTAGGTGACAAACCTATTGCAGGAGCAGATGTAGACGTTATGAACGTTTGGCTAGCTCAAAATAAAGACTACTTGATAGTTTAGTGCACCATGCTTAAACGGCTTAGAATCGGGACTTCAAAGACGTTTTGAACATCATGGACCATATGAGATCTTCTAGGAGTTGAAGTTAATATTTCCAGCAAATACCCGAGTTGAGAGATATGAAGTCTCCAACAAGTTCTATAGCTAATAGATGGAGGAGAATCGCTCAACTAGTGAGCATGTGCTCAGATTGTCTGGGTACTTCAATCGCTTGAATCAAGTGGGAGTTAATCTTCCAGATAAGATAGTGATTGACAAAATTTTCTAGTCACCATCACTAAGTTACTAGAACTTCGTGATGAACTATAGTATGCAAGGGATGACTAAAACGATTCTCGAGCTCTTCGTGATGTTGAAATCGACGAAGGTAGAAATCAAGAAATAGCATCAAGTGTTGATGATTGACAAGAACACTAGTTTCAAGAAAAGGGAAATGGGAAAGAAAGGGAAACTTCAAGTAGAATGGCAAACAAGTTGTCACTCCCGTGAAGAAGACCAAAGCTGGACCCAAGCCTGAAACTGAGTGCTTACACTGCAAAGGAAATGGTCACCGAAAGCGGAAATGCCCTGAATATTTGGTGGATAAGAAGGATGGCAAAGTGAACAAGGGTATATTTGATATGCAGGTTATTGATGTGTGCCTTACTAGTGTTTATAGTAGCCATGAGTATTTGATACTTGTTTGGTTGCTAAGATTAGTAACTCGAAACAGGAGTTACAGAATAAACAGAGACTAGTTGAAGGGGAAGTGACGATGAGTGTTGGAAGTAGTTCCAAGATTGATATGATCATCATCGCACACTCCCTATACTTTCGGGATTAGTGTTAAACCTAAATAAATGTTATTTAGCGTTTGCGTTGAGCATGAATATGATTTGATCATGTTTATTGCAATACGGTTATTCATTTAAAGTCAGAGAATCACTACAAGAAATATGTCAACTTATGACCTTCTGTCAGTGACCCTGGAAGAATTGGTCATAGATTTATGACCATTTGATACCAATTGTTCAAAAGCTGTTCGAGGGGCTCCAAACCCTAAACCATTGCGACCATTTTGGTCAGAAAGGTCATAATTTCCTTACATGAAATGGTTATAAAGCTAATAGCGCTAGTCCGCTGCCTTATTTCTAGTTGTTAACGACCAATATAGATGGTCATAGCCTTGTAAATTGTGGTGGGTTGCTATGACTAGGCGCCACCTCATCAGTTTTGCTTATGTGTCATGTCCATGTGGCAGTTTTTGCCCTAGGTTGTGAAGCAACCTATATTTCTGTCATTCCCAAAATTCCCAAAAAAATTTCATAAATTATTTGGGTCATATCTTCGTCAAATATGTAAAAACCTTCCTTGCCTAGTTCAAAAATAATTCAAAAATATTCATTTTCCTATTATGTTCAGAGTAATAGTTTGTGAAGGAAGTACCACTTTGGCATGTCCAAATAATATCACTTTTCTACAGTGCTTTCCTATGCCCAAATAACCATCCTCCACCAAATGCCAGCTCAATCCATTCATTATTTTGAGCCGAGCTTCAACATTCGTATTTATGTCCAGTGTGGTGGTTTGCAAAGCAAGTACCACCTAGGCTCCTCCTTTTGAGCTTAAAATTTGTGAAAACGGTCTTCTTAGTAACTGATCTGTTGGGTAACGTAGTAATTTCAAAAAAATTCCTACGCACACGCAAGATCACGGTGATGGCATAGCAACGAGAGGGGAGAGTGTTCGTCCACGTACCCTCGTAGACCGTAAGCGGAAGCGTTAGCACAACGCGGTTGATGTAGTCGTACGTTTTCACGATCCGACCGATCCAAGCACCGAACGTACGGAGCCTCCGAGTTCAGCACACGTTCAGCTCGATGACGATCTCCGGCCTCCGATCCAGCCGAGCTCCGAGATGAGTTCCACAAGACGACGGCGTGGTGACGATGATGATGTTCTACCGGCGCAGGGCTTCGCCTAAACTCCGCGACGATATGACCGAGGTGGAATATGGTAGAAGGGGGCACCGCACACGGCTAAGGAACGATCCGTAGATCAACTTCTGTGTCATGGGGTGCCCCCCTGCCCCCGTATATAAAGGAGCAAGGGGGAGGAGGCGGCCGGCCAAGGGAGGGCGCGCCAGGGAGGAGTCCTACTCCCACCGGGAGTAGGACTCCCTCCTTTCCTAGTCCAACTAGGAGACCTTCCATGTAGTAGGAGTACGAGAGAAGGAAAGGGAAGAGAGAAGGAAGGAAGGAGGGGTGCGGCCTCCCCTAGTCCAATCGGACTAGGCCTTGGGGCGCGCAGCCTGCCCTAGGCAGCCCTCTCTCTTTCCCGTATGGCCCAATAAGGCCCAATACTTCTCCGGCGAATTCCGTAACTCTCAGTACTCAAAAATACCGAATCACTCGGAACCTTTCCGAAGTCCGAATATAGTCGTCCAATATATCGATCTTTATGTCTCGACCATTTCGAGACTCCTCGTCATGTCCCCAATCTCATCCGGGACTCCGAACTCCTTCGGTACATCAAAACTCATAAACTCATAATAAAACTGTCATCGAAACCTTAAGCGTGCGGACCCTACGGGTTCAAGAACTATGTAGAAATGACCTAGAACTATTCTTGGTCAATAACCAATAGCGGAACCTGGATGCCCATATTGGTTCCTACATATTCTACGAAGATCTTTATCGGTCAAACCGCATAACAACATACGTTGTTCCCTTTGTCATCGGTATGTTACTTGCCCGAGATTCGATCGTCGGTATCCAATACCTAGTTCAATCTCGTTACCGGCAAGTCTCTTTACTCGTTACGTAATGCATCATCTCGTAACCAACTCATTGATTACATTGCTTGCAAGGCTTATAGTGATGTACATTACCGAGAGGGCCCAGAGATACCTCTCCGACAATCGGAGTGACAAAACCTAATCTCGAAATACGCCAACTCAACATGTACCTTCGGAGACACCTGTAGTACTCCTTTATAATCACCCAGTTACGTTGTGACGTTTGGTAGTACCCAAAGTGTTCCTCCGTAAACGGAGTTGCATAATTCTCATAGTTACAGGAACATGTATAAGTCATGAAGAAAGCAATAGCAACATACTAAACGATCAAGTGCTAAGCTAACGGAATGGGTCAAGTCAATCACATCATTCTCCTAATGATGTGATCCCGTTAATCAGATGAGAACTCTTTTGTCCATGGCTAGGAAACATAACCATCTTTGATAAACGAGCTAGTCAAGTAGAGGCATACTAGTGACACTATGTTTGTCTATGTATTCACACATGTATTATGTTTCCGGTTAATACAATTCTAGCATGAATAATAAACATTTATCATGATATAAGGAAATAAATAATAACTTTATTATTGCCTCTAGGGCATATTTCCTTCAGTCTCCCACTTGCACTAGAGTCAATAATCTAGTTCACATCGCCATGTGATTTAACACCAATATTCATATCTGTATATGATTAACACCCATAGTTCACATCGTCATGTGACCAACACCCAAAGGGTTTGTTCACATCGCTATGTGATTAACACCCAAAGAGTACTAAGGTATGATCATGTTTTGCTTGTGAGAGAAGTTTAGTCAACGGGTCTGTCATATTCAGAGCCGTATGTATTTTGCAAATATTCTATGTCCACAATGCTCTGCACGAAGCTACTCTAGCTAATTGCTCCCACTTTCAACATGTATCCAGATTGAGACTTAGAGTCATCTGGACTGGTTCAAAAGCTTGCATCGTTGTAACCTTTTACGACGGGCTCTTTTATCACCTCCATAATCGAGAAACATCTCCTTAGTCCTCACTAAGGATATTCTTGACTGCTGTCCAGTGATCTACTATTAGATAAAAATTGTATTCCTTTGCCAAACTCAGAGCAAGGTATACAATATGTCTGGTTCACAGCATAGCATACTTTATAGAACCTATGACTGAGGCATAGGGAATGACTTTTCATTCTCTTTCTATTTTCTGCCATGGTCGGGTCTTGAGTCTTACTCAATTTCACACCTTACAACACAGGCTAGAACTCCTTCTTTGACTGTTCCATTTTGAACTATTTCAAAAATTTATCAAGGTATGTATTTATTGAAAAATCTTATAAAGCGTCTTGATCTATCTATATAGATCTTGATGCTCAATGTGTAAGCAGCTTCACCGAGGTCCTTCTTTGGAAAACTCTTATTCAAGTATCCTTTCATGCTATCCAGAATTTCTATATCATTTCTAATCAACAATATGTCATCCACATATAATATTAGAAATGCTACAGAGCTCCCACTCACTTTCTGGTAAATACAGGCATCTCAAAAAGTCTGTATAAAACCATATGCTTTGATCAACTCATCAAAGCGTATATTCCAACTCCGAGAGGCTTGCACCAGTCCATAAATGGATCGCTGGAGCTTGCACACTTTGTTAGCTCCTTTAGGATTGACAAAACCTTCTGGTTGCATCATATACAACTCTCCATTAAGAAATGCAGTTTTGACTTCCTTTTGCCAGATTTCAAAAAATGTGGCAATTGCTAACATGGTTCTGACAGACTTAAGCATCGCTACTATTGAGAAAATTTCATTGTAGTCAACACCTTGAACTTGTCAAAAACCTTTTTGCGACAAGTCGAGCTTTGTAGATAGTAACACTACTATCAACATCTGTCTTGCTCTTGAAGATCCATTTATACAATATGGCTTGCCGATCATCGGGCAAATCCACCAAAGTCCACACTTTGTTCTCATAAATGGATCCCATCTCAGATTTCATGGCCTCAAGCCAATTCGCGGAATCTGGGCTCATCATCGCTTCCTCATAGTTCGTAGGTTCATCATGGTCTAGTAACCTGATTTCCAGAACAGTATTGCCGTACCACTCTGGTGCGGACTGTACTTTGGAAGACCTACGAGGTTTTGTAATAACTTGATCTGAAGTCTCATGATCATCATCATTAGCTTCCTCACTAATTGGTGTAGGAATCACTGGAACTGATTTATGTGATGAACTACTTTCCAATTTAGGAGAAGGTACAATTACCTTATCAAGTTCTACTTTCCTCCCACTCACTTCTTTCGAGAGAAACTCCTTCTCTAGAAAGGATCCAATCTTAGCAACGAATGTTTTGCCATCGGATCTGTGATAGAAGGAGTACCCAACAGTTTCCTTTGGGTATTCTATGAAGACGCACTTCTCCGATTTGGGTTTGAGCTTATCAGGTTGAAAACCTTTTTCATATAAGCATCGCAACTCCAAACTTTAAGAAACGACAGGTTAGGTTTACTGCTAAACCATAGTTCACACGCTGTCGTCTCAACGGATTTAGATGGTGCCCCATTAAACGTGCATGCAGCTGTCTCTAATGCATAACCCAAAAACAATAGTGGTAAACTGATAAGAGACATCATAGAAAGCACCATATCTAGTAAAGTACGATTACGACATTCGGACACACCATTACATTGTGATGTTCCAGGTGGCGTGAGCTGTGAAACTATTCCACATTGTTTTATATGCAGGCCAAACTCATAACTCAAATATTCTCCTCCACGATCAAATCGTAGAAACTTTATTTTCTTGTTACGATGATTCTCCACTTTACTCTGAAATTCTTTGAACTTTTCAACTATTTCAGACTTATGTTTCATCAAGTAGCACTACAACAAAAATACCATGTACGGTCGCTTTTTCTGGGACGCCATTTTATTCTTCTCTATGGCCATGAACACTGGCGACTTAAAGACGCTTTTTAATACGTTTACAAGGCGCCACAAACTTTTGTCTTTTCAGAAAATAAACATATAATTTTAATTAACTTAGAGACGATTTGTCAGACGTTTTAGTGTACGACTCAATTCTTATCTTAGACTTACTAAAACTTTGAATAATCATTTTTAACTTGGATAGTAGGTATTAAAATTGTTGTGCTAAACTTCGAACAATAATACTTTGTTATTTTGTTGTAACCTTAATCATCCCATGTGTAATATTCTCCTATTTAATGTATATTACATTACCTATCTGTAATATTGTCATGTTATGTTAAAACAAAAAACAACCATCCAAATATACACAGCTCCCTGTGACAAAATTGTAGCTGCCCATAGTTTCACAACATTCTGTGCCAATAGACATTGCATCGACCAACCATAGCTTTAGATGTCACCCTTATTGTTACAAGTAGCACTCTGCCCACAGTTAGAAAAATTGAATCGGTGACCGAACCGGTGGGCCCGTCTATTCTAATTAGCTTAAAGATCTACAAACAACACTGATTCTGTCTTTTTCCGGCAGGACCGCCGACCCGGTCCGATTTTTTAATCTATGGCCCCGGCCCAGCTTTATACTCACTATGTAAACTAATATCATAGCATTTAAATCACTGAAAAGTGATCCAAACACTCTTATATTAGTTTACGGAAGGAGTACTTTTTAGTGAAATATGTTGGTATTACATTGACTCTGTATATTATTGAATTATGTTTGTTCCTTTTCATAAAAATAAAAAGGAATAGAGACTGATCCAATAAAACAAAACCTCAAAATTATTGTTTATTCATATATATGGTTATAATTGGAGCTACTTATTTTTAAACTCCGAACTATTTTAGTTAATTACATGCGGTGTTTCCGGACTATTTTCGCTTAACAAAATTTGACGGTCCAAATTATTTCTTTACCGCCTAGCTTCCCGCGTCTGACTTTCTCCCCTCCAATATATGCCCGGATAATTTTCCCACGATGCCATCTCCCCACCCTTTTCTCCAACCTCCTGATCCAATCTGCGCCGCCATCACCCACCCCGCGCGCCGCCCATTCCCGCACGCCGCACGGTGGTAGCCTCACCTAGAAGCGCTGCCCTCTGCCGCTAGCTCCGTCCACCGCCGAGTCATGTTGTCCTCCATCGGCAATCTCAGAAGTTGGAGTACCGTCGGCCTCCATCGTCCACACCGTCGCCAACAACGTGCTCCTCCCCACGTCCTCATCACCGTCACCAAGCCAAATCCAGACCGATCATATCCTTCACCTGAAGCTCGGCCGCGTGTTCGGAATCTACACCGCCCCGCCTCTCGCCTTCATCCAGGATCTTCAGCCTCCCGCTCATCAGCAGGTGATCCCTTGAATACCGTATATCCTATGCAGTTTTTACCATTAAATCATTCAAAGTGGCCTCCTTTATTTATGCATCTCAAGCCTCTATCCCGATTGGTTCTCTTTCCCCAGTTCAATACTCCCACCTCCGTCTCCTTACTTTTTGCTGGTAGGCAATGCACTCTGAAGTGTTTGGTGATTTGCTTGCTTGTCTAGAAATCAATTTTGACATGTTTCCTTGAAGTTGAAAATATGTGAGTAACTGTATGGTCCAATAGAATTCTGTGTGGTAAAACATAAAAGTAGTACAGATGTTGTTTGTTACCCTGACGACCTAAAAGCAAGTGTTTACCATGACTTTTCTGAATTTTGATTACAAAAACATGGCAGTGTGCAGTTGTATAGGAAGATGTATATGCACGGGCTCATATAAAAATGTAGAACATCTTAATAATGCGATGGGAAAGCGGGGAGGTGGAGAAAATCACAGTACAAATATGCTGATGCTTACATCTGAATTACGTAAGGGAGTGTAGAAGTAGCTACATCTTCTCTGTTTGTAACACAAATTGAATCAGTTTCAACTTTGGGTAATGCACAACGGGAACCTATTTTTGTTAAATTAAATTTCGGATGTGATTGCAGCAATATGTTCACAATGGCTACTTGCAACCGCTAGCTTTGTATACTGGCTGCTGCGGCATAATGTACATGTAGGTACAACTGAATATTGAACATTCAGATATACTACTGAACCAATGCAGTCGGTGTGCATACACTATATATTTCTTCAAGAATTCAGAGTAATGATAAATAGGAAACCGCATATATCATGTAAATATATAAACTACAGTATATGAAACAACTCCTTCCAGTACATAAAACCGTCAAGTGCCACCACACATACTGTCCATGTGCATAAGAGTAGGTGTCTTTAGAATTTACAATTCAGTATCTTATATTATTTAGGAGGTTGTATCATACAAGTTTCAGTCTCAATCTCAGGATGTTTCTTTTTTGAAAACCTGAAATGCAACTGGCTAGAATCATGTCGTGCCATCATGTCTTCTTTGGCAAACTAGAATATTTAACCAATACACCACGACAGGTATACGTACAGATCGACAGACACAAACATATTTATTGTCCTGTGTCGAAGGGCAGCGCCAAAGTACCACAGGCTGCCAATTTATTTTGGTGTTGAAATCAGCTTCAACCTACCAGTTCAATACATCAGGACGCTTGGTATGTTTGTTCTACGGATGCAAAAATCTGAGTTATTTATTAGATAATGTAGTACAATGCATGACCTTCACATACATTTGTAGGCACACTTTACCTGTCATTAGCTTGTTGATTAACATATGATTTTGACATTGTTTTGCCTAAGATAGTTTTTCAAGGATACCTCGACGGCTTCGAACCTTGAACATCCCAGTGCAGGCTGCTGAAAGTGTATGACCAGATGAAGAAAAATTTACAAGGCGCTCCAGAGATTGATGATTTATTAACAAAAAAGCCTCCTGAATCTACTAGCCCATTGGCCATCCTATTGCATGGCCTCTATCACATGTAAGTACACTTCCATACAACTATTGAGTATGCTCCAATGTCCATACTTAAGGTTTATTATTTATGAAGAATCTTTGTGTTTCTTTAGGTCAAAATGACAATCCCAACCGCTCCAGCACAGCCTCAAAACGAGCCACAAAAAACTGGAACCGTACATCTCTTACAATTTCATCAAAGAACATTTCTTCTTACACTAGTCTTAAAGCTTATGTTCTAACATTTTATTTGTTACCTTTGTTTTCAGGGTAGCTTAAGATTTACAAAAGGAGTGCATTGAAGGAGCCAGGAGCAATTATAGAAGAATTAGTCTTTAAATGAACAAACATTATGGATTATGTATAGATTTTAGCTTCATAGGAAAACTTAGTTCTAGTTTGTATGATCTTTTCTTAATTAGTAGCTTCTCTTATTTGAATATTTTATTTTATTCAATTGTGAACTCAAGCTTTGTTCGTCCTAACTAGTCAACTGGATTTGTTACTAAGAATGTTAATTGTGCGAATGAGATGCTTATGAATGCAATTGGTGATATTGGTGGATGCTTTTATATAATGATATTTGTTGCTTGGGAATGCAATTATTGCTATGATTGGATGCCATTATATAATTATATTGGTTGATCATTCTGCACATGCATTTGTGGCATGGTAAAGTGATGGAATTAGAAATGAATAAAGATAAATTCAAAATAAATCAAATAATGTTAAAGGCAAATATTACATAGTTAGAAATAAGCTTCTTTGTATTTAGAGACGAATATGACGTCTCTACATACCGTGTACAAGCATGGGCCCATGATGAGTGAAACGTCTATAATTTGAGTACAGACGTGATATGAGCGCATCTAACAAAACGTCTCTACACACTACGGGAAAATCACGTTTTGCCGTGTGAACAACTATAAGCCGAGTGCTTTTTTTCGGGTACTCGGCTTAGGTGTGTATAAGCCGAGCCTTCAGGAGAAAACACCCGGCAACTAGAAAGGACACGGCTTATAGCTGTTTGTAAGCCGAGTCGTACAAAAAAGCTCTCGGCTTACATGTACCACACGGTATATGCTGAAAAAAGCACTCGGCTTATAGGTCGACCTCGGCAAAAACATCTGCCACGTGGCTATGGCGGATGTAGGTAACGGCGCCGTCACGGAGCAGCCTATAAACCGTGTGCCGTAAACAGGGCCGGTCCTGAGATTTCAGGGGCCCGGGGCGAAACTATAATCCGGAGCCCTTCGGGGCCCTTAGTATAATCGTCTAACTAGTAATCATCATATTAGATATAATTCCAAGCACCTCTCCATTACTCATTTCTCTTGAGTAAGGACTATACAAAAAATGTTTTAAAGTTTTATGCAAAGGATATTTAGTGTTTTCTTCTTTCCTTTTAGGCCCATTTTCCACTAATATGTCCCTCGCTTTGTTATCAAGACTACGGTAATAACCGGTTTCTCATGAAAACCTGCAGATTCTGCCGCTTTGAATTAAATATGGGCTCGTGATCACTCACATTGGCATCATCCATGTTGATGTCAACATCGTCTTCTATAAGGGTATGACCATCATCTTTCGGAAAGGCTTTTGATCAACCGCGAGAACTATCGCCAACTCCTCTGGATTTCTTGAAGTGCTCGTATTGCTCTTATAATATTTTAAAATGATCGTTTTAATGCCTCTTTCTCCTCGTCCGCCTCCTTCTTTTTTCTTTTATGACTTGCGGATGGATACTTTCTACCCGGAGCCGACATGACCTTGATGAAATTTAAAGGAACAATTAGCAGAAAGCTAATTAGAATATTAGATTAATTACGTATGATCTTCATCTAATATCATGAAAAAATCTGGTAGGGCATAATATAGTACCTTCTCTCTGTAATCTAATCTGCCTATGTGTGCTCAATCCTCGAAGATTTGATCGCCCAGCCAACAATTCCATATTGACATGTTGAGTCGGGAATCAGGATTAAGAAAACCAGGAAGAGCACTGAACACTAGAAGAGAGGGCAGACTGCACGGCAGAGCCGCAGAGGGCACGAGGAGAGATGTACCTGCTGGCTGCTGCAGTCCGCGGTCGTCGTCTCGTTTCGTCGTTCGTCGGACGGTCGGAGGCCGTAGAGACGCAGAGTTGAAGACGACGATTAGACGAACAGAACAGCGGTATCAGCGAAAGAACGACCGAACGATCCCCAAGAAAAAGGAAACCGTGAATCCAGCGATTCCTTTCCTGTGCACGTCTTGTGCCTGTACGTGGACGTGGTGCAAACATTGGCAAGGCCCACATCTCTCTATTTCTTTCCTAGGCTGAGCCGTCGCTGACTTCGCCACTTTGCCTTCATTTTTTATTTTCGCTCGAAGTAATACATATACGTACACATACCCTGGGAGGGGGCCCCTGACTTTTGGGGGCCCGGGGCGGCCGCCCCGTTCGCCCCCCCTCAGGACCGGCCCTGGCCGTAAAGCAGTACTCGGCTTACATGGCATATAAGCCGTGTGCCCCGGAGAACACACGGCTTATATGGCATATAAGCCGTGTGCCCATTGTGAAAGCACTCGGCTTATATTTTTGTAGATTTTTTACTACCCATAAGATTTATGCAAAAATGATTTCCATTGCATTTATGTTTACTACTTCAAAAAAAAAAATTCTTTCTCACCCCCAGTGGGAGGGCCCACCCATACTTCTGCTACAATTTCCTGAGTTGAAACCCTAGAATGCAATAAATATCTCAAATATTGCAGGCAGACCCAAAAAATGCCAGGGTCTGGCACGTGTCATGCGATGGCCTCTTTTAAGAGTACAAGAAGTTTCAAGGCCAACAACGCAACGAGCCCCACACTTACTTCACAAACCGGACACGTTCCATCTCGATAGCTAAGTACTACCTCGGAGACGGTGCAATTTACAAGCAGCCTCCGGGCAGGCTTATGCGGAATACGCTGAGATTTTTACCACACACTACAGGGCCATATCAAAACACCATGCCAGGTGCCGAGGAATTTCATCATCGTATGATTTTTCGTGGATTAATTAGAAAGGGTGCATCCTCCACTGAGGTACGTTCGCACCCTCGGTGGCGGGACCCGCCCCTCCTTCTGCTGCACAAGGCCTACACATGTCGTGCCAGGTCCCGAGGTTTTTCAGCATCATATGATTTTTGCTGATTTAAACGTTTGGTTCAGGCATGTCGCCGAGGTAATTTCGTCCCTCGGTGGCTGGGCCTACCCTTCCCTTGTCTGCACAAGGCCTACGCATGTCTCAAAGACATCACATAGGATTTTCCATGCTGCTTGTGGGCATGATTTCATGTGGCGCCTTGGAGATCTGCAATTTCCGGCGCTGAAAGCCTAATAGTGCAATAAATGTCTCAAATATTGCAGGCGGGTCTGAAAAATGCAGGGGCCTGGCATGTGTCATTCGTTGGCCTCCTTTGAGAGCACGAAAAGTTTCAAGACCATTGGAGCAACAGGATCCACACTTCCTTCACAAACCCGACACGTTCCCTCTCGGTACCCAGAGACTACCTCAGAGATGATGTAGTTTACAAGCGGCCTCAGGTGAGGCCTATTAGAAACACGCCCAAAATTTTACCACTCCCTACAGGGGCCATGTGATGACACCATGGCAGCTCCCGAGGATTTCCGGAATCGTACGATTTTTCAAGGATTTGAACGGTTAGAACAGGCATGCCGCCGAGGTAATTCCCCCCCCCCCCCGATGGTTGGGCCTGCCCCTCCCTCATCTGCACAAGGCCTACGCATGTCGCAAAGACATCACATAGGATTTTTCATGCCGCTTCTGGGCATGATTTCATGTAGCGCCTTGCAGATCTGCAGTTTCCGGAGTTGAAAACCCTATCAGTGCAATAAATGTCTCAAATATTGCAGGCGGGTTCGAAAAATGCAGGGGCCTGGCACGTGTCATTCGATGGCCTCCTTTGAGGGCACGAGAAGTTTCGATGCCAACAGAGCAACAGGACCCGCACTTCCTTCACAGACCCAACACGTTCTCTCTCAGTACCCATAGACTACCTCGGAGATGGTGTAGTTTACAAGCGGCCTAAGGTGAGGCCTATTCGAAATGCGCCCAAACTTTTACCACACCTTACGGGGGCCATGTGATGACGCCGTGACAGCTCCCGAGGATTTTCGGCATCATACGATTTCCAAGGATTTAAACAGTGCGAGAGAGGGTAGGAAGACCGCTCGCACCTGCGTGCGGCCCAATGTTGGTTCGACACGTAACAATGACCTAATATATGTATGAAATAATTAATGTTGGGGATATCACTTATCGGGAACTTATCGGTCGACCCGAGATAATGCGTAAATTGGTCAGTTTACCGGCATATCAGCCGATTTATCGCCATATCGGCCAATTTATCTTACTGGCTAGACACCGAAGCGATAAATCATCCGGTTTATTGGAATATCAGCCGATATCTTGAATAGTGGAAATAATGAAATAAGGGGAGATGTTTCATTTATGAAAACAATGAAATAAAAAACAATAATAAGAAAATACAATAAGCAGAAAATAACTTAAGTATAATAAAAATACAATAAAATAAAATACATAAATTATTAAAATTAAAACTAATAACCTTTTTTGTATTGAAATAAAAGAAAAAATAATATAAACCGTGTATCTAGCTATGACACTCGGCTTACCCAGCGCGGGACTTAGCGAAAATACAAGCGCAGAGCTCATTTTTGGCCCAAATCGACCGCGCGCATAGCTCAGTTTTGGCCCAAACCGTGCCGCCCCCCTGTCTCTCCCCCCGCGCCGTCCCTCTCCTCGCGCCGCCGCCCACCCTCCACCCACCGGCCGCCTCGCCGTCACCCCCTCCGCCGCGGCGCCGCCCTCTCCTCAGCGCACAGATCTCCCCCGCCTACTCCCCGAGCACGAGGAGCCCCGAGCTGGCCCGAGCCGGCCCTCCCATCAGCGGCGCCGCCCCTCCCGGTCCGCTAGGGTTTAGGTCGCCCGACCATCTCCGCTGCGCCACCTCCGCTGGCAGGTACCTCTCTCTCTCTCTCTCTCTCTCTCTCTCTCTCTCTCTCTCTCTCTCTCTCTCTCTCTCTCTGACCGGCCTATTTCTCTGTTGTCCAGGGCGGCTCCTCCGGCGGCAAGGTGCTCCGGCAGTCCGGCGTGAAGGTGCTCCGGCGTGCCCCTGCTGATCTCCTCCTCGTGCAAAAACGACATCAGCAACTAGGTATTGGTTCCCCTCCCTCCCCCAATTGCATCTTCAGGAACAAATGCATGTTCTGTTACATATTTGGTTCAGTTTGCATCTGTCCATTACTTTGTAATTTTATTTGAATCAATTGTGATGGACACAACAGCAAGTGTATGAGATATGATCATGGATTTGGTTGGAAATAAGGCTGATGTACATAAAAAACTGCATTTTGGAAAATGGGGACCCCCTGGTTTGGTTCTGTAACCTGGAGTTGGTACTTGACCCCCTGGTTGGAAATAAGGCCGCCCCATTTTTGCTCTGTTCTCAAATTATGTAGGTTTGTGTTGTCGGGAGGGAACTTGACCCCCTGATTTGGTTCTGTAACCTTGAGTTGGTACTTGTTGACACTGCTTTTGTTTCCATTTTCGCATCAAAATAAATAAATGCATTTTGTCTACCCAGGTGTCCATGTGCTGCAAGAATACCAAACTAATGAAATAGCACGCTGGCTAAATACAAGTGTTCATGAGCTGCAAGAGTTCCCTATCTGCTAGATGTTTACTGAAAATGCTCACTTGGTTTTACTTCTGATGCAAATCCTTGATTCCACCGAGAGGGCCATGGAGCATATATGAATTTCCTCTTTGTGCTCTGTGCCAACATCTCTTTAGAAGAAATTATTTGCCCCCCTTACAAGTTAAAGGCACAAGCAAACATTACAAATGCTAGAATTCATAGATATATTGTAATATAGTGAATAAGTCAGTGTCAATTTTATGTTAAGCTTGTGGAAATACAAGTGTTGTCACTTCAAATACAAAAGGAGTGGCCAGAGCACGTATCTGGTTGCGTGTGGTGTCCACGCTCCCTTCGCGACCATATCCACATAAGGGTCTCATTGTCAAACTAATCGGTTTGAGGTAAGTGCTTATGTGGACTCTTACTTGCGTCTTTACATTCAAGATTTTTTGCAGATACTAACTTACTTGCCTTTTCATTGTGCAGGGCCTTGGTCATTCTTGGAGAAGACATAAAGGTGCCACGCCAGCCAAGCAGCATCATTGGATGTCTTTGCAGGCATTATTACCCTAGCCTGGTCCCCATAGGAGACGGTGAGGAGGAGCCTGCTTGGTCTTGGGAGCATTGGAAGCACGCTTCGGATAGCGAAGACAAGTGGGGCAGGGTATACAGCAGTGCTGCTGAGTGGGTGGTCAACAATTTTTGGGTAAAATTCTTTGTCAATTTTCATAGTTATTCTTTGTCCAAGGCATGCCCTACAAGGCGCGCGTCCATGCCGTGGTGAAGTATTTCGCGCACGAATGCAAAATGCTTCTCAATAAGCCTCTAGCCCGGAGAGTGCATCTCACCTGTTCAATGTACATGAAGGTAGTTTCCATTTACTTGTGGTTGCCTGGATCAAAACATCTTACTTTAATTCCTAAGTTGGATGTATTTGTCATACTTCAGGCGGTTCCCTCGTGGTGCAACAACAAGATTACTTGCTACCAGCAAATCATATCCAGGTGGATAGACCCGGAGTGGTGGGCTGAACACAGAATGGCTAAGGACCGACATGCCTTGATGGGTGGTATGGTACACCTTCAAGGCAACCTCAACCTCCACGCTTACGTGCAGAAGAAGGTAATAATTTCATCCGGCTCTGAACTTCTGAACTTGTGCCCTTATGGATATTATTGCTTCTATTGCAGAATAGGGAGAGAGGTGAGGGCGAAGAGCCGCCCAATACATTCACGGGATTATGTCTCTCTCGCAAGTCAAAGAAACCAGAAGGGGGGTGGGTCAATTGAGGTGCTGGCTTGAGGATTGATGCATACAGTAGGAAGTTCAAGGAGCACAACGGGCCCGACTCTGATCCGGCCTCAAGGTATATTGATGCTACGATTTCCGTCCAGTCAGGACAAGGCAAGAAGTGTGGCCGGTTATACGTTGGCGATGGTGCCATCTGTAAGGACATTCCAAAACTCTCCCACCTCCGTGCTACCACATCGAGCTCAGGTCCTGCTATAGAGTGTCGCCCACAACCTGGGTTGCACATGCTCTATCAATTCGAGGTATGTTTTGCTTCATTGGCCTTCCTTGTGATTTCTTCTTTGTATTGCAACGACGGTGAACTTGTTGCGATGGCATATTGTAGGCCCGCCTAGAGAAAGAAACCAGGTTGCGGGAGGAGGCTCAGGCGAATGCCCTGCTTAAACAGCAGCAAGCCATGAAAATGCAGCAACCCCTGTTTCAACAGCAGCAATTCATGGCTGCACAGCAGGCAGCCCTGCAGGAGGCGTTTGCTCAGTTCAGAGCTAATATGCAGGGTTCCACTTTGTCGGATCTTCCTCCACTTCCACCTCTTCCTACTTTCAACTTTGTAAGTCTTCCAAATTTTCAATCATGCATCTTACCATCTTGCTTAAAGATCATGCATCTTATCATCTCACTGTTTCGGGCTTGAGGTGCTCTCAGTCGGGACAAGGCTCCAATAACTGTGTGGTAGGTGGACCTACACCTGGCCAAGCAAGCCCAGTGACACCCACTATGGCTCATGTCGCTTCGATCTCCCCGCAACAATGATCACTCGAGGTAGTTGTCTATGTTTGTGCATTGTTGATGCTTGCGTCTTGTCATTGCTTGTGCTTCTCAACTTACAACTTGTGCATTGTTGATGGTAGAGCCCACAAGTGTCGATGCTTATATTATTCATACTTCTTAGCTTCAATTTGAACCTTATATGTTGAAGCTTGTTGACTCTTGTGCCTTATCGATCTTTGCAACTTAACTTTAGAAACTCATGCTTGTGATAATGGACTTGTAGGTTTGCATCGTGGATGCCGTTGACGGTGGAAATACATGCTGCGGTGGAGCTCATTGCATCTTTTAGGTTCATGCTTGGTGTGAACTTGGAACTCATGGTCCTTTCATTTGTGAACTTCTGGTTACATGTATGTTGTTGTGAACCTTCGTTGGATATGTATGCATGTGTGGACTTGGAACTCACGGTCCTTTCGTTTGTGAACTCTTGTTGCATATGTATGCATGTGTGGACTTTGAACTAATGGTCCTTTCGTTTGTTATGGTTGTCAACTTGTAATATATTGTTGTCCTGAACCTTCGTTGGATATATATTGCTTGCTTGTTGGATATATACATTGCTGGATCTATATTTGTTGGATACATACATTGCAGGATATACATTGTTGTTGCTCTGAAGCAACTAAAGAAAATGCCATTTGGCCTTTAAGCCGTGTACCCCAGCAAATAGCACCCAGCTTATTAGGCCATATAAGCCACGGGCAGGCTATAAGCCGTGTATCCCAGCAACCTGGCACCCGGCTTATAGGATAAATAAGCCACCGGAGGGCTATATAAGCCGTGTGCCTGAGCTATCTGACACCTGGCTTATCTATAAACCGTGCAATGTACAGGGCACTCAGTGTATGTATAAACCGTGCAACACACACTCGCACTCGGCTTATACAGATGGTGACACATGGCTGTTAACAGCCGTCTGCCATCATGTTACTTTATTAAGCCGAGTGCCTCGTATAAACACCCAGCTTATGTATAAACCGGGTATTTTTGCCACGGCACCCGGCTTATACCAGATAAGCCGGTCCACGGTAAGCCGTGTATTATAAATCGGGAGTTTTACTCGGCTTATATATAAACCGAGTTCAAATCGGCATAAGACGAGTGTATTAGATACACGGCTTACAATTTTTTTCCTGTAGTGACATATCTAGAGACGATTTTGAACGTCCCAATATAGCGTCTCATTCCTCTAAGACACGCTTAGCTATCGTCTCTAAACGTTTTGAGACGGTACGTGGGGAGACGCTCCAAAGACGCTTTACTAAGTCGACTCTATAGTTGCCTAGAGATGAAATAGCACGTCTCTATCTACAAAATTCAGCGTCTCTATGCACATATTTTGTTGTAGTGTAGATATTCGCATATCTGCTCAAATCATCTGTGCAGGTTAGAAAATAATGATACCCGCCACGAGCCTTAATACTCATTGGTCTGCATACATTAGTATGTATTATTTCCAACAAGTTTGTTGCTCGTTCCATTGTTCCGAAGAACGGAATTTTAGTCATCTTGCCCAAAGGCACGGTTCGCAAGCATCAAATGATTCATAACCAAGTGATTCCAAAAAATCCATCTTTATGGAGTTTCTTCATGCGCTTTACACCGATATGACCTAAACGGCAATGCCACAAATAAGTTGCACTATCATTATTAACTTTGCATCTTTTGGCATCAATATTATGAATATGTGTATCACTATGTGCCGGGGGAATCCTGCCCGCCGCGGGCACCTATGGGGCCGGGGCCCCTTCGTGAAGTCTTGATGCGAGGCGGAGGAGGCACAGAGAGCAGATCGAGGCGAGCACGCGGGCGGATTTTACCCAGCTTCGGAGCTCTCCGGAGAGATAAAACTCCTACTGCTGCTTTGTGTTTGTATTTGATCTTGCTCGAGAGAGCGTATGGTGGTGTTGTGGCGTCGAATGAACCGAACTAGCCGAACCTCCGACCCTCCTCCACATTGTGCATGGGCCTCCTTTTATAGTGCAAGGGGTCACCGACAGGTGTCAACGTAGGAGAAAGGGGTAAAAACGTAAAAGAGGTGGTAGTTGGAACAGTGCGGGAACAGTGAAGCTACTGATGCATGAGCGAGTGGTCGCTACCTACTTTTGAGAGGGGACAAGGGCATTTAATGCCCGTCGCCGTCGACCCCAAAAGCTCCGCCCTTGCGTCTCCGTGCCGCCATGCGTGATGGATCCACCACCGTGAAGTGCCACCGTGTCCCCAGTGCCTGACCCTCCGCCATGCGTCCTCGAAAGGCCCAGGCGACGCGTGGGCTGATGAGCTGGAGCGGGCACCTGGCGCATCTCTCCCGGCAAGCACCTTGCGGGTCTTGATCTTGCCGGGCCCGGAGCTCGCGGGCTCAGAACTCGCCGCTTCACGGGCCCTCGCCGACGCATATAGCGCCGGCGTGTCTTCTATGATGCAATCTTCTAGCCTTCCCGACGAGCTCCTCTCGCCGGGGCCTCGCGTGAGTGATGTAACCTTGAGCCTAGGACGGCCTTCCCGGCAAGCTCCACTTGCCGGGGGCTCGATCTTCTGTCTTGTATACTTTGTCTTTGAATGGCTTGATATGAAGCGGGAAGGTCTCCGGCAAGCACGTGGTAGACCCGGCGCTGAAGCTGAATCGCCCGTGCACAAGTTGGGGTCTTGAGGTACCCCTACCTTAGTACACCGAGCAGAGCCCCGGGCTGGGCCACACACGGTGCCGAAGCGCTGTTGGGCCAGGCCCAAAAGCATTGCTGCAGGCACACGCTGCCCACGGCGGCGAATCCACTTCCACATCGCCACATCCCTCCCCGTAGCAGCACGCGTCGATTGCGGCGTCGTGGGGGCGTGGGCGGCGATGCGGTCTTTATGGCATCCATACCGTGACCGTGGTGCAGCGAGGTCACTTCACCCGTCGCTCGGCTCGCTTTTCGCCACGCGGCCCTCATGCATGGGGGTCGTGGGCGGTGGTGGGAGACCGAGCCGTCCGGGCGGAGATGATGAGTCGGCCCGCCCTCTACCCTCCTCGCTTCTGATTGGTCGGGCGGGCGGTTGAGCCCCACCTCGCCCTTTAAAAGGCGGAAAGGGAGCACAATGGCCTCACACTTCCTCTTCTCTCTTCGTCTTGATTTCCGTTCTTCTTTACGCCATGGAAGGAGGAAATCGATTCCTCAGCGGTGGCGGCGAGGGTCGCCTCAGCAGCGCACCTCTCCTATCCGCTCCCGTGGCGGCGGAGCCGCCACGAGGGGAGAGGGAGGGGCGAGGCCGCGGACGAGGCCGAGGGCGTGGTCGGCGGTCGGGGAGGCGGTCGTGGCGACGCGCCTCCCCATCTCCTCCGGCTCCTGCCCTCCTCGGCGGTCCATACCGAGACGATCACAGGAGTTCTTCATCAAGCTGCGCCGAGCGCCTCGGCGTCGCCTCGGCTGCCGGCCCGTTCGCGCGCGATGGGACCGGATCCGCCCGAGGTGATGGAGTTGCGCATGAGGGCTGCGGGATCAGCGGCACTCGAGTGAGTGTCGTGTCCCCGACCCGGCGTGATGTTCTTCGACCGAGGGTGGAAGGCGTTTGCGGATCCACAGCTTGGCGGCGGGGTTTACCCTCCATTTCAAGTTAATGGAGGCGACCTTCTCGCCGTCAAGGTCTTGGGACTCTGGGACCGGGCGAGATCTTGTGTGGACAGCTCCTCCGATGTGAAGGTCCCTCCTCGGCGAGAGTGACGAGGAGGGGGCGGCAGCGGCGGCGAGGGGATGGCGGGTCCGACTAGGCGTCGGACGCTGCCTCAGCGCCACCGGCGACCCCATCACCCGGTCGCTGCCTTCCGAACTCCGGGGCCGTCTCCTTGGGCGGTGGCGTGGGAGGCTGCGGAAGAGGAAGAGGGGTGGCGGCAAGGCCGTCAAGTCGGATCACGAGGCGAGGTGCCCTCGTCGGCGTCTTGACGTCCCACCACCCGTCTTCAAGCTCGCCTCCGGCGCCGTCTCGCCAAGCTCTGGCGGCCCCGGTGTTCTCTTGGTGTCTTCTGGCGCCCGTAGCTCTCCTAAGCGCCCCTTCGCCCCCCGGCAAGCTTCTCTTGCCGGGGCCTCCTTGACCTACCTCCTGAACTCCTGAACAGAGAAACAGGAGAAGGATCACGGGTATCTTATCTTTTAATTTGTGAGCCCTCGGGCCTTAGCTGCATTTAGAACTTGTAATCCTCTCTATCATGTTTTTCATCCTCTATGGACTTGTATGAAACGAGGATGTTTTTAATGAAAAGAGGGGAAAGCTTGCCGGACCGAGTCTTGACTTTGTGCCTTGTATGTTCCTATCCTACACTCTCGGGGAGCTTGCCGGCGCGAACACGCTTCTTGAGTGCGGAACATCGGCAGCCAGCTGGCGGGTGTTGCTTCCGCAAGCCACCTTGCGGGCGATTCTGCAAGACTTGTGTTTGTTGGCGTGCTCGAAAGCGTAATAAAGGCGCGAGACTTGTCGCAGCTCACTTTAACAGTTGGCGTGCTCGAAAACAAACCAAAAGCGAATCGGGCCACGACTTGGCTCCTCCGCGTATGGGTTTTACAAGACACGCTTTCGTTCGAAGACGCAGCCCCGCCTTCCCCGGTCCATGAGAGGATGCATGACGAAGGATGAAAAACTTATCTGATTCCGCAGCCCCCAGCAACTCTGGCTTAACGGAGACGAACCTTAGTATTCGCGGACCCCAGCAACGCTGACTTGCCGGGAAGGAATCTTGGCACTCGCAGCCCCCGGCAACTCTGGCTCCGCCAAAATCCAGGTGCTGGTGTGCTCTTCTGGTTTCTCCTTGTTGCTGTAATTTCAGTCATGAAAACAGCTGAGACAGGTTTGCAACAGTTTCATTATTTACCTGTATATGTATATAAATCCTTTCTGCTCAACTTTGCAATGTGATGCCGTGCTTTGCCCTTCGTATGTTTATACTCTACGCTCTCGGGAAGCTTGCCGGTGCGAACACGCTTCTTGAGTCGCGGAACATCAGCAGCCATTGGCGGTGTTGCTTCCGCAAACAACCTTGCGGGCGATTCTGCGCACTTGTGTTTGTTGAGCGGACTCGAAACAAACCAAGGGTGCAAGCCGGGCCACGACACAACTCCTCGGCGCACAAGTTTTCCATACGAAGGGCATCTTACGGCAGGGCTTGCTACGTTACACCCTCTACTTTGCATCCTTTGTGCGCTTTTACCCTACGTTTCTAGGGGAACTTGCCGGTGCTAACACACTTGCTGAGTGCGGAACATCAGCAACTTCTTTGGCGGTGTTGCTTCCCGCAAGCAACCTTGCTGCTGACTAGTCGCGGCGACTTAGCTTGTTGAGCGGACTTCGAAAACAAGGCGCGAGACTTGTCGCAGCTCACTGTTGAGCGTGCTCGAAACAAGATAAGGGTGCGGCTACCCACGGGTAGGTTCCTCCGCGCACAGGTTTCGCGTACAAAGGACGAACGCACGAGGGACATAACATAAAAAAACATGGAACTACGGAGTGCTCTGTACAAAAGCTCGGGTGACTTAGCTTTTCCGCCTCCTGTGATCTGGCAAGGCCGCACTTCTCCCTTGATTTCCTCCTTTGTATGTTTTCACCCTCACGCTTTCAGGGAACCTGCCGGCGCAAACACGCTTGCTGAGTGCGGAACATCAGCAGCCCGCTGGCGGTGTTGCCCCGGCAGAAGAACTTGTCGGGCTAGTTGCAGCGCTTTCATCGTTGAGCGGACTCGAAGCAGATCGGGCGCAACTTAGCCACGACTTCGACCCCATCGCGCATGTGTTCTCCATACAAGGTACGAAATTTTCAGGAATACAACTCAAAAGTTTGAAGCGGCTGATGGAGCTCGATGGCACGTCCTCGGCGGTGGCACTCCGGAGAGGTGCGCTTGCGGAGTAGGCACAGAGCTGTTCTTCTGCTTTCCTTGCCCTCTTGGCGGGTGGAGCTCAATGGCACGTCCTCGGCGGCGCAGCACTCCGGAGAGGTGCGCTTGCCGGGCGAGCACGAGCTGTTCTTGCGGGCTTAGTGCATTGCGGAGCTCGATGGTGCGTCCTCGGCGGCGCAGCACTCCGGAGAGGTGCGTTTGCGGAGCGAGCACGAGCACTTGCCGGACTTGGTCTTCGTCCTCTTCACAGGACCTCCGTGGCCTTCTGGAACTCCTGCTCACTGCCATCCTCATCCTCCATATCTTCGTCATCGCCTTCTTCATCTTCGTCGCGGCCCCGGGGAGGTCGATCACCTTGCCGCTGCTTAGCCTTGTCGCGACGTCCTCCCCGGCCATTGAGCGGCCGCTTCTTGCTCGGTTCTCCTCCGCCACCTTGGGCCTTCTCCTTGTCGCGCCTCTCGTACTCAGCTTTTTGCTGCTCGGCGAGGTACTCGGCGCGCTTGCGATTGGTGAGATCGTGGCCCTTAGTGCGGTGGATTTTGATATTGCTTGCCGGAGCCGCCACGCTTGTCGGCTGCGCTTCTGAGGGCAGCTCCTTGCGGAGAAGCAACCTGCGTTTGCTTGGCGGGAGCCTCCTTGCGGGCTTCTCGGACGGCAAGCACCTCTTTCTTGTTCTTCCTTCGGTTGTTCGCCGCGGCTCTTGTTTGCCGGGCGGTGTCGTCATTGTCGCTTTCTCCTGCGCCAACATCCTCCCGGGAGTCTCCTCCCTCTTCTACAGGCGTCTTGTCGCCCGAGCATAGAGCTCGCCGACATCCCGAATCTTGGTCATCGCCATCTCTTCACGCATGCGGCGGTTACGCGACGTTCGGTGGAACGCGCCGATAACCGCGGCGGGGTGGACATCGAGGATGTTGTCTGCACACGGTGAAGCGTTGGATATACTTGCGCGAGGATTCTCCTTCATACGGGCCAAAATGTGGAGATCGCTCTCGGCCGTGGGGTTTATGGCCGCCCGGTGAAGGCGCCAACAAACCGATGGCAAAGATCGCCCAAGAAGAAATGGAGCCTTCGGCAAGTGCATAAGCCAGAACGAGCGTTCGCTTAAGCACGCAGCGGAAATAGTTCGCCGAGAATCTTGTCGTCGCGCCCCGGCAGCTGCACGCGATGGTGTGAAGACACCGAGGAACTCCGAGGGTGTGTCTTGCCGTCGTACTTCTCGCACGTCGGGCTTGAAGTTCTTCATCTTTGGAGCCTTTGGACGCGCCGCAGCTTCGCGGTGAACGCAGGCAGCGACTGTCGCGTCTGACAAGTCGCTGGTTCACCGGGCGCGTCTGCGTCGACAGCGTTCAGCTCTGGTCGATTGTCGCCGAGCTTCTGGCGGCGCTTCGATCGTGGTCGGCGTCTTCTTATCGCCCGATCGTCGAGACTGGCGTTAGTCCCAGCAGGCCCGCTTGATCCGGCAACGCCGTGGAGCCGTCGTCGGCGTTGTTCCAGCAGGGCGGCGTCTTTTGCTTCGGCGGGGAGTGCTCGGTGGTTGCACCCGGCGGTCTTATCGCCGTTGCTTTCGTCTTCTCGGCTTGCGCGCGCCGCAAGGTCGCCGGCTGCTGTGAAGGGTCATTGTTAGCGGCGACCAGGCTCTTGATGGTAGCCCTCCGGTCTTGGCCTTGTCCGCCTGGAGGGAAGTCAAAGCGATTGCGCCCTTCGGCGCTTCTGCCGGAGTGGAGGGGCGGGGGCGGCGGTGCGAGGAACGGGTAGGCTCGGACTCTGCGGTGTTAGAGGGCGAGGTCTGCCCGGCGCCTTCGCTTTGCTCGTGTCCGGGCGTTGGTCGAGCATCCCGCGAGCCTCTGGCGTGTCCTTGCCCAAAGAAAGCGGATACCATCTCCCGTGGTATGGCGCTGCTGGGTTGTCGTCTTGTTGAGATGGGCGTGGAATGTCCACGGAGACCGGCGCGGTCATCCGCCTTGTCCTTGATCTGGTGGCGCCGCGAGTGTCCTCGCCGGCGACCACCCTTCGTCGGCGTCTCCTCCGCCCACCGTTAGCTCGGTGGCGGCGGAAGAAACAGCGGACGAACTGCAGCCCCAAGCCTTCTTCTTCGGGCCATGGCGTAGTTGTTGCGGTTCTTGATGAAAGTGGAGAGGTTGATGACGAAGCGCGCCAGCGTGGGCGCGGATCAGATCCGCACAACCTCGGCGCCCCTACGGGCGCGCCAAAGATGCGGGAATCACGCCGCCGCGGGCACCTATGGGGCAGGGCCCTTCGTGAAGTGCGATGCGAGGCGGAGGAGGCCTGAGAGAGCAGATCGGCGAGCACTGCAGGCGGATTTTACCCGGCCGGAGCTCTCGAGAGATAAAACTCCTCTGCTGCTTTGTGTTTGTATTTGATCTTGCTCGAGAGAGCGTATGGTGGTGTTGTGGCGTCGAATGAACCGAACTAGCGAACCTCCGACCCTCCTCCACGTTGTGCATGGGCCTCCTTTTATAGTGCAAGGGTCACCGGCAGTGTCAGCGAAGGAGAAAGGGGTAAAAGCGTAAAAGAGGTGGTAGTTGGAGCAGTCTTGGGAACGGTGAAGCTACGATTGCATGAGCAAAGTGGTCGCTACCTACTTTTGTGAGAGGGGACAAGGGCATTTAATGCCGTCGCCGTCGACCCCAAAAGCTCTCCGCCCTTGCGTCTCCGTGCGCGCCACGGTGATGGATCCACCCGTGAAGTGCCACCGTGTCCCCGGGCTGCACAGACCCTCCGCCACAGCGTCCCTCGAAAGGCCCAGGCGGCGTGGGCTGATGAGCTGGAGCGCGGGCACACAGCGCATCTCTCCCGGCAAGCACCTTGCCGGGGTCTTGATCTTGTCGGGCCCGGGAGCTCGCCGGGCTCTGTAACTCGCCGCTTCACGGGCCCTCGCCGGGACGCATATAGCGCCGAGGCGTGTCTTCTATGATGCAATCTTCTAGCCTTCCCGACGAGCTCCTCTCGCCGGGGCCTCGCGTGAGTGATGTAACCTTGAGCCTGGGACGGCCTTCCCGGCAAGCTCCACTTGCCGGGGGCTCGATCTTCTGTCTTGTATACTTTGTCTTTGAATGGCTTGATATGAAGCAGGAAGGTCTCCGGCAAGCACGTGGTAGACCCTGCCGCGGGAAGCTGCAACTGCCCGTGCACAAGTTGGGGTACTGAGGTACCCCTACCTTAGTACACCGACACTATGATCGAGATCCAATAAACTATTTCATTGGGTGTATGACCATTGAAGGTTTTATTCATGTAAACAGAACAACAATTATTCTTTGACTTTAAATGAATAACCGTATTGCAATAAAAATGATCAAATCATATTCATGCTCAACGCAAAAGCTAAATAACATTTATTTAGGTTTAACACTAATCCCGAAAGTATAGGGAGTGTGTGATGATGATCATATCAATCTTGGAACTACTTCCAACACTCATCGTCACTTCCCTTCAACTAGTCTCTGTTTTATACGTAACTCTGTTTGAGTTACTAATCTTAGCAACGGAACAAGTATCAAATACTCAGGGGCTACTATAAACACTAGTAAGGCACACATCAATAACCTGTATATCAAATATACTCTTGTTCACTTTGCCATCCTTCTTATCCACCAAATATTCAGGGCATTTCCGCTTTCAGTGACCATTTCCTTTGCAGTGTAAGCACTCAGTTTCAGGATTTGGTCTAACTTTGGGCTTCTTCGTGGAAGTGACAACCTGCTTGTCATTCTACTTGAAGTTCCCTTTTCTTGAAACTAGTGATCTTGTCAACCATCAACACTTGATGCTCTTTCTTGATTCCTACCTTCGTCGATTTCAACATCACGAAGAGCTCGGGAATCGTTTTCGTCATCCCTTGCATACTATAGTTCATCACAAAGTTCTACTAACTTGGTGATGGTGACTAGAGAACTCTGTCAATCACTATCTTATCTGGAAGATTAACTCCCACTTGATTCAAGCAATTGAAGTACCCAGACAATCTGAGCACATGCTCACTAGTTGAGCGATTCTCCTCCATCTTTTAGCTATAGAACTTGTTGGAGACTTCATATCTCTCAACTCGGGTATTTGCTTGAAATATCAACTTCAATTTCTGGAACATCTCATATGGTCCATGACGTTCGAAACATCCTTGAAGTCCCGATTCTAAGCCGTTAAGCATGGTGCACTAAACTATCAAGTAGTCATCATATTGAGCTAGCCAAGCGTTCATAACGTGCGCATCGCTCCCTGCAATAGGTCATCACCTAGCGGTGCATTAAGGACATAATTCTTCTGTGCAGCAATGAGGATAAACCTCGGATTACGGATCCAATCCGCACCATTGCTACTAACATCTTTCAACACAATATTCTCTAGGAACATATCAAAATAAACATATGAAAGCAACAACGCAAGCTATTGATCTACAACATAATTTGCAAAATACTACGGGACTAAGTTCATGATAAATTTAAGTTCAATTAATCATATTACTTAAGAACTCCCACTTAGGCAGACATCTCTCTAGTCATCTAAGTGATTCGTGATCCATATCAACTACACCATGTCCGATCGTCACGTGAGATGGAGTAGTTTCAGCGGTGAACATCAATATGTTGATCATATCTACTATATGATTCACGCTCGACCTTCGGTCTCCGTGTTCGAGGCCATATCTGCATATGCTAGGCTCGTCAAGTTTAACTTTGAGTATTCGCGTGTGCAAAACTGGCTTGCACCCGTTGTAGATGGACGTAGAGCTTATCACACCCGATCATCACGTGGTGTGCAGGAAGCAACGAACTTTGGCAGCGGTGCATACTCGGGAGAACACTTCTTGATAATTTTAGTGAGAGGTCATCTTAAAATGCTACCGTCAATCAAAGCAAGATAAGATGCATAAAGGATAAACATCACATGCAATCAATATAAGTGATATGATATGGCCATCATCATCTTGTGCTTGTGATCTCCATCTCCTAAGCACCGTCGTGATCACCATCGTCACTGGCGTGACACCTTGATCTCCATCGTAGCATCGTTGTCGTTTACGCAATCTATTGCTTCTACGACTATCGCTACCGCTTAGTGATAAAGTAAAGCAATTACAGGGCGTTTGGATTTCATCTCACAATACCGCCGAACCAAAGTATGACATGCTGGTAAGCAGTATGACTTGTATCGCCCACAACTCACTTGTGTTCTACTCGTGCATATAACATCAACGCATAAAACCTAGGCTCTGATACCACTGTTGGGGAACGTAGTAAATTTCAAAAAATTTCCTACGCACGCGCAAGATCATGGTGATGGCATAGCAACGAGAGGGGAGAGTGTTCGTCCATGTACCCTCGTAGACCGTAAGCGGAAGTGTTAGCACAACGCGGTTTATGTAGTCGTACGTCTTCGTGATCCGACCGATCCAAGCACCGAACGTACGGAGCCTCCGAGTTCAGCACACGTTTAGCTCGATGACGATCTCCGGCCTCCGATCCAGCCGAGCTCCGGAGATGAGTTCCGTCAGCACGACGGCGTGGAGACGATGATGATGTTCTACCGGCGCAGGGCTTCGTCTAAACTCCGCGACGATATGACCGATGTGGAATATGGTGGAAGGGGCACCGACACGGCTAAGGGCGATCCGTAGATCAACTTGTGTGTCATGGGGTGCCCCCTGCCCCTGTATATAAAGGAGCAAGGGGGGAGGCGGCCGGCCAAGGGAGGCGCGCCAGGAGGAGTCCTACTCCCAGGGAGTAGGACTCCCTCCTTCCTAGTCCAACTAGGAGACCTTCCATGTAGTAGGAGTGCGAGAGAAGGAAAGGGAGAGAGAAGGAAGGAAGGAGGGGTGCGGCCCTCCCCTAGTCAATTCGGACTAGGCCTTGGGGCACGCAGCCTGCCCTAGGCAGCCCTCTCTCTTTCCCATATGGCCCAATAAGGCCCAATACTTCTCCCGGCGAATTCTGTAACTCTCCGGTAGATTCAAAAATACCGAATCACTCGGAACCTTTCCGAAGTCCGAATATAGTCGTCCAATATATCGATCTTTACGTCTCGACCATTTCGAGACTCCTCGTCATGTCCCCAATCTCATCGGGACTCCGAACTCCTTCGGTACATCAAAACTCATAAACTCATAATAAAGCGTCGCCGAAACCTTAAGCGTGCGGACCCTACGGGTTCGAGAACTATGTAGACATGACCTAGAACTATTCTTGGTCAATAACCAATAGCGGAACCTGGATGCCCATATTGGTTCCTACATATTCTCTGAAGATCTTTATCGGTCAAACCGCATAACAACATCGTTGTTCCCTTTGTCATCGGTATGTTACTTGCGAGATTCGATCGTCGGTATCCAATACCTAGTTCAATCTCGTTACCGGCAAGTCTCTTTACTTGTTACGTAATGCATCATCTCGTAACCAACTCATTGATTACATTGCTTGCAAGGCTTATAGTGATGTACATTACGGCGGGCCCAGAGATACCTCTCCAGAGCAATCGGAGTGACAAAACCTAATCTCGAAATCGCCAACTCAACATGTACCTTCGGAGACACCTGTAGTACTCCTTTATAATCACCCGATTCGTTGTGACGTTTGGTAGTACCCAAAGTGTTCCTCCGGTAAACGGGAGTTGCATAATTCTCATAGTTACATGAACATGTATAACTCATGAAGAAAGCAATAGCAACATACTAAACGATCAAGTGCTAAGCTAACGGAATGGGTCAAGTCAATCACATCATTCTCCTAATGATGTCATCCCGTTAATCAAATGACAACTCTTTTGTCCATGGCTAGGAAACATAACCATCTTTGATAAACGAGCTAGTCAAGTAGAGGCATACTAGTGACACTATGTTTGTCTATGTATTCACACATGTATTATGTTTCCGGTTAATACAATTCTAGCATGAATAATAAACATTTATCATGATATAAGGAAATAAATAATAACTTTAATATTGCCCCTAGGGCATATTTCCTTCATGATCATCCTCAGCCAAAAATCACGCCCATTAGCCACGTACATTTCCCGTACCGCTAATCAAACACTTGGCTGCTAATTCATGTTTGAGCATCGATTGGTCTCCTCGTGAGAATCTTATATTGTAATTTTCTTCCTAGCACCAACCTGGGGAGTGCCCAACCCCCTAGACATGCCTAGGCCGCCCAGAACACATGGCAACGCCACGGTCACGCGATGACGACGCGGCGGTCATGCGAGTTTACGAGCTCTAGAGTTGGGGCCCTCGGCCACCGCCCAAACCTCGACGTATCGCCACCAAACCATGTATTTATGATTTAATAGGTCCTTATGTAACTAGAAATGATTTTTGGAAAAAATAAATAGCAAACTATGAGTCTGCATTTCAAATTTGACCCGCTTCCAGCTGAATCGACAGAAATTTGTCTTTTTCACGAGAGGTGGATCAAAAAATTTTACACCAGACCATTTTGTCAATTGTGCATTAAATATGGCCTAGTATTTTATAAAAATGATTTGGTCCAATGTTGCAACAATTATTTGGTAGTTCCTTCACAAAAGAACCTCCTTTCGGGCACTCGAAAAATGGAAAATGGTTTTTTCGTCCAACGAAAATGAAAACTTCCTTAGGCAACATTGTTTGCTATTCCAATATGCACCCTTGTGCACAATATGAGATCATTTGAACAAACTATGCAATGAATGTGGCCATAAGATTGATCATTTGGCTTGAAAGCCATGAATCTTCACACTTGATAGCTCATTTCTGAGAACACTTTTTCAAAATAATTAGCGTATTACAAGTTTATTATTTTTCCTGGAAACTTGGTCACATATAATGACACAATGCGAAGGTTTTCCAATTTTTTCATTTTTTTTGAATTTTTTATGCCCGTTTCAAAATGCGGTCAAAACGGCGGGCTTGACCGTTCCTAGCTAGTGGTTGAATCTTGGAATTTTTTTGGTGTTTCTATGATTAAATAGATACTTATGTACCTAGAAATGATTTTTGGAAAAAATAAATAGCAAACTATGAGGCAGCTGCAGTTCAAATTTGACCCGCTTCCAACTGAATCGACGGAAATTTGTCTTTTTCACGAGAGGTGGATCAAAACTTTTTACACCCAACAATTTGGTCAATTGTGCATTAAATATGGCCTAGTATTTTATAAAATTGATTTGGTACAATTTTGCAACAATTATGGGAGGTCCTTCACAAAAAACCTCCTTTTGGGCACTCGGAAAATGAAAAATGGTTTTTTCGTCCAAAGAAATTGAAAACTATTGGGGAACGTAGTAATTTCAAAAAATTTCCTACGCACACGCAAGATCATGGTGATGCATAGCAACGAGAGGAGAGTGTTGTCTACATACCCTCGTAGACCCAGCGAAGCGATCACAGCGTAGAGGAAGTAGTCGTCGTTCTCCCCGATCCGACCGATCCGGCGCCGTTACTCCGGCGCCCCGAGTTCTTGACACACGTACAGCTCGATGGCGTCCCTCGTACTCGATCCAGCCGAGTGTCGAGGAGAGTTCGTCGGCATGACGGCGTGGTAACGATCTTGATGTTCTCTGCGGCGCAGAGCTTCGCCTAAGCTTGCGACGATATGACCGAGGTGGAATATGGTGGAGGGGGCACCGCACACGGCTAAGGAACGATCCGTAGATCAAACTTGTGTGTTCTAGGGTGCCCCCTACCCCGTATATAAAGGAGGGAGGGGAGGTGCGGCCGGCCTAGAGGGGGTGGGAGGAGTCCTACTCCCACCGGAGTAGGACACCCCCTTCCTAGTTGGAGTAGGATTGGGGAAGGGAAAGAAGGAAAGGCGCCGCCCCCTCCTTGTCCTATTCGGACTGGGGGGAGAGGCGCGCCACCCCCTGGCCGGCCCTCCTCTTCTCCCTCGAGGCCCACTAAGGCCCATTTAGTTCCGGGGGTTCGGTAACCTCCGGTACTCGATAAATTCCGTTTTCACGGAACCATTCGAACTCCAAATATAGGCTTCCAATATATCAATCTTTATGTCTCGACCATTTGAGACTCCTCATCATGTCGTGATCACATCCGGGACTCGAACTTCTTGGTACATCAAAATACATAAACTCATAATAAGCGTGATCGAAACCTTAAGCGTGCGGACCCTACGGTTCGAGAACAATGCAGATATGACCGAGACCGTCTCGGTCAATAACCAATAGCGGGACCTGGATGCCCATATTGGTTCCTACATATTCTACGAAGATCTTTATCGGTCGGACCGCATAACAACATCGTTGTTCCCTTTGTCATCGGTATGTTACTTGCCCGAGATTCGATCGTCGGTATCAATACCTAGTTCAATCTCGTTACGGCAAGTCCCTTTACTCGTTCCGTAACACATCATCTCACAGCTAACTCATTAGTTGTAATGCTTGCAAGGCTTGATGATGTGTATTACCGAGAGGGCCAGAGATACCTCTCAGACAATCGGAGTGACAAAACCTAATCTCGAAATCGCCAACCCAACATCGCCTTTGGAGACACTGTAGTACTCCTTTATAATCACCCGATTCACGTTGTGACGTTTGGTAGCACCAAAGTGTTCCTCCGTAAGCGGAGTTGCATAATCTCATAGTTACAGGAACATGTATAAGTCATGGATAAAAGCAGTAGCAACATACTAAACGATCGTGTGCTAAGCTAATGGGATGGGTCATGTCAATCAGATCATTCTACTAATGATGTGACCTTGTTAATCAAATAACAACTCTTTGTTCATGGTCAGGAAACATAACCATCTTTGATTAACAAACTAGTCTAGTAGAGGCATACTAGTGACATATTGTTTTGACTATGCATTCACACATGTATCATGTTTCCGGTTAATACAATTATAGCATGAATGATAAACATTTATCATGAAATAAGGAAATAAATAATAACTTTATTATTGCCTCTAGGGCATATTTCCTTCAAAAACTTCCTTAGGCAACATTGTTTGCCATTCCAATATGCACCATTGTGCACAATATGAGATCATTTGAACAAACTATGCCATGAATGTGGCCATAAGATTGATCATTTGGCTTGAAAGCCGTGAATCTTCACACTTGATAGCTCATTTCTGAGAGCACTTTTTAAAAATAATTACTGTATTACAAGTTTATTATTTTTCCTGGAAACTTGGTCACATATAAAGACACAATGCGAAGGTTTTCCAATTTTTGGAGTTTTTTTTTGAATTTTTTATGCCCGTTTCAAAATGCGGTCAAAACGGCGGGCTTGACCGTTCCTAGCTAGTGGTTGAATCTTGGAATTTTTTTTTGGTGTGCTTGGTCCTCTTGTGAAATCTGGATTCCTTTGCTAAGGCAATTGCTCCAGTATTGTCACAGAAGATATTCATTGGACCCGATGCACTAGGTATGACACCTAGATCGGATATGAACTCCTTCATCCAGACTCCTTCATTAGCTGCTTCCGAAGCTGCTATGTACTCCGCTTCACATGTAGATCCCGCTACGACGCTTTGTTTAGAACTGCACCAACTGACAGCTCCTCCGTTTAGTGTAAATCGTATCCGGTCTGCGATTTAGAATCGTCCGGATCGGTGTCAAACTTGCATCAGCGTAACCGTTCACGATGAGCTCTTTGTCACCTCCATATCTGAAACATATCCTTAGTCCTTTTCGGGTATTTGGGATGTTCTTGACCGCTGTCGATGATCCACTCTGGATTACTTTGGTACCTCCTGCTAAACTTATAGCAAGGCACACATCAGGTCTGGTACACAGCATTGCATACATGATAGAGCCTATGGCTGAAGCATAGGAACATCTTTCATTTTCTCTCAATCTTCTGCGGTGGTCGGGCATTGAGTCTGACTCAACTTCACACCTTGTAACACAGGCAAGAACCCTTTCTTTGCTTGATCCATTTTGAACTTCTTCAAAATTTTGTCAAGGTATGTGCTTTGTGAAAGTCCAATTAAGCGTCTTGATCTATCTCTATAGATCTTAATGCCCAATATGTAAGCAGCTTCACGAGGTCTTTCATTGAAAAACTCTTATTCAAGTATCCTTTATGCTATCGAAATTCCATATCATTTCCGATCAGCAATATGTCATCTACATATAATATCGAAATGCTCTGAGCTCCCACTCACTTTCTTGTAAATACTGAGGCTTCTCCAAAAGTCTGTACAAACCCAAATGCTTTGATCACACTATCAAAGCGTTTATTCCAACTCGAGATGCTTGCGAGTCCATAGATGGATCGCTGGAGCTTGCATACTTTGTTAGCTCCTTTGGATCGACAAAACCTTCGGTTGCATCATATACAAGTCTTCTTCGTAAATCCATTCAGAATGCAGTCTTTACATCCATTTGCCAAATTTCATAATCATAAAATCGGCAATTGCTAACATGATTCGGACAGACTTAAGCATCGCCACTGGTGAGAAGGTCTCATCGTAGTCAATCCCTTGAACTTGTCGAAAACCCTTTGCGACAAGTCGAGCTTTGTAAACGATAACATTACCGTCGCGTCGGTCTTCTTCTTGAAGATCCACTTGTTTTCTATTGCTTGCCTACCCTCGGGCAAGTCAACCAAAGTCCATACTTTGTTTTCATACATGGATCCCATCTCAGATTTCATGGCCTCAAGCCATTTTATGGAATCTGGGCTCACCATCGCTTCTTCATAGTTCGTAGGTTCATCATGATCTAGTAGCATGATTTCCGAACAGGATTACCATACCACTCAGTGCGGATCTTACTCTGGTTGATCTACGAGGTTCTGAGTAACTTGTCGAAGTTTCATGATCAACATCATCAACTTCCTCACTACTTGGTGTAGATGTCTCGAAACGGTTTCTGCGACAAACTACTTTCAAGTAAGGAGAAGGTACTATTACCTCATCAAGTTCTACTTTCCTCCCACTCACTTCTTTCGAGAGAAACTCCTTCTCTAGAAAGGATCCATTCTTAACAACGAATGACTTGCCTTCGGATCTGTGATAGAAGGTGTACCCAACTGTCTCCTTTGGGTATCCTATGAAGACACATTTCTCGATTTGGGTTCGAGCTTATCAGGTTGAAGCTTTTTCACATAAGCATCGCATCCCCAAACTTTAAGAAAGCGACAACTTTGGTTTCTTGCTAAACCACAGTTCATAAGGTGTCGTCTCAGCGGATTTCGACGGTGTTCTATTCGATGTGAATGCGGCCGTCTCTAGAGCATAACCCCAAAAGCGATAGCGGTAAATCTGTAAGAGACATCATAGATCGCACCATATCTAGTAAAGTGCGATTCGACGTTCGGACACACCATTACGCTGTGGTGTTCGGGTGGCGTGAGTTGCTTGAAACTATTCGCATTGTTTCAAATGTAGACCAAACTCGTAACTCAAATATTCACCTCCACGATCGGATCGTAGAAATTTAATTTTCTTGTTACGATGATTTTCAACTTCACTCTGAAATTCTTTGAACTTTTCAAATGTTTCAGACTTATGTTTCATTAAGTAGATATACCCATATCTGCTTAAGTCATCTGTGAAGGTGAGAAAATAACGATATCCGCCACGAGCCTCAACATTCATCGGACCACATACATCTGTATGTATGATTTCCAACAAATCTGTTGCTCTCTCCATAGTACCGAAGAGCGGGTTCTAGTCATCTTGCCCATAAGGCACGGTTCATAAGTGCCAAGTGATTCATAATCAAGTGACTCCAAAAGCCCATCGGTATGGAGTTTCTTCATGCGCTTTACACCGATATGACCTAAGCGGCAAGTGCCACAAATAAGTTGCACTATCATTATCAACTCTGCATCTTTTGGCTTCAACATTATGAATATGTGTATCACTACTATCGAGATTCATCAAAATAGACCACTCCTCAAGGGTGCATGACCATAAAAGATATTACTCATATAAATAGAACAACCATTATTCTCTGATTTAAATGAATAACCGTCTCGCATCAAACAAGATCCAGATATAATGTTCATGCTCAACGCAGCACCAAATAACAATTATTTAGGTCTAAAACTAATCCCGAAGGTAGATGTAGAGGTAGCGTGCCGACCGCGATCACATCGACTTTGGAACCATTTCCCACGCGCATCGTCACCTCGTCCTTTGCGGTGTTAAGCAATCCGTAGTCCTGTTTGAGTTGCAAATGTTAGCAACAGAACCGATATCAAATACCCAGTGCTCTGCGAGCTCTAGTAAGGTACACATCAATAACATGTATATCACATATACCTTTGTTCACCTTGCCATCCTTCTTATCCGCCAAATACTTGGGGCAGTTCCGCTTCTAGTGACCGATGCGCTTGCGGTAGAAGCACTCGATTCAGAGCTTAGGTCCAGACTTGGGTTTCTTCTCTGAGCGACAACTTGCTTGCTGTTCTTCTTGAAGTTCCTTCTTCTTCCCTTTGCCTTTCTTCTTGAAACTAGTGGTCTTATTGACCATCAACACTTGATGCTCCTTCTTGATTTCTACCTCCGCAGCCTTTAGCATTGCGAAGAGCTCGGTATAGTCTTTACTAACCCTTGCATATTATAGTTCATCACGAAGCCTTTGTAGCTTGGTGGCGGTGATTGAAGAATTACATCAATGACACAATCATCCGGAAGATTGACTCCCAATTGTGTCAAGTGATTGTAATACCCGGACATTTTGAGTATGTGCTCACCGACGAACTATTCTCCTCCATCTTGCAGCTATAGAACTTATTGGAGACTTCATATCTCTCAATCCGGGCATTACTTTGGAATATCAACTTCAACTCTGGAACATCTCATATGCTCCATGACGTTCAAAACATCGTTGAAGTCCGGTTCTAAGCCGTAAAGCATGGCACATCGAACTATAGAGTAGTCATCAGCTTTGCTCGCCAGACGTTCATAACATCGGTGTTGCTCCCAGAAGGGCACGCACCCAGCGGTGCATCGGGGCGTAACTCTTACGTGCAGCAATGAGGATAATCCTCGAGTTACGGACCCGATCCGTGTAATTGCTACCATCATCTTTCAACTTTGCTTTCTCAAGGAACGCATTAAAATTCAACGGAACAACAAAGACGAGCCATCTATCTACAATCAAACATAAACAAGCAAGATACTATCGGTACTAAGTTCATGATAAATTTAAGTTCAATTAATCATATCACTTAAGAACTCCCACTTAGGCAGACATCCTCTAGTCATCTAAGTGATCACGCGATCCAAATCAACTAAACCATAACCGATCATCACGTGAAATGGAGTAGTTTTCAATGGTGAACATCTTATGTTGATCATATCTACTATATGATTCACACTCGACCTTTCGGTCTCCGTGTTCGAGGCCATATCTGCATATGCTAGGCTCGTCAAGTATAACCCGAGTATTCTGCGTGTGCAAAACTGGCTTGCACCCGTTGTAGATGGACGTAGAGCTTATCACACCCGATCATCACGTGGTGTGCGGGCACGACGAACTTTGGCAGCGGTGCATACCGGGAGAACACTTCTTGATAATTTAGTGAGAGATCATCTTATAATGCTACCGTCAATCAAAGCAAGATAAGATGCATAAAGGATAAACATCACATGCAAATCAATATAAGTGATATGATATGGTCATCATCATCTTGTGCTTCGTGATCTTCATCTCCGCAGCACCACCATGATCACCATCGTCACCGTAGCGACACCTTGATCTCCATCGTAGCATCGTTGTCGTCTCGCCAATCTAATGCTTCTCGACTATCGCTACGCTTAGTGATAAAGTAAAGCATTACGAAGCGATGCATTGCATACAATAAGCGACAACCATATGGCTCCAGCCGATTGCCGATAACCGGTTACAAAACATGATCATCTCATACAATAAAATATAGCATCACGTCTTGACCATATCACATCACAACATGCCCTGCAAAAACAAGTTAGGCGTCCTCTACTTTGTTGTTGCAAATTTTACGTGGCTGCTACGGGCTTAAGCAAGAACCGTCTCACCTACATCAAAACCACAATGATACTTCGTCAAATAGATTCGTTTAACCTTCTCAAGGACCGGCGTAGCCACACTCAGTTCAACTAAAGTGAGAGAGACAGACACCCACCAGTCACCTTTAAGCAGCGAGTGCTCGTGGCGGTGAAACCAGTCTCGCGTAAGCGTCTGGCGTAATGTCGGTGCAGGCGCTTCATCTCACAATACCGCTGAACCAAAGTATGACATGCTGGTAGGTAGTATGACTTGTATCGCCCACAACTCACTTGTGTTCTACTCGTGCAAAACATCAAACCATAAAACCTAGGCTCGGATGCCCTTTGTTGGGGAGCGTAGTAATTTCAAAAATTTCCTACGCACACGCAAGATCATGGTGATGCATAGCAGCGAGAGGGAGAGTGTTGTCTACATACCCTCGTAGACCCGAAGCGAAGCGATCTGGCGTAGAGGAAGTAGTCGAGACGTTCTCCTCGCGATCCGACCGATCCGGCGCCGTTACTCCGGCGCCCGAGTTCTTGACACACGTACAGCTCGATGGCGTCCCTCGTACTCGATCCAGCCGAGTGTCGAGGGAGAGTTCCGTCGACCGACGGCGTGGTGGCGATCTTGATGTTCTATCGGCGCAAAGCTTCGCCTAAGCTTGCGACGATATGACCGAGTGGAATATGGTGGAGGGGGGCACGCACACGGCTAAGGAGCGATCCGTAGATCAAACTTGTGTGTTCTAGGGTGCCCCCTGCCCGTATATAAAGGAGGGAGGGGGAGGTGCGGCCGGCCTAGAGGCGGCGGGAGGAGTCCTACTCCCAGGGAGTAGGACTCCCCCTTCCTAGTTGGAGTAGGATTGGGGAAGGGAAAGAAGGAAGGAGGCGCGCCCCCTCCTTGTCCTATTCGGACTGGGGGAGAGGGCGCGCACCACCTGGCCGCCCTCCTCTTCTCCCTCGAGGCCCACTAAGGCCCATTTAGTTCCCGGGGGTTCGGTAACCTCCGGTACTCGATAAATTCCGTTTTCACCGGAACCATTCCGAACTCCAAATATAGGCTTCCAATATATCAATCTTTATGTCTCGACCATTTGAGACTCCTCGTCATGTCCGTGATCACATCCGGGACTCGAACTTCTTGGTACATCAAAATACATAAACTCATAATAATTGTCATTGAAACCTTAAGCGTGCGGACCCTACGGTTCGAGAACAATGTAGACATGACCGAGACACGTCTCGGTCAATAACCAATAAGCGGGACTGGATGCCCATATTGGTTCCTACATATTCTCTGAAGATCTTTATCGGTCGGACCGCATAACAACATCGTTGTTCCCTTTGTCATCGGTATGTTACTTGCCCGAGATTCGATCGTCGGTATCAATACCTAGTTCAATCTCGTTACGGCAAGTCCCTTTACTCGTTCCGTAACACATCATCTCACAGCTAACTCATTAGTTGTAATGCTTGCAAGGCTTGATGATGTGTATTACCGAGAGGGCCCAGAGATACCTCTCCGACAATCGGAGTGACAAAACCTAATCTCGAAATCGCCAACCCAACATACGCCTTTGGAGACACTGTAGTACTCCTTTATAATCACCCGATTACGTTGTGACGTTTGGTAGCACCAAAGTGTTCCTCAGTAGCGGAGTTGCATAATCTCATAGTTACAGGAACATGTATAAGTCATGGATAAAAGCGGTAGCAACATACTAAGCGATCGTGTGCTAAGCTAATGGGATGGGTCATGTCAATCAGATCATTCTACTAATGATGTGACCTTGTTAATCAAATAACAACTCTTTGTTCATGGTCAGGAAACATAACCATCTTTGATTAACAAGCTAGTCTAGTAGAGGCATACTAGTGACATATTGTTTTGTCTATGCATTCACACATGTATCATGTTTCCGGTTAATACAATTATAGCATGAATGATAAACATTTATCATGAAATAAGGAAATAAATAATAACTTTATTATTGCCTCTAGGGCATATTTCCTTCAAAAACTTCCTTAGGCAACATTGTTTGCCATTCCAATATGCACCATTGTGCACAATATGAGATCATTTGAACAAACTATGCCATGAATGTGGCCATAAGATTGATCATTTGGCTTGAAAGCCGTGAATCTTCACACTTGATAGCTCATTTCTGAGAACACTTTTTTAAAATAATTACGGTATTACAAGTTTATTATTTTTCCTGGAAACTTGGTCACATATAAAGACACAATGCGAAGGTTTTCCAATTTTTGGAGTTTTTTTTGAATTTTTTATGCCCGTTTCAAAATGCGGTCAAAACGGCGGGCTTGACCGTTCCTAGCTAGTGGTTGAATCTTGGAATTTTTTTTGGTGTTTCTATGATTAAATAGGTAGTTATGTACCTAGAAATGATTTTTGGAAAAAATAAAGAGCAAACTATGAGGCAGCTACAGTTCAAATTTGACCCGTTTCCAGCTGAATCGGCGGGAATTTGTCTTTTTCACGAGATGTGGATCAAAACTTTTTTCACCCAACCATTTTGTCAATTGTTCATTATATATGGCCTACTATTTTATAAAAATGATTTGGTCCAATTTTGCAACAATTATTTAGTAGTTCCTTCACAAAAAAACCTCCTTTCGGGCACTCGAAAAATGGAAAATGGTTTTTTCGTCCAACGAAAATGAAAACTTCCTTAGGCAACATTGTTTGCCATTCCAATATGCACCCTTGTGCACAATATGAGATCATTTGAACAAAATATGCCACGAATGTGGCCATAAGATTGATCATTTGGCTAGAAAGCCATGAATCTTCAAAGATGATAGCTCATTTCTGAGAACACTTTTTTATAATAATTGCCGTATTACAAGTTTGTTATTTTTCCTGGGAACTTGGCCACATATAATGACACAATGCAAAGGTTTCCCAATTTTTTGAATTTTTTTGAATTTTTTATGCCCGTTTCAAAATGCGGTCAAAACGGTGGGAATGACCGTTCCTAGCTAGTGGTTGAATCTTGGAACTTTTTTAGTGTTTCTATGAATAAATAGATACTTATGTACCTAGAAATGATTTTTGAAAAAAATAAAGAGCAAACTATGAGGCAGCTGCAGTTCAAATTTGACCCGCTTTCAGCTGAACCGGCGGAAATTTGTCTTTTTCACGAGAGGTGGATCAAAGCTTTTGACACCCAACCATTTGTTCAATTGTATATTAAATATGGACTAGTATTTTATAAAATTGATTTGGTCCAATTTTGCAACAAATATTTGGTAGGTTCTTCACAAAAAAAATCATCTATGCCACTCGAAAAATGATTAAAAATAGCTAGAAAGATCAGAAATGCATACAAATTGGTCCTTATCCATAAAATATGGTCTAACTCTAGTGAAAATTTGTGTGGTGCTCTTTTGCAATTTTTTCGATAGCTACTTCACAAAATCCCTTTGTTTTTAGTACTTGGAAACTATTTTAAGTCACTGATTTTCCGAACCAATCAGAACTCTTCTCACGGATTGATGACATGGCGTCCATCCATCCATACATCTCTCCATCCCACATCCATCCATCCATCCATCCATCTTTCTACAGAAAAAAAAAAGATACCCCCCCACCCGCAGCCAAAACCCTAGCTTAGATCCATCCCCCCGTCACACCCTTCTCCCTCCCATCTCCTCGCTGCCGCCCCCCTCCCGATCCACTCCTCTCCCCGCCTCATCCCTCCCATAGCTCGCCGCCGACGGCCTCTCCTCTCCCATTCGCTTCCGTCCCACAGCACGCGAAACGCCTCCTCCTTGATCCAACGCGCCGCCGCCTCCTCCCCGATCCAGATCGTAACACAACCCGCCCTCTCCCTCCCTCAGATCTTGATCCGCCGCCGCCCCCACCACCACCATTGACGACCCTCATCGTAGACGAGATCGCCGCATCTCCTCCTCCCCTCTCCCGCGTCCCATCCTGCACCCTCGGTCGTGACCAATCCTGCACCCTTCAAGATGAGCCGCAGATTGGGCGCGGGCTATGACTGCCACATCACCATCTTCTCCCCCGAGGGCCGCCTCTACCAAGTCGGTGCGTGCCTCCCCAAACCCTAGCTTCCCTCCCCTTCCCCCCATTAGATCTGTGCGGGCGCCTGGCCCTCGATTCGTGCGGCGTCTGATCCGTCCGTCTGGTGTGCGGAGTACGCGTTCAAGGCGGTCAAGTCGGCGGGGGTCACCTCGATCGGCGTCCGCGGCAAGGACTCCGTCTGCGTCGTCACCGGAAGAAAGTCCGGTGAGTCGTCCCTTCCTCGTCGATTCCAGCTCTCGCGCCGCCGTTCTTGGCTCGAAGAACTTGCAAATTCGACCGCGTCCGATTTGTTAACCGTCGATACTGCGAGGTTTACTGTAGATACCGAAAGGCTGATTTTTTGTCCTCGTGATGTGGTTACGGTTGCGGGACAAGTTCTTTGGATGACACCGACATCACGCACTTGTTCTCCATTACCAAGTACACCGACTTGCTTGCCACCGGCCTCACAAGTTTGGTCAACGTGCTTTGTTTTAGTACAATTTCTAATCAGATTTGTTACCGCTTATGAATATGGCGATGTTCATGGTGATGGATGTGGTGGGGGTTGAGGTATCTGATGCTATAGAATGCCATCTAGGATATCATTAATAAGCCACTTGGTCGAGTTAGTTTCTTTTAGTACATATACCATGAATCCAAGTTTGATCGTATTGCCATGTCTCTTTATATTTATAAGTTGAATCCAGCACTAACATGTGAACAACACTTGCCTTTGCCTTATGTATTTACACATAAGGAGTTAAACTACATGTTTGCTATTGCAGGCAGATTAGATGTATATCATTAGTTTCTTTGTTGATTTCTTGATAAGTTACCATCCGATCCACGACAACATGTTTGTGTTATTGTGGTGCTGGTTTGACTCCTTTGTCATCTAACAATTTGTTCTTTACGTATGCAGCTCGCCATAAGAAGGTTTGTGAAGATCTTCCCGCCCTACCTCTGGACCTCTTAAGCCTAATCGTGCAATGCCGGACCATAAGTACAACATGAAGGCCAGTGGCTGGCGGGGGCCTCTCTTCTTCTTTGGGTAGAGTCCGGCCACGCTACTGCTAGGTATGATTCCCACCTCCTCCGAACCCCCTTGTACTGCAGGCCTTCATGTGCATGTGTGGAGTCCTATGTTTATGTTGAGGAACGCGGGCTGCTCTTACCAGGGCAAACACACGTGCCTTCATGTCTTATTTGCGATATATAAATCATCTGGAACAAATCATTTTCATGAATTTGGTCGAGTTCCTCATATACTGTATATTTTGACAGCATATGTCCTCACAAAAGAGAAAGGAAACAATAATATTGCATAAGTCTCTGCATTTCAGTTCCATACTTTTGAGCTCAGCAAGCTAAACTTGTTTCAAACATTTAGATGGCTCACATCAGATAACCCGTAACTTGAGCATTACATGCACAAGCTGCTGGAGGAATGTCTTCACTAACCACAGAGAGGCGGTGCTGTGCACGGCTTCCTTTGTAGAAAAGATCGATAGTTGTGTAGACTTGTGCAAAGCCTAAATTTTTGTACTAAGGTGGCAGCGTGGTGTCGCGACATGATCATTGATGAATTAATTATGATTTTTTTATTACGCTTTGTTTGTCCGATCCTCACAAGTTAATGCTTCGCTTCGTCCGGGTGTGTGATAATGCCATGTGTCTTGTGCAATCAGATTACATTTCATTTGTTATGGTAATATAAAAATATTTGTCTGTCAAAGTTTTCACGGTGCGTGCCTTTCATTTCTTTAGTTTGATTGTTTCCCTTATATTCAATATGCTTATAGTGGCTGATCCTTCCGGTTGTGGCATCTTTATTTTCACGGTGTTGTGTGTTACGGAAGATGGAAGAGGAAGAAAACCTATTTTTGTTGAACTAAATTTTACGTATTACTGTTTTTGTTATGCGTATCATTTGATAGTTTTGTATAGGAACAAGTGATACTATTTTGTAGGGCTTTATGGCTGTGATGTAAACATATTTAGTTACGAAATATGAAATTATTTGCAAAATTTGTCAAAAGGTGGATCATATGTATGAATATGTGAATGGGCTGAAAAAATCTTGGACCAACTCGAGATTGAATTAATATTTGAATGTATAAAAGGCGAATGTAAATCGAAATGGGCTGCACAAAATTGTACATATATTCTTGAAAGGCCAAGCGTGCATAAAATTGATGGGGTGACCGGTTGGGCTTGGCCCATGTAGCGAACAAAATTAACGAAATAAATATACCAAATGGGCGGAATTGTTGGGCTAGGCCCATGTAGAAACGAATTGGACGGGCTGAATCTTGTGCCACGTCGACTTGCCACGCTGGATGCCTCGTGGCACTGGGGAGGTTGCTAGTGACCAAAACGCCACGATGAGCGTATTTTGGTAAGAAAGCGTCTTTGACCATTCGGAAGAAAGGTCGCTATAATCAGTTCTGACGGCGACTTTTGACCTTGTTTTTGGTCACAAAAGGTCATAAATGGACATTTGTGACCTTTTTGACCAATAGTGGTGGTCATAAGTTGACATATTTCTTGTAGTGAATAATTGTTGTTCTGTTTACATGAATAAAACCTTCAAATGGTCATACACCCAATGAAAATAGTTTGTTGGATCTCGATCGTAGTGATACACATTCATAATATTGATGCCAAAAGATGCAAAGTTAATAATGATAGTGCAACTTATTTGTGGCCTTGCCGTTAAGGTCATATCGATTGTAAAAGCGTGAAGAAACTCCATAAAGATGGATTTTGGAATCACTTGGTTATGAATGATTTGATGCTTGCGAACCGTGCCTTTTGGCAAGATGACTAAAACTCCGTTCTCCGGAACAATGGAGCGAGCTACTAACTTGTTGGAAATAATACATACCGATGTATGCGGTCCAATGAGTGTTGATGCTCGTGGCGGTATCGTTATTTTCGACCTTCACAGATGATTTGAGCAGATATGCGTATATCTACTTAATGAAGCACAAGTGCGAAACATTTGAAAAGTTCAAAGAATTTGAGTGAAGTGGAGAATCATCGTAACAAGAAAATAAAGTTTCTACAATCTGATCATAGAGAAGAATATTTGAGTTACGAGTTTGGCCTTCATTTTAAACAATGTGGAATAGTTTCACAGTTCACGCCACATGGAACACCATAGCGTAATGGTGTGTCCGAATGTCGTAACCACACTTTATTGGATATGGGGCGATCTATGATGTATCTTACCGATTTACCACTATCATTTTGGGGTTATGCATTAGAGATAGCTGCATTCACTTTAAATAGGGCACCATCTAAATCCGTTGAGACGACACTGTATGAACTATGGTTTAGCAGTAAACCTAAGCTATCGTTTCTTAAAAGTTTGGAGTTGCGATGCCTACGTGAAGAAGGTTTCAACCTGATAAGCTCGAACCCAAATCGAAGAAGTGTGTCTTCATAGAATACCCAAAGGAAACTGTTGGGTACACCTTCTATCATAGATCCGAAGGCAAAACATTCGTTGCTAAGAATGGATCCTTTCTAGAGAAGGAGTTTCTCTCGAAAGAAGTGAGTGGGAGGAAAGTAGAGCTTGATAAGGTAATTTGTACCTTCTCCCGAATTGGAAAGTAGTTCATCACAGAAATCAGTTCCAGTGATTCCTACACCAATTAGTGAGGAAGCTAATGATGATGATCATGAAACTTCAGATCAAGTTTGTACAAAACCTCGTAGGTTTTCCAAACTACAGTCCGCACCAGAGTGGTACGGTTATCCTGTTCTGGAAGTCATGTTACTAGACCATGATGAACGTACGAACTATGAGGAAGCGATGATGAGCCCAGATTCCGCGAAATGGCTTGAGGCCATAAAATCTGAGATGTGATCCATGTATGAGAACAAAGTGTGGACTTTGGTGGAGTTGCCCGATGATCGGCAAGCCATATTGCATAAATGGATCTTCAAGAGGAAGAAAGATGCTGATAGTAGTGTTACTATCTAAAAAGCTCGACTTGTCGCAAAAAGGTTTTTGACAAGTTCAAGGTGTTGACTACAATGAGGTTTTCTCAACTGTAGCGATGCTTAAGTCTATCCGAATCATGTTAGCAATTGTCACATTTTATGAAATCTGGCAAATGGATGTCAAAACTGCATTCCTTAATGGTTTTCTTAAAGAAGAGTTGTATGTGATGCAACCAGAAGGTTTTGTCAATCCTAAAGGTGCTAACAAAATGTGCAAGCTCTAGCGATTCATCTATGGACTGGTGCAAGCATCTCAGAGTTGGAATATACGCTTTGATAAGTTGATCAAAGCATATAGTTTTATACAGACTTGCGGTGAAGCCTGTATTTACAATAAAGTGAGTGGGAGCACTACCACCTTTCAGATAAATATATGTGAGTAGCATATTGTTGATCAGAAATGATGTAGAATTTTTCTGGAAAGCATAAAGGAGTATTTGAAAGGAGTTCTTTAAAAGAAAGACCTCAGTAAAGCTACTTACGTATTGAGCATCAAAATCTATTGAGATAGATCAAGACGCTTGATAAGTTTTTCAATAAGTACATACCTTGTCAAGATTTTGAAGTAGTTCAAAATGGAACAGTCAAAAAAGAGTTCTTGCATGTGTTGCAAAGGTGTGAAATTGAGTAAGACTCAAATCCCGACCATGGCAAAAACTAGAAAAGAGAATGGAAGTAATTCCCTATGCCTCAGTCATAGGTTCTATAAAGTATGCTATGCGATGTACCAGACCTATTGTATACCTTGTTCTGAATTTGGTAAGGGAATACAATTGTGATCTAGGAGTAGATGACTAGACATTTGTCAGGAATATCCTTAGTGAGGACTAAGGAAATATTCTCGATTATGGAGGTGATAAAAGAGCCCGTCGTAAAGAGTTACAGCGGTGCAAGCTTTTACACCGATTCAGATGACTCTAAGTCTCAATCTAGATACATATTGAAAGTGGGAGCAATTAGCTAGAGTAGCTCCGTGCAGAGCATTGTAGACATAGAATATTTTCAAAATACATATGGCTCTGAATGTGACAGACCCGTTGACTAAGCTTCTCTCATGAGTAAAACATGATCACACCTTAGTACTCTTTGGGTGTTAATCACATAGCGATGTGAACTAGATTATTGACTCTAGTAAACCCTTTGGGTGTTGGTCACATGACGATGTGAACTATGGGTGTTAATCATATACATATATGAATATTGGTGTTAAATCACATGGCGATGCGAACTAGATTATTGACTCTAGTGCACGTGGGAGACTGAAGGAAATATGCCCTAGAGGCAATAATAAAGTTATTATTTATTTCCTTATTTCATGATAAATATTTATTATTCATGCTAGAATTGTATTAACCGGAAACATAATACATGTGTGAATACATAGACAAACATAGTGTCACTAGTATGCCTCTACTTGACTAGCTCGTTAATCAAAGATGGTTATGTTTCCTAACCATAGACATGAGTTATCATTTGATTAACGGGATCACATCATTAGAAGAATGATGTGATTGACTTGACCCATTCTGTTAGCTTAGCACTTGATTGTTTAGTATGTTGTTATTGCTTTCTTCATGACTTATACATGTTCCTACAACTATGAGATTATGCAACTCCTGTTTACCGGAGGAACACTTTGTGTGCTACCAAACGTCACAACGTAACAGGGTAATTATAAAGGAGCTCTACAGGTGTCTCCGAAGGTACATGTTGGGTTGGCGTATTTCGAGATTAGGATTTGTCACTCCGATTGTAGGAGAGGTATCTCTGGGCCCTCTCGGTAATGCACATCACTATAAGCCTTGCAAGCAATGTGACTGATGAGTTAGTTGCGGGATGATGCATTACATAACGAGTAAAGAGACTTGCCGGTAACGAGATTGAACTAGGTATTGAGATACCGACGATTGAATCTCGGGCAAGTAACATACCGATGACAACGGGAACAACGTATGTTGTTATGCGGTTTGACCGATAAAGATCTTCGTAGAATATGTGGGAGCCAATATGAGCATCCAGGTTCCGCTATTGGTTATTGACCGGAGACGTGTCTTGGTCATGTCTACATTGTTCTCGAACCCGTAGGGTCCGCACGCTTAAGGTTACGATGACAGTTATATTATGAGTTTATTAGTTTTGATGTACCGAAGGAGTTCGGAGTCCCGGATGAGATCGGGGACATGACGAGGAGTCTCTAAATGGTCGAGAAGTAAAGATCGATATATTGGACAACTATATTCGGACATCGGAAAGGTTCTGAGTGATTCGGGTATTTATCGGAGTACCGGAGAGTTACGGGAATTCGCCGAGGAGAAGTATTGGGCCTTATTGGGCCATAGAGGAAAGAGAGAGGGGCTGCCTAGGGCAGGCGCGTGCCCCCCCCCAAGGCCTATTCCGAATTGGACTAGGGGGAAGGGCTGCGCCCCCTCCTTCCTTCCCTTCTCTCTTCCCCTTCCTTCTCTCCTACTCCTACTAGGAAAGGAGGAGTCCTACTCCCGGTGGGAGTAGGACTCCCCCCTTGGCGCGCCCTCCTCCTTGGCCGGCCGCCTCCCTCCTAACTCCTTTATATACGAGGGTAGGGGGCACCCCATAGACACAACAATTGATCTCTTGATCTCTTAGCTGTGTGCGGTGCCCCCTCCACCATAGTCCTCGATAATATTGTAGCGGTACCTAGGCGAAGCCTGCGACGGTAGAACATCAAGATCGTCACCATGCCGTCATGCTGACGGAACTCTTCCCCGACATTCTGTTGGATCAGAGTCCGGGGATTGTCATCGAGCTGAACGTGTGCTAGAACTCGGAGGTGTCGTAGTTTCGGTGCTTGATCGGTCGGGTCGTGAAGACGTACGACTACATCAACCGCGTTGTTGAGCGCTTCGCTTTCGGTCTCACGAGTGCGTGGACAACACCCTCCCCTCTCGTTGCTATGCATCACCATGATCTTGCGTGTGCGTATGAATTTTTTTGAAACTACTACGTTCCCCAACACCCCATACCCGGCAGGCGTCCTGGTGTTGGGTAACGTAGCAGAAATTCAAAATTTTCTATGCAACACCAAGATCAATCTATGGAGTAATCTAGCAACGAGGGGAATGAGAGTGCATCTACATACCCTCGTAGATCGCTAAGCGGAAGCGTTCAAGTGAAAGGGGTTGATGGAGTCGTACTCATCATGATCCAAATCACAGATGATCCTAGTGTCGAACGGACGGCAGCTCCGCGTTCAACACACATGCAACCCGGTGACGTCTCCCATGCCTTGATCCAGCAAGGAGAGAGGGAGAGGTTGAGGAAGACTCCGTCCAGCAGCAGCACGACGGTGTGGTGGTGGTGGAGGAGCGTGGCAATCCTGTAGGGCTTCGCCAAGCACCGCAAGAGACGAGGAGGGAGAGAGGTAGGGCTGCGCCAAGAGGGAGAGAAACTCATGTGTTTGCAGCCCCCAATACCTCAAGTATATATAGGGGAGAGGGAGGGGGCTGCGCCCCCTCTAGGGTTCCACCCAAGGGGCGGCAGCCCCAAACCCATCTAGGGTGGCGGCCAAGGGGGGGAGGGGGAAACTTGCCCCCGAAGCAAGGTGGAGGAGCCCCCTCCCCAAACCCTAGGCGCCTTGGGCCCTTGTGGGGGGGCGCACCAGCCCACATGGGGCTGGTCCCTTCCCACACTTGGCCCATGCAGCCCTCTGGGGCCGGTGGCCCCACTTGGTGGACCCCCGGGACCCTCCCGGTGGTCCCGGTACATTACCGATAACACCCGAAACTTTTCCGGTGACCAAAACAGGACTTCCCATATATAAATCTTTACCTCCGGACCATTCCGGAACTCTTCGTGACGTCCGGGATCTCATTTGGGACTCCGAACAACATTTGGTAAACATGTACATCTATTCCCTATAACCCTAGCGTCATCGAACCTTAAGTGTGTAGACCCTACGGGTTCGGGAGACATGTAGACATGACCGAGACAACTCTCCGGCCAATAACCAACAGCGGGATTTGGATACCCATGTTGGCTCCCACATGTTCCACGATGATCTCATCGGATGAACCACGATGTCGAGGATTCAATCAATCACGTATTCAATTCCCTTTGTCTAGCGGTATAGTACTTGCCCGAGATTCAATCGTCGGTATCCCGATACCTTGTTCAATCTCGTTACCGGCAAGTCTCTTTACTCGTTCCGTAACACATCATCCCGTGATCAACCCCTTGGTCACATTGTGCACATTATGATGATGTCCTACCAAGTGGTCCCAGAGATACCTCTCCGTCACACGGAGTGACAAATCTCAGTCTGGATTCATGCCAACCCAATAGACACTTTCGGAGATACCCGTAGTGCACCTTTATAGCCACCCAGTTACGTTGTGACGTTTGGTACACCCAAAGCATTCCTACAGTATCCGGGATTTGCACAATCTCATGGTCTAAGGAAATGATACTTGACATTAGAAAAGCTTTAGCATACGAACTACACGATCTTTGTGCTAGGCTTAGGATTGGGTCTTGTCCATCACATCATTCTCCTAATGATGTGATCCCGTTATCAACGACAACCAATGTCCATGGTCAGGAAACCGTAACCATCTATTGATCAACGAGCTAGTCTACTAGAGGCTTACTAGGGACATGGTGTTGTCTATGTATCCACACATGTATCTGAGTTTCCTATCAATACAATTATAGCACAGATAATAAACGATTATCATGAACAAGGAAATATAGTAATAATAACTAATTTATTATTGCCTCTAGGGCATATTTCCAACAGTCTCCCACTTCCACTAGAGTCAATAATCTAGTTCACATCGCCATGTGATTAACACTCACAGGTCACATCGCCATGTGACCAACATCAAAAGAGTTTACTAGTGTCACTAAACTAGTTCACATCATCATGTGATTAAGACTCAATTAGTTCTGGGGTTTGATCATGTTTTTCTTGTGAGAGAGGTTTTAGTCAACGGGTCTGCAACATTCTGATCCGTATGTACTTCGCAAATCTCTAGGTCATATTGTAAATGCTGCTTCCACGCTCCACTTGAAGCTATTCCAAATGGTTGCTCCACTATACGTATCCGGTTTGCTGCTCAGAGTCATTCGGATAGGTGTTAAAGCTTGCATCAACGTAACCCTTTACGCCGAACTCTTTATCACCTCCATAATCGAGAAACATGTCCTTATTTACTCCAAGGACAATTTTGACCGCTATCTGGTGATCCACTCCTTGATCACCTTTGTACCCTCTTGCCAGACATGTGGCAAGGCACACATCAGGTGTGGTACACAACATAGCAACCATGGAGCCTACGTCTAAGCATGGGGGACGACCTTCGTCCTTTCTCTCTATTCTTCCGTGGTCGAGCTTTAGGTCTTAACTTCATACCTTACAACTCAGGCAAGAACTCCTTGTTTGACTGATCCATCTTGAACACCTTCAACATCATGTCAAGGTTGTGCTCATTTGAAAGTACTATTAAGCGTTTTGATCTATCCTTATAGATCTTGATGCTCAATGTTCAAGCAGCTTAGTCCAGGTTTTCTATTGAAAAACACTTTTCAAATAACCCTATACGCTTTCCAGAAATTCTACATCATTTCTGATCAACAATATGTCAACAACATATACTCACCAGAAATTCTATAGTGCTCCCACTCATTTCTTTGGAAATACAAGTTTCTCATAAACTTTGCATAAACCCAAAATCTTTGATCATCTCATCAAAGCATACATTCCAACTCCGAGATGCTTACTCCAGTCCTTAGAAGGATTGCTGGAGCTTTGCATACTTGTTAGCATCTTTTAGGATCGACAAAACCTTTATGATTGTATCACATACAACCTTTCCTTACGAAAACTAGTAAGGAAACTCGTTTTGACATCCATCTGCCAGATTTCATAAATGCAGCTATTGCTAACATGATTCCGACGGACTTAAGCATCGCTACGGATGACAAAATCTCATCGTAGTCAACTCGTTGAACTTGTGAAAAAACTCTTCGCCACAAGTCGAGCTTCATAGACGGTGACATTACTGTCCACGTCCGTCTTCTTCTTAAAGATCCATTTATCTCAATGGCTTGCCGATCATCAGGCAAGTCCGCTGAAGTCCATGCTTTGTTCTGATACATGGATCCTATCTCGGATTTCATGGCTTCTAACCATTTGTCGGAATATGGGCCCACCATCGCTTCTCCATAGCTCGTAAGTTTATTGTTGTCTAGCAACATGACCTTCAAGACAGGATTATTGTACCACTCAGAAGTAGTACGCATCCTTGTCACCCTACGAGGTATGGTAGTGACTTGATCCGAAACTTCATGATCACTATCATAAGCTTCTACTTCAATTGGTGTGGGCGCCACAGGAACAACTTCTTGTGCCCTGCTACACACTAGTTGAAGTGACGGTTCAGTAACCTCATCAAGTCTCCACCATGCTCCCACTCAACTTTCCGAGACAAAATTTTCCTCGAGAAAGGACCCGATTCAAGAAACAATCCCTATTGCTTTCGGATCTGAACTAGGAGGTATACCCAACTGTTTTGGGTGTCCTATGAAGATGCATTTTATCCGCTTTGGGTTCGAGCTTATCAACCTCAAACTTTTTCACATAAGCGTCGCAGCCCCAAACTTTTAAGAAACAACAACTTAGGTTTCTCCAAACCATAGTTCAAACGGTGTCGTCTCAACGGAATTACGTGGTGCTCTATTAAAGTGAGTGCGGTTGTCTCTAATGCCTAACCCATGAATGATAGTGGTAATTCGATAAGAGACATCATGGTACGCACCATATCCAATAGGGTGCAACTATGATGTTCGGACACACCATCCCATTATGGTGTTCCAAGCAGTATTAATTGTGAAACAATTTCCACAATGTCTTAATTGCGTGCCAAAGCTCGTAACTCAGATACTCATCTCTATGATCATATCATAGACACTTTATCCTCTTGTCACGATGATCTTCAACTTCACTCTGAAATTACTTGAACCATTCAATAATTTAGACTTGTGTTTCATCAAGCAAATATACTCAGTATCTACTCAAATCATCCGTGAAGTAAAAACATAACAATATCCACTGCGTGCCTCAGCACTCATTGAACTGCAGACATCCAAATGTATTACTTCCAACAAGTTGCTTTCTTGTTCCATTTCACTGAAACCGAGGCTTTCAGTCATCTTGCCCATATGGTATGATTTGCATGTCTCAAGTGATTCAGAATCAAGGAGTCCAAACTATCCATCTGCATGGAGTTTCTTCATGCGTATATACCAATAGACATGGTTCACATGTCTCAATCCTTTTCAAAAACGAGTGAGTCCAAAGATCCATCAACATGGAGCTTCTTCATGCGTTTTATACCAATATGACTTACATGGCAGTGCCACAAGTAGGTGGTACTATCATTACTATCTTATATCTTTTGGCATGAACATGTGTATCACTACGATCGAGATTCAATATACCATTCATTTTGGGTGCAAGACCATTGATGGTATTATTCAAATAAACAGAGTAACCATTATTCTTCTTAAATGAATAACCGTATTGCGATAGACATAATCCAATCATGTCTATGCTCAACGCAAACACCAAATAACAATTATTTAGGTTTAACACCAATCTTGATGGTAGAGGGAGCATGCGATGCTTGATCACATCAAGCTTGGAAAAAACTTTCAACACATATCGCCAGCTCACCTTTAGCTAGTCTCTGTTTACTCCGCAGCCTTTTATTTCGAGTTACTAACACTTAGCAACCGAACCGGTATCTTATACCCTGGTGCTACTAGGAGTACTAGTAAAGTACACATTAACATAATGTATATCCAATATACTTCTATCGACCTTACCAGCCTTCTCATCTACCAAGTATCTAGGGTAATTCTGCTCCAGTGACCGTTCCCCTTATTACAGAAGCACTTAGTCTCGGGTTTGGGTTCAACCTTGGGTTTCTTCACTAGAGCAGCAGCTGATTTGCCGTTTCATAAAGTATCCCTTCTTGCCCTTGCCCTTGCCCTTCTTGAAACTAGTGGTTTCACCAACCATCAATAATTGATGCTCCTTCTTGATTTCTACTTTCGCGGTGTCAAACATCGCGAACATCTCAAGGATCATCATATCTATCCCTGATATGTTATAGTTCATGACGAAGCTCTAGCAGCTTGGTGGCAATGCATTTGGAGAAACATCACTATCTCATCTGGAAGAGCAACTTCCACTCGATTCAAGTGATTTTTGTACTCAGACAATCTGAGCACAAGCTCAACGATTGAGCTTTTCTCCCTTAGTTTGCAGGCTAAGAAAATTGTCGGAGGTCTTATACCTCTTGACGTGGCCACGAGCCTGAAATCCTAATTTCAGCCCTCGAAACATCTCATATGTTCCGTGACGTTTCAAAATCATCTTTGGTGCCTCAATTCTAAACCGTTTAACATTATTGAACTATCACATAGTTATTAAGACGTGTATGTCAGATGTTCGCAACATCCACAGACGACGTTCGAGGTTCAGCACACTGAGCGGTGCATTAAGGACATAAGCCTTCTACGAAGCAACGAGGACAATCCTCAGTTTACGGACCTAGTCCGTATAATCGCTACTATTAACTTTCAACTAAATTTTCTCTAGGAACATATCTGAAACAGTAGAACTAAAGCGCGAGCATTACGACATAATTTGCAAAGACATTTTGACTATGTTCAGGATAATTGAGTTCATCTTATGAACTCCCACTCAGATAGACATCCCTCTAGTTATCTAAGTGATTACATGATCCGAGTCAACTAGGCCGTGTCCGATCATCACGTGAGACAGACTAGTCATCATCGGTGAACATCTTCGTGTTGATCGTATCTACCATATGACTCATGCTCGTCCTTTCGGTCTCTTGTGTTCCGAGGCCATGTCTGTACATGCTAGGATCGTCAAGTCAACCTAAGTGTTTTGCGTGTGTAAATCTGGCTTACACCCGTTGTATGTGAACGTTAGAATCTATCACACCCGATCATCACGTGGTGCTTCGAAACGACGAACTTTCGCAATGGTGCACAGTTAGGGGGAACACTTTCTTGAAATTTTAATGAGGGATCATCTTATTTACTACCATCATTCTAAGCAAATAAGATGCATAAACATGATAAACATCACATTCAATCAAATAGTGACATGATATGGCCAATGTCATTTTGCTCCTTTTGATCTCCATCTTCGGGGCTCCATGATCATCATCGTCACCGGCATGACACCATGATCTCCATCATCATGATCTCCGTCATTGTATCTCCATGAAGTTGTCTCGCCAACTATTACTTCTACTAGTCTGGCTAACGGTTTAGCAATAAGTAAAGTAATTACATGGCGATGTTCAATGACACGCAGGTCATACAATAAATTAAGACAACTCCTATGGCTCCTGCCGGTTGTCATACTCATCGACATGCAAGTCGTGATTCCTATTACAAGAACATGATCAAACTCATACATCACATATCATTCATCACATTCTTTTTGGCCATATCACATCACATAGCATACCTTGCAAAAACAAGTTAGACGTCCTCTAATTGTTGTTTGCATGTTTTACGTGGCTGCTATGGGTTTCTAGCAAGAACGTTTCTTACCTACGTAAAACCACAACGTGATATGCCAATTTCTATTTACCCTTCATAATGACCCTTTTCATCGAATCTGCTCCAACTAAAGTGGGAGAGACAGACACCCGCTAGCCACCTTATGCAACAAGTGCATGTAAGTCGGTGGAACCTGTCTCACGTAAGCGTACGTGTAAGGTCGGTCCGGGCTGCTTCATCCCACGATGCCGCCGAAGCAAGATAAGACTAGTAGTGGCAAGAAAATTAACAACATCTACGCCCACAACTGCTTTGTGTTCTACTCGTGCATAGTAACTACGCATAGGCCTAGCTCATGATGCCACTGTTGGGTAACGTAGCAGAAATTCAAAATTTTCTACGCAACACCAAGATCATTCTATGGAGTAATCTAGCAACGAGGGGAAGGAGAGTGCATCTACATACCCTTGTAGATCTCTAAGAGGAAGCGTTCAAGTGAACGGGGTTGATGGAGTCGTACTCGTCGTGATCCAAATCACCGATGATCCTAGTGCCGAACGGACGGCACCTCCGCGTTCAACACACATGTAGCCCGGTGACGTCTCCCATGCCTTGATCCAGCAAGGAGAGAGGGAGAGGTTGAGGAAGGCTCCGTCCAGCAGCATCACGATGGCATGGTGGTGGTGGAGGAGCGTGGCAATCCTGCAGGGCTTCGCCAAGCACCGCAAGAGATGAGCAGGGAGAGAGGTAGGGCTACGCCAAGAGGGAGAGACACTCATGTGTTTGCAGCCCCCAATACCTCAAGCAGATATAGGGGAGAGGGAGGGGGTTGCGCCCCCTCTAGGGTTCCCACCCCAAGGGGTCGGCAGCCCCAAACCCATCTAGGGTGGCGGCCAAGGGGGGGAGAGGGGGAAACTTGCCCCCCAAGCAAGGTGGAGGAGCCCCCTCCCCAAACCCTAAGCGCCTTGGGCCCTTGTGGGGGGGGAGGGGGGCGCACCAGCCCACCTGGGGCTGGTCCACTCCCACACTTGGCCCATGCAGCCCTCTGGGGCCGGTGGCCCCACTTGGTGGACCCCCGGGAACCTCCCGGTGGTCCCGGTACATTACTGATAACACTCGAAACTTTTCCAGTGACCAAAACAGGACTTCCCATATATAAATATTTACCTCCGGACCATTCCAGAACTCTTCGTGACGTCCGAGATCTCATTCGGGACTCCGAACAACATTCGGTAACCACGTACATCTATTCCCTATATGTTGGGGAACGTAGTAATTTCAAAAAAATTCCTAAGCACACACAAGATCATGGTGATGACATAGCAACGGGAGGGAAGAGTGTTGTCCACGTACCCTCGTAGACCGTAAGCGGAAGCATTATGACAACGCGGTTGATGTAGTCGTATGTCTTCACGATCCGACCGATCCAAGTACCGAACGTACGGCACCTCCGAGTTCAGCACACGTTCAGCTCTATGACGATCCCCGGGCTCCGATCCAGCAAAGCTTCGGGGATGAGTTCTGTCAGCATGACGGCGTGGTGACGATGATGATGCTCTACCGGCGCAGGGCTTCGCCTAAACTCCGCGACAATATGACCGAGGTGGAATATGGTGGAGGGGGGCACCGCACACGGCTAAGGAACGATCCGTAGATCAACTTGTGTGTCTATGGGGTGCCCTCTGCCCCAGTATATAAAGGAGTGGAGGAGGGGAGGGCCGGTCTCTCTATGGCGCTCCCTAAGGGAGTCCTACTCCCACCAGGAGTAGGATTCCCCCTTTCCTAGTCCAACTAGGAGTCCTTCCAAGTAGTAGGAGTAGGAGACAAGGAAGGGGAAGAGGGAAGAGAAGGAAGGAGGGGCGCGCCCTCCCCTAGTCCAATTCGGACTAGTCAATGGGGGGCAGCTGCCTCTCCCTCTCCCCTAAAGCCCAAAAAGGCCCATATACTTCTTCCCCCGTATTCCCGTAACTCCCCAGTACTCCGAAAAATACCCGAATCACTCGGAACCTTTCCGAACTCCGAATATAGTCGTCCAATATATCGATCTTTATGTCTCGACCATTTCGAGACTCCTCGTCATGTCTCCGATCTCATCCGGGACTCCGAACTCCTTCGGTACATCAAAACTCATAAACTCATAATATAACTATCATCGAAACCTTAAGCGTGTGGACCCTACGGGTTCGAGAACTATGTAGACATGACCTAGAACTATTCTTGGTCAATAACCAATAGCGGAATCTGGATGCTCATATTGGCTCCTACATATTCTACGAAGATCTTTATCGGTCAAGCCGCATAACAACATACGTTGTTCCCTTTGTCATCGGTATGTTACTTGCCCGAGATTCGATCGTCGGTATCCAATACCTAGTTCAATCTCGTTACCGGCAAGTCTCTTTACTCGTTACGTAATGCATCATTCCGTAACTAACTCATTAGCTACATTGCTTGCAAGGCTCATAGTGGTGTGCATTACCGAGAGGGCCCAGAGATACCTCTCCGACAATCGGAGTGACAAAACCTAATCTCGAAATAGGCCAACCCAACATTTACCTTTGGAGACACCTGTAGTACTCCTTTATAATCACCCAGTTACGTTGTGACGTTTGGTAGCACCAAAGTGTTCCTCCGTAAGCGGAGTTGCATAATCTCATAGTTACGAGGAACATGTATAAGTCATGAAGAAAGCAATAGCAATATACTAAACGATCAAGTGCTAGGCTAACGGAATGGGTCATGTCAATCACATCATTCTCCTAATGACGTGATCCCATTAATCAAATGACAACACATGTCTATGGTTAGGAAACATAACCATCTTTGATTAATGAGCAAGTCAAGTAGAGGCATACTAGTGACACTATGTTTGTCCATGTATTCACACATGTATTATATTTCCGGTTAATACAATTCTAGCATGAATAATAAACATTTATCATGAAATAAGGAAATAAATAATAACTTTATTATTGCCTCTAGGGCATATTTCCTTCACTATAACCCTAGCGTCATCGAAACTTAAGTGTGTAGACCCTACGGGTTCGGGAGACACGTAGACGTGACCGAGACAACTCTCCGGCCAATAACCAACAGCGGGATCTGGATACCCATGTTGGCTCCCACATGTTCCACGATGATCTCATCGGATGAACCACGATGTCGAGGATTCAATCAATCCCATATTCAATTCCCTTTGTCTAGCGGTATAGTACTTGCCCGAGATTCGACCGTCGGTATCCCGATACCTTGTTCAATCTCGTTACCGGCAAGTCTATTTACTCGTTCCGTAACACATCATCCCGTGATCAACCCCTTGGTCACATTGTGCACATTATGATGATGTCCTACCGAGTGGGCCCAGAGATACCTCTCCGTCACACGGAGTGAAAAATCCCAGTCTCGATTTGTGCCAACCCAACAGACACTTTCGTAGATACCCGTAGTGCACCTTTATAGCCACCCAGTTATGTTGTGACGTTTGGTACACCCAAAGCATTCCTACGGTATCCGGGAGTTGCACAATCTCATGGTCTAAGGAAATGATACTTGACCTTAGAAAAGATTTAGCATACGAACTACACGATCTTTGTGCTAGGCTTAGGATTGGGTCTTGCCCATCACATCATTCTCCTAATGATGTGATCCCGTTATCAACGACATCCAATGTCCATGGTCAGGAAACCGTAACCATCTATTGATCAACGAGCTAGTCTACTAGAGGCTTACTAGGGACATGGTGTTGTCTATGTAATAATAAACGATTATCATGAACAAGGAAATATGTAATAATAACTAATTTCTTATTGCCTCTAGGGCATATTTCCAACACCTGGTTGGGACCTCAGGTCTTAGATGTTTAGGTTTGGCTGCAATGACTGTTTGGTATTAGGCCCAGACTATCAGCGCCCCTTCATCGATTGGATAGGTGTCGTGGCAGTTGTTGCTTAGACGGTGGCTTTAATCTTGTTGTTGTATGACTTTGTAAGGTCTTGCGAGAAAAATTAATAAAGTGGTTGTATGCATCGCCCAGATGCAGAGGCCGGGGGTCATCCTCCTTTTCTAAAAAAAACTGGGGTCTCGCGTCGTCGTCCCCTATGCGGAACCATGACGTTCAGATTGGATGACATGTCAAGGAGGACGCAATGTCCCTTCCACGTCGCCAATCGGGCCCTCGGCGAAGGCCAACCCTCTTGCCTCCACCACTACCTCAAAGGCGTCGCCGTCGGCAGTGTGTCTTCGTCCAAATGCAAAGTTGAGGAGAAGGAGGTCGGTCGGGCATAGCGCAACACAAAGTTTCTTTGTAGCTCAGGCTACATGGAAGCTCTTATCCTCAATCCTCCAACCTTGCTTTGAGATCCGTACTCTTCAACTAACTTACAACAAGAAGATTTCTCTTTTTTGTTTCTCTAAAATGAAACAATATATGAACTTCAAACTTTGCAGATCAATAAACATTAGAACATCAGTGTGTGAAAAAACTTTCAGATTTTTTGATCTGATATAAATATTGAAAATGAGATTTTATTTGACTAAAAATATTATTTTAAGCATTTAAAATGCATGAAAAAATCTGAAAGTTTTTTCCCAGATTGTAGTTAGAATGTATTGTTGTTCTACAGAATTTGAAGTGTATATGTTGTGTCGTTTGAGAGAAATAAAAAAACAAATGCGTCTGCACGAATCGCGATGCAGGAATGAATGTCAAAGATAAGGGGTACCGTGTAGCCTGAGCTATAAAAAACCACACTCAGCAAATGCGGCATCCGCCAAGACCCATGTGGAGCATGCGTGGGTGCTCATGGAGGCTTGGGTCCTCGATTGGTTCAAGACCACTGGCGAGTCGGAAGCCCACCGCCGGCACTAGCTCAACATCCAGCTCCTCCAAGGTCGGCAGAGTCCGAGCGTACCATCCGTCTCCAAGAAGCCGGCGACAGGTGGTGCAATGCTATCGAGGATGCATTGAAGCGTCTGTCTGCGAGAGCGCCGCGGCCTGACATTTTTTACGAAAAGGAGGATGATCCCCGGCCTCTACATCTGGGAGATGCATACAGACATTTTATTGATTATTCTTGAGGACCTTGCAAAGTATAACTACAATATGCCTGAATTCGCCATCTTGGCAACATCTTCCGCTACTCCTATTCAAATGATGAAAGGGTGCAAGCTGGGCCACATACCCATACCTCTCACCTAAACCTAACATCTAAAGCCGGAGGCCCCGACCGAGCCATCTGCCGGGTCCGGAGCTCAAACTGGTCTGACGCACTCATATGTGTCGTCGCCGCCATCTTCCACTGATCCATCTTCAGAGCCTGGCATGGATGTCGTCATGCATGGCAGGCCTTCCGCCACTGGCTCAACGTGGGCGGTGGTCACAACGACGCGAGTGGTGCCGGCTGCCTGGGAGGCCAGGCTTACGATCGTCTACTACTATGCTTAGTTTTAGTTTATTCCCAACTTGTAAATTCCATCCGGTTTGCATGCAATGTACTCCCTCCATTCCTAAATATAAGTCTTTTTAGAGACTCTACTATAAACTACATACAAAGCAAAATGAGTTAATTTACACTCCAAAATACTCCCTCCGTCCGGAAATACTTGTCGCGGAAATGGGTATAAATGGATGCATCTAAAACTAAAATGCATCTAGATACATCCATTCCCCTGACAAGTATTTCCGGACGGAGGGAGTATATGTATATACATCCGTATGTAGTTTGTAGTGGAATATCTAAAAAGACTTATATTTAGGAACGGAAGGAGTATTAAACTTGCTAATTTTCGTTGAATTTTCGTGCAGATATTGGTGACTTTCAATTGGATGGCCTTTGCCCGGCCGGCTGTCCCCGGACATATCTGGCCGTGTCCGTGGATATTCGTGGGCGAAAATTTGATGATCTGCATTGAAGATGGCGTAGGCACCACGGATTGAAACACTTGGATGCATATGGCGTACGTACGTGTTACCTCGATCTGTCTTGGTAAAGATCTGCAGCGGGGAGTGACCGTTCGAAGCATACGGACTGGAACATTGTCAGCTAGCATGCAGTCAATAGTACCACAGCCTACGACTTTACGTGTTCTTTGGTCGTAGCAGCGTGCGGCATAATATTTCCGATTGCTTATATCCAGAGAGACTTTGGAGCACAGCAGTACACGTACGCACGTGTTCATATAACAGTCTTACTGAGCAAAAGTCGTATGCATGCATTGACCGAAAACTGTGGAAGACGAGAAATTGCAGAACCACAATAATTGATGACAGCCAAAATGCGTGAAAATCAAGGGTGGAACTGGAACGTACACTAGAAGTTTAGACTCAGGTTCAACTGCACAATTTATAATAAAAAACTGAACGATAAATCAAAATATTTGACAACACAAACAAATGGCGAAGAACCTGGAAACTTGAATTTATTTTTTTACTGTTTATTTACTTCGGAGTTTTTTTCACTGTTTATTTACAGCATTATAAACAAAACTAAAGACCAAGCAAATGATTCCTTTGACTCATACGCGCATTGTTGCACGAATGTCACTTAAAGAGCGTTTTTTACACTACACTGCACTAGTGTAAAAAACGTTCTTATATTACGGGACGGATGGAGTATTTGCACATGCAATGAGTCCAAAAGCCAACAAAATTAAAGTTTGACAAATATATAGAAGGAAATATCAACAATTATAATATTGAAAATAAATCATGAAAATATAACTAATGATGGATATATTGGTGTTACTAGCAAAAATGCCCGTGCGTTGCAACGGGTATAAAATATATCCGAGAGTTGTTGTGGTATTCGAGAGTTTATCTATCATGATGAATAATATGATCTTCCAATTAAATTTGTTGTAAGACTCATAATGATCCCCCTCATGAAGATTCTATTGTTTCCGAAAGCTCCTAATCTTCTTCTCTACTAATAAAACCTACTCCTTCAACTCGCTATAAAAAATTGGATTGTTTGTAATAAGTTGTTGATATTCAACAACCCTGCGTAAAAAGAATTATAAAAATCTAAACATTTGTTGACCCGATAGATCAACAACTACTTCTTCAATGCATAAGTAATTCCTATATCTCCCAATGCCTATTAACATTAATTTATATTTATACTTTCCCACTTTCACAATTTGATGCCCGGAAAGTAAAGAGTTTATAATGTTTGGCGCTCTTTTGTTGACACGTTGCCGCCAGTATTACACACCCTCCACGCCAACATTATCATCGGGCCTCGATGGGGATCAGTATTAAGGTACGCAGAGCTGCGGGATAGATGGTACAACGGAGGGGGAGGGGGTGCTCCTCCTCCCAGTTGTCGTGCAGGGTGAAACAGGACGCGAGCAAGATGCACCGTTGTTACACTCTCTCTGCTCTTCATCCCTTCCCTCACAGCTGTCGTGCAGGGCGAAACAAGACGCGAGCAAGATGCATCGTTGTTGCACTCTCTCTGTCTTCATCCCTCCCTCTCTCCTCGCTATCTCACCAAGATATAGATGACATCTAAAGTTGAGGAATATCTTGATGGTCAGCAAATACCGATGAGCCCTAAATTTTTTCCCACTTAAGAAATATTATTTCTTTTCAATATTTCACTCATTTTTAATCATTATATTTGATATGTATTTGTAAGATGTGGTAGGTATGAATATTAAACTATGACATCCAGCACCAAGTAATTATAATGGGTGCTCTCATCCGGAAAAAAAATTGTAATCGGTGCACATGCATAGCAATACAGCACCTTCCGGTCCCAGCACCACATGTAGCGACAATACCCACCGCCCACTTCCCACTACGTGCCCCCTTTATCCACAACATATTGCCTTCTTCTCAATCCACCTGACGCTCTCCCTTCTCTTCTTCTCTATCCAGGGCAGCAACCCCATCTGTGAGGAACACAACCAGAGGATGGATTGCGTTTTGGAGCTCCCTCTACTGTCGCTCGATCTGGCCTCCCTTGCTCAGTTGCCGCCCCGTGCCCCGGATCTGGCCACAGCAGGCCTCGCCCCGACCAACAGCATCGGATCCATCCCTTCCCTCCTCCTGTGTCCTCCACATGCAGGGACCGTGGCGCCAGATCGAGGTAAGGGCCCTGCCTCCTCCAACCGCGCGCAAGCAGGCCAAGGCCGACGCCCCCCCTCTCATCCTCTCTCCCCCTTCTCTCTCTAATCTCTCTCACGTTTTCTTCAGGGAGCCTGCCACTGAAGAATGAACTCATCTGTACAAAGGCCATTGTATCTGAAATTAGCTAAAGGACCGCGGCTTGAATACTCAAAAGCATAGGGTATTTTCTGTAAGAACAAAACATTTTCTTAGAGAGCACATAAAATAGGACTGCGGGTTTGAATACCTGAAACAATAGGGACTTTTTTACAAAAGCGCCGACGACGTACGACCAGAAACCCTCGGTGCTTTATTATTAGGTAGAGATAGAGATAGAGATAGAGATAGAGATAGAGATAGAGAGGTAGAGATAGAGAGGTAGAGAGGTAGAGATAGAGATAGAGAGGTAGAGATAGAGATAGAGATAGAGATAGAGATAGAGATAAAGATGTATATTTATATTTTTGTATATATGTTTGGCCAAACAAAAAAGGTATTGACTTTTTGACTCAATTTATACGGCATATATTTCGGGATGGAGGGAGTACCGAGATGCAACGCTGCAGCAGACTTTTCTAAAGAAAAAAAGCTGCAGCAGCATTCAACGTAGGAAAAGTAGCCAGCGTGGGCTAAACGTTGCTAAATCATGGAATCCTGATCATAGATATAGTTCTGGCAGCGACGCACACACAAATATATATGCGAGCCATTCCTTTCCAGCATTCAACTATAATCTGGTTCCTGCAACAAAGCTTTAATCCGGAGGTGAGGTTAGTCCTGCTCCAAGAAGCTGACAATGGCGTCCATGTTGACGGTGCATATGAATCAAGGACAAGGGGAAACAAGCTATGCTCGCAATTCCTTTGTTCAGGTATATATATTTTGCCCTCCAGATTAACTCACTATGCTGTTTGCACCTAGCTTCCGTCGATAATTCCGTCAAGAATTTCTTCACACACGGTTGGCAACATTCTATTTAAAGAAGAATGAGAACATTATAAAGACCACATTTGATAAAGAACACTGCACCTCGATTACAGAATGGCGAGCAGAAGAGGATGAAGCCCCTGATAGAAGCGGCCGTCGTTGATTTATGCCCCGGCACTAGCACCTTGTTGCCCACAAAGATGGTGATTGCGGACCTGGGCTGCTCCTCTGGTCCAAATGCGACAGCGCTAGTTTCGATCGCCGTCGAGGCCATCCACAATCACTGTCACCAGTTCCTACAGCCACCTCCTGAAGTGTCTGTGCTTCTCAACGACCTGCCTAACAACGACTTCAACATGGTGGTGAAGAACCTGGTCACGCTACGTCGAAGCAGCAACGATACCATTGTTATGACCGGTGTCTTGCCGGGGTCGTTTTACGAGAGGCTCTTCACTAGTGGTTCCTTGGATCTTGTCTTCTCATCCAACAGCCTGCATTGGCTCTCCAAGGTGTGCGTTTAAAACTGCTCGTTGGATTGATCCATTGCTTTTCTAGTTGGTTTTGTAAGCAAACCCTCATCTCTACAGGCTCCTGAAGATCTAACAAGGAACCAGATCCCGGCGTATGACATTGATGAGCATACAAGGCTTGAAAGGCGTCCTATGGTCCTTCAGGCTTATGCACAACAGTTCAGAAAAGATTTTACACGTTTCCTTGAGCTGAGGGCCAAAGAAATGATCCCAGGAGGCCGGATGGTTGTTTCCCTTGTAGGGAGGGATTCTGATGTAGTCACCCCCGAATTCTCTCACCTCTGCGAATTCGTAGCTCAGATTCTAAGCGTCATGGTCTCAGAGGTACAATATTTTCTAGCATTGCATTTTTATAATTTAATAACAAACGCCGAGTATTTGACCTCAAATCTTTTGGTATGCTTTTGACAGGGTGTAATTGACAAAGCAAAGTTTGACTCTTTCTATTTGCCTGTGTATGAACCTTCCAACAAAGAGCTGAGGGAGATCATCCAAGATGAAGGTTCGTTTTCAATCACTGAGATGCAGGCGAACAATCCTTTTGTCGGTCTGGACAGCACACTTGTGGTCCCAAGCAGGTTTGCTAGTGTGACCAGAGCCATATTTGAGCCGATTATAGTCCAGCATTTTGGAGAAGTCATGGATGAATTTGTGAGGACCTTGGAGCGACGCTGGAGCAGGGAAGGCAGCTTGCAAGAGGAACATACCAAAAGCTCACGACCAATGCTGGCGGTATCCCTCAAGAAGGCATGACCAGGCACACCGTTTACTCTAGTTCTTTGTGGCAGCGCCATGAAGACAGAGAGTTCGATGTCCTCACATAATCGTTTAAATCTTACGAGTTTATGTTAGTGTGTCTTTCTTTTGCAAATTTTATCTTATTGTGTTGTGTTGCTGTTGTTGGTTTGATCTGTGTGGAGTTGGAATCTTTCCACGACATTTTGGTGAAGTTTTTGTGATTCAGCTACCTGCACTTCTAGGGGGTCATCCCCGGCCCAAGCACAATCATCGCTCACGGCTTCCCATCTTTTTGGATTGCTGGCTCAAGGGCCTTTCAGGCACCTTTATTGGCAATTGAGTCCGTGCATGTGAAATGAGTAGCCGTAGCGTTGCTCCGATCCAATTGCAGTCTCTTCACTGAAGTCAAGGCGGCATTTCATCTTGCAAAGACTGATACCATGGAGAAAATGTTTTCAAAAGATTTTATTGTAATTCTAAGTTGTGAGAGCTACTTAATTTGTAATTTCTTGAATCTTGGATGCAAAGCAATGTACCTGTGATGGTTTTGACAATAAATAAAGTTACATGTGTTTTTCTAAAAAAAAACTAAGTTAACCGATGTGTCTCCCTGCTTGCTTGATTTCTTCAAAATACACTGCATCTGATGAGAACCTCTAGTTGCCTTGCCTGTGGCATCCTAGTGGTTGGTATGTTAACCTTATTACGCCTTAACAGGTTTCAAAGTAGGTGTGCCGCAAGCACAAGTGCAACAAGTGGTGTGCAATTAAGTTGGAAGAGGCCTGGAGGTAACTTTCAGGCCAGTCTTTGATGTGGCAGCGTCTTCCTGGGTCCTTCAGTCCAAGCGCATCAATGGGGATCCTGCTTCTAGCTTTGATTCTTATCTGTTGTCTCTAGCTTGACAACTAAAGGCATGAACGGTTTTCTACTGCTGTTGCCACCATTTTGGTTCTGCGTGCGTGATAGCGGGGCTCAACTATGTGCTTGGTTTATTCCATCTAAAGATGAAGTGTGTTGGGTGTTCCCTTGTTCTAGCTTTTTCGGCCCTTTTTATCACCGTTGAGTGTTGACTGTGTGTGACATCGTGGCAGCATACCACGGATTGACAGGCAATCAGCTGCTTTGATATTGGAATGCCAAATGTTTGGGAAACCTACTGGTTGGCTGCTAAATTTGGCAACCTTCAAAAGAGTTGTCCATTCTTTTTGGTAAATTTCAGTATTGCCGAATATTGGCTTGTGTAAAAACATTAGCTAACAAATTTTTGGCGGGTGCTTGGCGTCATCCGGCTGTAGGGGCTAAAAAAAATTTGGCGGGTGCTTGTCGTACCAGGGTCGTTTTACGAGAGGTTCTTCACTAGTGGTTCCTTGCATCTTGTCTGCTCGTCCAACAGTCTGCATTGGCTCTCAAAGGTGTGAGTTTAAAACTGCTCGTTGAATTGATCCATTGCTTTTCATGTTGATTCTGTAAGCAAAACCTTATCTCTACAGGCTCCTGAAGATCTAACAAGGAACCAGATCCCGGCGTATGACATTGATGAGCACACTAGGCTTGAAAGGCACCCTATGGTCATTGAGGCTTATGCACAACAGTTCAGGAAGGACTTCAGAAGTTTCTTGAAGTTCAGAGCCAAAGAATTGATCCCAGGAGGCCGGATGGTCGTCTCCCTTGTAGGGAGGGACTCCGGTGTAATTGCCCCCAAATTCTCTCACATGTGGGAATTCATAGCTCAGATTCTAAGCGCAATGGTCTCAGAGGTACATTTTCATTATTTTTCTTCTAGTATAGTAATATTATTTATAATTTGTTAACACACGTGAGTATTTGACCTCCAAATCTTTTGGTATGCTTTTGACAGGGTGTGATCGACAAAGCGAAGTTTGATTCTTTCTACGTGCCGTTCTATGAACCTTCCGACAAAGAGCTGAGGAAGATCATTCAAGATGAGGGCTCCTTCTCAATCAGTGAGATGCGGGTGCACGGCCCTCAAAGCGGGGTCGACAGCGCACTCATGGTACCAAGCAGGTTTGTGAATGCGACGAGAGCCGTATTTGAGCCAATTATAGTCCTGCATTTTGGAGAAGTCATGGATGAATTCGTGAGGACCTTGGAGCGGCGCTGGAGTGTGGAGGGCATGATGCAAGACGACTTTGCCAGAAGCCCACGACCGAGGGTGGCCGTATCCCTCAAGAAGGCATGACCTGCAGGTAACCGGTGTGAGTCCCTGATTTCTTCAGAATACAACGAATTTGATGAGAACCGCTTGTTGTCGCGTTGAAATGGTTGGTATGGTGAACATTACACCTTGATAGGTTGGGCAGGTCTGTTCAACTATATACTTTGTTTCTCTATCTAAAGATGAAGCACGGCGTTTAGTTTTTCTGTTCCTGTTTCTGTTACGTACTGTCGAAGATCAAGAAAAACTATTCTGTTTGCTACTGTCGTCCGCATATGGCGGATTGGCAGGCTGCCTGGTTTGAAACCGAATTGGCTCCCCAAATGTTGGGCACCGAAAATCCAAAATTACAGTGCTCTGGTTGTTTTGATATAACCGGATTTTGGCTTGCAAAAGCATTAGTGTTTTTGTTGCTGCATACCAAATACTTATTGCCCTAAAATTCTAGGGCAACAAATTCAGCCTGAGGCTTCTGTTATGTCTGTTTGGGTAAGATGTGTGATGAGATTGAAGCAGTTACAAAATCAATACGATCCTTCCTTCAGCGATGGGAGCACCATGAGCACGCTCAGGAGCACCAGACCATGAACAAAAATGAACTGCAACAGAGCATTTTTCAATTGAAAGTTGAGTATCATGCAATCATTCTATTTAACTTTTTTTAGCACTACATTCTATTTAACTTCTTTTTTTTAGAATCGTCATTCTATTTAACTTTTTTTAGAAACACTTATAACTTTATTCATACTCATAAGAGTTACAGGCACACTGATTTGGACCTAAGATCCAAGAAAATACAAACTAACTTCTATGACTAAAAATTACAATGAAATCTCTTGAAAACACCTTATTTGCGGTATCAATCTTTGCTCGAAAAAACACTGCAAAGACTTCTCAACGTAGTGGACTGATATTGCTTAGCTAATGAGGCAATATGGAGAATCAAACTCGCGCCGCTACATCTGAATTGCTTAGCTAATCACTAGAGCTTCTGAACGTAGTGGAATGATATCAATGCCAAATGGTTTAGAACTAATGTAGACGCGCTATTTATTTCTCAGTCATTTACTATATCGCTTAGTTTTTTTTAGTTAATTAGAAACAATTTGAAAAAAAGTTTTATTTATGAAAAAAGTTAACAAAATTTAAAAAAGTTCATCGATTTTCAAAAAAGAAGTTCAGCAATTTGAAAAAATGATCATCGATTTCAAAAAGAAAGTTCACTTTCGAAAACATTTCATCATTTTTGAAAAAATATCATCCAGTTTGAAAAAAAGTTTATCAATTTGGAAAAATATCAATTTTCAAAAAGTTCATCAATTTTGAAAAAAAGTTCATCGATTCGAAATAAAGTTCATCGACTTTGAAAAAAAAGTTCACCCATTTTTCTTAAAAAAAATCATCGATTCGCCAAAGTTAATCAAAACTTGAAAAAGAAAATAAAGAAAAGAGGAAAAAAGGAAAAAATATTTAGAAAAGAAAGAGAAAAGGAAATAAAAAACTAAAAAAACCGGTTCACAAAAAACTCAAAAACTTAAAAAGTAGAGAAAACGGCTACAGAAAGTACAAACGAAGAAAATGATATAGATTATCACAACCTGTAGTCAGCCCTTCTTGGTTAGTGCGTGTTCACGCTTAAGCTGCAGTTCGCGTGTTTGATTCTCTCTCGCGCACAATTTTTGCATATTCAAACGAGAAAAAAGAGTGAAATGGGCCTGCCCAACGCGTGAAGGGAGTGTGTGCTGGCTTGCCCAATGACCTATAACCGGTGCTTGCAAAGCCAAATAGGAAACGCTTATATCTCGCATATAGCGTGTCATGCTTCAGACTTGCTTAAGGGGCGAGCAAGATGGAGCGGCACACATGTGCGGGACGCCAGAGCCCCTTTTTCTTTCTTTTTTTACATTTTCTGTTTTGTTTTTTGCTTTATTTTCATAACTTTTTTATACTTTAAAACATTCTAAGTATATATATTACTAAGAACACTCTACAAATGTTTTTTGAAAAATGTTGAACAAGTATTTGAAAAATGTTAATCAATTATTCGGACAATGTGAACGTGTATAGAAACGTTTTTTATCATCAATTAATAAATGATAAACTTTTTAATCATGTATATAAAAATGTTAATCAAGCACTTGAAAAAAATGTTGAACAAGTATTAAAAAAATGTAATCAAGCCTTTGGGAAAGGTTAACTATCTGTAGAAAAAATGATGTGCATCTATTAAAAAAATGATGAAATCTTTTATCATGTACTTCCTCCGTTCTTAAATATAAGTCTTTTTAGAGATTTTGCAATATGGACTACATATGGACTAAAATAAGTGAATCTACACTCTAAACTACGTCTATATACAACCGTATGTAGTTAATATTGAGATCTCTATAAAGACTTATATTTAGGAACCGAGGGAGTATATAAAAATGGTAATCAAGCATTTAAAAAAAATTTGAACAAGTGTTTGACAAATGTTAATCAAGTGTTTGCAAAATGTTAAATGTGTATAGAAAAAAATGTTGACCATGTACTCTAAAAATGTAAATCTTTTTATTTGAAAACTGTTAATCAGGCATTTTAAAAATATAAAAAATGTATAGAAAAATGTTGACCATGTATTAAAAAATGTTAATGTTGTACTTGAAAAATGTTTAAAAATGTGTGTACAAAAAATGTTGACAATATATTAAAAAATGTTAAATTTTTATTTGGAAAAGTGTTAAACGTGTAATAAAAAAATGTTGTTGACATATAAACAAAATGTAGAATGGAAACCAAGAGAAACAAAGAATACGAAAAAATGAAAACCCTTCCTAAAAAATATTTCACTATTCAGTATTTTTGGTGAACCCAATGGTCATATTTTCACCCTTCCTAAATACAGTCACCGGGATAAAACCTAGAGCCAAGTTGTTATACTGTAGAAGTAATTTGGATTATGTTTGAAATGCTTTGTACTTCCGGTAAACTTTCATTAATAGATCTGGATCCTTTTCACCAAAAAAAAAAGATGCAATTTGCTCTTTATGTATTGGCGTGCAGCTAATGCAAAGCAGCTAGATGGAATAAGCATCTCCCAGCTGGTCCCTAGAAAAACATTTTCCTGTTAGCTAGCCATGTCTTGCTTGGTCACACAAATCAGGCACCGCCGTCATGTTCACACAAGCGTACCTTTCGGCATGACAAGGCACCACATCAGCTTTGGGGCGCCGATGACGCATAGTCGTATTTCAAGGGGGTTTTCTACCTGTCGAGAAAAAAGTTTGCATTACAAATGGATTGTTAGTAGTTACAGCCCAATGTGTAGGTATGTACGTACTATGTAGGAAAAGAAGCAGCAGCAATGTGAATGATAAGCTGAACTAACAAAGAAGGCCAAATAGAGTAGCATAGATCCCATGCGTGCACAACTGAAAAGATGAACATTGGTTGGTTGATGCCTGCTAAGCTGCCACCATACAAGCTTGGTACAAAGGCAAGGGAACAAATACTTAAACAAGACTAGCAGTCGACTGCAAAGCTGCAGATTCCTGGAAAACATCATGCCAAAGCCAAGGCACCGTGATGCCATGCATATGCATATACATATATGTTATATGTACATCCACCCACCCAGATATATAAACTAGCCAAGAGCTCAACGTGGAACCACAGCTTCACATCGCCGCCTCAAGGCGTCTAGCTTCTTCATGCTCCAGTTCCAGTTCCACCGTCAAATATGGCCCAGCAAGAGATCAAACAAGTAGCAGCATCTCAGACCCACAATCCAGGGGAGCCGGATAAGCCGCCCGGGGCCGGGGGCAACAAGCAGCCTCCTTCAATGGAGTCGGGTCAGCAGCAACCTCTGCCCAACTCCAACCCGCCCAGGGCAACTTCAATGGAGTACCAGCTCAAGGAGTACCTTCTGCTGCTGGCCACCTTGGTGGCGACAGTGACGTACGCGGCGGGGCTTAACCTGCCGGGGGGAGTCTGGCAGGAGGACACGCATGGCGGACCACACATCGCAGGTAAACACGACGTTCGCGACTTGGTGTAAATCTTTTCTTGGTATCAGCATAAGGTCGACTTCCCATGTGCTTACTTATATATCCGGGCTCTTGCGGCATCACTACTTGTAGGTGACCCCATCCTCCCTGACACGCACTACCGCCGGTACCTGGCCTTCTACTACTGCAACGCGACGGCGTTCGTTGCGTCTCTTGTGGCGTGCCTCCTCCTCGTCTTCCTCGACGAGGAGGAGACGATCTGGGCCACCGTCCTGCGGGCGGTCATGGTGCTCGACCTGTTCGGCCTCATGGGGGCCTATGCCGCCGGGAGCTGCCGGGACCCGTTCACCACCATCTACTCCTCGCTGCTGGTCTCGGCCGTCTTTGCCTACATCACGCGCATCTTCGTCATCTACGCCTTCCGGCGGATGCGGGTGAGGGTGCTGACCAAGAGAACGCAAGGCAAGGGTGACCCCAAGAAGCAACATGTGGAGGAGCACGATGCCAAGGGTTCCCATGAACAGCAAGACAAGGAGGAGGTGCAGGGTGACCTCGAGAAGCAAAACAAGGAGAAGGAGCACGATGCCAACAGGCGCGCCGAGGAGCACGATGTACTCATGCTTCTAGCGACCTTCGTCGTCGCCATCACGTATGTGGCCGGGCTGGGCCCGCCCGGCGGGTTCTGGGGCAGCACCCAGGACGGACACCGCGTGAGCGACCCGGTCATGCAGGAGCACTACTCCGCCCGATACCAGGCCTTCTTCGTGTGCAACACCACCGCCTTCGTCGCTTCTCTCCTCATCATCGTACTGCTCATGAACAAGGAGCTCAGCGAGGCTATGACCGAAGCCAACAAGGCTATCACCAGAGCCAACAAGGCTTTCTCTGGAGAGATCTTCTCTAAAAGTTTCGTCGCGCTCTACGGGTTCATCGCCCTGGCACTCACCGGACTCGTGGGGGCCTATGCTGCAGGAAGCTGCAGGGAGCCTGATGCTACCATCTATGTGGTTTGCCTGGCTGGCGCGGTTCTTGCATACATATTTCTACAGGTGGTTATTCCTAGAGCCATGGGGGAGTATTGGGTCTATAATCCTTCAGGATGGCTCATGAAAATATATGGCATGTTGAACAGGTATATGAGCACGTATTTTTTTGTTATTTCTAGCTTCCTCGGCAAATTATCATTGACACACATAATTCAATTCTTGGATACAAGTAATTTTAACTTTATATCCACATATGCAACTACCAGCAGGGGCAGTGGTGCGCAACAAGATGATAAATTATTGGAAAAGAATCGCTCTCTTGTCATGTTGCTTGCTACTCTCGTGGTGAGCATCACTTACTCAGCAGGACTGGATCCACCTGGCGGCCTCTGGCCAGATGACCGGGATGGGCACAAGGGCGGCGACCCGGTACTCCTCACAACCCATCCCACTCGGTACAAGGTGTTCTTCTATAGCAACTCAGCCGCCTTTGTGACATCCTTGGTGGTCATCATAATGGTCCGGTGTCAATTTCTACTCCGGCGCCATATATTGCATGCAGCCATGATACTGGATTTGTTTGGCCTCATTACTGCATACTCCGCAGGGAGCGGCAGAGATTTAGCCACATCCATATATGTTGTCGCCCTGGCAGGTGCCGTCCTTGTGTATGTGGTGATTCATATAGTGTTCTTCACACTAGAAGATAACATCGATCACCAAGACGCCGATAAGTTGGATAAGAGGCGTGACATGCTGCTGCTACTTGCCATCTTGGCTGCAACACTGACTTACCAAGCTGGGCTCACCCCACCAGGTGGCTTCTGGTCAGCCGATGACAAGTTTGGTCATCATGCGGGGTTTCCGGTCTTCCTTGATAACTACCCACGCCGTTACAGTGCATTCTTCTACTGCAATGCAGCAAGCTTCATGGCATCTGTGACTCTCATAGTTCTTCTGGTGAACCCCACCCTATACAAGCCGGGCATAAGGTGTTATGCACTCTATGTGTGCACGGTGGTGGGCATGTTTGGACTCATGGGTGCCTATGCTGCTGGAAGCTCCCGCCATCTGCGAACCTCCATCTATGTGTTCATTTTAGTTGCTGCAGTGCTTGCATTCTTGACCATCCAGGTGGTCATAAGTTATAAAGGGAGGCCCACGTCTGCTTCAGTAAAAGTGTCCTCTGGGCAAGAAGGCAGCAGCAGTGAGTCTTCCGGGAAAGTGGCCACTGCCAGCCACACAGACACAGAAACAGAAGTAAAGAACCTTCGTGAGTACTTGATGCCGATAGGAGTCTTGGCTGCGAGTGTAACATATCAGACTGGCCTGAAACCACCAGGTGGCCTCTGGCAGGACAACAACAACGGGCATACTGCAGGCAACTCGATCCTCCATGACATCGACAGAGGCCGGTACCGTGCTTTCTTCTATAGCAACTCCACTTCGTTCATGGCTTCTATCGTCATCATTGTGTTGCTACTTCCATGGAACCGCCTCAAGTTGCCACTGCTGCCAATGTATGCAGCCATTTGGCTAGACATGCTAGGCCTTCTTGTGGCCTATGCAGCTGGCAGCACTAGGGAATGGGAGACGTCCAGTCTTGTGATCGCTCTCGTCGTTCCTGTGCTGGCCTACATTGCAGCCTATGCAGCAGTGTTGTTGTTCCCCAACAAGTGCCCATGTGGCAACAGCCAGACCAACAGAGATTCCGCATGAAGCACCAAACGATGAAGAAAAAGTTTGGGCGTGAAATGATTTTTTATCTTGTTTCCAGTTTTATTCAACTGCAAATAATGTGTGTGTGTTTCAGGATATTCAGTTTTTTATTCACATGTACTTTACATATGATATATATACCAAGTTCTTGTGTACAACTATTGAGTATTGACATGTTCTCAAACAATAAAAATGCTAGTGCAGAGCTTTCATCTCAAGCAATCTCATTGGTCTAGGCAATGATGGTGCCTTATGGCCTTCTGTTGCAATTGCTAGCATTCTGCTCTTTACCGGCATTACTTGCCTCACTCTGTCTGCTTCATTTGGTCAAACTCTTGTTCTTTGTTCAATTTATTTCAGCATGACCTCCTGTCTCCTACCGCTCGGTAATAAAAAATGAAGTTCATCTCTTAGTTGGCCTCAACATAAGCACACATCCAATGTGGTTACCACCTGCTTCTGATTTAGCACCAACGTTGGCAAACTAAGAGATGAACTTCATAAGCACCAATCTTGTCCCAACCCTCCCAGTTCAAGTGGCGAGCAAGACGATGAGCTGCAAACTTGCTTTTGCAGTTGTGCCCGACATAACCACATTGGTGCTACTTCAGGTAAGAGATGGTTCACAAAAGAAGTGAATTTCATTACCTTGTAGTAGCCAATGAGCATGATGTACATGGGCGGTGAAAGAGTTAACATACTCCGGCTGCATATCCCGGAAGGATGGGCTGAACATCCTGGACGGAGACATACAACCGGTGTGCCATCCAGCAGCAGTTGTGCACGCAAGGTTTTTCGGGAGCCCAAGAGAGGAGGGTGTGGTGGTGGCGCAAGAGAAGAAGGACAATGGAAGGGATCGTGGGTCGGGTCTGGATGTGGGCTTCAAGCCGTTATAATTAAGTGACCACACTACCCTTAGCGTTAACTACCCAATTGTGCCTTGAGGTTTATGCAAAGAAAAGTTTTTTTAGCCTTGTGCAAAGAAAAGTTGGAAGAGCTTCGAAACACTCCATTTTGGTGTGCGGGAGAAGCATTCCTTGTTGTTTAGCCTTGTACCGTATGTTGCAAGTGGTAAAGGGTGGTACTCCTGCTTGGGAACCACTATCAGATTCCGGCCTTGGTGCTTAAGGAGATTTTGGGAGTTCAGATCCGCTTGACTGCCCATGAGGATGGATGATCTAGCGGTGCCAAGGTAACGGAGGGCAATGACTTTTCAAACTCAAGTACTGGATGACTTCTCGGGTCTAAACAAAGTACAGAATGGCTTTACAGGCTCCCCCGGTTTCACAAAGTGATGATTTGGGCATTGGCATGGCCTTCAAAATTTAACTCTAACCAATAATTTCTACTACAGTTTATCCATGAAACCCCCAAAATTGTAATATTCTGAAAAAAATTCTGAGGCAACCATTTTGAAAACAAGAATGGCAATTACTCCCTCTGTAAAGAAATATAAGAGCGTTTAGATAACTAAGTAGTGATCTAAACGATCTTATATTTCTTTACGGAGGGAGTTCAAGTTTTTTAAATGACTCAAGGTATGTCCAAACGTCGACTATTTGTAAACTGGAGGGAACTAGGTGTTTTTCAGGTTTTAGATAGTGTTGCATGAGTTCATAGAGAGCCAAGATCTCCATTATGCAGATTTTTAGAAGATTGAAAATTCAGAAAGAGAGGATAATAATCAGCAGACTCTCATATTGCAAGTTACGTCAAAATAGAGAATGCTGGTGGGCAATTAAAATTAGGAAGTATCATCCTTACATTCTATTTGAAGGGTCAAAGGAGAACTCCTTATCCTTATGCTGATATGCTCTGTGCTCATGATGATCCTCGTTGATCGACTGGAATTTGAGGATCTTTTGAACGCTTGCGAGATGTTTCACCTCCTTGGATGGTCCTTTCTTACAACTGCTGCCTAGCTTATCCTTATTTACTTTGAGAGGTACAGTCCGATCATGAACTGGTTTTGATGGAGCATCTGAGAAGGAACACATTGAAACAGCAAATGAATGCACTGAAAAAATCACATTAGGGTGCACGGAAGGAGTAATGTGCTCCTAATGAATGGCAAAGTTAGCCTGCCTTTCTGACAAGTTCAATAAGTACATATTTCTAGTTCAAATATATCCTCAGTAAAGGGATTCAAGAATGGGGGTTGTGTGCAAACAAGACCATTTCATATTAAACACTTACCGAAGAAAGAGGAGCAGAGGTATGTTATCAGTGCAAACACTTACCACTTTCCGAAAATAAATAATATGTGCCGACCGTTTCTTCATACTCTCCAATCTGTCATTAAACAAGGTCTCAGCAATCAGCTCACTCAGCAGGTAGGTTAACGATTGGAAGCCCTTCAGTACAAATTTTCCACAGCAGAAGTAATCACAATGGAAGGAAAACCAATGAAGTTAACTGGTACAGGTAAATATCATTCAAACGCAATGGTTTTTAGTGCTAAAGCAGTCACAAATAATTTATGGAATTCAAATGTGGCCTGGTTCTATCTACTCCTCAAGAACTTAAACAGAAAGAGAAAAAATAGTGTTCAGAAATTTTTTTCTTCATGAGGAGTACTCTAGAGAGCCTCCTATAAAAAATGCTCCAACATTTCTAGATAAATGGGTGTATCCAAATAGCAATTTAGCATAACAACTCCAAGTGAACTTCTAAAAGTCATACATTAGCTTATATTTGTACACACAAAGGAAGTACATCATTACCAACACATTGACACTCCACATCTAGAGGTATGGCAAACATAGAACATCACTGCTAAAAGTTCAATAAGATAAACTTCAAACAGCCAATCAATATGAATACTCACCATCTTCACACAGCCACCTACTATCAAGTTAGGGGTCAATGTATCCAAACCCTGAAAAACATATTGAAAAGAACTTAGTGGACTAGCCAACCACTAAATATCTCACAAAGATAACATTGACTTCTTCGCATCAAGAAATTGTGATACCAGTCTAGTAGTCTGTACACAGTAGGGTGCTGAAAATCTAAATAAGCAGGAGACATGCTGAAAACTAACCATGTCCCAACATGATTACAGCCCAGATTTTGCCACAAAATCTGCTGAAGAGACAGATACATCGTGAACAGCATTTTGTATCTGATGATGGTAACCCTTGACAGTGTCAACCTAAAAAACAAATCTGAAGGAGATTTTGGCCAAATAAAAGAAAGGCATCTAGTCCCTTGATGTAATAATATGAGTAGGCATTAGCACACCAGCGCTGGTGTAGTCAGCACATAGCCTGCTGCTTCATCTTCATGTTAAACACGGAAAACAAATGTTGTGGAACTATACTCGCCATTTAAACATTTCTGATATAATCAAATCTAAACTCATCCTTGGTATCAATAGCATAGAGGTAGCAAAAGTGCCTCAGGAAACATTCACAACAGAGACAAATATCCTTTTGTACTAGTATAATTAAGCTGCAGAAACAGAGAAGAAGCAACTTACAGAGAGTATATAAGGGGCATCTGGTTGAATGTTGGAATGGAGACAACCATCCAACTCTAGCAAGACATACTCTTCTTCCTCTTCCTCTTCCTGTTCCTCTTGTCCAATTTGCTTGTCTGTCTCGTGTTCAGTTGCCATCTCCAACAAGAATGTGCACTCACAGGGCAGTAAAAGTATAAAACCAGCACTTGAGACTTGACCAACCTCGCCTGCAGAGCCCAAAAGCAGGGGATGAATGCAGCACAAGGTACAACAACCTATAAATTGGCTGAGTAGACAACGTTAGCATACTCCCTATTCAAGAGGATTAAATCCAGAATCAGTCGATCTCTGAAATTCCTCCCCCTGCCATCCGTTGCGGCGTACCCAGCTCCTGCTCGCCGTCACCGGCCTACCGACCCTGCATCCCCGCCCACCGCTACAGCGCCCCGCCTGCCGCCGCCGGCTAGTGCCCTGGGAAGGCAGAGAGCGCGACGCCGCGCACCCGCCGGCCGCCGCGGGCGCGTGCCGTACTGTACCAGCACGCCCGGGATCCCGTCGCTTCCTCCCCGCACGCGCGCGCCTGCTGGAAGCCGCCGTAGGGTTTTTTTTTTTTTAGAAATGACGCCGCCGTAGGTAGAGGGACAGTGAGGAATAGCCACGGAAACGACGGAAGAAAGGTAGTGGGCTTTCCAAGGTCCTTCACTAAAGGCCTCCTGGACTTCTTAGCAAATGGGCTGGAAGCCCCCAGGCCAGTCACTCACACCAAGAAGAGTGCCAGCTAGATGCAAAAAAAAAAAAAGAGTGCCAGCTCTCTCTCTCTCTCTTCCGTGCAAGAGGGCCCTCTCTTTTTCCAAATATAAATGATAAAAAAACCATTCATGAAACTCATGTAGGAGCAAGTCGTTTAATCAAGTCAGATGAGAAGGCAAATACACAAATTGCAGATGCAGATACGTCATGCACGTCCATGACAGTGACCATGCTATGGTACCAACCAGGGGTGAATCTACTGGGAGGGGGGGGGGCTGGGGGCCACTGCTATACCAATCCCTTGCTTGCTTGGTACCATGTCGGTGAATTTGGGACATTTAGTGACAAGTCCATGGTGATGATGTAAACAAGAGAACACACGAAGACCTCCTTGTTTGACAACGGATGGTAACAAATCCTAGAATAGCTCGCAGTGTCACGCCCCATGGCAACATCGCCTCCTACGATATGTACATGGTGGCTTGGTGCTTGCAAGAAGAGGAGGGGTGGATCGAGAATGGGAGATGCGATGTGGGAGAACTGACACTCCTAGTGGTCCTTGAGTGATTGAAACCCCATGAGATTCTTCGGTTAGCAAATGGAATAGCTGCACTTATTACAAGCACTAACGATATTCCGTTGATTTTATAATTTTCCCTTATCAATCTACAAACTGTAGACCACCTTGTAATAGTTAATCCATCTTGTGCGAACAAATGTTTACTGTCTCAGTTGATTGCTTTTAAATGATTAGTATATTTCTAAACCAATGTTTAACATCTTGTAATTACTTGGACGCAGCGGTTCGGTGCTCGAGCTCAGCTGCACCCGAAATCGTTGGCGTTGGCTCAGGTCTCGTGATTCGGAAAACACGCACGGCATATCTGCGCAAAAGCAGCCGAAAAAGAGGATACAGCGCCGATACGGCCTAAAACAGTGCGCAAGAGTGGGCCCAAAACGTATGGCTGGACGTCCGTCCGCGCGTCGATTTTCCTGGGCCGCGGACCAGAACGTTTACTTTTTTTGCCGAGCCGTGAAACAGTTCGCCAGTACGTGACGGCCGTCCGCGGCACCACCAGTCCACCATACCCAAACCCTTGACTAGGTCGTTCTCGAAGCCTGCCGCCGCCGCCGCCGCGGAAGGCTTGCCCAAATCCAGCGGGAAACGGCGAGCTGCGGTAGCGCTGGCCGGTGAGCGATGGAAGATGCTGGGCTCGACTTCCTGCTTGATGTCGTGGACAGGTAATTGAATCCTGCCCGATTGGAGATCTAGCGAATTGAGGGATTTGTGTGCCCCAAGGACACATTGGACGACTGACGGTCAGTCCGGCGCCCCTTGCTGGCCTAACTTGCAGGTTTCCGCTCCGTGAAGGGTTCGCGGGTAGTTTAGATCATCCAGATCCGGTCCATCTGGCGGTGCTCCGCGAGTTGATGTCGCCCCTACTGCTCAGGTGGACTCAAATGCCGGCTCAGGTTGCGGGCAAAATAGTGGGTGCGCAGTCGTGAGGGAGCTGCAGGCAATCAATCCACTGGCGACACCAATCTTTTCCGGCAAGGTCTGCTCAATCGACGGACAGGGTGAACCCTGAGGCTCCGGGTTGGACAAAAAGGTACGCCCTGCATCCTTGCTTTGTTAGGCTGTTTTTTTTTTTTTTTTTTTGCAAATCTTGTGATGGTTTCCTCCAGTTCTACGAGCTATGTGGTGTGCTAGTTAGTTGTTTTAATGATTGTAGAACGAAAACAAAATGGAACTGCTAGTTTATTTTAGCTATTGTTGTGATACATATGTAGGCTTAGTTCAGCCGGCACATCAAAATTACTGCTGTTCCCCAAATTTGAGGGTGCATAATTAGATGGGTGTTGTTTTGTGAATTCAGGTTACATCTTGTTAGTGTGCAGCGTGTGCTGAACTAGTCATGTGCAATCTGCGTGGTTCAGTGTATTTGTCGTTGCTTCTCAGATGAGCAAGTGATGATAGCTGTTAGAGTTGGCATCATCGTGAAAAGACCTGCACTGCATTGAAGGGACACTTGCATTGAGCAAAACTGCACTATTAGGTGCCTGCCTAGTTCAGGAGACATTCAAGAGTTCAGGAGGCATTCAAAAGTTCAGGAGACATTCAAGAGTTCAGGAGGCATTCAAAAGTTCAGGAGACAATCATTGAGCAAAACTGTACTTAAGGGTTAAGAAACTATTTTCGTACATCGGTTGTGGCATGTAACTTGTTTTTTCTTCTGTATCCCACACATCTCTAATTTTGTCTGTCCTTTTATTTCCTTCGCATTGTGTATTTGGCATTGGTAAATCTGTAACAGGAATTCCTAATAGTTCATCCTTGTTGTAGTTCTGAACTTACTAAACTACAAGACTATGAAGAGCCGAGGGACACGGAGGGAGTGGTGGCACAAGAAACGGTGAGGAATAGCGACTACGACTAGCAAAGGCGCGGTGCAGCCGGCGACGACTAGTCGACGACAACTGTCTCTGGTAAGGTCTCCACACCTTCTCTCCCTCTTTGTGTCAATTTGAACTATACACAAGTGCAAACAAGTTCCGCTCAAGAAAAGTATAAACAAGACACAACCCTCTTAACAATGCCTTGCTCCTGGAAGTAGCTGAAGCCTTCTTGGCACTTGATTCAGAAGATTCTCGATTTCTCTCACTCGTTTCCTTATTTCTTGTATCACCACCCTCCTGGAAACAATGGAAGACGACGAACTGTTTGATGGTTAGTTTTTTTTGTCTTCCTCAGCTGTTGTTATATCTTAATTAAGAATTCATTTTTCATTTAGTGTGAATATGAATATGAATATGAATACGACGAGAGTAGATTGAACTAGGAGTAATCTGCTGCTGCTTATTGTTAAATAATTGAATCGAGATTCACACTAATCATTATTCGCTTGGCATATTTTTGAACTCAACAAGTCATGAAGAATCCCATGCTTGTTTACAGTTTAATATTGGCAATTCACCCTTCTTGTTTACATATCGCTAATCCGCTAATCCATTACCAAATTATCAAAATCGTCTAATTTTTCTTCTTCCAGTACAGTGTTTCCTTTCTGCTTTTGCCAACTTTATTTATTCATAGTAACTTCACTGATTTGGATGAGCTGAAGATGAAAGAAGAAATCATTGCCGCCACATGGTGCTTCCCGTTCGAGCAGTTGTGGTGTGTAGAAATGCTTTATGACTTGCATTCCAGCCGATGAAGTTGCTATGCTTGTATTATCGCTTTAGGCCACATTTTTGTCATGTCAGATATCACTGTATTTTTATTTTTGTTTGCAATTATTTTACTCTTTTTTCTCAATTTCTATTTGGTCTATATGGACCATGGACAATCAGTTTGGATGCTTATTCCCCAGTCTAGATTATACATATAGAAGTAAACAACACAAAACTACAGTGCTTAAAGTTCTCGTTGTCAACATAGTCTTGGATTGCCAAGGTGCATATGCACCATGTTTCTATGCTAAATATGTCACTCGACCACACAGGTGTGATTTCTAAAGCAAAAGAGAATAGACTTGCTGAACATGTTCCTTTTCCACTATCCAAACTAAATTTGGGGTGGTAGGGAAAAGGTGGTTGGAAGGGATTGATCCCTGTGGGAATCGGGTGACAGAAGCGGATCAACCCAATCCCTGGGTGAATTTTTTCCACTAGAGTATTTGTTCCTCTATAACCAAACAAGCCCTATGGGAAAACAATTTCAATATTTGTAAGGTGTATAACATAATTGGGAGTTTCTTTGACTCGTTTTAAAAGGTGCTGTTCGCAAAAGCCCATCTATAATTCAACCAAAAATCCTATAAAATTTAGTCGTATGAATCAAACAACTAAGGTATAGGAAAATTTTATGAAGATTCTAATCCTCCGAAATTCTTATGAAAAACATTTAAAGCAGAGTTAGACTTGAGAAAACATCAAATGTGCACGGTCCATTTAAGAGCTATATCATGAAAGAGGGAAAGTGGCAAACCATGCCAATCATGCTTACGAACGTAAGTACTAAACCCCGTTTCCCTGGGGCATGGCGGCAAGGCGGGATTACTTACGGCGGGTGAGTGGATAAGCTTGCGTAGGTTTCGGTGTGGGGGACGAGCCAATGGAAATGCGTGGTGGCCGTTAAGACGTCCGCGCATGACGGGTCAGTGTGGCACAGGAAATTGGCTGGGCCGCGCCGATTTTCCTGGCCCGCTACGACTGCCGTCACATTAAATGCGCCAGCTTACCGCAATTTTCCCTATCGATACAGCCCGAATACTGCGTTGAATACACCGGACGGCGCGGATCCTCATGCGAGCGAACGGGAGAGATATCGAGATCATCTCAGCCCGGTCTCAGATTCGAATTTTCGTAATTACTTGTTCATCTTGTGCGCAAAACTGTAGTATTTATTCTCTTACAAAAAATGAATCTTACATGAATTCCAATGTCAGATTGACAATATTTGGCATTGAATGTGAAATCGGAAATTATAAATCAACGACTGTTTAGCAAAATAGAAATATCATATATTGTTGGTTCTTCTTGTTTGCGAGGAATGTTTTTTTTTTTTGAAACGAGGCAAAAGACTTGCCATTTTCATTGATTAAGAAGAAGTGAGAATTGCCCGGTTAATTGACGGAAAACCGGGCTAAAACCGAAACAACCCAACCCATAAACACATGGGCACCACCAGCCAACCTGGCCACCGACATGGAACACACTCCACGACGGCACATGCCAACAGATGGCCACACGCACGAACAACCGACAGCTCCGACTTTGTCGACGGTCATTGCCCGGGAAATATGCAGGACTTGCGCCGACCGTGCCCGCCGCAAACGACCACCGAGCGCCTGTCATCTTCACCACCTGGATCCGCTCCACCGCAGTTCCGACTTCAAAGCAACCAGGCAACCCACGAAAGAGCACCTCGGACACGCCGGGAAGATCCGACTACCAAAGCCCGAGCCGCGACCCAAGCTCCTCTCGTCGCCATCATCGTTGCCAAACAGAAATCAGCGCCCCCAAACGGCCGCCTCAGCAACCACGCGGCGAAGATGCCGCCATCCACCGCGGCGAAGATGCCGCCTTCCACCGGTCTCCAGTTGTAGCCGGCTCCGAGACGATGCCCCCAAGGAGGAAGAAGACGAGGAGACGCCTTCATCGCCCGATCCCGCGGATCTGAGGATTCCCTCCGGAGCCAAGGCCGCGGGGAGAAGCACCACACCAAAACGACGCTTCCAAGAAAGAGTGCGGCGCCCGCGGGCGTCGCCGTCGCCGGATCCGGCAGAGGCCGGAGAAGGATTTCTCCCGTAGATGCACTCCAGATTCCACCACGGCTTTCTGTTGTTCATGTTTGTTCTCAGTTTCTTGTATCAGTCATAGTTTTTGTAGTGAATTAATATAGCCCAGGTTGATTAATTAAAAAAGATAACCAATGGAGCAATTAAACCGACACTTGTTGTGTGATTGTTGGTTTTAAAAATGTCATAATGGTTTTTAAAAGCAAGAAGCGCCCTAGGCTTTGGTCCTATTGTTCTATGCGATGAGTGTCATAATGGTTTTTAAAAGCAAGAAGATGCCCACAATTTTTGTTGGCGTCGACCAGCTCCGGACGGAGCCGAAGGTTGGGGGCTACATGAGGAGCAAAGCGATGAGTGTCGATTCCGGACAAGGCCAAAGGTGGGAGCGACGTGAGGAGTGAAGCGGTGAGCGTCGAAGCTGAAGCTAGGAGCGACATGAGGAGCGAAGTGATGAGCGTCGACCTTTGCAAGGCCGATCCAAGACCTCGCTGGATACGGGGATGATGTTGTGAGCAGTTGTGAGCTGCGACGTCCTAGGGGGAGGCGACGAAGTAGGTTGGCGGGTGTGGGTTGGGAGGTGCGGGGGTCATCAGTGTTTCATGTTCATCGGCGGGGCTTAGATGGATGGTCGCGGAGGCGGCAAGCAATGTTGGTGGGAAGGGCGAGGTGACGCGCGGCAACGCCAACCGAGCAGAGGGGTGGGGGTGGAGACATGCGTTTGGGCCAGGGCAGGTGGGCGGTTGCAAGAGGCGTGGGCCTTATCTTTTCGTGCAAGAGAAGAAACGGTTGCGGTTAAAGACAACCATCCTGGTTGTTCATTGAGCATCCAATGGTTTAGATATTTGATCGGCGGCAAAACAAAATTATGTAACTAAACTATGTGCGGTCTGCCGGTCTAATTAATCGGACAACTCTCTTTTATATTTAACTGATAGAGCGAGAGGAGATCCTTGACCGTCACAAAAAGGATTAACATATTTGAACTCCGGTAAAAGGGAAAAATTCTGTGTCTCCTCCCTGACAACCAAACAAATGAGAATAGGACCACTTGGAAAAAAGCACAATGCACATACAACCACGATGGCATAAACCATTGGCGAGCTAGGCAGCCATGGTGAAATTGAAGTTGCTGCACGTCGTCTGCCTGCCCCAGAGCAGCGAGCTGAAGCCGAGCCGCTGCTTCTCCTCGTCGAACACCAGCAGGTTGTTCTCCATCTGGAACCCCCCGATCACCGCCGCCGGCGACCCGCCCTGCTTGTCCGCCTCCCCCTGCTTCATCTCCACGAACGCGAGGCACGCCGTGTCGTCGCTCACCTGCACCATCGAGTTGCCGCCGAACACCGTCCAGTTCCTGCCGCCCTCCAGCATCAGGTCGATCTGCGGCACGGCGTAGCCCAGCCGCGTCGACCCCAGCTGCGTCGAGTCGTAGCACAGCTCGAACGGCGCCGCCGCCGGCGGGGCCATCCTCGCCCTCTCCTCCGTGGCCGTATCGAACGCCTTGATGAACGCACGGTACACGTCGGGCCGGAGCGCCGTGTACGGGATCGTGGAGCACAGCCCCAGAACCAACGGCGCGCCGTACCCGTCGTCGAATGGCAGCCGCGCCTGGTTTACGGCGATGCCCTTGTCGGCCGAGATGTAGTACCCGGGGGACTCGCCGTGCTTACGCAGCGGCGTGTATCCGGCCAGGGATGCGTTGACGTCCGGCCGTCCCGGCGGGAGGAGGAAGAGCGGGCCCCCGCCGAAGATGGCCACGCCGGCGCCGGAGCCGGCGCTGGGAAGGCAGAGCGCGAACTTGTTACCAACCCTCTGCGTGTCGGCGACCTGCGCCGGGAGCGCGAGGCCCGAGCGCGCGAGCCCCGCGACGCCGGCCGCCTCCGCCGGCAGCTTGTCCAGGAGCGAGGCCGGCGCGCAGGATGCCACGGCGGTGAACGACACCTCATACAGAGGGTTCTTCCCGTCGGTGGCGTTCGCGGAGAGCGTGACGCGTGTCACGTCCCCCGACGCGGTGTCGCCGGAGACGGGGTTGTGCGGGTGCGCGGTGCACTTGCAGCGGTTGCGGGCGTCGGGCTCGCTGTAGCCGGTCTGCGGGCAGTTGGGCGGCTGGAAGCGGTGCGCGCGCGTGCAGGCGTCGCTGCTGCAGTCGAGCGTGTCATGGGAGGGCCCGTCGCAGGTGGTCCAGACGATGGGGCCGGAGAGGTCGAGGACCAGCGGGCGGGTGTCCCGGAGCGGCGCGGTGTAGAGGGAAGTGGCCGCGTCCTTGGTGATCGCGGTGACCAGCGGCATGCCGCCACCGTCGCCCGCCGCCACCGTGCGCGCCAGCGCGCAGAGCGAGGCGGTGGCGAGGAGGAGGAGAGAGTGGAGGGGTTCGGGTTGCCTCATTTCGGCTGCCGTTGGTGCGAGCAGGTCAGGTTGCGAGCGAGAATGCTAGATTTTGCAAAGCTCATATATGGTGGTGGCGGCCGGCCGATGTAGGCATACGTGTAAGATGATGTTTGCTCGAGGATTCTGACTTGCTAGTGTTTTCTATGTTATCATCATCGCAAGTCATCCGGGCACGACGTCGAGGCGCCATCCAAGAATATTGCGTTGACTATAGAGGATTAGAGATCGGTGGTGTCGGTGATGATTTTTCTTTTGTGATGAAGCAATGGAAGATTAGCGCGTGCATGCTCTCCACCAAGTTCTTGGTCGTGCCCATTTATTAAAAAATCTAGAGTTTTTTTTGTGAAAAAAAAACCCGATAGAGTTTGGGATACAAACGTCGGAAGGCTGATCAGACCGCCAAATTCGACATCCACACTCATCACGTAAACAAATATGAGCTAGCTTATGCGTGTGCGGCTCGTTCTAGACTTCTAGCAGTGATAGTGGTTGTTCGGTGGTCCAAGAACCTTGATGTAATTTTCAGGCTTTGATTTCCTCAATGATCCGTGCATAAGTTCCAGCAATTCCTTCATGCAAAGATTTGATCACACGTGAACATTCGTTTGCAGTAGAAACTCTTCACATCATCAGATGACTTGCTAGAGCTAAGCCTTCCGTACAAGCAAGTGCCTTCAGGTCCATAATTCCTTCAAACGTGATCGTTGAAGCCCTTGCGAATGTGCCGTCACATTCCTTGCTACCGCGGCCAAAACCTACCTTTTTTTTTATCGAACCATGCAGGAGGAATGCATGTGAATAGATAAATCGATTTAGAAAAGGGAAGCAATCCCATACAAAGCCAGTTTACAAACGACCCAAGAAGCTACAACCCCTTTCATGTCGTCCTTTTCAGTTGCAGCATCACAATTGAGTGTTTGGGGGCAACAAAAGTATACTGAACCTTCATCACATGCAAGTCCCCCGAGCAACAATTCCTAGCGATTTTTTTGGTGGGTTTTTCTGTTCTGGTATGTTAATCTTATTTTTGCTGTGAATCGTGTTAAAGGAAATGCCCATTGTGTATTGAAATATAGTGTTCATCATGTATAAAAGAAGTCCATTAAGTGTTTACAAAGGTTCATCAATCATTTAAAAATGTTCATTATGTATTTAAATATTCATGGTGCACTTAAATAGTGTTCATTGTGTGTTTCAAAACTTTTCTTCTTGTGTTAAAAAGACGGTCTTCTCCTTTTTTTTAATTCCCATTTTCCTTTTTCTATTTAAGTTTCTTTCTTTTCTTTCAGTTCCCCGTTCCTTTGCGTATGTTATAAAATGTGCAAACTGTTTTTCAAAAGAGCTCATCATGTTTTTTAATATGTTCAGCCCATATTTCAACGAAATGTTAAACATATATTCTGAAAGTGATAATCATGTTTTAAAGAATGTTCATCATGTATTTTTTAATTGATGTATTTAATAATATTAGTCATCGTGTATAAGATAATTATCACCGTGTTTATAAAAAAGGTTAATCATCCATTTAAAAATGTTTATCGCTTATTTCAAAAAATTGGTCAGGGTGTATTTAGAGAATATTAACCATGTTTATGGAAAAGGTTCACCTTGCATTCAAAAATGCTCATCACGTATTCAAAACATGGTAAGGGTGTATTTAGAAAATTCTCATCGTGCATTTCAAAAATGGATTTTGCTTATCTTTTAAAAGAATTTATAATTGTTTTAAAAACAATTAGGAAAAGGTACATCATGTACATTAAAAAGTGTTCATCACGTTTTAAAAAATTCCATCATGATCTTCAAATAGTTCATCAGTGTTCAGAAAAATCTACACACCTCTTAATCACCTGATTTTGACCACTTTTAAAATTACATGAACATATTTTTAAATATGAGAACACTTACTTAAAAAGTACACAATAGAAATATGCCAACATTTACTGAAGATATTTATCCAGGTATATTTTCTAGGACATTTCTGAAAATAGAGAAAAAAAATTAGAAATAACCAAAGGAAAAATTGTGCGTTAACCTACAGCTGTTTTTTTTTTTGAGACAGACCTACAGCTCGTGTCCGTCCTCATATTTTTTTTGAGAAATGTGTCCGCCCTCATATATATAGACACACCCGTGCCAACCCAGCATGTTTTACTTTTTATTTTTTGATGAGGATCACAAGCGAGAGTGGGCCATGTGGAGTGGGCTTCCCACAACCCAGAAGGCCTGATCAACCGTGATCAGCGGATGAGAACTACTCCCTCCGTTCGGAATTACTTGTCTCGGAAATGGATGTATCTAGAACTAAAATACATCTAGATGCATCCATTTTTGCGACAAGTAATTCCGAACGGAGGGAGTAGCAAAGATGAACGCCGGGGACTCCCTCACCAAGCCGAAGCCGCGCTGGACGACATCGAGATCTAGTATCGAACTATCGGCATCTCCGCTGCCTCCAATCAGGGCTCACCGTGCCTTCTTACCAAGATGACAAGAGAAATCTGGTGAGGCGGCTGCTCGTCGACCTCAACTCCTCCCGCGTGAAGAATCGGATCCTGAGGCGCCGGAAGAAGTTGGAAAGCATGATAAACAGAGCACACCGGCCCCGACGAAGAAGAGCGATCCAAGGAACAAAGGCGCGGCAAACAGCCCGGTGTCGACCCTGTATGTCTGCTGGTCACCTCAAGCTACAACAGCGCCGCCGTTCAAGTTCAGGAAATCCAGTGAGATGGCCATGGTGTGAGCCAGCTCCAGTAACCTCTGTTTGAGCATAGCCGCTCTTGATCAGGCCTGCGCGCCTAAGCCTTTGTTTTTTTTTTTCACATTAATGTTTTATTGTAATCTGGTTTGCTCGGCCCGCTTTTGCCTATATATTTTGTGTTTGTTTGACTCTTTTTCTCTGCCACTTCTGTGACTAATTTTGCATACGAATAATTTTCCCTGGTACTAGTCGGTAGTGAATAGTTGTAGGGGAGTGATCATATTAAAATAACACTAGTACATGTGATGTGCAACTCATCTTCATAAAGACATGCAGTTCTCAATCTATTACTCCAACTGGCTTATTTTTTACTACCTCTATAACTTAATGCAAGATGTTTTTGCAGTTCAATTTAAAAAATGTCTTACATTAACTTACAGGGGGAGTATTTCTTTTATCAGAAGAGGCACGGCTCTTCACTCGCTGTATACATCCAAGCGATAGTCAAATCTGAACACTGAAAATGCCCGGTTCTGTTCGTACACCGGACATAATCAGCACACAACGCAACGTATTACTCCCTCCGTCCTGAAATACTCGTCGAAGAAATCGATAAAATTGAATGTTTCTATAACTAAAATACGTCTAGATTCATCCATTTCTCCGACAAGTATTTCGGGACGGAGGGAGTACAATGCTTTATCAAACATTAGTACCGAAGACACATCCATATAGTGCAAATCTAGATGGTAATCAATCAATTCCTATGGCTGCGCTTGGAAAGGGTGTAATCTAGTACGGATGTATTTATTTTACACGATGTATCTTACCGGCCACGAGCAGATTTCCAACCGGAAACAAAATGATGAACAGAGACCTGTGTTTTTACGGAGGTATCTGAGACGAGAACTGTAATCAAAACAAGCCTAATAGATTGCGTAAAAAAGCATTCTGAAATACTACACATCATACAGAAAAAAAACATTTTTGCTAAAGAAAAACATGTAGAAAGTGCAGATGTTTCAGGTCAGAGAGCTCCATGCTGCAACAGAGTACTTCCTCGTGCATTTTTTAGATTTTTTTTCGAGACGATGCTTCTTTTAATAAAGGATAGATTTTTTTTTCTTTGAGAGGTACGTAAAAGATACTCGAGTTTGGGCTTCACACGGCCCAGAAGCCAGAAGAAAGAGGAACGGTCCAGTCCTCATCAAGATCGGCGGAGGAGAGAAAGAGCAAAGATGAACGGCGGCGTCAGGAAGTTCGGGGGCGGGCGGCTGCCGACGGGAACGCCATCGCTGGCCTGGTCATCGGTGGTCGTGGTCGTCTCCCTCCTCGCGGGGGCCTCCGTCGTCCACAACGTCTACAAGCCCGACATGGTACACTAGTCTCTGTCATCCACCCGTACCTTTCCCCATGCCCGCAACCTGTTCGACGCAATGCACGCTCATGGCTCACCACTCTTTCATTTCTCCTGACCCACCCGGCAGACCATTCCGCCGGTGGAGATCACCGACGGAGGAGGCGGCGGCAATGACGGCAAGCAGAGCTGAGCTGGTTTCGCGGAACCATGTGTGCCTCCAACCATTTCTGTCAGCGTATCTCGTTATGCTTACTAGAGGAGCATAGAGATGGCGTGGTGCAACCGATTGTAGACATGTCCCATCCCAGCATACCGTGGTGCCAATTCTAGCTTGCTAGCTTGCCGGTTGCAGCTTGCTGCCGAGATGGTTGTAGCTTGTTGTTGTGCCCATCCCAGCATCCCGTGGAGCCGATTGTAGCTCGTGGCGAAGACGATTGCAACTCCTGGGCATGTTCCATCACAACCTATCATGGTGCCAGTTGTAGCTCGCTAGCTTGCCGGTTGCAGTTTGTTGTGGTGTTGTTGCCGCTCGTAGAACCCGTCGTCGTTGCTTACAGCATCGGTCATTGGCGCATGCAGCATCTCCCATCACTAGATCGTGTGTCATCATCTGATGCTCGTAGCAGCATGATAGTAGTGACATGGAGACGGTGCGCTGGGCTCATATCTGCGCTGGTGATGTCGTTGTTCGTCGTGCATTAGTCGCATCATCCCTTCCAACAAAAGAGGGTTGGCACACGGGCGGCCTTGTAGCTCCCTCGCGGAGCTTCGTGCAGGAGGAGAAAGGGAGGTGCGTGCTTGTGGAGGAGACTAGGTGTGTCAGCGACGATGGTAGGGGGGAGCCATAAGCGGTGATAAGGCTGAGGGAGTGGGCGGGGCATTAGGAGGGGCCCATGGAAGGGACGTGGCATACGCACCGGTGCGAGGGCCTAGCCGGTCGTCTTGCTGGAAACGTTTACCCCTTCTAGAACAACATATCTTAAGGCTTTGGGCCTTTCACCATACATCCGGGGATTGTTATACCACAATTACAAGAAGAACCTTCAATTTGCGGAAAATAGTTTGCTCTTTATTAATCGCTTGTGCATCCATGAATACCGGAACGCCACAGAATGCAGTTTACAGGGTGAAGCAGCACATATTGCTGCCTCAAAGAATGTGGTGCGTACTGTAAGCAGGGTACCTGACCATCATGCCTTTGCAAGGGATACAGCCAGCACAGCTCGCGAGGTTCTGGCATGATCGTCCTGCATGCCTCCTTCGAGGCCCAAGCGCTTTTCCATGACCCTCACAAATTCATCCATGACTGCTCCAAAATGCTCGACTATTATCGGCTCAAATATGGCTCTCTTCTGTTTCGCCAACCAGCTAGGGGTGAAAAGCGCTCTGTCCATATCAGCCGTAGGATCATACACCCGCATATCCCTGATAGAAAATGAGCCCTCCTCTTCGATGATCTCCTTCAGCTCTTCAGCAGTGGGTCCATACATAGGAATGTAGAAAGAATCAAATTTCTCCTTGGCGATGACACCCTGTCAACCATACCATAAGGTCAGGAGCTCAAATACTCACGCGTTCATTAGCGAATGATAGAATGCTATGCTGGGGAAGAAAATAATAATAATGTACGTACCTCTGAGGCCATAACACTTAGAATCTGAGCTGCGGTTTCCCAGATGTGAAAGAAATTGGAGGCGATTACATCAGAACACCTCCCTACAAGGGAAAGAGCCATTCGGCCTCCTGGGACCAATTCTTTGGCTCTCAGCTTCAGGAAGAGGGTAAAGTCTTTTCTGAACTGCCGCTCATAAGCCTTACGGACCATAGGGAGCCTTTCATGCCTAGCATGTTCATCCATGTCATACGCAGGGATATGATTCCTCGTCAAATCTTCAGGAGCCTGTAAAGATAAGGTGTTGCTTACAAAATCGACAAGTAATGCAATGGATAAATCCATTGATGAGTGGATGGGTGATAGTTCCACACCTTTGAGAGCCAATGCAAGCTGTTGGATGAGCATATAAGATGCATGGAGTCACTAGTGTAGAGCCTCTCGTAAAATGTCCCTGGTGTGACACCAGTCATAAAAACAGACTTGTTGCTTTGACGGAGCGTGGCCAGGCTCTTCACAACCATGCTGAAGTCATTGTGAGGAAGGTCATTGAGGAGCACAGACACTTCCGGTGGTGGATGCTGGAACTGAAGGCAGTGGCTCATGATGGCCTCGACGGCAGTCGATACCAGTGTTAGCGCATTTGGGCCAGAAGAGCAGCCCAAGTCGGCGATCGCCATCTTTCCGGGGAACAAGGTGCCGCTGTTGCCGCACAAGTCACCAATGGCTGCTTCTATCAGGGGCTTCATCCTGTTCTGCTGAGCGTTCTGCAATTGATTTCTACTTCTTCAGAAAAGCTACAGTATTCTTTTAGCTAAATGCCGTGCTTCTTAACTTCCCCAATTCTTCTTTTAAATCTCAGTAACATAAGCTATAATGTGAGCAGGTTATTGATGAAACAATTTTGAGAAACCAAGTGTAATAAAACAGATCAACATGCCATAGAAACGATACTATTGAATTAATCAAGAGAGAAGAAGATACTTGAATAAGGGAGTTGCGGGCATAGCTTGTTTCCCCTTCTCCATGATTCATATGAACCATATGATTGGAGGCCATGGCTTTGCTTGGAGCAGAGCTAAACTCCAGATCTTGAATCTGCAGGAACCAGATTAGGAATGCAATGTGACGATGTACTGGAAGTTCAATACTTGTTTTTCTAGGCTTCTAGCTGGTTATTGAGGTAGTCACTGGACCGGCCAATGGGAAGGCTGAAAGGTTGGTCCAGTTCAAATAAGGATATAATAACTAACAGCCTGTCACTAGCATTGGCACTATCTGCAGAGTTGTTAAGCTGATATGTTTAAACTGTTCAGCACGGGATCCAGTGACAAAAACAATAGTAATAACATATCACTGTCAGAGGTAACATTTGTTTTAGAGATTAGCAGACTTGCTGTTCTGATCTGGCTAACTCGCTAAGCGTGAGATCCAATGGGAAAAAATAAACATTTCAGACATTTAAGAACTAATCAAACATTATCATGTAGTATCCGGTAGCCAAAACCTTGCAACTAATGCATTTACATCAAGCAAAAAATACTAACTATCATGCGGCCTTCAAATAGGAATGCGCCCCAAGGAAAAATAAATGGCAAAATGTGATGGCAGAACTTGGAAAAATTTTGAGGTTGACGTCGAAGTTTTGCAGAGATTATTTGGACGTAACCCTTGGACATCAACCTCTGTTGCATTGTGGGATGAAAAAAGAAGACAAATACTTGGGTAAAACAGTGAAAAGATTATTTGAGCAAGTCAATTTTTTTTTCTTAGAACAAAAACAAACAAGCCAACTAGACGTAAGTGCATACTACTCCCTCCCCCCTCCTCTATTTCTCCCATCCTCCCAGCTTGGTATCGCCATGGACGTCAGCCACTACCCAGTCCAGAGATGGCTTGGTGAAAGATTTTGATTACCTGAGAAGCATCTTCACGTTTTTACACTCTGTCATTTGCTCAAGCACTATGAGGGCATCGCCGAACCAGTCGTTTGCCCAACGCTGACCCTGATCACTATGCAGGACTGCAGCGTAGTAGCTGGGCGCTGATGGAACAGGGTGAGGAGCATGATTAAGGACAGAAATTAAGAATACAGTGACGGTCACGGGCCTGAATAACTGAAAGCTAGAAGAAGGTCGCGGCATGAACATGTACTTGGACAAACAAGTCATGCATTTTTACAATATATAAAATAGTATATTCAAATAACAGAACAATAGAAATGTATAAAATCCATAAACATAAAAGAGAAGCAATCACATAGTATGACGCAAGAAAGCCCACTCCAGTTGCCTTCTAAACAAGTTGCCTTCTAAAAGGTTGGTAGACCGGCCACCAACTCACCATCCTGGATAACAAACCAAAGGAAACTGTTAACAATTTGCCTTAAAGAAATTACTGGTTCAATCTCATCAAATGTGGCATACCTTTGGGAAAGCAAGCAGTCACACCATCGGCCATGGTGTCATCAATTCATCGTGCCTTGGCGACCGACAGAGTCAGCATAGCTAATCCGGCATGCTCTTCCTGCAGCAAGCTTCCGTCCAGGCTCCATCGCCGCTCCGCGATCCTCACGAATTCGTCCATGACATCCCCAAATTGTTGCACGACTATCTGTTCGTACACGGCTCTTATCTGGTTGGCGATCCAGCTTGGGGTGACGAGTGCACTGTCTAGGTCGCTTAAAAAGTCATGCACCAGAATCTCCTTGATCGAAAAGGACCCCTCTTCTTGGATGACCTCCCTTATATCTTCCTTCGAAGGCCCATAGACTGGCACATAGAAGGAATCAAACTTTGCCTTGTCGATTACACCCTGTCGATCATCACGAAAGATCAATTACTTGTGCCTTCGTCCGCAAATGATAAAATTCTTTGCTAAAAACTAAGAATTTGTACCTCTGAGGCCATAAGGCTTAGAACTTGAGCAAGAATGTCCCAGATGTGAAAGGGGGCGAAGCCATCAGAATGCCTCCCTATAATGGAAACAACCATCTGTCCTCCCGGGACTAATTCTTTGGCTCTCAGCTCCAGGAAATGTCTGAAGTCCTTCATAAACTGTTGTGCATATGCCCCAAGGACCATAGGGAGCTTCTCACGCCTAGCATGCTCATCAATGTAGTAAGCCGGGATCTGGTTCCTCGTTAGAACTTCAGGAGCCTGTGAAGATAAAGGTTTTGTTTACAGAATTGGCAAGTTAATACACAATGGATCTATTCATCGAGCAGTGTCAAACTCACACCTTTGACAGCCAGTGCAGGCTACTGGACGAGCACACAAGATGCACGGAGCTACTAGTGAAGAGTCTCTCGTAAAACGACCCTGGTGCAATACCCGTCACGACAACAGGCCCGTTGCATCGACGGAGCGTGACAAGGCTCTTCACCACCGTGTTGAAGTCATTGTCAGGCAGGTCGTTGAGGAACACACACAGTTCCGGTGGTGGCTGCTGCAACTGAAGACAGTATCCATGGATCGCCTCGACAGCGACCGATACCAGTGCCAACGCGTTTGGGCCAGAGGAGCAGCCCAAGTCCGCGATCACCATCTTATCAGGTAACAAGCTGCTGCTGCTGCTGCTGCATAAGTCTATGATGGCTCTTTCTATCAGGAGCTTCATCCTCTTCTGCTGAGCATTCTGCAGTCAATTTGAACTTCTTCAAAAAATCCAGTATAATCTTTCAGCTAAATAGCATGCTTCTTAACTTCCTCATTTCTTCTTTTGAATTTCAGGAATATAAAACAAACACCCGCAAAATAAATTATATAGTTATACTCTTCTGAATTGCAGGAATATAGTTATACTACGAACTCCCGCAAAATAAACTATATTATGAACAACTTCCTAATGGACAGTTTTTAGAAGCCAAGTGTCAAAGAATAGGATACCTGAATACCAGAATTGCGAGCGTAACTTCTTTCCCCTTGTCCTTGGTTCATATGCACCATCTGCTTGGAGGCCATGGCTTTGGTTAGAGCGAGACTAACCTCTAGAAAACCTGATAGAACCAGATTAGGAAGCCTCTGCTAATGATGGACTTGAACCTCAGTTCTTATTTTCCTCTGCTAATTGGGGATGGCTGCTTATCCATCTTAAGGCCAGACAATATAAAGACTGATTCAAATGTTGCAGGTTAGGTCAAATTCAACTAAGGATAAGGATATGACAATAGTTTAACAGCCTGCCACTGGTAGTGGTTGTATTAGATCAGCAAGCTTGTTATTTTAATTTGGTTACATTGAGTTGGTTATTCAACATGGGATTCATGGTCAAAAGCAAACATTTCAGACATTTAGAACAGCACGGGAAAAAAAGAATCTGAAGCCAAAGGAAAAAAAAATGGAACTCACATTGTTTTCAATTAGAGTGTTATAAAATCTTTTTGCTACAGTGACTGCACAGTTTAGTTTTTTTGTTTACGGTGCTTCATGAAAACAAAGGAGTGTACCACTTACGCAAATACATCAAGCAGCCAAACAATGAGCTACCATGTGATCTTCAAATGAAATACATCAAGCAGCCAAACAACGAGCTACCATGTGATCTTCAAATGATAACCAGAGGAATGGTACAGGTGGTCAATGATATGGACAAGTCATAAGTGTGACGTTGTACAACGATGGTCATAAGCTTTTGGGGTGGTTGGAGTTAACTAGGGTGCTTTCGTTTTCGGCCATTATTTGTTGAAGAAAGTTTTAGTAGCGTGTGAAGAACAGTCACGCTGCATAAAAGTCACCAAAGCAAAAGGACATTTATTTGAAGAAAATATGAATGGGGTGATATGGATCAATCAAGAACCAGAGTTGAAGAGTGGTGTGAAATTTTTTGTCAACTTTCTACTCTATGGAAGGCACGGTCCAAAGTATTACACGTGGAAAAAGGACATGATCATATCTTAATCACCTTACAATGTTAACCAAACAACATTATTATACTCTAACCAAGAGTACAATCAACACGAAAACCATGAGCTCTCTTAAATAAATATCAAGAGATAATTTCACGGCAAAAAGGAGCAAGCCATCACACATACAAAATCAGTAGAGGACAGCCTCAGCACAAACATACAAACTGGCAAGAAAAACACATGTGCCTGTACTGCTAAACTGGACAAACACTAGCCAAAGCCTCCTAGTGGCAAGACTGCATAAATATCACCTAGTGCCACCTCCGAGGCTACAACTATTATGATTGATACTCCCTCTGTAAACTAATATAAGAGCGTTTAGATTACTAAAGTAGTGATCTAAACGCTCTTATATTAGTTTATGGAGGGAGTATGAAACAAAACATTACTGTAAAAAACTTCTAGATGGAAATACGAAGTCAGAGACTGTAAAAAATGTCGACAGTGAAAGAGGATATAAAAGGAGTAATATTTCTAACTTCTGGTTCGACCGTTCCAGCTCCTAGTAAAACCATCTCTCTAATAGTGGAGATGTAGTTTTCCGTATTTCCATCAAACAAGTAAAGTAGTAAATTGATACTAACACCCTTTCTTGTTATAGACAATCAATGTTCAGAGAACAACTGAGTCCAGGATTTGCAAAACACAAAAGAACCAAACCCAGGGAACCAAATAAAGTAGTAGTAAATTGATACTAACACCCTTTCTCCTCCTAACATAGCACTGGCCCAGAATGTCAAGACTGGATTCAGGTAACCGCAAGTTCTCTTCCAAAGCCTGTACAATCAGCCGATGTGAATCCACCTACTGTATTCAGACTGTCAAATACTAGATTCAGACTCCAAAATTAAGATGAACACTAGTATCAATCAGTCCAACACATGAACATCAAAAGCAAAGAACCATGTTGTGTGGCAGCGCAAATCCATGGCCTAGTTAACTGAGAGCACCTTGCGAGTGATCATAACAGCAGTCTGACACCTCGACAGGAAAGCTGTCAGCAAGTGGTGGAGGCAGCTCCAGGCTCTCTGGGACACGCAGCCTAGCTAGGCACGAACACAACCACCACACCAATGCTCACCGTCTTCTCATCACTATAGCCTTATATTGGATAGATAAATTTTATGTGTATGCAAATTTCATAATACAGGCTACACTTCTGATCTGTTTTTCTTTTCACGGACGGTATTTAATTTTATCAACTTCTCCCTTGTATAAATATGTAACAGGTAACAGAAGATGTTCAGAATCTAAAGTTGAAGCTCATATTATGCTTCTATTTTGTAGGAAAATATGATAATAAAGCTGAGAGAAGAGTGCAGTACTACCACCCAGGAGCAGGATATGTTTACAGCAAAAGATGGTAAGTATGACTTCACAGAAGCATGTAGATTTGTTCTGTCTTTTCGTACTATCAAGCATAGTAAAGCAAGAAATTCTGTTTTGCAACGAAGGAACAGAATATCCTTCTCTGTTTTTGTAAAAGCACTTACTAGGAATGATAAAATTGTGGCTGAAAACCTCTGTGGATCCTTCGCTGTTCTGGAATGATAAAATGCTTTGCCTCAATATGATCTACAGACTAATCCCACAGGCACGATGCTAACTAGAATAGGATTTGCAAATGGACAATATAGTAGAAAGCAAAAAAAGACATAATTAGCAGCCAGTGCAACGTCGGGATGCTAATTATCAACAAAAGCCCAATACTAAGTATCAACAATCTGAGACATGATAGCTTGACGACTACAGTCTAAAAGGAAACCCCCCATTCCTCTAATTTGTCTAAATAGTTCCCGCTTCCTCCATTTTCCTTCTCAGTATACTGACCAAGCACTCATGCACAGGGGACACCCTCATCCTCCTATTATAATGCGACCACACAAAAAGAAGTTTAATAACATCACCCAAAGGACATAATAAAAACCTTGCAGGATCATCGTTTAGCGCAGGGAATCTGGGAGGCCAAATCATAATAAAAGGATGGATATGACCCAACCATCCATCCTCGTTTCCCATATAATACACTTTACAAAGCATCCTGGACTTTTAATACTCAGATAGAGTAGGCACCGACCAATCTGCACGAAAACAGACTCAGCGTTGCGCCCCACCTGATTTAGCCACACCACATGTGTTGTTTTTTACGCGTCAACGGCGGGCTTACGCCGGCCTGAACTTATATTGCCAAATTACAGAAGAGAGTTACAGGAGGGAAGGGAAAGAACGGCAGAAGGAAGGAAGAACTAAAAAACAAGATTAAATGTGTGTGTGATAAGACATCCTCAATTTAGCACACATCTCACGCAAACAGATGGTATCCCACAGCAACCAGTTATCCCCTTTGTGCAGCCAGATGCGAAGCTGAAGCTCGTTCAAATGAACGAGATACACACTAGAATCATCATCCGCCCATAATAATATGTTTGCTCTGTCACCAATAACCAGCCCTTGTGGGAGCTGAAATGTGAAGAAACTTAAGGTTGTGAAATCTAAGACAAGAATTTGGCTTATGGTGGCCGCCATATAGATTTTATTGCCAACAAGCAGAGGATTCAGTTCCTGTGGCAGACAAGGGAGTTGCGTCGATGCCGAGGTATGCGAGCACCAGACACCATCTTGCAACATATAGACATGCATCGTAGTATTTGTTCCCTCCTTGGAAGATTCCATACACACACAGAAGTAGAAGAAGCCATCGCCTTCTTCTTTGAAGAGGAGTTTACTGAAAGTGTGCAAATTGCTGTCTTGATGTTTGTCGTACGGGAACTGTGGGATGATAACCATGCTTCTCTTGGGGCAGGGCGGGCTGAGCACTATATGTACTGACCCAGCTTCTTCGCCGTTTGTGGTGTTGATGAAGATGTTGCCATTCGAGCAGCCCAAGATTAATTTATGTTTATTGCTGCGTGCATCCAGGCCGGAGCTTGCGCGGTGTATGACGGCATTGAACTCTAGGGGGTGCGGTAGCATCGGCAAAAAGCGTGAGTGGATCCCACCGACCACAATCGACCCGGATTCAACATAGAAGCCAAGAAGGCGGAGCGGGTGGAGCTTGAGGAAGTGGCGGAGGAAGGCAGGGTCGGAGGCGTGACAGTACCATCATTTGCAGACAAGAGCGGCGCGGACGAATTCGGCAGGGTAGTTGATTAGAGGAGAGTCTCGATGAGGAGGTTGTCGTCGCCGAGCACCTTGGACACGGGGTCAACTGGCGTCGCAGATTGCCACAGCCTCTTTCCATCCACACACGTCAGCAAATCGGAAACGGGATCGATTCTGAAACAGCAGCAGCCACAGACAGATGGAATCAATGGAAATGGGTGAAGCTAATGGACTGGTTTCTTCATTCAGTGTGGTTGCAAATGTGCAGCACATAGAACACAAGCATACATGATACATCTATTCATCCAGCATAACATACAGATAGTGAGAAACCTCGGCTGGATCCATTATCTTATCTATTTCCCCCTACAGCAGCACCCTCTCCCCTCTCCTCCACTGTTGCGGTAAGGGAAAGTTAGGGTTCATGAGCGAGAATCAGGCTAGGGTTTTCTGCAAGAGAAGTAAATTGCATTGAGTAACTATTATGGGATGGATAAGTAGAGGAAGGGAATGGGGTTTCCTGACCTCGAATCTCTGCTTGCTTCCGGGGACGGGGAGATCCAGGGTCGCCGGCAGCGCCGCTCCTCCTTCTCCCCGACCGCCGTTATGCTAAGTGTTGAGCCGCGTTTTCTTTTTACTTTTTCCCTTTAGGAAACCGGCCCAGTCTGACAGCTATAAAGCCCATCCAACGGTAAAACCAGTCCACAAGCATCAAATGAAATATGCCTGTTTATTTAGTCTATTTAGTGTGCTTGCTTAAAAAAACAGTTTAGTGTGTATAAAGTATAAACAGAGACATCGAACTAATTATTCCACTCCAAACTCCAAAGCGCAAGTTGACTCTGATTGACCTAAGCACTATCATCTGTACACCGCTGTATATGCAGCAAAACTTGAACGAGGACAAATAGCTGAAAGAAGTGTTAGCATTAGCACGTATTGGTCCCACTATTACCGAAAAAGGTTTCCCCCCGCTTTGTATACAAAGCAACCAACCGGATCATACAGGGATAGGTGCTGGGTGGAAGCAGCACAGCCACGCCCAAAAGAAACAACAGAGAAAGAGCAGAAGAAACAAATGCCGACAACGGCGGATCAACAAAAACGAAGAAGCCTCGCGATCGCTAGGCCCACCGGTCTCATCCACTAGGCTCCAAGACTCCGAAGCGCCGGCACCAATCAACACCTCCAAGAAGGGTCGCGACGATGACGACGCTGCTGCCAAGGGTTTCCCCCGGTACACGACGAGGCGATAGGAAGAGTAGCCCCGACGCCTCCGGAAGGTCGAGGCACCCACAGCGCCATCGCGCGGGTCGGCCACGCCGACGGGGTTTCCGATCCCAACCGCGCCTCGGGCGCTCGGATCCCGCCACCAAACCAACCACCACCCAACGCCAACGCGGTCATGAGGTTTCCACGCCGCCTCACCACGGCACCGCGAAGTGAGAACAAAGACGACGAAGAATCGAGCTGGGACTAGGCATCGCACCATCGGCACGCGGAGGGCCCCACCTCCACCGTCGCGACGATGAGCCGTCCGGACGCAATAGCAGGAGCACACCAGGCCCGTAGGCCCACAGCCCGGCCGAGCCCTCGTGGGCCAGAAGCTCCCGCCAGCTGCTGCTGCCGCAGACGCCATCGACGCCGATGCCCCAAGTCCGAGCCGCTCCTCCTCACCGCGCCGCAGACAACGAGACCATGCCGGGGCGGCTCGGGCCGGATGGGGCCCTACATGCTCGATCTGGGCGGGCGCGACGCCACCCGCACCACCACCGCCGCCGCCAAGGAGCGGCGTCACCACGCCGGCCGCCGGGCGCCACCGCAGGTCACGGACCGCAGCTAAGCCGGGCTGCACCGCCACCGCCCTCGCCGCCGGAAGGAGCACGTCTGCTGGGATGGAAGGCCGCCGCCGCCGCACCACCGGACCAGCGCCGGGCGCGCCACGACGGCGGGGAGATGGGAGGCGGGTCCCATGGCGCGGGCGCGAGCTCGCCTCGGCCACCTCCCGGGGGAGGCGCGAGCGGCCAAGACGGAGGGTAGGCGGGGGGGGCGGAGGCGGGCGGGCCGACGGCGGCGGCGGCGGCGGAAAAGGCTGGGGAACCCTAGCGGGGGAGCCTTGGTCCCACTATTGATCTAGCAGGTGTCATATCTAGGATAACAAAATTTATAATAAGGCTATAAGTAGAACCAGAGTTTGAACCCCATCTACTGTCCCCAGGTCTTGTAAGTGATAGAATCTGATTTTCCCCTTGACTAGTTTGGATGCTTTCATTTTCTATCATATATGCTAGTTCCACGTTGTTTTTATTATGTGCGACATCGGTTGGGTTACCAACAAACCAAATGAGGGAGGGGAGGCGACGGACCAAACTCCACCTTAATAATAGAGATATGTAGCAAATCATTAGTAGTCTCATGCCTAGCGCTTCCCTTTTTTTTATCCAACCTTTAGTAAATAACAATAATAGATATGTTTCCAATATTTTTTTACAATAGAGTCTTATTTTGCACAATAAAAACACTGCTTGGATCATAAATTTTACGTGAGTGCAACCTGGATGAACCTTCGATTATTTTCAATTCCTGGTTGACTGTGCTTACGACTATGATAATTTGAGCCGACTTTATAATACAAATGCAACTCCTTCACCTAAAGTATGTAGCACGTGGATCACCAAACCCAAAACGCAGCAGTGGAAAGTTGGTAGGTTAGCTACTCATTTTTTTTAACCAGGCCAACCCATTTAGAATACACATATAAAAGAAATTACATATAGGTTAGCTACTCATGAAGTAGGTCGTATATGGATCGAGTGGGATTATAGAAATTAAGGATGGTGGTGATTTGTACGTTGATGAAAAGAGTTGGAAATTAACTCTCTCGAAACATGTTTTTCATCCCGCTTTATAAAAAGCTACAACCAAAGAATATACACAGTCGAATGATACAAAGTGATAAGATAGCCCTCATACAACGCTGATCTTAGAATAATTGGATCATGCAAGACACACGCGACTACGCTACCGAGGAAGAGATCATAGAAGGAACTGAAAATATAGCTATGGTCTGAACAAAGAATATCAGACCAATCGACCACCGAACAAGCTCGCTCTGTTTCACGAGGACGACCTAGATGTAGGGTATGGACTAGCTAGGAGAGGCGGGCTTGCCGCCGGTGATGTGAGGGTGAGGGAACCCTCCCTGTACAGTAGTTAGCTAAGGTTAGGTCTGCGTTTTGTGTGCCTCTCAGTGGCGTCTGGCATCATGCCGTGTCTGAGCCATGGTTTTCACTTTCAGTGAGATTCCGATGAAATTCACTAAATTTCAGTAATTTCAGTAGACACTGAAATATTATGTTTCAGCCAAAATATTTCAGCAGTTTCAGTACAACACAGGAATTCAAATATTTTTCAAAATATTTTTTCAAATTTTCAAATTTTTAATTGAATTTGAGTGAATATTTCAGTCATTTGACTGAAACGGAAACTGAAATCACTGAAATTCATTGAATTTCGGTGATTTCGGTTGGCGCTGAAATTTTTCTGAAACTGAAATTGAAAACCATGGTCTGAGCTCAGCATGGACGCATCTAGGCCACGTCTGGTGGTTGCTGGTTTCCTCCTCTCAAATAAGCCAGTGGTAGGATGGCCATCTGCCGGTGCTGGTTTTCTCAAGCTACCGTGGTGGTGGATGAGGAGCCGAGGTGGAACAGAAATATGAAGCATGCGGATCGAGTTAGAGCTCATCAGCTAAGAATTCCCTGGTGGAGTGACGACGCCATTAGTGGGCTGCCGGTCTTCGCCGGAACTCGGATTCTTCTGGCAGAATGGTGGCTATCTCAAATCCTTCTGGCATGCGTGCCTTATGGGAGGCAATTTCAGCAATGGTTCGGAGGCTATGGTGTGCAGTTGGTGCAATCATGGTGATTTCATCGCGCCAAGTGGTTCGTTTCTGGTGGCGGCGAGGTTCAGTCCAAGCGATGGCTGTCAAGACCTGATCGCTTTTCTTAATTTCAATTTGGGGTCCTCCACGTAATAGTCAGGGACTTGGTTATATTTCTCTATTTCTTATGAGTCCTGTTGTAAACTGTACTTCCATGGTTACCTAAGTAAAAGTCCGAGGGCCACAGTTGAAGGAATGACCTTCTCGCCCCCCGCGTCGTCTCCCCGAGCGAGGCGACTGGGGGCTCCCATCCCGCCCTTCCCAGCGCCGCCCTCCCCTTCTCTCCCTCCCGCCGCCACCGGGCTGGACCACCGGGCCTTGCTCGTGTGGTGCCGGCGGCGGTGGCCCCGTTCTTTCCCCCCGCGCAGCGCCACGGCTCGGGCGGGTGGCGGTGGTAGCGGATCTGGTAGCGACGTGGCTCCTTGGGTGGTGCGGTGCCGGGTGGCGAGATGGCAGCGGTATGGCTGCTTGGTGGTGGGGAGACGCGGTGGCTTGCGGCGCGCGGTGCCCTCCCGACCCAGATCTGGGCCCTTTTGGGCCACATCTGTGTCTGGGCGGGCCTAGCCGGAGCTTCTCGGCGGCGTCTCCGGCGTACGGCGGGGCTACTCGTGGGGGGGGGGGGGTGGCGGCGATGGCGGCTCGTGTACTACAACGCGGCGACGGGGGTTTCACGAGCCCGTTTCGGGCTCGGCCGGGCCTATCTGGGCCTTCGGCGCGGGGTGAAACATGGTTTCGGGGTGGAGCTGAGAGCGACAGCGCCGGTCGTGCCATGGGCCACTTCTCCGCCTCCCCTTTGCCCCGGTCGATTTATGGTCGTGGGTGCCTGGTTTGCCCCTGTTGCTACGTCTGACCGGTTCCTGCCACGGGCGGTGGAGGTTGTCCCCTCCCGCGTGGTTGTTGTTGCTGCCGCTCCTCGTTCCCGGTTGCCTCCTCTGTTCCCGCCGGTCTCGCTTCATTTGCCACGGTGAGACGGCGATGGGGACTGCACGGTCGTGGTGGTGCATGTTGGTAGGCGGCGCGTTTGGTGGCGCACGATGGATTATCTGGAGCCGTGGGTGGTTGGTGGTCAAGAGAAATCCTTGTCGGCTTGTCCGGCACTGATGCGGTGACGCCTGTGGGTGCCGCCGTGCCTTCCTAAAGGGCGTGGGTTTACCCCTTCCCCCGCACTCCTCTGCGTACGGCGTCGCGATCCTTCTTGAAGGTGTTGCTTGATATGCGGCGGTCCGGAGTGCATGGAGTGTGGTGGAATTCTCCGGTGGGCGCAACGTTTGTGGGCCTTCATCGTTTTCGTTGATCCGTCGCTGTTCGCATTTGTTTCTTTTTCTATTTTCTCTTTCTTTTTTTTGGGTGTGACTGTGCTACTTCCGCCCCAGCACCTATCGTTGACTGTATCGGTGATGGTCGCTTTGTAATACAAAGCGGGGAAACCCTTTTTCGTAAGTAAAAGTCCGAGTCCCTTCACGACCCTTCTCTGTTAAAAAAAAAAGAAAAAAAAAGCTAGGAGAGGCGACCGGCACGTGAATCGTACATGTGGACCCGACGTGTCCAAAAAAATCGCAGGTGCGAGTGCGACGCAGGCATCTTCGTCGTACGGTGGGGTGGGCGCGCGCGAGTTTGGCATGTTTGAACCACAGCACAGGCACATGCATGCAGCTTTCAGGACCCCAAATAATTAAGGTGCGCGTACGATGGTGCGTCGTGCAAAACGTTGTAGCACAATGTTTTCCTCGTCCAGTGAATGAGCAGCTGTCCATCTTGTGCCCACCACAGTGACAGTGAAGTTACTCCACGTACATACGACTGTTTGTCATGTAAACTACTTCCTCCGTTCCTAAATAATTGTCTTTCTAGAGATTTCAACAAATGACTACATACCGAGCAAAATAAGTGAATCTACACTCTAAAACATGTCTACATACATCCGTATGTTGTAGTCCATTTGAGATGGCTAGAAAGACAATTATTTGGGAACGGAGGGAGTAATTAAGAGCGTTTATATCACTAAATTACCCCTGGATTGCTATGGGGCCAATCGATTTCCAGCACAAAAATAGCAGACGAAAAATACACGGCGAGTCCTCGTGGCTTTCGTCGCATCATCAGCATTCGTAGCTTGTCTTCTTCGGCTAAGTCAAAGAGAGAAGGAGACAAGCGAATTGCGTTTCCAAAAACTCCAAACATTCCAAAAACACAGGCTTTTAAGCGACTCAAGCACCCATGTGAGACGATACACAATCAAATGTGTACAGGAAATAATCTGAACTTACCAAATAGCTAAGAATGTAGGATGTGTCATGCATGGTACGTAAATTATGAATTTGATGCGTAAGGTAAGTAAAGTACGTTATATATGAAATTGATGCAAAAGGTAAGATGGAGTTGATGTAGTGCTGTAAAATGTAAGTTAATTAATGTGATTGAGCAATGTACTGGAAAGGTACGGTCAATTATGGATCCGGCTTGCCTGCTCCCTCTCCATGCTCCCATCCGTGCTCCCACCTCATCCTACGGTTGTCTTTTTTCCTTTTTTCTTTCTAATCTAATCATCTCCCCCCTGATTTTAAGGGGGTGGGGCCGGACCTTATTTTGTTTCAATTAAATCAAGTCACGTATACGGGAGCACGAATGGGCACACGCGCAGGGAGCAGGCAAGTCTCGTCCATCAATTATGGCATGGTGGGAAAAAACCGCCGATTTAAAAAATGGTGAAGGGATGTGGTGGGAGGATGGGAACCGGTCGCCGTAGAGTTCTGCCTAGCAGGAAAAGAAACGCTACTTATTTTTTGTAAGTACTAGAGAAGAGATATGTTTCGGTCATTAGCAAATACTACCTCGATTTCAAAATAGTTCAAGTTTGTCCTAAATCAAACATTTTTAAGTTTGACTAAATCTATAGAAAAATGTGCCCATATCTACAATAACATATTAGTTTCACTAGATTCACAATGAAATATATTTTCATACTAAGTGTAGTTGATGTTGTACATTTTGATATATTTTTCTATAAAGTTGGTCAGATATAAAGATGTTTGACTTAGGACCAACATGTAAATTCAAGCATTTTAGATCGAAAGAAAATTCATTAGTAGGCTTAGCTAGTCAATCCAATAAGTAAATACATAGGGAAATCTATGTGAATTGGCGCTGGGTTCAACATTTATTCTCCTTTAGGGCCCCTTTACTCTCAATGCAGATCTTCCTAAAACAGATACATGACACAAATGTCAGTCTGAATTTGTGCACACCATACATCGATCACCCAATGTTACATAGACAACAACACTAGTTTGCTTATTTATATGTCCATTCCACACAATTAAGTACGATCTCATTAAATGTGGTGCATATATCTTCAGGCACAGATGCCTCATCTTCATGCCTTTGCGAGGGATACAACCAGCATAGCTCGAGAGGTTCTGGCCCGCTCCTCTCGCAAGCACCCATCCACATCCAGACTCCAATGCAGCTCTGCCGCCCTCACAAATTCATCCATAACCTCTCCAAAATGCTGGACTATTATCGGCTCAAATAAGGCTATCAGATTATTCACAAACTTGCTTGGGCTGCTCAGAGCAATGTTCATTTCGGCCGAAGGGTCATGGACACGCATCTCCTTGATCGAAAAGGACCCCTCTTCTTTGATGATCTCCCTTACCTCTTCAATGGAAGGTCCATGGAGCGGCACATAGAAAGAATCAAATTTTGCTTTGTCGATCACACCCTGTCAGACATGTCATGACATTGGGAGGTAAAATAACCGCACATACAATTGCAATAGATAATTTTCTAAACTAGAAAAGGGCAAATAAATGTACCTCCGCGACCATTACACTTAGAATCTGAGCTACAATTCCCGGGAAAAGAGAGAATTTGGAGGCGATTACATCAGAACGTGTCCCTACCAGGGAAATAACCATTCGGCCTCCTGAGACCAACTCTTTGGCTCTCAGCTCCAGGAAAAGCTTGAAATCTTTCCTGAATTGTTGTTCATAAGCCTCACGGACCATTGGGAGCATTTCACGCCTAGCATGCTCATCAATGTCGAAAGCTGGGATGCGGTTCCTCGTTAGATCTTCGGGAGCCTGTAAAGGTAAGATTTTGCTTAAACCTGGAAGTAATCCAATTGGATCAATTCTTCGAGCTCTAACCTTTGATAGCCATTGCAAGCTGTTCGACGCGCAAACAACATGCAGGGAGTTACTAGTGAAGAGCCGCTCGTAAAACGATCCCGGTGCGACACCGGTCACGACAACAGGGTTCTTGCTTTGACGGAGTGTGACCAAGCTCTTCACCACCGTGTTGAAGTCGGTGTCAGGAAGGTCATTGAGTAGCACACATATTTCCGGTGGTGGCTGCTGTAACTGAAGGCAATGGTTGTGGATGGCATTGATGGCAGTCGATACCAGTGCTAGAGCATTTGGACCAGAGGAGCATCCCATGTCCGCGATCACTATCTTTCCGTGCAACAAGGTACTGGTGCTGCTGCATAAGTCAGTGATGACCTCTTCTATCAGGGGCTTCATCCTGTTCTGCTCAGCCTTCTGCAATCAAGTTGTAGTCCTTTAGAAAATCTAGTATAATATTTTTGCTCAATGCATGGTGTGTTAATTAGCTCATACGCTCTTTATCTGTATAAAGCCATCTTGTAGTACCATAGGGAAGGCTGCTAGGCACATCAACAAGCGACGACATATATTTCTTTCTTGTTACGATTTCGCTACACAGCTCCTACTTTTTGTGTGGCTTTGTCTGCTGAATCCGGTGTAGCGATGCAGAACATTATCCAGCTCGCCCAACACAATCACTTATTTTGTCTTGAACATTCTATTTGTTACAAATATTGTGATTTGTTGACGAAAGCCTTGATCTGCTAGCACATCACTTTTAGGCTGCATATTCTCTTTACCGCAGTGTCCAAATTCTCCAAACTACTTTTCAGCGAATTACTCTTCATGAGCACGTTAATACTATCAAGAAAGGGATTTGTTTTGTCTTGAAGACATTTGTCTTCTTCTTTCACGTTGTTCAATTCACTTAGGATGAGAGAACGAATGAGAGAGCCAGTATCCAGTAATAAACGCAACAAACTACGAAAGGTTACATACAACCAAGCATTTAACAAATTATATCCACCCCGATTTCTTATCTAACGTTGCTCTATCGGCTCTTCGTTCAAATCACGGTAATACTAGTTCGTTTTTGGAAGCCAAGTGTCAAATAAAAGCTCATAGAAACCACTCAATGAAAAGATAAGGTTTTTTTTTGGGGGGGGGGGGGGGTGATTGAAAAGATATACCTTAAAAACTGGATCTTCAGTATTGGAAGCCAAGTGTCAAATAAAAGGTCATAGAAATCACTCAATGAAAAGATAAGATACTACCTGAAAACTGGAGTTGCGAGCATAGCTTGTTTCGCCTTGGCCATGCTTCATATGCACAGCCTGTTTGGAGGCCATGGCTCTGTCTAGAGCAAGCTAGGCTAAAGTGCTAGACTCCAGGTTTGAATCTGCAGGAAACAGGTTGGTGGTGTAAGTACTAACAATGAAGTAGCACTTAAATATCTCGTTTTCCTGGGACCATTCACAATGGCCGCTGGTACGGTGCTGACAACGTTGTTCCACTTAAATCTGGCAATGACGTTTCAGAAATGGAAAGTAGCATCTATAGAATCTTTTCTTTCAGTGGTATTGTTTTTATATGTTTATTATTTACAGTGACAGTAGTTAATTATTCGTCAGCGGTAATGCAGAGTAACCTTGCTATTGGGCGAAGGCGCACAACTGCACCTTCCAAGGAGAGATAACAAGTCATGCTTAGCGTACATATGTGGAAAACTTTTATCTAATCCTCATCGAAAATAGGGAAGATGAGGAATAATACTCGGCTTTAGCAAAAATCAATAACTTGTAAAAGTAGACATCCATGTATAATTCATATGTCGACGTCGCGGCATACTCAACCAAGTCACCTTCACCAAAATAGAGGCAAACTCGAGCACTCCTTCTCGACAGCCACATCCATGGGTGTCTGCTTTGAAAGCAATACGATTGCTGAAGACCACAATTTTTAGAGCCTTTCTGACTCAACTTGAACTTCAGTTCTATGCAAATTTCCATCGCATGGCAATAACGCATCTTCTTAAGCTACATAGCTCGTCAATAGTGGCACGAAAGAGCTGAATTCTCTCAAGTGACACCACTAAGCACAAACAATCTGAGAAATAATTCAGACTGACTCTGCACTTTTGATATGATAAAATCTATCTTGCTCTCGTTTCATGATCCTCATGTCAACAATTGGAACGTAGCAAATCATTCAGATGCCTCGCTTATTATGGCCAGTCATTGCAATGAGAGAACCCTGCAAAACTTATTAATTACTAGCTCCTCATATGATCTACTCGAGGATTTGAGGTCGTTGTTAGTCGGCGAAGATGCATGGCTCAGAAAAAATAGGCTGTAACTAGCAGGAAAAAAAGTACACAGGTGCATAAACGCAAGAGCTAAGAATGAAAGAAAAAAAAAAGAAAAATCATAACCGATCGCTAAAACAGGAGCGCTGGCTGTACAAGGAAGGGAAGGGACACTAAGTAGTCTTTGTCTCTTTGAGAGGAATAGCTGCGCAGCATTAGGCCTTCATCAATTAGGCCAGCAACCTGAGGTTGCAGAAGATTCTTGTATTGCGCTCGTTCCAGATACGGCAAGCGACATATGACGACGCAACTTTTGTCCTTACGACAGGAAACAAAGCAGTAAAGCCAAGGGAGAAATGGTCCCGGCCTGAAGAATGCAATGGGCACCAAGCCAGGATGCTTGCGGCCTCTGAGGTGCCAAACTTCCTTAATGAAAGGACACACGTTGAAAAGATGCACAACCGACTCAACCTTGGCTTGTGTTCCATGGAGGGAATTGTGGCACCTAGAGCGACGATCCAGTCTACAACGGTTGGCTGCCAAAGACGCAAATGCTTCTTATTTCCCTATTCAAGCAAGTCATGAGAAGGAAAGTTTTCATCAGGCATCTTAAGATGGAGTTTTGGTTGCATCCTCCCATGATGAAATTAAGAACATCTTATATAACCATTTCAATGCTCCTTGTAGAACTCCCATGCTCAGGCAGTACACCATGGGTCTTGACTTCACTCGGACGAATCATATATATGTATAAACCTACTCATGCAAATAAGAAAGGGACAATTTCATTTCTCCCCCTAACTTGAGCCACCACCTGGGATTTGCCCCTAGTTTTCAGGTATGCTCAAAAATACCCCTCTTCCGTCTGTGGCCCTTACAGAAATCCCCCTCCGGGCCGTTTCCGTCGGGTCAATGGTCTTTGACCGCTAACTTGGCGTCTGTTGGACATTTTGGCCCCTGGTTCTTACATGTGGGCCCGTATCGAAACGTTATCCACTCGCTCACTCTGTTTCTTCTACCTCGCGACGCACCTCTTCTCTCGTTCCCCTCTTGGCGAGTGCACCGGCGGCGCACGAACGGCATCGTTCTGGAGCTTGGGCAGTGAGGCCGCGTGGATGTGCACCTCACGCATGTCGTCCGCAATCTCTTCTGTCGCCGTGGAGGTAAGTTATTCTTCTCTGATTTGTGTGCGCCCGCGGATTTCTCATTAGGGTTTGAGGTAAAATTGGGGATTTGCTCTCTCCTAGGTCGATGGGGTCGGCATAGTGCAGTTCTCCTCCGAGTTCTACATGCCGGATCTGAGTTATTGCGGCCTTGAGAAGCTTTCCAAGCATCGGTGCCCGAGGCACGGGCTCGTTCCCGCTCGCCGTGTCGCTTGGGGAGGAGCAAGCACGGGGAGACGTTTTCTTGGATGCCCACTGGATGTAATTTGGTAGGTTGTATCTGCTTTGGAACAATTTGGTGCCAAGATCGCATTTTGACGATATTTTTTGTGTTGCAGCTTCCTGATGAATGTGAATGGGCTGTGTGGGTTGACCCTCCTCCGCCAGATCTTGTGGGGCGTGCATTTGAGACACTACATGATGGACTAGAAGCAAGTTGGCTCAAATCTCATCGTTTAGAGAAGAGGGTGACACATCTCAGAGAGAAAAAGAAGAAGTTAAAGTTACAATTGCAGAAGAAGCATGATCAGATGGAAACATGGTCATTTTTGATGATAATTGTTGGCATATGCATTCTATCATATTTGTTTGGTTGAAAGAATGCATATTAGTCACTGAGAACAAGCTAGTTTGGCACTGAGTAGAAATTACTTGATGTTGTGAACCTTTTCATGATGTGAGTAGTTCCTGGTTGTGTAACTTTGATGCTATGCATCTTTTGGAAAGACAAAGTAATTGAAAAGCATCAATTGGATCTTGTGATCTCTCTTTGTCTTATTGTTTCTGTTTGTACCTCTCCAATCCATATTACTCGTCGATCAAATGGTCCCAACGAAACATGATAGACATCCATGTGAGCGACAAGTAATACATGCCGGAGGAAGTGATCGACAACATCAATGATCAATGATACTGCATCATTGTGGTCACTCAAGATACCAACAATGTATAATAGGATCAACATCAATGATGAACAACAGCAAGTTATGACCAGGATCAATTCCTCTTCCAAATAATACCAACAAAATGCCAACATGAGACAACAAGGTATGACAACAGTAACATGAGACAACATGATCCATTACATAGTTCACACAACAACATCAACTAAATAGTTCAAACAAACAGATGGTTCAAACCTTCTTCTACATAGTTCGAACATGACTCAAATGACATGATCACACAGTGTTCACAGCAAGTTTCCCCTCTTGCTCCTAGTGTTGCATGCAGGATTAGAAGAGAGCCTGGACTTGCTCCTAGTGCTCCTAGCATCAGCTGGCACCTTCTTAGGAGAGGCAGACCTGCTAAGCTGGTTGCTTCCTGTTACAGAACCACCAGTCGTGAGTGTATCGCCTTTCGACTTCTTCTTTGGTGAAAGAGGGTTATCACCTCTCTCTGCTGGCCTTTTGTAATTTTTCCTTGGGCTGAAAATTGACAACACAAGCTTTTATTAGTTAATAATGAAGTAATTTGTTAGATAAATCAATTAGTTGTAGTTATAGTAGCAGGTTACCTCATAGTAGTTCCTGCAACACTTGCTACAGTAGGTGCATCAGTTACAGGAACTGGTGCATCATCTTCTTCAAGATCTGCTTGTGCTTCTATTTCTTCTACTGCATCATCCTCATGTGTTGCTGCAGGTTCATCTGTATCAGATAGTACATCATTGTGTTCAGGTGCATTGTCAGCACCCCAGTGCTCGTCCTCTTCTCCAAAAGCTGGGTTAATTGACTCTTTGCACTTATTGCCATGGTGACCAAGTCTGCCACATCTAGGGCATTTCTTTCTCCTGCCCCCAAGTCCTTTTCCTTCTGACTTGCCCTAATCCTGGTCTTTCTAGGTCTACCAGGGGGCCTGTTTTGAACTGGAGCACACAGTTTGAACCCAGGATCAACTACATCCCATTGTTGCTTCCCCTCCATTGCAGGCAAGTTGTCAGCATATGTTGCATTGAACATTTGTACTGAGTAATATGGGTGCACATACTGGTCAATCTCACTGGCTGGACCTCTCATTGATGTAATGAAGTATAGTGCATGTATGCAAGGTTGGCCTGTAATTTGCCACTTTCTGCAGCTACAAGTGTTAGCTTTCAACTCTATAGGATATCTCCGCTCCCTCTTTTCTCTGTCAACTGCAGTGACCTCTGCCTCATGTGTACTTCTTTTCACTACAGTCATGTCCAACCCCTTTGATTTTGCAAGCAACATTTTCATAACTTTTGGAATTATTACATGACCAACATATGTTGCTGCAGCAATGCTTTGCCTAATGTCAAATTTCTCCATTATGTACTGTCTTATTCTGTCAAGCAGATCAACAATGTGTAGCCCTTTCCACTTTCTAATCTTTGAATTAAAAGACTCTGCAAGATTATTGTTAACATAATCTAGCTTGCAAGTTTCATTGAAAAGAGCCCTTGCCCATAACTTAGTGTGGTGCTCCTCTATGTACTCTTGCACACCTTGCTTGCTGTACAACTGAGTGAGATGGTACTTGTGCTTTTTCAAGCTGTAGGTCAAAGAACAGGGCCACAAGTTTTCATCAAAGAATTTTCCTCTAAACTTTTTACTAAAATTAGCTGCAAGATGCCTCATGCATTCCCTGTGCTCTACACCTGGGAACACATTTTCTACAGCTGACTCAAGTCCCTTGCAGGCATCAGTGTGAATAACCAATCCCTCTGGATGGCCTATTAGGTCTTTCAAGTTCTGGAAAAACCAAGTCCAACTCTCAATGTTCTCTGTCTCTAGCACTCCATATGCAACTAGAAAGATCCAGTTGCATGCATCTACAGCACAAGCACTAACAAGCTGTCCTCTATACCTTCCATTTAATGATGTTGCATTTACTGCTAGATATGGTCTACAACCATCTAGAAAACCGTGCCAAGAGGCCTTAAATGATACAAAAACTCTCCTAAAGCACTCTTTGTACCTTTTCTATCCATTGAGTTTAAACTCTACAGTGTGTCTATCAATATTAACCACACTACCAGGAGATGCCTTTTCTACTTCAGCTTCGAAAGTATACAAGAGTTGGAATGAATCAGTCCATTTACCATAGATGTTATCCAGTGCCATTTGCTTACCATAAAAAACTCTCATGTAAGGGAGCTGCACCCCATACTTCTTTTTCAAGTCTGTCTGCAGAGTTGGCACTGAAATATTTGAGTTCTCCCTCACCCAGTTCTTCACAGCATCTGCCACCCACCTACTCTTTGCAGACCCGAGCCTTTGCCTCGTTGTAACACTTGGGCATATGTGAGCTGTCTTGTTCACTTTGACCTGCAGCAAATAATAGTCAGCAACAGTCCATACAATTATGAATGCACAGTTATTACTAAGGAAAGTTATTATTTACACTAACTACATTAGTCCTACAGTGTATTACCTGAAAAAGTGTGTTATTCCTCATCCTGGAGGCATGCATCCTCCACTTACACCTTTTGTAAGCACAGTGAACAGTTAGTCTACTGGGCTCACTCTTGTCAATTATAAATTCACTCTGGGTCTTGATTGAAAAGGTGGCAAGTGCATTCCTACAATCTATGACATCTGGAAATATAGTTCCTTCTGCTAAAGAAGGATCATCTCTGTTATACTACACATCAGGCCTACCCTCATCCTCTGTCTCAGAATATCCCATGTCCATGTCCTCCTCTCTTTCATCAGAGTCTGTCTCCTCAAATTGTGGGGGTGGGATGTAATCTTCAACATCATCCTCATTAGGTGGTTTCCTAACAACAACTCTGGGTGCATTCTTTCATCCTCATCGTCTATGGGCACTTCATCAAGAAATTCCTCTTCTATGATTGGATAAGTTGTTGCTTTGCTATACTCAGGACATGGTTGACTAGGCAAGTTGGCACTTGGGGTTCCTGGTTGCTGTACTGTGCTGTGAGTTCCATTTCCTCTTCTAGCCTGACTGCTATCAGGCTCTGAAGTTGCAGTTGCTGATTTCCTTCCTATAGATACACACCTTTGAGACTGTGAACTAGTAGCTGCTGCTTTCCTTCTACTAGCTGCTGCTTTCCTTCTACTAGTTTGATTGCTTCTAGGCTGTGAAGGACTGGGTGCAGATCTTGCTACTCTGCTCTCTGTTTCCCCTCTTTTCCTTTGTATGACATTAATTTCCAGCTGCACTGAATTGCTCTCAGCATTTGTGGCAAACATAACCCCTAACTCATCATCATTTTGAATTGGAACCCATACAATATTCTGCATGTCCCAATATCTAAATTCTACAGCATCAAAAATACCCCATGGATATTTATCACTTATAGCACCTCTAAATTGGACAAATGTTGATGTTTTGTCCACCACAAAAGGAAATGTGAAGCCTGTACCGGCTCCTTTTGTGCCACCATTGCCTATGATAGTGGTCTCCATTCTACAGTTGAGACGAAAAGCTCTCTCTGGTTTCATCCTACGATAAAAGCATGTAGTAACCACTAAGAGCGCATTCAATCGGGGTAAATCTATGTACAGTAACAGATCCAGGTCAAGATTCAAATAAACTTGGGACAAGAAACTTACCCTGCTGGAATTTGCATTCCTGTCGCCTGCGTCGTCTGCCTGGATGCTTCTTTGGCACCACCACAATCACCAGCAGCCGCCATCGTCTACACCGCCTCCTTTAGCGTCGTAGCAGAGGGAAAAGACGGTGGATAATCACCTCCACTCCCACCGCATCCCGACGCCCGCAGTCCTACAGATCCACCGCAGCTACTGGACCGCGGTGAGGGATTTAGGGTGACCTAGGGTTAGGGTTTCGGTCGCCAAGAGGGGAACGAGAGAAGATGTGCGTCGCGAGGGAGAAGAGAGAGTGAGCGAGTGGATAACGTTTTGATACGGGCCCACATGTAAGAACCAGGGGCCAAAATGTCCAACAGACGCCAAGTTACCGGTCAAAGCCCCTTGACCCGACGGAAACGGCACGGAGGGGGATTTCTGTAAGGGCCACAGACGGAAGAGGGGTATTTTTGAGCATACCTGAAAACTAGGGGCAAATCCCAGGTGGTGGCTCAAGTTAGGGGGAGAAGTGTAATTGTCCCAATAAGAAATACCGTTGGCAGAGGACGAAATCTTTTGTCATGAGTCGGTATGATTCGTTCAAGTGAAGTCAAGACCCATCACCCATGGTATGCCAAAAGAAAAAGGTGATATCATTTCACCACCACTCACTCCTCATGATGTCATATCCCTTAGCTGCTACACATTTTATGTGATTTTTTTTGCGAATTTATTACTGCTTCATGTGATTGTTGGATCTTAGCATAAGCTGAAGAAATAATATGTGTGTCCCAGGTCGAAAGCAAATACAATTGTAAAAATTGAAAAGCCAGTCTGAGGATCTGATCATTTGTTACGGCCAACTATCCGTTGCATGCATGACTCTTTTAGCAGCTGTGTGTTAGAAATGTGTACTGGTGACAAAATATTTTCAGTTTGTGCTTATTTAACCGAAACGGCTTTCGCCCCGCTTTGTATATAAAGCAACAATCCAGTTACAACCAACCTCATACAACTCCACACCAACACACACAGGGCAAGATACAAGAATGTTGGGAACAGCTACACCACCCAACACAACTCCAAGCCATCTACACGAAGGAAGAGAGCACCGCTTGAAGTCATTAGAGGCCTCAACCGTGAACGAATCACAGCGAAGAGTCGGAGCTGTGCACGACAAACCAATCACTCCAAGGCGAAGCCTTCAACAAGGTCATGGCACCTAAGTACCGCCACCGCCCGATCCAGGGATCGAGGTTTCCCCAGGAGCAACACGGAGGAGGAAGAGGAACCACGGCGATGCCATCAAGAAGGATACGACGCCTGTAGGCGCCGCCGCCGCCGACCTGGCAAAGCCAGAAAGAGTTTTCACCGTGCAAGCCCTCTTTGCCTCCGAGACGGATTGCCGCAAGCACGCTGCAGAACCACCGCCACCGACCGTCGTACCCAAGCTACCACGCCGCCTGCACGACCATGGTAACCAGCCAACATCTGAGCTGCGAGCTCCGCCCACGAGCATCGCGCCTCCCACCACCGAGGCCGCCGCCCAGCATCCGAGACCACCCCTTGACCGCCGCCGCCGCACACCGACATCACCAACCGGTGAAGGGGCAGCAAAGACCCCTCTTTCTGCCCCAAACAAGCTCCTTTGGCAGGAATGGCCGGCAACCAAATATGGGCAGGGAAGACGACGGCGGCCAGCCATGCTGCTACCACCCCAGACACCTATCTGGCACCTCCAAATCTCGGCGACGGCTAGTACGGCATGCATCCCTAGCTCCCCCCTCGCAGCGCCCTTGCCACCCACCGGCCAACCGAGCCAAACCAGAGAACAAGAGGAGCCGCCACCAGCAGCCGATTCATGCACCACGACAGCTGTAGAGGAGGGGGTTGAGCATACCGCTGCCGCGCCGCCACCACCGCCAGCACGCGCCGGAGAAGAGGCAGCTGCCCGCGACCTGTGCCGACCGCAACCCTTGCCGCCGGAAGAGAAGACGGCCGACCGCCGCCGCCACCCCAACCACACACCGCCACCGCGCCGCCCGTCGCGACGTTGCTGCAGACGAACCGCCGTGGCGCCCGGCGTCAGCGCCACACCCCGGCCCAGGGGTGTTCACCCGCGCCAACCCAAACACACGGGAGGAGGAGGATGCCCCGCTGCAGCCGGTGCCGACCGGCCTTTGCCCGGCCGGCCCCCCTGGCGGCGACCAGGGAGGAGGGGAGGGAGGGGAGTGTGTGTGCTTATTTACACTGTCAACAAAAACAAAATACAAGTTTAACTCCCAGAGTAACACATATTCCAATGTGTTTGATCAATCTCAAACTGGCGAAAAGTCTATTCCTCTTGCACTGTATTCTCTGCTTACCAGAGCTGCATGCACAACCAACGCAATAGAGCCAAATCACTTCCACTCTATACTATCTAAGCAGGTAGTACAGAGAAAAGGTACAAGGACAACATTGATCAAAGCCATCCATAACCTTCTTTATCGAAAAAGGCTTTCTCCCAGCTTTATATATAAAGCAATGACCGACTACAGCTCAGATACAAACGCACGCCACCACAACACACGCACACACCCAATACACAGGCGCTGAGCGCAGCAACACTACCCCTAGAACTACAAGAGCAACCGGAGTCCTCAACCGTGGACACGCCAACGCGAAGAGAAGAGACCGCTTATGACGAACCGTGTGCTCCAAGGCGGCGCCTTCAAGAAGGTTACGACACCAGAGCGCCGTCATTGCCCGACCCGAGGATCAAAGTATCCCCTGGAGCAACACGACGGGCCATGAGAGCCGCGACGACGCCTTCAAGAAGGGAGCGAGCTTCGCTGCCGCCGGTCCGTCTGAAGATAGATCAGGTTTTTACCCCGGCCAACACTCACCACCACCAGACTCCACATCCCATTGACCATGCCGCCCACACGGCCATAGCCACCGGGCAGCACCTAACCACGGGCTCTGCCCAAGAGCACCGCGGAGCCACAACCAGGGCCGCCGCCCTGGCATCCAAGACCTGGACACCACCACACTCGAGACCCATTGCTACCCCAACCAAATATACGAGCGGAAAGGAACCGCCTTTCACACCCCTGGGCTGTCCCCAATGCCGAAACCCAAAGGCCGGCCAGAATTGGCCTCCATCGATCCATCCTTCTGCCGGGCGCGAGATGAGCACGGTCCTGCTGCCAGGCGCGAGACGAGGTCGGTCCTGCTGCCGAGCGCGAGACGAGGTCAGTCCTGCTGCCGGGCGCGAGACGAGCTCGGTCCTACTGCCAAGCGCGAGACGGGCGATGGACCGTAGTCGAGGGATGGCCGAACCTTCAACGAAGGTAGCAACCAGACGACGAGGAGAGGGCTGAAGGTCGAAACGGTCCACCTACAGACAGGCCGACGCCGGAAAGCCAGTCGCTGCCCTAGTCAACACGCCGAGCTGCTGTGGAGCCGGCACGGCGAAGCCACCTCGCCGCCGCCGCCCACAATCGGGACCGCAGCCACGCCGGGCCGGGGCGACCCGCGCCGCCGACCGAAAAAAAGGCGAAATCCGGCCGACACGAATCACCACCACCACCACCATACCGACGTCGACGAGCGCATCAGCCCCCGCACGCCGCCGGCAGGCCCTTGTCGCTGCAGCCCGCACCCCCTGCCGAACACAGCCCGCGCCCCCTACCGGCCTCAAGTCCAGACCGGGCCTGGCCGGACCATACCGGAGGACCACAGTGGCGCCACCACCAAGGGAGCCAGGCAGAGAAGGCCCAGACCCCGCCTCCATGTGCGCCGGGCCCCAGCCCAGTCGCCGCTAGAAGCAGAGTCGCGAGCCCTCACGTCAGATCCGAACCACCCTGACCATGAGGAGGACCCGCGCGCCGCCCCCAACGCCCACATCCCCTTCGCACGGCCGCCGACAACACGCACCTCCGCCGCTAGCTGCTACCAATGTGCCGCCCTGCCCCGTGCCCGCGCCGCGCCGCCGCCCAACTCCGACAGGCCGCGCCACCAGGAACCGAGCAGGGGAAGGAGAACGCCCCACAGTTGCCGATGATGGCCAGGCTTTGCCCACTCGCTGTGGCGGCAGCGAGAAGAGGAGGAGGGGAAGGAGGGCCCTGGGCCGGCGGCTAGGGTCCCCCCCTCCCGGGCGCTCGCGGGAGCGTCACGGGAGGGGGGAGCATGTGTCGTAAACCCTAAACTCTAACCCTAAACCCTAAACCCATAACCTTCTTTTACTATGAGGCTGTCCTTGTTTCTGATTGGTTTAGGGCCCGGAGCTTAGAGCATCTATATAGCCAGACCTCTCAAACCTTTCTCAAACTAGTAAGTTTGCACGTGCAACGCACGTCTCAACTACATCGAATAATTATCAAAATAATTGTCTAATTTTACATGTTTTCATCATAGCAAATGTTTTACTACCAATAATAGCATTTGTTGGGCTAAAAAAACTAAATCACATGGACAAACGAATGTGCAAACGAATATACGTAATATATGTAGCTACTACCCACTAATCATTTTTAGTTATTTATGTGGCCGTATCATTCACATTGCTTCTACCCATATCTCATGGTTACATTCAAAATAGTTTTTAATTACAAGTCCCATCCTCTGTTTTTTGCCTAGCTCCATGAATGTACTTTCAGAGATTTTGTGGTATAAGTCATCTAATGGGAATAGATGAACATCCAAATCAAAACATCTCACTGGTCTAAATGAAGTTGAAATTAGAGAGGAAATACATTGAAGTACAAACATTGTGTTCCCAAATGAAGCTACAATAATGATAAAATAGGTTTAAGCAATATAATATGTCGACTATAAACACAATAATATGATAATATTTGATACACCACAATGCTTCTTTATTTCAGTGAAACAACCGACAAAGTACGGAAAATAGATGAAGGCTTTAGAAGCTATTGTCTTCCTCGCTATACTTCAACATCATTTGTAGTGAATGTTTGATTCCAAAAAAGAAAGCTGAAAAAAGGGCACAATAATTAAAGTTACCCACATAATTCCATGTATCCATCATATATTTTTCATGTGTATGGTGATGAACTTCCATAAAAAAAACGAGGAAGATTATCAACCAATAATCAATGAAAAAGAGTAATGAAACAACAAGGTATAATCTAGCTTTACCTTGGTTAGTTCCTACAGCTAGGTGAAAGCGACACTCCATCCAACTAACTGAACAGATGAGTGTCATCCAAATCCCAGAGCTTACTTCTGTGGTGCACCTATAGGCAAACATGTTATTTTTTGTGTGTGTGTGAATAGGCAAAAAGGTTGCCTGTACAGCCACTCATCAGTCTAAACAACAAGCCGGGGATAAGCGCGACTATGGATCTTCTAAAATGCCACCGATCCAATCTTTGACAGCCACATTCTTAGGGCACTGTTTTGCACCAACCGTCAAAATCCCTGATACGGTCGTTATAATCGATGAGCCAATGGCATCTTAGCAGCCCTATGACCATAAATCAAGAGAAAAACTCCATGGTTAACAGTATGACATGAACAAGCGGCAATTGTTGTTCTAATTAACCTGCAAGGTACGTAGAGCCGGTAAAATAGGTCCCATTAATCAAACTTTATGAATTTAGCCCAGTTACCATATTAGAATGGAATGGAATGGAATGTGCTCTTTGTCCGGCACTGCTCTAAGCCTGATCAAAAAATTGCGGGCAAAATCAGAAGTACAAGTATCAGATAGAGATGAAATTTCTCATTTTTGCAAGAGAGAAAATATAATCTTGATGATAGCAGTCAGACACATATTAAGCAATTATTAAGACTTTCAGATAAAGTATCCGGCACATGCAATGCGCTATGTCGGACAACAGGTAATGCCTTCTCACATGAAATTCAAGTTGCATCATGCAAGCAACAGGTATATTAGGCAAGTGGTGCAGTAAGACAGCCCAACACAATAACCTTAGGAAGCAGTGGCCAGTGGCCACAAACGTAGCAGCCACTGCCAAAGTTGTTCATACCACCTAATCCCTCCACTACACTGCAGTTCCCTACAATTCATGCCTCTGCTAACAACCATCGGCCATGCAGTGCTCACCTGAATGAACATAAAACCATAAACCGGTCATGCTGCGTCTTTGAAAAGTGTTGCATTCAACGGAAATTAGCAAGGGGGCAAAAACCTGATTCTGAAATCCTAGTGGACCCGAAGAATGAAATTAACAACACATTTGGACTGGCTGGCGGATGTGGATCCCACATCCCCGAGAGCCGCGGCCACAACACGAGCCGCAAAGGGAGGCTCAATCTAGACGAATGGGGTTACTGATTTATTGCTCGGCGGCATGATTGGCCGTGATAAGGAGCCACAAAGTTGCAAATAGGTAGTTCTTCATGAGTAATCAGTAAGGTTGACTTGCTTCAGCATAAACAGAGTGCTAGAGTGAAATATTTGGTTCAGCTGCAATCTACTCGTAAGATTTCAGTGTTATTCTCATGTTATCCAAAGAGAGGAGGGGGGAGACGGATTAGAAGAGACTCAATCCCTAGGAATTGAGTGGCTCCTCTGGTCTCTGTTCTGCTTCGATGGGGCGACTGAAATGGAATCCTGAGCAGAGGTTGGAGGTCGCCGCAGGCGACGAAAGACAAACAGGGGGAGACAGAGAGAGCCGCAGCCGTCTGGGCTTGAGCGGCAGGACTGGATGGAGCAAGGAGCGAAGGAGGAGGAGAGTTACCCGAGGGAAGTCTTTCGTCCTCGTCGGACTTGTCGCCGGTGGCACCGCGCCCGTCCGCTCATGCGCCGTCATGTGTGCCCGGAGGAAGCCGCGGGTCCTCCTCGGGCGTCCCCCTCCGTGATTGGCGTGCGTGGTGGCGGCAGGTGACTTGTGCTTCCTGAGATGATACGATGTGCCCGTGATTTGTTTCCTATGCGTCCGTGATTTGTTTCCCAATTGACCGGCGTGGGATTTTGTGTTTTTCTCCCGGTGGAGTATGGTCAGTCAAATTAAATTGCTAAATGTACACACAGAACAGATTAGGTTAAGGCTAGCTGTTGATTGTGTTTAGTGGATCTAATCGGACCGCAATAATGGGTCCGTGTACATTTTAACGGGTGTGTTTAGAGAAGATAATGTTTGATCTTTTATAAGTAGTGTAGATGTCTGGAGGGATAGTCCAAACACCGCTTGGATCGAAAAACGCCACCCATCCTAAAGGTAGCCCAAACTGTTGGGAACGTAGCAGAAATTCAAAATTTGCTACGCAACACCAAGATCAATCTATGGAGATACTAGCAACGAGAGAGAGGGGAGTGCATCTTCATACCCTTGAAGATCGCGATGCGGAAGCGTTACAAGAACGCGGATGAAGGAGTCGTACTCGTAGCGATTCAGATCGCGGTTGATTCCGATCTGAGCGCCGAACAATGGCGCCTCCGTGTTCAACACGTGCAGCCCGATGGCGTCTCCGTGCCTTGATCCAGCAAGGGAGAGGGAGAGGTTGGGAAGACTCCGTCCAGCAGCAGCACGACGGCGTGGTGGTGGTGGAGGGCGCTGATACTCTAGCAGGCTTCGCCAAGCACTACGAGAGCGAGGAGGAGAGAGATAGGGCTGCGTTTGGGGAGAGAGACTCATGTGTTGGGCAGCCCCAAAACCTCCACTATATATAGGGGCAAGGGAGGGAAGGCGCCTTAGGGTTTCCCTAGGGGGTCGGCGGCAGGCAGATGAGATCTCCCTTTGGGTGACTTGGCCCCAAGCCGGAGGTGGGAACCTGGATGGGCGCCCCAAACCCCAGTCACGTGGGAGCAGGTGAGGGGCGACAGCCCCTTAGTGGGCTGGTTTGCCCCTTCCTTGGCCCATGAAGCCCCCAACACTTGTCGGGCTCCCAAACACTTTTCGTTCATACTGGTCATCACCCGGTACCTCCGGAACACTTCCGGACTCCAAAACCCTTCGTCCAATATATCAATCTTCACCTCCAGACCATTCCGGAACTCCTCGTGACGTCTGGGATCTCATCCGGGACTCCGAACAACATTCGGTAACCACGTACATCTATTCCCTATAACCCTAGCGTCATCGAACCTTAAGTGTGTGGACACTACGGGTTCGGGAGACACGTAGACATGACCGAACTCTCCGGCCAATAACCAACATCGGGATCTGGATACCCATGTTGGCTCCCACATGTTCCACGATGATCTCATCGGATGAACCACGATGTCAAGGATTCAATCAATCCCGTATTCAATTCCCTTTGTCTACCGGTATAGTACTTGCCCGAGATTCGATCATCGGTATCCCGATACCTTGTTCAATCTCGTTACCGGCAAGTCTCTATACTCGTTCCGTAACACATCATCCCGTGATCAACCCCTTGGTCACATTGTGCACATTATGATGATGTCCTACCGAGTGGGCCCAGAGATACCTCTCCGTCACACGGAGTGACAAATCCCAGTCTTGATTCGTGCCAACCCAACAGACACTTTCGGAGATACCCATAGTGTACCTCTATAGCCACCCAGTTATGTTGTGACGTTTGGTATACCCAAAGCATTCCTACGGTATCTGGGAGTTGCACAATCTCATGGTTTAAGGAAATGATACTTGACATTAGAAAAGCTTTAGCATACGAACTACACGATGTTTGTGCTAGGCTTAGGATTGGGTCTTGTCCATCACATCATTCTCCTAATGATGTGATCCCGTTATCAATCATCCAATGTCCATGGTCAGGAAACCGTAACCATCTATTGATCAACGAGCTAGTCAACTAGAGGCTTACTAGGGACAAGGTGTTGTCTATGTACCCACACATGTATCTGAGTTTCCTATCAATACAATTATAGCATGGATAATAAATGATTATCATGAACAAGGAAATATAATAATAATAACTAATTTATTATTGCCTCTAGGGCATATTTCCAACAGTCTCCCACTTGCACTAGAGTCAATAATCTAGTTCACATCGCCATGTGATTAACACTCACAGGTCACATCGCCATGTGACCAACATCCAAAGAGTTTACTAGTGTCACTAAACTAGTTCACATCATCATGTGATTAAGACTCAGTGAGTTCTGGGATTTGATCATGTTTTGCTTGTGAGTGAGGTTTTAGTCAACGGGTCTGCAACATTCAGATCCGTATGTACTTTGCAAATCTCTAGGTCATATTGTAAATGCTGCTTCCACGCTCCACTTGGAGCTATTCAAAATGGTTGCTCCACTATACGTATCCGGTTTGCTACTCAGATTCATTTGGATAGGTGTTAAAGCTTGCATCGACGTAACCCTTTACGCCGAACTCTTTATCACCTCCATAATCGAGAAACATGTCCTTATTACTCCAAGGACAATTTGAATCTTGTCCAATGATCCATTCCTGGATCACTCTTGTACCCCCTTGCCAGACACGTGGCAAGGCACACATTAGGTGCGGTACTCAACATAGCATATGTATTGAGCCTATGGCTAAGGCATAGGGGACGACATTTGTCCTTTCTCCGTCTTCTGTCATGGTCGAGCTTTAAGTCTTAACTTCATACCTTACAACTCAGGCAAGAACTCCTTCTTTAACTGATCCATCTTGAACACCTTCAAGATCATGTCAAGGTATGTGCTCATTTGAAAGTACCATTAAGCGTTTTTGATCTATCCTCATAGATCTTGATGCTCAATGTTCAAGCAGCTTAATCCAGGTTTTCTATTGAAAAAACACTTTTCAAACAACCCTATGTGCTTTCCAGAAATTTTACATCATTTCGGATCAACAATATGTCATTCACATATACTTATCAGAAATGTTGTAGTGCTCCCACTCACTTTATTGTAAATACAAGTTTCTAACAAACTTTGTATAAACCCAAAAACTTTGATTATCTCATCAAAGCGTATATTCCAACTCCGATATGCTTACTCCAGTCCTTAGAAGGATTGCTGGAGCTTTGCATACTTGTTAGCATCTTTTAGGATTGACAAAAACCTTCTGGTTGTATCACATGCAACCTTTCCTCAAGAAAATTTTCGAGGAAACAATGTTTTGACATCCTATCTGCAAGATTTCCTAAATAATGCAGTAACTGCTAATAAGATTCCAACAGACTCTTAGAATCACTACAAGTGAGAAAGTCTCATTGTATTCAACTCCTTGAACTTGTCAGAAACATCTTAGCGACAAGCTGAGCTTTCTTAATGGTGACACATACCATCATTGTCATCTTCCTCTTAGAATCCATCTGCCCAACAGCCTTACGACCATCGGTAGTTCTTCCAAAGTCTACACTTTGTTTTATACATGGATCCTCTCTCGATTTAATGGCCTCTAGCCATTTGTCGGAATCGGGCCCACCATCGCTTCTCCATAGCTCGAGGTTCATTGTTGTCTATCAACATGACCTTCAAGACAGGATTCTTGTACCACTCAAGTAGTACGCATCCTTGTCACCCTACGAGGTACGGTAGTGACTTGATCCGAAGCTTCATGATCACTATCATAAGCTTCTACTTCAATTGGTGCAGGCGCCACAGGAACAACTTCCTGTGCACTGCTACACACTATTTGAAGAGACGGTTCAATAACCTCATCAAGTCTCCACCATCCTCCCACTCAATTCTTTCGAGAGAAACTTTTCCTCGACAAAGGACCTGATTCTAGAAACAATCCCTTTTGCTTCCGGAACTGAGACTCGAGGTATACCCAACTGTTTTGGGTGTCCTATGAAGATGCATTTTATTCGATTTGGGTTCGAGCTTATCAACCTGAAACTTTTTCACATCAGCGTCGCAGCCCCAAACTTTTAAGAAACGACAACTTAGGTTTCTCCAAACCATAGTTCAAATGGTGTCGTCTCAACGGAATTACGTGGTGCCCTATTAAAGTGAGTGCGGTTGTCTCTAATGCCTAACCCATGAACGATAGTGGTAATTTGATAAGAGACATCATGGTACGCACCATATCCAATAGGGTGCAACTATGATGTTCGGACACACCATCGCACTATGGTTTTCCAGGTGGTATTAATTGTGAAACAATTTCCACAATGTCTTAATTGCGTGTCAAAGCTCGTAACTCAGATACTCATCTCTATGATCATATCATAGACATTTTATCCTCTTGTCACGATGATCTTCAACTTCACTCTGAAATTACTTGAACCATTCAATAATTCAGACTTGTGTTTCATCAAGTAAATATACTCAGTATCTACTCAAATCATCCGTGAAGTAAGAACATAACGATATCCACTGCGTGCCTCAGCACTCATTGGACTGCACACATCAAAATGTATTACTTCCAACAAGTCGCCTTCTTGTTCCATTTTACTGAAAAGGAGGATTTCAGTCATCTTGCCCATGTGGTATGATTTTCATGTCTCAAGTGATTCAAAATCAAGTGAGTCCAAACGGTCCATTTGCATGGAGTTTCTTCATGCATATACACCAATAGACATGGTTCGCATGTCTCAAACTTTTGAAAAACGAGTGAGTCCAAAGATCCATCAACATGGAGCTTCTTCATGCGTTTTATACCAATATGACTTACATGGCAGTGCTACAAGTAGGTGGTACTATCATTACTATCTTATATCTTTTGGTATGAACATGTGTATCACTACGATCGAGATTCAATAAACCATTCATTTTAGGTGCAAGACCATTGAAGGTATTATTCAAATAAACAGAGTAACCATTATTCTCCTTAAATGAATAACCGTGTTGCGATAGACATAATCCAATCATGTCTATGCTCAACGCAAACACCAAATAACAATTATTTAGGTTTAACACCAATCTCTATGGTAGAGGGAGCATGCGATGCTTGATCACATCAACCTTGGAAACACTTCAACACATATCGTCGACTCACCTTTAGCTAGTCTCCGTTTATTCCGTAGCTTTTATTTGAGTTACTAACACTTAGCAACCGAACGGTATCTAATACCCTAGTGCTACTAGGAGTACTAGTAAAGTACACATTAACATAATGTATATCCAATATACTTCTATCGACCTTGCCAGCCTTCTCATCTACCAAGTATCTAGGGTAATTCTGCTCAAAGTGTTGTCCCCTTATTACAGAAGCACTTAGTCTCGGGTTTTGGTTCAACCTTGGGTTTCTTCACTAGAGCAGCAGCTGATTTTCTGTTTCATGAAGTATCCCTTCTTGCCTTGCCCTTCTTGAAACTAGTGGTTTCACTAACCATCAACAATTGATGCTCCTTCTTGATTTCTACTTTCGCGGTGTCAAACATCGCGACCATCTGAAGGATCATCATATCTATCCATGATATGTTATAGTTCATCACGAAGCTCTAGCAACTTGGTGGCAATGACTTTGGAGAAACATCACTATCTCATCTGGAAGAGCAACTCCCACTCGATTCAAGTGATTTTGTACTCAGACAATCTGAGCACAAGCTCAACGATTGAGCTTTTCTCCCTTAGTTTGCAGGCTAAGAAAATCGTTGGAGGTCTTATACCTCTTGACTTGGGCACGAGCCTGAAATCCCAATTCAGCCCTCGAAACATCTCATATGTTCCGCGACGTTTCGAAATCATCTTCGGTGCCTCAATTCTAAACCATTTAACATTACTGAACTATCACGTAGTTATCAAAACATGTATGTCAGATGTTCGCAACATCCACAGACGACGTTCGAGGTCCAGCACACTGAGTGGTGCATTAAGGACATAAGCCTTCTTCGAAGCAACGAGGACAATCCTCAGTTTACGGACCTAGTCCGCATAATCGCTACTATCAACTTTCAACTGAATTTTCTCTAGGAACATATCTAAACAGTAGAACTAAAGCGCGAGCTTACGACATAATTTGCAAAGATCTTTTGACTATGTTCAGGATAATTAAGTTCATCTTATGAACTCCCACTCAGATAGACATCCCTCTAGTCATCTAAGGGGTTGCATGATCCGAGTCAACTAGGCCGTGTCCGATCATCACGTGAGACGGACTAGTCATCATCGGTGAACATCTTCATGTTGATCGTATCTACCATCGACTCATGCTCGACCTTCGGTCTCTTGTGTTACGAGGCCATATGCATACATGCTAGGCTCGTCAAGTCAACCTAAGTGTTTTTCGTGTGTAAATCTGGCTTACACCCGTTGTATGTGAACGTTAGAATCTATCACACCCGATCATCACGTGGTGCTTTGAAACAACGAACTTTCGCAACGGTGCACAGTTAGGGGTAACACTTTCTTGAAATTTTAATGAGGGATCATCTTATTTACTACCGTCGTTCTAAGCAAAATAAGATGCATAAACATGATAAACATCACATGCAATCAAAAAGTGACATGATATGGCCAATATCATTTTGCTCCTTTTGATCTCCATCTTCGGGGCTCCATGATCATCATCGTCACCGGCATGACACCATGATCTCCATCATCGTGTCTCCATGAAGTTGTCTTGCCAACTATTACTTCTACTACTATGGCTAACGGTTTAGCAATGAAGTAAAGTAATTACATGGCGTTGTTTATTGACACGCAGGTCATACAGTAAATTAAGACAACTCCTATGGCTCCTGCCGGTTGTCATACTCATCAACATGCAAGTCATGATTCCTATTACAATAACATGATCAATCTCATACATCACATATCATTCATCACATTCTTTTGGCCATATCACATCACAAGGCATATGCTGCAAAAACAAGTTAGACGTCCTCTAATTGTTGTTTGCATGTTTTACGTGGCTGCTATGGGTTTCTAGCAAGAACGTTTCTTACCTATACAAAAACCACAACGTGATATGTCAATTGCTATTTACCCTTCATAAGGACCCTTTTCATCGAATTCGATCCGACTAAAGTGGGAGAGACTGGCACCCGCTAGCCACCTTATGCAACAAGTGCATGTCAGTCGGTGGAACCTGTCTCACGTAAGCGTACGTCTAAGGTCGGTCCGGGCCGCTTCATCCCACGATGCCGCCGAATCAAGATAAGACTAGTAATGGCAAGTAAATTGACAATATTGACGCCCACAACTGCTTTGTGTTCTACTCGTGCATAGAAACTACGCATAGACCTAGCTCTGATACCACTGTTGGGGAACGTAGCAGAAATTCAAAATTTTCTACGCAACACCAAGATCAATCTATGGAGATACTAGCAACGAGAGAGAGGGGTGTGCATCTTCATACCCTTGAAGATCGCGATGCGGAAGCGTTACAAGAACACGGATGAAGGAGTCATACTCGTAGCGATTCAGATCACGGTTGATTCCGATCTGAGCGCCGAACAACGGCGCCTCCACGTTCAACACACGTGCAGCCCGATGACGTCTCCCGTGCCTTGATCCAGCAAGAGGAGATGGAGAGGTTGGGGAAGAATCCGTCCAGCAGCAGCACAACGGCGTGGTGGTGGTGGAGGAGCGCGGTACTCTAGCAGGGCTTCGCCAAGCACTACGAGAGACGAGGAGGGAGAGAGGTAGGGCTGCGCCTTGGGAGAGAGAGACTCGTGTGTTGGGCAGCCCCAAAACTTCCACTATATATAGGGGCAAGGGAGGGAAGGCGCCTAGGGTTTCCCTAGGGGGTCGGCGGCAGGCAGATGAGATCTCCCTTTGGGTGACTTGGCCCCCAAGCCGGAGGTGGGACCCTGGATGGGCGCCCAAACCCCCGGTCACGTGGGAATAGGTGAGGCGACAGCCCCTTAGTAGGCTGGTTTGCCCCTTCCTTGGCCCATGAAGCCCCCCAACACTTGTCGGGCTCCCAAACACCTTTCGGTCATCTTGGTCATCACCGGTACCTCCCGAACACTTCCGGACTCCAAAACCCTTCGTCCAATATATCAATCTTCACCTCCGGACCATTCCGAAACTCCTCGTGACGTCCGGGATCCCATCCGGGACTCTGAACAACATTCGGTAACCGCGTACATCTATTCCCTACAACCCTAGCGTCATCAAATCTTAAGTGTGTAGACCCTACGGGTTCGGGAGACACGTAGACATGACCGAGACAACTCTCCGGCCAATAACCAACAGCGGGATCTGGATACCCATGTTGGCTCCCACATGTTCCACGATGATCTCATCGAATGAACCACGATGTCAAGGATTCAATCAATCCCGTATTCAATTCCCTTTGTCTACCGTTATAGTACTTGCCCGAGATTCGATCGTCGGTATCCCGATACCTTGTTCAATCTCGTTACCGGCAAGTCTCTTTACTCGTTCCGTAACACATCATCCCGTGATCAACCCCTTGGTCACATTGTGCACATTATGATGATGTCCTACCGAGTGGGCCCAGAGATACCTCTCCGTCACACGGAGTAACAAATCCATCTTGATTCGTGCCAACCCAATGACACTTTCGGAGATACCGTAGTGTACCTTTATAGCCACCCGATTACGTTGTGACGTTTGGTACACCCAAAGCATTCCTACGATTTCCGGAGTTGCACAATCTCATGGTCTAAGGAAATGATACTTGACATTAGAAAAGCTTTAGCATCTGAACTACGATCTTTGTGCTAGGCTTAGGATTGGGTCTTGTCCATCACATCATTCTCCTAATGATGTGATCTCGTTATAAACGACATCCAATGTCCATGGTCAGGAAACTGTAACCATATATTGATCAACGAGCTAATCAACTAGAGGCTTACTAGGGACAAGGTGTTGTCTATGTACCCACACATGTATCTGAGTTTCCTATCAATACAATTATAGCATGGATAATAAATGATTATCATGAACAAGGAAATATAATAATAATAACTAATTTATTATTGCCTCTAGGGCATATTTCCAACACAAACGTCTTGGCTGTCCAACACCCCTCTAACCCAACCCATATGTGGGGCGGATTTGGGCCGTCCGGACACCCCTCAAACGCAGAATCAGAACGACGTCCTCAAGAAAATAGCAGCACCCGTGGGTGTCGCTGCCGTCAGCGCCAAAATGCGGAGCTTTCCCATGGCAGCTCACCCTTGCCACCACGTGGCGCCTAGACCAACTACGATGAGTACAAGCTTCCAGATCTGGATTTGAGTGTCACCACTACAAACTATATGGAGCGAGCCCGGGCCACCTGCCGCTACACCCCTCGCCGTCCAAACAACTAAGAGGCAAGCCACCACCGCTACCAAGGAGCCCACTGAAGAGCCAACCATGCGGACCACTATCCGGAGCAACCGCCCCGGCAGCCATCTCCCAAGCCACCGCCACAGGTCCACATCACATGCCCCAACCACTGTAGGAAGAGTAGAGGACCCAGGCGTCCACTTATAGCCCGGCATCAGTCATCGAGTTTAGGTCGACACGTCCACCGTAGGAAGCATCAACGTCTACGTCCCTTGCCAATCCCAATGGACCGAGGGGGGGTGCACAATCTGGTGGGCAAGCAAGCCCTAGTTCTCTGACCTTGATCAAGGCGAGCTTGCACGCCGCTACACCAATGACCAACGGTGCCGCCCGGACCGACGGCACAACAGTTGCAGGGGCACCACACTCGGACCGACGCCAAGACCAAGCAGCAGGAAAGGAGAGCACTCACGGGAAGGCACACACCAGCTTCGACTAGGTCGGCTCATTGTACCTGCTCACTGCCCAATGTCGTCCACCACTACCTTCATGCATTTCCACACCGCGAACACGGTTGATGAGCCCGCCATCTCCTGCACGGAGCCTCACCTTACACCGCCTTCTCGGAGTGTGGGCTGCATGACGAACAACACCGCCACCTCCCGCCCCCACCATCTAGCCGGCTGCACCACCACCAATCCATCACTCCGGCCGCACCCAAGGCAGGCTTGCCGGAGTAGGCCTGTGAAGGCCTACCAGAACCGCCCACAGGCCCCATTGCCTAGATCTGGACCAAACGTTGTAGCCACGGGCACGCAGCCGCTGCGCCACGGACCGCCGCCCAAACCTTCACCGTGCCGCCACTCTGCAAAAACACCGCAGCAGCGCGGACGGGCCCTGCATGCATCCGACTCCTCCGCTCGGTCCGGTCACCCCGTGCCAATCACGTCCGAGAGGAAGAGAGAGGGGCCCGCCGCCTGGCATTGCAAGGTGCTTTGCCCCGGCGCTTCTGCCGCTAGCGGCGGAGGAGAAGGAAGGAGAGGTAGGCGAGAAGACGTGGGTTGGTGGCACCGCCCGAGCCGCCTATATTGGCTATGGTACATTCTATCTTGTAGGTGCCCTGAATTCTCGATGGCTCCCCGTTTTCAGATTTCAATGGGGTAAAGTAAACCATATCAAAGTTTGAGGTTGTAATGTGAACCCTACTACAAGTTCATGACTTCTCTCAAGTTTAAAGTAACATTCAGTGGTACTTGTTGTTACAATCCTAGGAGGTGTGCCTATCCAAATTTTCGAGTAAACATGTACCGCCAGCTTGAGCTAGCAAAAGAATTACATATCATCCAAATTAACCTGCCATGGTCCAAATTAACTCACATTTCAGAATTTACCATAACCATTTCTTTGAGATCATTGCATCTCTAACCAATGCCGCTTGAAGCGAACTACAATCTCTTTGTGTATTTTTTTTAGATTTTCATATTGCGTACAGAAAAGATAAGGGCATTCCCAATGTTGACCCCCAAATCAGACACCATATCCGTCCGCGGCCATTGCAGGCCAGACCACATAATTTGAAGAATCTGGGCAAATTACATGCAAACGGGATGAGAACAATTACATTTCAGACGCATTTCATATAAACCGGACAAAACAATTACATTTCGTACATATTTCAACTAAACTACAGGGGACTAGGCTAGTCTAACCTAGCCTATCGTTGGCCGCGGCAGCGCTCGTTTCCTATGACATGTCTTACCTATGTCTGGCAGCAAGCTCACCGAACCGCCGACACGCGGACCAGGGTTGGTGGTTCGTGGGGCGGGGTAAGACGATGGCGGTGGCTTTTGTCTCCCCGAAACAGGCAAGCTCACTACGGGCAATGTGCCCCCAAGCTTAGCTTCAGCGAAAGGGGAAAAATAGTGCCCTCCACCTTCACGAAGTGGGCAAAGGGCAAGCTCATCGCCCGTGAGCCCCGACAAGACAATGATGGTGGTCTTCCTCGGACCCAAGCGCTGGTGGCCTCCCATGTTCTACTATTCCTATCTATCAGCGTTGGACGTGGACATGCTGACCTCCTCGTTGTGGTGGCGGGGCGCGACCGACGTGGAGCGGTGACGTCGTCGATGCCACCATCAAGTTCCTCCGCCGCCGCGTTGATCTCGGCGAACAGAGCTCCTTTCTCCGTCTGCAGGATGCAAAGCTGCCATCGCTCGTGGCGGATATCGCAGGCGGTGGTGTAGGATAGGAGCGGCGGCTTCTACTCATCCACCTCCGCCACGATGCCCATGTCGATGATTTGCTCCTCCGTGAGCCAGTGCTCGGTGATTTGTACATCTGGTCGGCCTGTGCCTGCCAGAAACGCCTCCTCTCGGTCTTCCATCACCATGTTGGTGAAGTGCACCCGTGCCTCGCTGATGGTGATGCCGGCTTGGACAGACGAGGGCCTTGGCTCTGTGTCGTTCCCTTCTGGAGAGCTCATCGGCAAGCCCACCGGTATCTGCCTAGCTCTGGGTCTGCCATGTGGCCGCAATGCCAGAGAGCTCCTTCTTTTGTTCGCAGGAGAGGCCATCCCACAGGACTTTGGAGCTCGAGGCCATGGCGGCGTGTGGTGCACGGAGGAGGAGATCGGGATCAAGAGCGGAGGTTGTTGCGTTTGCTGCTTGGACAGATTTAAATAGCGAGGGGATGCTAGGCGCCAAGCGGCATGGTGTGTAATGACAGCTGATAGGTGTATAGACGTGTGGTGCTCGCATGCGGGCATCGGAGTAGGTTCTTCGGCAAACACACTGGTTTAGTGGAGGAAGGTGGACGAACGGATGTTGTTTCAATGTCGAGAGGTGGCGCGAGCAGGAGGCGACGCTCTAGTCTGGCACATTGCTTCAATGCTAGCTCTAGTGAGAGGTCGTGTCTCCTCTGGGCCGGCATGAATGCGACGCTGACACTCTGAAGGGCACTAAACATTTTAGGCGGGAAAGGGTTGGGGGCGAGGGAGGGGTTTTTGAGTGGGTCTGGGGTGTCAGAAGAGGGCGTCCCCGCGGTCCGAACACCAGCAAAGCAGCCCTTCCTTCGGTTTGTTTCCAATCTTCGGGAAAAAAGGATGTCCAGACCGGACCGCAGGTGGATGCGGGACTGTGTTCGCAAAACACGTGCGGACCGCGCGGTTCAGACGGATGGCGGTTTGGGAGTCTACTTTGGAGGTGCATTAATAAGTTGTGTTTTTTGCGGAAAAAAAATCAGATCTATCATCAAAGTTCATGAGAAGTACAAAACATCTCAACATAACAAAATATTATATTGAGATTCCAAGACCACTGAACAGCTGCTACCACCGGCATAACAAACCGCCGACGCGGCGCCACTCTCCTATCGGAGCCGCCTTGACCTTGTTGATGACAACCAAGAAGTCTTCGTGCACGTGCCCTTAAGGATCAGCGCTCTAGAGCCGTAGTCGACGTCGTTGAAGCCTTGAATAGATCTGGAGAACCTCACGCCAAATCACGCCACACAACGAGAAACCCTAACCTCATTGGCCAAAGAAGAGGGCAGGAATCTATGCCGGAGCTCCGTCGAGTACATCCAGATGTATGAACTCGTGGAGGATCGAAGCCGGGAAGGCGAATTCGAAGAAGAAGCATCACCATCCGTCCTAGCACCGTACCTATTAGGACTTAAAAAGCCCTAACCTAAACTACTAACGAGAGCGAAGGCATCGAGATTATGCTCCACGCCATTGGCCGCAGGACGGCAGACAGAGGGGAGGCGAATCCACAAACAAGCCGGTGAAGCTTTAAGGCAAGAGTTCGCCCTAGCTAGCCGTTCAAGGATGAAAACCTAATACATAATGGTCTTAATAAATCATGCTTAATATATATTCATAGAACATTGGAGGCTTCTTGTTGTAATAACCGGAACAAATAGATCACTAGTTGTTTGTAGGCATCCATCCGGCACCAAGCTGACATGCACCCACTTCCAGATCCAGAGGAATACTTCAAATCACTTATTCTCTATTTACTAGACAAAAAAAACCACTTACCTTTTTTGAGAGGAATCAAATCACTTACTAGCACAGTCTTTTTCTTTTTGAGTTTTCTTTTAGTGGAGTACCCTTTTCTTTTTTTCTTTTGGAGTGGATTCTTCACATAAATAGATGCAAGCCCAGGCCGTTGCATAGAGCAAGCCCAGCCCGTTGAAGCCCTGCTCAAAGGCATTTCTGTCTGCTGTGTCCACGAGAGAGGAAGACCTACCTACCTACCGCACACACTCACACCCCTAACGCCGCCGCACTCACTCTCCTCTTGCTCTGCTCCCAGCCGCCGCCGGCCATGGCGGATCCTCTTGTTCCCCACCGCGGAATCCCGGACGAGATCGCCATCTGGGAGATCCTCGTCCGCCTGCCCCCCAAATCCCTCCTCCGCTGCCGCGCCGTCTGCCCCGCGTGGCGCCGCGCCACCTCCACCCGCGACTTCCTCCTCGCCCACCACGCCCGACAGCCCACTCTCCCCATCCTCTGCAGTTTAGAGGACGACGACGACGACGACGACGCGTCTCTATACATCACCCCCTTCGACCACCGGACATCCGGCAAGCTCCAGCCCTTGGCGCGACTTGACGCCGCCTCCAACTTCTGTCCAAGACTAATTGCCTCCTGTGACGGCCTCCTCGTCCTCTCCTTCCGCAACATGAGCTCGTCATATGGCTGCCAATTCTCCATCTGCAACCCTGCCACTCGTCAGTATGCTCCCCTCCCGCTCGATTATGGCCCTACCGTCGAGTACACAATCTTTGGGATCTACCCGCACATCCCTACCGGCGAGTACCGGCTATTGCTTCACAGGCTCCAAATGTTGAGGTGCGATGGCTTCTTCGTCTTCTCCTTAGGCTCCGGCCAGCAGCTGAGGTACGTAGGCAGGCCCGATCCGTGGAAACTCACAGGCTCCCCCAGATCTGTCTTGTTCCGTGGTAGCCTGCATTGGCACTCATCAGGCAGCATGGTAATGGTATTCGACACCACATCTGAGTCGTTCCGGCGGATGCGTTCTCCACTTGTCCCTGGCCATGCTGACCTGTATGATATTGGTGACATGCTTGAGCTATGCAGTCATGACAATGAGTGGACAAGTGTTAGTATCTGGGCACTGCTGGATTATGAAGGCGAGGTCTGGACCTTAAAATACCGTGTTGAATTACCGGTTGCAGAAATCGGGGTCCATGATAAGCTCGACAGCGACTGGGATGTGGTGGTCGGTTCTTGCGATGGTGATGTCGTCCTGCTGGTTACCATTGATGGCAGCAACATGCTATTTCAGGTTGACATCAATGGCAAGTTGGTTGCGACCATCTGCTGTTGCAGAGACCTCTACTCAGCTAATCTTTGGCTCAAACAAACTCTAGTTTTGCATACCTTCTTTCCGACACTTGAGGGGTATGCAGTGAATGCTTTGCCATTTATCTGATAGCTTTTATGTGGGGTGGTGATTCAGAAAGGGCTTACTGTCAGTATCCCCATATATCAGTTGCTGCAATGTCTATGACTGAATTGAGTCCACTATGGGCCAACTAGTTTCATTTTGATGTATATGCAAGTTATTGTGATCAAGAAGCTCCGACTGTTTTATGGTTGTATCCCCATCAGATGCAATGATGAATGAATTGAGTCCACTATGGGTGACTAGTTTCATTTTGATGTATGCAAGTTATGATCAAGAAGCTTTGACTGTTTTATGGTTGCGTTATATTTCTATGAATATCCTTTTGGGCTGAAGTGGCTGCTGTGAGTATTGATGCTAAAATTACAAGTCATTTGGATCAGTGTTTGAAATGTTTGCTAATTCCTCTAGCTCATGTCTCTGTTTTCTTGAACTGGAGAATGGAGTTCTTTTTCCCCCTCCACGTAGTGACTTCTCATTTCTCAATAGTAAGCATGTTGTGCAGTAAGAAGAGACCTACCCTGTGGAGTGCGACATTTGTGGGAATGGTTCTGAAGACCGCCACCATGCTGTATGCTGTACCCTGGAGTTTGGGAACTCCTGCCTGTAGAGGCATTCAGAAATGCAGGCCCTGACTGGTTGTTAGTTCTGTTGGCGTCCTGTGTACGGAGGAGATTAGAAGCAAAGTCCTGCTGATGCTGTGGGCACTTCAGGAATGGCGTTATTTTTCACAGTGAAGGTAATGGTACCATTGGTGCCTTGGACCAGAATATTTCTTCTGTGCCCAACCTGATTACCATGTGTGTGACGGTAAGGAAGCAAGCGGAACATGTTTGCTGAAGCACTGCCACGGAAGATACATCAAAGGAGTTATAGGTATATGGTTAACATGAACAGTTCAGAATCGGTTACACTGGTGGGGGGCTGATGTTGGATGGACACAGCCTCCAGCTGAATATGTGAAGATATGTTCTGATGGGGCCGGTGATTGGGGATGTATTGCAAGAGGCGATGATGGTGCTGTTTTGTTTTTCCCTGTGCCGGTTGGTTTGCTGCCACGTGTTGGGAACGCTTTGCATCATAAGGCTCTGGCACTAATCAACAGCCTTAGTTCAGGTCAACAGTTCAGTATGGGCCATGCCATCTTGAGGACCGATTATCAGGCACTGGTTTGTTCAGATTTTGATCCCTCTCACCGATGTGAAAAAAGAGAGGACATGAAAGGTTGCCAGTTGATGGCTGAAGGATAACAAGACATGCTTCCTGTGCATTCAGAATACATTATGTGCTTCTCGTTGAAACACAGGTAAGACGCTCAACATCCAACACAAATTCAATGGAGTAGCTGCTATGTAGACATGTATTCAGATTCCAGTGCCAAGTTGACATACATCCAGTCATCCAGATCCAGTGAACACATCAAAGCATGCGGGTAAAATCAAATATGGAACACACAAGGACTTCATCTGGCGCTGTCGACCAAGGTAGCCCTACAGAAAATAGAAGCGTGCCCAGCCTGATAAGTGCTAGTACTCCCTCTGTAAACTAATATAAGAGTGTTTAGATCACTATTTTAGTGATCTAAACGCTCTTTAGTTTACAGAGGGAGTAGTATTCAATCTCAACGAGATGGGCTAAGCCCAGGTTCAAAGACCTACCTCCCCTCAACGCCGCCAGCACTACCACTCACTCTTGCTCTGCTCCCAGCCGGCGGCCATGGCGGATCCTCCCACCGCGGCTTCACGAATGAGATTGCCATCTAGTCAGCGTTTGGAATATTTGTCAAGCTGATATATTTAGAGGGGAGACTATTCAGCGGTCTTCTTAATTCAACAAATTTAGCAAATATACATGTTTCTGTTTTTAGTCGTAGCCGATGATGAAATGAAGCAGATTTTCCACTTCTTTTGACTGGATCAGTTGCACCTGGTTTTTAGATGAGCTTGGAGCACCGGTACTTGTTAAATTGAATGATAAGATTGTAGTCAACTTTTGAATGCAATGTTGTGTTGCAATTCTTTCTTGTTCATGATACATATCATAGCATCTGATTCGGCATATAAATATTGTCATTTTTAATCACATCTTTCTGTTGCATCATTTGGAATTATATTTATCATTTCACTTAATCATTTGGAATTATATTTATCATCTGACTTCAGCTGCTAACCATTGTGTTAGAATTAGTGTTTTGTGAGATGTTGATTTTGTACAAAACTTGCAGTGCTAAGCACAAGAAAGGCTTGCCAAGGTCATGTACTAATTGTCAGGTCAAGGTACTGTATTTTTATCCCTGAAATTGCTTCATGGCTAGGCTCTTCAGTATTCCTTGATACAAAGAAGATTTACATTAGTATTTGAATTTTGGTACCTACCTGAGTTATGTTTTAGTATGATTGTTTAATTTCGTTGTACTGCATTAGCAGTATTGTTGGTTGATAGCCTATAGTCGTTTTCCCTCTGCTGGGAGGGTGCGTCTGTGTGCGGGTGTCGATGATACCATAGGAGGGCCTATAGGTCTTTTTTTGGCTCCAAAAGAGAAATCTAACCAGTCAGTGTACACGATAGTGCTAATATTTGTGCTGATTGATGTTGTCAGGAGCTGATGCTGAGAATATCCAAAAATATGTCATAAGAGGACATGAAATGCATGCTGATGCTGCGGTAAAGGAAGAAGAGACACTCGAGCGCCTCCTGGTGGCGCGATGTAGGGTTGATCCCATTCCGTAGGCCATGTTAGTGTTTGTCATCCTAAATGCAGGATGTGGTGTCGATGGATTCGGCTAATGATTGGGTGAGGTAAACGGAAAGAGGAAAATGGAGGAGCCATACAGGGGGAAAATGCACACACCCTGATGGTGCTGATTGCTACCAAAACGGCTGCTGTAGGCTGCGGATGATAAAGTCGTGTAGCTACTGCTGAACATGTGTAATTATACTCTAGATATTGATGAAGTCGTGGAGCTATTGGACAGCAGGTGCATTTTTATATCAAATGTGCTCTTGAGACTGATCAATGCATCAGTACATATGTATGCAGTACTGATCGAACCAGAGCTTTAAAAAAAATTCGTCGTCCTAATGTGAGCGCGCTTGGCTTGATACCTCATCCTATATGCAACTTAACATTCCACTAAATACGTGTATGCAAGAATCCGGACAACCTTTGAGGGTTTGAAAGCTCGTCGTCCTTGAGGCGTCAACCTTTCTTATCCTTTTGGATGAAGATAATAACATCAACATTAATATAGATGGGGTCGATGTAGTATGGACAGGTCTTTTGACTGTAAGGGCAAGTTTAATTGGTAGGATTTTGACAAAAAAATTGTAGATAGTCCGGTTGGATTTTCCTACATGGGTCCTTTGATTTGTAACAATGATCTTTAAGGATTCTGCCATACCATTTAATAAATAAATTTTTTATTCACCCAATCTATTTGGTAGATTATTTTGATTTTTCTTTGGTGTAATCGAACAAACTTTGGCACAAATTCAATCCCATTGAATCCACATGAATATTACAATGTAATTTTGCTGTGCTTGGTTTTGGTTTCACAGGAAATAATATCCATGGATTCAAAAACATCGATCAGTGAGATACGCAGTGAGGCTGAATGGGGAAATTCTGGAGTTCTTTTACCCTTCGAGGGGCCTCAGGCAGGGTGACCCGTTAAGCCCTTACTTGTTCCTCTTTGTGGCTGAGGGACTATCCATGGCTCTGGACAAGCAGTGTGAAGATGGAACCATTATCCCAATTAAAGTGGCCAGGGGAGGCACAGGGATTTCACATCTGCTGTTCGCAGATGATAGTTTGCTCTTCTTTAAAGCAACTGAAGATCAAGCTCGAGGTGTGAAAGATGCTCTTTCTTTATTCCAGCAAGGTACATGTCAACTTCTTAGCCCTGGAAAATGCTCTATTTTGTTTAGTCAGGCGTGTCCTGAACCGTTCAGGAAGAATATCACCAGTACTTTGGAAATTACATCGGCTACTTTTGAGGAGAAATATTTGGGCCTGCCAACCACAGAAGGCCGCATGAAAGGTAAACATTTCCAACCTATTTCGGCACGCTTCACTAAAAGGCTAACAAACTGGGCTGAGAGGTTTATGTCTAATGGAGCAAAAGACAACCTTGTCAAATCAGTGGCTCAGGCTATTCCAACGTACACTATGAGCATTTTGAAGATGGGGGCTGGTTTCTGTGATCAGTATGAATAACTCATCAGAGATTTTTGGTGGGGCGATGAGCAAAATAAGAGGAAAGTGCACTGGATGTCTTGGGATAGAATGACTCAATCTAAATCGCAAGGCGGAGCGGGATTCCGGGATATGAGAATTTTCAACCAAGCTTTGGTGGCGAAGCAAGCATGTAGACTTATTCAAAGGCCAAACAGTATGTGTGCAAAAGTTCTGAAGTCGAAGTATTACCCAAAAGGTAATCTTTTGGATACGGTCTTTCCCTCGGATGCTTCTCCTGTTTGGCGAGGGATTGAACATGGCCTTGAGTTGTTAAAAAAGGGCATGATATGGAGAGTGGGAAATGAAAAAAGTATCCAGATTCTTAGAGATAATAGGATCCCTCGGCAAGAAGGGATGTCGGTCCTGTCCCTTAAAAGCAGAAGCAGAATTCGTTGGGTGAACCAATTGATTATACCAAACACAAATGTACGGAATAGGCCTTTGGTTCATAGTCTGTTCCATGATTTCGATGCTATTGAGATATGCAAAATTAAAATACCTTCAAGACCTGTTGATGACCTGCTGTCTTGGAATTATGAAAAGAGTGGTTGCTTTACGGTGAGATGCGCTTACAAACTGGGGCTGAACCAAAAAAATGGGACAAACTGGGAAGAAACATCACATAGCCATGGAAATGGAAGAGAGTCTCTTTGGAACCTCATTTGGAAAGCACACATCCCCCACAAGGTCAGAATATTTGCGTGGAGAGCCGCTACTGATTCTTTACGAACAAAAGAAAACAAATTGAGAGGACTTTGGAACATGATAGCATTTGCAATATTTGTGGTAGGGAGCCTGAACATGATAGCCTTTGTTGAAAGAAGATTGTTTTGCTTCCTCCGGTCCCGATTGGATGTTGATGTTACTTAGCCAATGCGACAACATCTCTAGAGATAAGATTCTGTTGTTGTTATGGAGAGCCTAGTATTTATGCGATGACATTGTGCATCATAAAGGTACTGCCTCCATCGCCGAATCTGTCATCTTCTTGTCTAATTACTGGAATTGTCTTATGGGAGGCATTAGTTCAGCGGATGACTTAAAGGGCAAGAGTCCTGTGGTTGAAATGACTAGAGCGAAACAAGAGGTTAGTACTCATGCATCCAATGCTTGGACTAGAGCCCCTGTTGGTTCTGTGAAGGTAAATTGTGATGCATCTTTTATTGTTGATATGAGGTTGGCTGCGGCGGGAGTCATTGCAAGAAATAGCGATGGCGAGATTTTCTTTAGTGTGGGCTGGACCCTTCCTGATTGTAGTGATGCTGAAGAGGCTGAAGGGCAGGCGATGCTTTTAGGCATGCGAGCTCTGGAAAAAGTTTATATTGGTCCGACGATGTTTGAGACAGACTGCGTAGCTATGGTTGAGGCCCTCAATGCAAATTCTGTGACCTGGCCAAGATGGTCGGCTACTTACAACGATTCGTTGGACTTGCTGTAGAATTCTCCATCCTGGAGAGTAACAAAGATTGGAAGAGAGAGCAATCAAGGCTGCTCATAAACTTGCTGCTTTTGCTAGAGCAAATGTCAATTTCTTTATGATGGGCAGGTTGCCTTATAGTATAACTGATGTAATCTTGAAAGACAGTACTCTCGGTACAAAGTAATATATAAAGCTCTCTTTTCCCTGTAAAAAAAACATTGCCGATTGAACATAATTTTTTTTTGGGCGACAAGAAAACACAAAAAGCTTTTGAAGAAGTCGAGATGAGCCATGAGGGGACCACATGGACGGGTGGCGCGGCCAGGGGGTGGGTGTGCCCCGCCTGTCTATAAGGATTTTGAAGCTTGGGCTCCATGGAGCTCTTTTTTTTTGTAAACATTAAAAAAAGCATGAAAGCTTCAAAAAAAATTGAAAAAATTGAAAAAATCTTATATGATGCATTATATAAGTTTATAATGTTGCACGATGAAATAGTTACACATATTAGCTACATGAAAAAAAAGACAAATTCATGGTTTTGAAAGCGATGAACGTGTAATTCAAAATTGTGATGCTGTATTTTTGTTTAGCTCTCACTGCAATGTATATCACCGCGAAACTTTAGATACATGCAACGTACTCCCTCAGTTTCCAAATATAAGTATTTCTAGAGATTCCACCAAGTGACTATATACAGAGCAAAATGAGTGAATCTACACTCTAAAATATGTCTACATACATTCGTATGTTGCATTCCATTTGAAATGTCTAAAAAGACTTATATTTAAGAACGAAGGGAGTACATCTATATGAATATATGTAGTTTTTTTGTCAAATTTTTTTGATACTTCAACTTTAATTTTTGACCTTTAAAAAGGAGCTGCTTGGAACTCAAGCTCCCTGTGTGATTTTGCTTTTGGAAGTTTGATTCCATTCCAACAAACATTTCTGTTACTCCCTCCGATCCTAGTATTTTTTTAGGCATAACATTTTTTATTTTCGTGCAAACCAAACTGGGGGATGGGCAAGCCCAGGGCGTTTGAGAGCTGAGCACAGGATCGGCTAAGCGGAGCCCGCACGAGAAAGAGGGAGACCCCTCTCTCTCTCTCTCTCCCACTCCCACTCTCCGCCGCCGCCGTCACTCCCACTCCTCTTGCTTTTTCATCGAGATCCAGAGTGCCCTCTGGCCATGGAGGAGGTCGCACCGCCTCCCCTCCACCGCGGCCTCCCGGATGAGATCGCCATCTGGGAGATCCTTGTGCGCCTGCCCCCCAAACCCCTCCTCTGCTGCCGCGCCTGGCGCAGTGCCACCTCCACCCGCGATTTCCTCCTCGCCCACCACGCCCGCCAGCCCGCGCACCCCTTATCTATCGCCTCGGACGCGACATCAAGTCCCTAGACATTATCCCCTTGGACCACCTGGTAGGGGTCGCCGCCGCCGCCGCCGACTGGCTCCTGTCCGTCGCGCGAATTGGTGGCCCTTACGTCCGTCCGTGCATCTCGTGTGATGGCTTACAAGTCCTCTACATCGGTGTGGATCAGTTAAGCATCGTCAACCCGGTAACTCGTCAATGCACTCGCCTCCCAGGTTTTACTGTTACCGACACTCACCGACCCATGGGGATGTACCCGCACAGCCTAAGCGGCGAGTACCGGATACTGCTGGCACCCCGTGATCCAGATGACTCCTACCAGCTCTACACACTAGGCTCCAGCCAGCCGCCAAGGCAAATCGACATAGATGGCCTTGTTGTGGAGGAACTGTCACCCTTCACACCTCTCCTGTTCCATCATAGCCTGCATTGGTGCCTAGACAACTTGATAACTGTATTCGACACCACCGCTGAGTCGTTTCGGGAGATGCTCGCTCCGAACAGCGCTGATCAGTTTGTGATGGATGAAATTTATGGTGGTGCCCTGTTTGAGGTGGATGGAATGCTCGGCATGTCTCTAGTCTTAATGCTGAATTTACTAGCGTTGGTATCTGGGCTATGCAAAACTACGAAAGCAAGGTTTGGGCATTCAAATACCGGGTCGAATTGCCACTTGCGGAGCTCACCGTGCAGTTTGGAGAGTTTAAGCCATATTGTTGCGGGGTGCCCTCTTCTTGGGATGGTGATGTGACCATGCTGCTCCAGTTTGGTGACCGGCTACTTCAGCTTGACATGGATGGCAAGGTGGTTGCTAGTTTGCGTCGTCACAAAGGCCTCATTCCTACTCAACATCGGCTCAAGCAAACTCTTGTTCAGCATTCCTTCTTTCCGACACTAGAGGGTTATGTTGTCAATGCTTCACCTTTCATGTAACTAGAAGATTATGTTATGAACACTTAACCTTTCGTTTGAGGGCTGTAGAGTGTTATGGTGCTTCTTATCGGCCTAGCTCTGCCTATCCACATGAGCTGTAGTATATATTAACCGGTTTCACTATGATGAGCCCGCTACCTTCTTTGTTGATCCATTAAAAATTATGATTAAGTAGTTGGGACCATTTCATGGTTGTGTTATATTTCATCGAATGTCCTTTTGGGTGGGAGTGTCTGCCCTGAGTGTTGATGCTAAACTTACAACTCATTTGGATCACTGTTTGAAATGTGTGCACATATTTCTGACTCATGCCTCTGTTTTTTTTAATTCAATAGTGGAGTTCTTTTTCCCCGCTATATAGTGGTGTTCTTAGTATTCAATAGTTAGCAATCTAGTTATCTCTTGTCTCTGTTTATTTAATCAAATAATTGACTTGCCTTTTTATTGTGGTCTACTTTTCTAGAGATTACTCAGTTGTCTTTTCAGTACTAATTATTTAGCAAAGGTACATTTGATTCCTATTTTTGTGTTTTTTTAGCAGAAGGTGAAATGAGGCAGATTATCCTCCTTGTTGGCTTGCAAGTTGCACCTGATTTTCATAAAAGGTTGGCGCACTGGTTAAATTGAATGATTGCATTATAGTCAACTTTCAAACGAAATGCTCTGTTGCAGTTCCTTCTTGTTCATGGTTCCCTTGCACCTGGTTAGCTGTTGAACATATTTTCATAATTCCGTCTGTGTTGCATCACTTGGAATTATATTTATCATATCATTTTAGCGGCTAACCATTTTAAGGAACCAATGCTTCATGTGATGTTTGATCAAGAAATGAAACTTCCACTGATATGCAGAGCATTGATCTTTTTTTTTCTGTGACTGGAGCAATGGGTACCAATTGGGTCCACTATGAGATGGCTTGTTTCTTTTTGATGTACTCCCTCCGTTTTTTTACTTTGCATATTAGATTTGTCTTAAGTCAAGTTTTGACTGCTAACAGGAAGAATCTTTAACCGTTAACACTCTTGCGTTAGATTTTGTTGAATGTCCTTTTGGGTTGAAATGGCTGCCATGTTTGTTGATGCTAAAATTATGAGTCGTCTGGGCCAGACATTTGAAATGTTTGCAAATTGTTCTGACTCATGTTTCTTGAACTGAAGAATGGACTTTCTTTTCCTCTTCTTAGTACTCAACAGTAGCAATCCATCTGTAGAAATGATTATCATTTTATTGAGGTATTTTTTTTAGATTACATGATGGTGTTCTTACCACTAATTTTTTTTGCTAATAAAGGTGTGTTTTCTGTTTCTATGTTGTGTTTAGCAGGTTTCTTAGAATGCAATCTTTCAGTTAAGCTACTTGTTCTAGCAAGTTGCACCTGATTTTCTTACTAGAGTTATGAGAATTAGTTTAATTGAAATATTGCGTTATAAGCAACTTTTTGATGAAATGCTCTGGTTTGCAGTTCGTTCTTGTTCATGATTCCATTGTATTTGGTTAGGTATTTAAACATAGGTTCTCGTTGCATCATTTGGAATTATCATTTCACTTGGACTGTAACCATTTTAAGGAATTAATACTATACTAGCATTATTCCTGTGACAATTAGGATCACCTATGCAGAGCTGATAATGGACTAAGTAGGGCTGGTATTTGTGGTGCCTTTCTCACCTGTGTTCTTTTAACTGCAGTTTCTGCTTATTGATTTGAGCATTATAGGGGTTATTTGCTGTTCACTGTATTCAAGGAACCATGGCACCCGAGTTCCACGCCCCACGATACCGTTTGGTAATAACTGACCTACAAGATGTATTCTTATTAGCAATCGGTAGCCATCACAAGGAAAAACCATTTTCACTGTCAGGTATGTTCACAATTTTAATTATGCCTTGAGCTGTGGAGGACACTATTGCTAGTTTGTAAGAATAGTTCACTGTCATGTATGCTAAGGGGAAAATAGTTCCATCTTGTGTTTCCTCCTGCAGCATAGTTTGCAAGAAAGGAAGAAGATGACTGAGTCTTTGTGTGTGACAGTGTGAGTGAGTTCATCTATATTGCTGTGATCATCGGCATTTTGTTGCAGAGATGTGTGTGTCAGCCTAAGTGCCTAACTGGTTGCCAGATTCCTAGGTATGTAAGGAACTTGTGATCCTTGCAGTCCTTGGTGTTGTTGTTTCAACCCCCTTTGGTGAAACAGCACATGGTGCTAGCGATTCCCTGTAATTTTTACGAGCAAGCATGCTTATGCTCAACTAGTCGTCAACCCGTGCTTCTGCACGGGCTAGAAATTTTGACAACTTCACATATATAAATTTATATAATATTGTTCTTGTGAAATATTGCAGATTTTGCAAATAAAAAAAAAATACCTTTTGATAAATTAATTTAATACTTGACACATAATATTTCCTTGGTTTTTTTTACGACTACATTGACAGGACTGATGTATAATTACTGGAATTTGTAGTTACCTTCTAGTTTTTTAGTTTGATGTTCGTTAGATGTTGTATTTTAATTAGAGAGGCAAGGGGTTTCTCCAAAACTGTAAATATATATTTATATATTTTGAAAAAAACTTCAATTATTTGTTCTTATTTTATGGATCTCGAATGTAGTTCCTTGCATTTATATCATAAACAATTAGCACATGCTATACTTCAAAATTGGACAGTCATTGATATACTCTATCCTATTACTTTTCAGTTGTTATTATATTTCTCTATGAGTGCCCACTGCGGCGTTTATTTGGATTGTCATGTTTGGATATTCTGAACTTTACAATAAGTAACTGAGGGTTTTAGGCATCAATAGATGCAGCAGCTGTGGGTGTTATGCCTCTTTCTGTAAAAATTAAACATATATACACCATCCTGTTATATGATGACTCCAAAAAACAGATACATTATCAAACCAATTTTTTTATGGATATACCAGCTAGGATATAAATAACGTGTCAAAGGTGTATGTAAGAAACACTACGGTTGACCAAAGTTAACACTTATCCATGATCCATAGCAGTAGTACCTATTTTTGGAATGTACTATTAAAATATACATGTACCAAATTATTGACAAAACAACTACAAATCTTCATGGAAATATAGCTCAGCCACGTGCATTGCGGAAGGAAAAAAGTGAAGCCTTGCATCCGTATAGAAAATAGTTAGTGTAATAGATGCACAATAAATATGGTCTACAATAATTTAGAAACATACTATATTTTTCTATAAATATGTTAGGGATAGAAATTGTGGGTCATGTAGTTTGGAGAACCAATTATTATGGAGAATTGGTGGCACTACAAAATATCTTTGGAATGTAGTACTATTCTAATATATACCCAATTATTTTTCAGAACACCTACATATCTGCATAGACAATAGCCCAGCCACATGCAAAATCATCGAAGGGGGGAAATTAGGAGCAATTGTGCTTGCTGGACTTATAATTGAAGAATACATGTGAGTCTTGGTCTAATAAGATTGACTTTGTCTTTAACCCCGCTATTGCTAAAATATGTCCACAAATTAGATGGATTGGATTTGTTTTTTTCTTTCTGCTGTAATCCATTAATCCAAGGCAATCCAAGATTTTTATGTGCATCTCAACCCAATTTGAATTCAACATACATAATTGGCAAGCATATAGCAGTAGACATTAATAACACATACCTTGGCTTCATATGTTCTCAGGACTGACATATGTTACTACTATCTGTAGCACAAACATTGGCAATCCATTCTCAGTGACGACACTGAAAATTTGCACTGAGCTCGAGTTCTATATAGCAGAGCAAACAATCATATGGGAAGAACATGAAACACTTGAGTGTTGTTTATGCGAAACGGGCATGATACCATCCACTGTATAGTTGTGTTAAACCTCAAGATTGCACAAACAGATGCAAACTATTAAAAGAAGAAAGCATGAGGCGGACCACGTATGGAAGAACAGATCGGTCTAATTACTGGATTTTCCATCCTTGCTCATGCACCCCCGAAGACTGCCCATCATTAAGCACATCCGTGGAAACTATCTAACTATTAAAAATTAGCCAAACTTTCTGCTGAAAGGTAAAGGAAACAGATAAAGAAACGCACAACTTAAATTTATTGTGGTATTGGTAGACGTCCAGATTCAATCAGTAATGCATTTTGGATGCAACCTGTACTTACTACAGTGACAACATCTACAGTGTGATGTGAAGTAAAGAACAATATAATCTGTCTGTAAAATGCAGTTACAAACATTCTATGTACAATGAAAGGTTATACTGAAGATTAAACCAAAGTATACTTTATATGCTTCAAGAATATCTCATTGCAGTTTCAGATTGCCAGATAGTGACGCTGAAGAGCAACTATATAAGTTCCAGTAACATACCGTGGATCTATAAAAGGAGTATTTATGTAAGTAAAAGTTTACCAACCAACAATCACCACTAAATATTCCCTTTAAATAAATAAATTGTATACTTCAACCAATCAGAAAATTAGTACAACAAAAAAGGAGAGAAGTTAAAAATCAATCTTTGTGGAAGATAGAATAGACACTTATCTCAGACTTCTACATCTTATTGCCAATAGCTATCTCATGTCGTAGACATAAAACTAACTGAAGGACTTAGGCCATATTAGAGTCACCGCATTAAGGGGCTTACTTTTTAAGAACAGGTAGTACAGTATTATTTGCATTGGGCATTCCACTTCTAACGTTCCCTCTATATGATACGGAGTGGAAGGGTATCCGTGTTGCCTTCTTTTCCGTGGTTCTCGCACATTCGTTCTCCTACAATTGGTGTATATACGGCTAAAAACATTTATGCACACATAAATAGAAAAATGCTAAGGTACTCCGCTTGATTATACTAAGATAGAACAATGGATTTCTAGCATCCTGATGTAAGAGCTACTATGAAGTTTCTGCACATATAAAAAACATGTTTAGATGAATTATTCTATATATCAAGTTCAAAGAATTTTGTAAATATGAATTATTTGCTACATACATATTTGCCACAGTAGGAAAATGCATCAAATAAGACATCCGTATAGCTAAATTATTAAATCTAGTTCTTCAAATCTGCAGATCACTGACACTACTGGAATCACTGGTTTAGCTTATTTCTTGAAAAACGCGGCAAAGGGCAGAACAAAGTCAGCAAAGACTTTGCCGGCAAAAAGGACTCGGCTGAAAATGCACTCGGCAAACATTTTACACTGGGCGAAATTCTAAATTCTAGTAGTGTGACTCACACAATGACATCCAGTACACTTATTATAACTAATCTTAGTAATTCAAATATTAACCGTTTAGGTACGTTCCCCTTTGATTCTATCTCTCATAATATGGTGTAATCATGCAAGAACAATACACAATGGTCATCTTCGCAAATAGAACTGATACTTAGGAAAACAAAATCACTCCATGACGATGAAAAAGAACACACCTCACGGTGTTGATGCAGATGTAGATGTTGAACTGCATGGAATACTCGCAATGAAGGACATGGTCGCTGGATTACCCACTAAGAAAGCTCAGCTCTGGTTCCATATAAAATAGTTAGAAAGCTAAAGTATCATGGAAAGAAACTGTGTGTGTCAAAAATATAGTTGCCAGATGAAATATCAGTAAATTAGTACTACTTGCGAAGATGCCTACAAATTACCGCGAGCAAATTATTTACGGCTGCAAAATTGTCCCCAACAGATTCCAGTCCCTCTAGCAACATGCATGGAACATTAAATTAAACTACAACACTTCTGTATATGTAATAAAAATCATGTAGATAGAAGACAGAACTGTGAGATGGATTTGAGAGAAAAGTTAGTTGTGTTTCATAGGTTAGAAGAAATGCTGTGTATCTCTTACAATTTTTTGAACAGGCGCCATACCCAGTAGCTTTTCTTGGCGGCCTCATGGACAACTGACGGCAGCTGCTGCCTGATCTGTTTCAACTGTCCTTAGCAAAGTCCTCCTCCTCCTAGATCTGATTCATCTAGTAATCCAAAATTACCTCCTTCTCTACTTCATTGCAGTTTGGTAGGGGCATGGCAGCTAAGGGGATAAAAAGGACTTTCTCCTAGCCAAGACGTGTTGCTCCATGGTTAGGGTAGTAGAGATTCAAAGATAATGGAGGAAGGGGACGGGGAAGAACAGTTTTTTAGATGGCTGCTATGGAAGACAACAGATTAGACAGCAGGAGGAAGAGGAGGAGCGCCAGGGTTTCTTGCATCGCTGGGGGTGACCGCTAGAAGAACGCTATTAGGAGGAGCAGCGCTAGGGCTCGGGGAATTGGTAGTTTTTTCAGGCTGTGCGTGGGAGGGGATTGGATCAGCGGAGGAAGGAGACCGCCAGGGATGGACTCTTTTTTTTCAGGCTATACGTAGGAGGGCAGAGATGTATTCCTTTTTTCTGATGTAGATGGTTTAAGGTGGGACATAATTCGAGGACTCCTTCAGGCATTGCATCCGACGGTGGATAATATATAATTTGAATATCGGATGGCTAGTTTTCTTAGTTACCGAGGATTAACGTGGTTACTCGTATGGTGCCTCCAATTAGTAAATATAAGAAAGATATAAGATATAGGATATAAGATATAAGAAGTAATTATTGTTATGAGCAGGCATGTCTATGCTGAAAATAACAAGAAACGAGAAAACACTTGAAGATCTTGGGCAGGCGTGCTGCAACAAAATACACTAAGAAGAGGCGGTGGCGCGTCGAGCTGAGTTGCGGCAAATTCTGAGGACGCACCCAGATATTCAGTCCCTGACTGGTTATGAGTCGAATTGGCGTCCTGTACGGAGGAGATGAGAAGCAAAGTCCTGCTGATGCTGTTGGCGCTTGAGGAATGGTGTTATTATTCGCAGCAAAGCTAATGGCAGCATTGCTGCCTCGTTTGCCATTCTCCAGAATTATTTCTTCTGTACCCAACCCGATTACCATTGGCTCCTTTGTTAAACAGACTGGGCAAGGAGGTACATGTATATGCTTGAAAACAAAAGTTTAGAATCTGTTACGCTGGTGGACTAAGTACCATGAAGCTAAAACGAATGCGAGTTCTTGGCGGTGGAAAAAACCTCTTGATGTGAAGACATGTTCTGACGGGCCGGGTGATTGGGGCTGTATTGCAAGAGGGGATGATGGCTTGGCATGATGAGGCTCTCGCACTAATCAACAGTCGTAGTTCAGCTCAACACTTCAGTATGGGGCTTGTTTGGGACATAACTCTGAGGTGTGACCCGCCCAAGAGGGGCCGGGTTACACCATTGATGGCTTAACATGAGGAAAGCCCAAGTAGGCCTAAGAGGACAAAGTGCAGAGATGGTGTAAGTGCATCTAGTGCCGCCCCTAGTTGGTTTTGGAGTATTGACGACAAACTTGGTTGAGGGACTAATGTGTTTGTGAGAATTGCAGGATAACACAGGTAGTAGTCCCATATTGATTCGGTTTACCATGACCCTTAAAAATGTGTGAAGACATTGAAGACAATGGTGGTCTGTGAAGACACTCACATTGAAGACTATGACAGGAGAAGACATCGCGTGAAGACTATGGAGTGCGAAGACATAGTTGTTTCGTAGTTTCCTTTTCTTCTTTGTTGAGTCATATAGGAACCACCGTACTGTTAAGTGGGGTCCAAGTGAACAAAGTCAGAGTGACTGATGTGATGCTCAACCAAATCCTATGTCTTCGAGCGAAGACAATGAGAGCAAATCTTATCCATAGCTGGATGAGTCAACTTTACTTGTAGCCCAAGTCAAGCTGCCGCGTGTGTTCGAAATCTGACCGTTGGACACGTGTCAGTTCCTTAGAGACCCAGGGTCATTTTGGACAAATCAGGTCGGGTTGCCTCCTGGCTATAAATAGCCCACCCCTACACCATAAATTGGTTGTTGCTCAGAGTTAGTGCACGGCTTTTGTCGTTTGAGAGCAACCCACCTCCGAACCCTTTGAGAGAGAGAATCCTTGCGAGGACAAAGCCCAAAACACCCAGAGCCAAAGAGTGTTAGGCGTCACTGAAGTCTTTCTGTCCGCGTGATCTGAAGACTTATTACACTCGAGAATTGTGAATCCTCTAGCCGGTTAGGCGTCGCGTTCTGAGCATCCAAGAGTCATTATGGATTGCCGGTGAACAAAGTCTGTGAAGGTTTGGAAGTCTCCCTTGAAGACTTACCAGAGTGATTGGGCAAGGACTAAGTGTTCTTAGCTCAAGGGGAATAAGGTGAAGACGCAGTCTTCTGAGTTGAATCTCAGCCCCCCCTAACCAGACGTATAGTTATCACAACAACTGGAATTGGTCCAACAAACACCTTGTCCTCTCTGAGCAACTAGTTCTATCCTACCTCTCTTGCCTTACTTACAATTTGTCTTTGTTAAGTCTTTGCTACTTGTTCTATCTGTTTGACTTCACTGTGTGAAGACTGTTGTCTGTTTGGCTTCATACTATCTTCCATCCTGATCCAATCTACCTAGCTGCTTATAGTCTTCGTTCTTTCACTTCATTGCTTACATGACTATGGCTTGTCTAGTGTAGTCTACCTTCCGCTGCATATCAATAGGTTCATTTCTATCGTTTGTCTTTGAAACATCCATGTTTTGAAGACTTTCATAAAAATCGCCTATTCACCCCCCTCCAGTCGAATACTAGCATGGTATCAGAGCGAGGTGCTTCCTTGTTCTGTGTGATTCGGTTTAACCACCTGGAGTTTAGCTATGTCGATTATAGGGATAATCAAAGTCTTCGTTGCGTGCCCTATCTTTGATGGCACTGATTACCCCTACTGGAAGAATAAGATGTGCATGCATCTTGAAGCCATTGATGTCGATCTCTGGTACGTCGTCAAGAAAGGCGTTCCCAAGACTGGTGAAGGTCTCACTCCTGCTGATGTCAAGAAGTTCGTGCAACTGGACTCAACTGCCAAGAACATCATCTGTGGTCATCTGACCAAGGTGCAGTATGGTCGTGTGAGTGCTCTGGAAACGTCAAAGCTGGTCTGGGACTGCCTCTCCAAGGTCAATGAAGGCGTCTCAACGCAGAGATTCAAGGATCAATGTTCTTTGCGATCTCTTCAACCGCTTCAAGAGAAATGACAATGAGAATGTCCAGCTCACATTTGATCGCCTCACTGACATCACCTATGAGCTTCATGCACTTGGCGCCACTGACATCACCAAGCATGAAATCGTCAAGACACTACTGAGATCTCTCGACAGCTCATTTGATACCCTAGCCCTGATGATTCAAGAGTGCCCTGACTTCAAGACTCTCGATCCGTCTGACATACTTGAGGGGCTCAACACACATGAGTTCCAGCTTTCTGAGAAAAGAGATATCTATGGTCCAAACTATGGCCGTACTCGCGCTTTGAAGGCAAAGGTCGTCTCCTCGTCTGAAGAAGAATCTGACTGCAGTTCTGGTGATCCTGAAGACATTGGAAAGGAGCTTGCTATGCTCATGAAGAAGTTCCAGAAGTTCACCAAGAAGAAAGACTTCAGAAAGTCTTCAAGATCCAGCTCAAGGAATGATGAAGCTTCCTCTCATGATCAAAAGAAGAGAACCTATCACAAGTGCAATAAACCTGGTCACTATATCTCTGAGTGTCCATAGTGGGACAACGAGACAAAGAAGAAGAAGAAGAGCAAGGACTATGATTCTGATGACAAGAAGAATAAGAAATCCTCAAAGTCTTCTTCCAAGTCTTCGTCAAAGTCTTCTTCACACAAGAAGAGCTCATCTGGCAAGGCTCGTGCTTTTGTTGGCAAGGAGATGGATTCAGAGGAGGAGTCTGCATATGAGGAGGCAGAGGTGGAGTGTGAGGAGGAATCTGATTCTGGAGTGGCAAGCCTGGCTCTAGCTTCTGCATACGTCGCCAAGTCCATCTTCAACACTGAAGACAATGGCCTCGTCACCAACGCTGATGCCAAGGATGAGGATGACTCTGCCCCCACCTACTGCTTCATGGCACGTGGTGCCAAGGTAAACTCACACGATGCTTACTTTCAAACATCAAGTGAAGATGAGTCTGAATGTGAATCTAAACCTGGCTACAAAACACTTGCTAAAATTGCAACTGAACAACAGAATGCTATGGAACATATTCAAAAACTGTTAGACAAAAGCGATGACCTGTTGGACGCGAAAATGACCCAATCTCAGTCCTTAATTGAAGACATAAAAAATCTTCATGTTAAGTATGAGGAACTTGAAAGTCGTCATGAATCGCTCTCAACCTCTCACGAAAAGCTTTCCTATGATTATCTTCAAAGGAAGCAGGAACTTGAGAAATTGAGATCGGCTCATGAAGATCTTCAAAAGGAAAATGAGTCACTCCGCGCTCAACAGATCAGTTCCGCTCAGGAAGGATTTGAACCACCATGTCTAAAATGTATTGAGCGTGATAATGCTGCTTCTGTTGCTGAATGTTCAACTGCTACTACTGTTGCAATATCTTCAACTGCTGATGTGGTAACTAACCCCTCATTTGAGGATACCACTACTATTGCTGATGAGAATGCCAGGTTGAAGTCATTACTTGAGACAGGAATGTACAAAAGTCGCAAAGGGCATCAGACACTATGTGATGTCCTTAAAAAGCAGATTCTGAACCAAAACCCTAGGAAAGAGGGTGTTGGGTTGGAGAGGAAAATGAATGTTGATGGTTCTTACTGGATGCCTGAGCAGTACCCCAAAACCACATGGGTTGCTGCTAAGGGACCTTCAGTAGATCCATCTACCTTATCTGGCTTCACTAGTGCTAACCCAATTATCATTGATGAATCCTTTGATGCAAACTATAAACTGTTCAGGAATCAGAATGGTGAAGTGTTTGCCAGGTATATTGGTACTAACTGCAGGAATGGACCACCTCTTAAGAAGATCTGGGTGCCCAAAAGGTGTCTTGAGAGTCTTCCCGTGAATGTCGTTATGACACCACCTGGGAAGAAGACAAACCCCATACCAGAGGCTTCTTATGGTCCAAAGGCTTCATATAGACAGAAGACTCACCTGAGTCACCCTAACGCCAATGTTTTGTAGGGATATCATACTCAGACCTTTGAATATGAGCGTGTTTCATCAAACCGCTATGTTCATAAAATCAAAGAACTCTTCTGCTTATTCCTATGAGTATTATCCTCCTCCTGCAAGGCTATTAATTTGCTAGGGCTTCAAAGCCGAAGTTCTCAGATGTTGCACTTAGACTCATTGCTTCTAAGCCACCCCTGAAAATGTGGGTGGTTAAGAAAACTTAACTCTCTTTTGCAGGGAAAGGTCTCCAGCCGGAAATCAAAGGCGTCTGATGCTTACGCTGGGGACCTTGAACATCTTGTGGGGCGCAAGATAAAATGCCCAAATGGTCTTACTATGTATTTCGTCCCGGGATTCCTTGACACTCATCCTATCTATCCTAACCAAGATCTGAACTTCTATGTTCCACTTGTTCGTCAAATGTTTATGCTTCACAACTCGCTTGGTGAACCCTATCCCCCAAGCTGTACTGTAGGCTATGACACCTCATCCTTCAGAATGGATTATGGATAGTGGTTGCACCAACCACATGACTGGTGATCGAAGTCTTCTAATGGATTCAACTCTTCGGCCGTCTGATAAGAGTCATATCACATTTGCTGACACTAGTAAAAGTAAGGTATTGGGTCTGGGTAGAGTTGCACTCTCAAAGGATCAACACATGGATAAAGTGATGCTTGTTGAATCCCTTGGTTTCAACTTAATGTCTGTATCAGTGCTATGTGTTTTGAATATGATTGTGATATTTGGAAAATATCATTGCCTTGTCCTTATGGAATCTGACAAATCTCTAGTCTTTGAAGGGTATCGAAAAGATGATCTGTATATGGTAGATTTCTCAGTAGGACCACAACTAGCCACATGTCTTCTAGCAAATGCTTCAGAGTGCTGGCTCTGGCATCAGAGGCTAGGACATGTGGGCATGAGGAACTTGTACACTCTCTCGAAGAAGAAGCATGTCGTGGGCATCAAAGGCATCAAGTTCAAGAAAGACCATCTATGTGGTGCCTGTGAAGCTGGGAAGATGACAAGGGCCAAGCATCCCTCGAAGACAATCATGACGACATCTCAACCCTTTGAGCTGCTTCACATGGACTTATTCGGCCCTACTCATTACTCTACTCTTACTACCACTGCTTGTCTCTATGGTTTCGTTATTGTTGATGATTACTCGACATATACCTTGGTGCATATAATTCTCTATAAGAATGAAGTGCAGGATGTCTTCAGACGCTTCGCCAATCGTGCCATGACGAACTACGGTGTCAAGATCAAGCACATCAGAAGTGGTAACGGTACAGAATTCAAGAACACCAGCCTCGACACTTACCTTGATACGCTTGGCATCACTCATGAGTTTTCTGCTCCATACACACCTCAGCAGAATGACATCGTGGAGCGCAAGAACAGGACCCTCATCGAGATGGCTCGGACGATGCTAGATGAGTACAAGACTCCAAGAAAGTTCTGGCCTGAAGCCATTGACACTGAATGCCACATCATCAACCGAGCTTATCTTCACAAGCTTCTGAAGAAAACATCATATGAGCTGCTAACTGGTAAGAAGCCAAACGTTAGTTACTTTAGAGTATTTGGTGCTAGGTGCTGGATCAAGGATCCACATCACACTTCAAAACTTGCACCGAAAGCACATGAAGGTTTTATGCTTGGTTATGGAAAGGACTCGCACTCCTACAGAGTCTTCAACCTCTTTCACTATAAAGTGGTTGAAACCGTGGATGTGTGGTTCAATGAGACTAACGGCTCGCAAAGAGAGCACCTGCCAAATGTGCTAGATGAAGTTCCTCCTAGTGAATCTATCAAGCTCATCGGTACTGGAGAGATCATACCGTACGAACCTTAGGCTGAAGATGAACTCATCATTGCACCAAGTCAACCCGGCGACAATGCTCAGCCTGAAGTCAATGCTGAAGCTGAAGACAATGATCTGCAAGGGCAAAATCTTTGTCCAGTACATCCCCATGTTGCAAATGAAGTACAGATTGAGAAGATCATTGACAACATAAATGCACCTGGTCCACTCACTCGTTCAAGAGCAACACAACTGGCATATTTCTGTGGGCACTTTGCATTTGTCTCAATATCTGAACCCAAGAAAGTTTATGAAGCCTTCATGGAACCTGAATGGATTCAAGCCATACAAGAAGAGCTTCATCAGTTCGAGCTGAACAATGTCTGGGAACTAGTCAAGCGTCTTGATCCTCGCAAGCATAATATCATTGACACCAAATGGATCTATCGCAACTAAAAAGATGGACATGGTCAAGTTGTAGAAACAAGGCTCGTCTGGTTGCTCAAGGCTACTCTCAAGTTGAAGGGATTGACTTCGATGAAACATTTGCTCCTATGGCAAGACTTGAAGCCATTCGCATGCTGCTTGCATATGCCAACCATAACAATATTCTTCCGTACCAACTGGATGTGAAGAGTGCCTTTCTCAATGGCAAGATTGAAGAAGAAGTGTATGTTGCACAACCACCTGGCTTTGAAGATCCAAAACATCCAGATATGGTGTACAGGCCCAACAAGGCACTGTATGGCCTCAAACAAGCTCCTCGCGCTTGGTATGACACGCTCAAAGACTTCTTGAAGAGCAAAGGCTTCAAACCTGGTTCACTAGATCCAACACTCTTCACGAAGTCATACGACAGTGAACTGTCTGTGTGCCAAATCTATGTGGATGACATTATCTTTGGCTGCACTGACAAAAGATACAGTGATGAGTTTGGGCACATGATGCAAGAGCAATATCAGATGTCCATGATGGGTGAGCTGAAGTTCTTCCTTGGTCTTCAAATCCGTCAGCAGAGAAACGACATCTTCATATCTCAAGAGAAATACCTCAAAGAATGCCTGAAGAAGTTTGGAATGCAAGACTGCAAAGGTTACACGACGCCAATGCCAACCAAAAGTCATCTGGGTCTTGACGACACTGGTAAAGAGTTCGATCAAAAGGTATACCACTCCATGATTGGTTCCTTACTTTACTTATGTGCATCTAGGCCAGATATAATGCTTAGCGTTTGCATGTGTGTCCAATTCCAAGCGGCACCAAAGGAGTCGCATCACTTTGTGGTGAAGCGAATTCTTCGATATTTGGCTTACACCCCACCGATAGAATTATGGTATCCAAAGGGCTCAACATTTGATCTGATTGGGTATTCTGATGCTGATTATGCTGGTGACAATGTTGATCGCAAGTCCACCTCAGGAACATGTCACTTTCTCGGTCGATCACTTGTCTTTTGGTCTTCAAAGAAGCAGAACTGTGTGTTGCTCTCCACTACTGAATCTGAATACATTGCTGCTGGATCATGCTGTGCTCAACTTCTATGGATGAAGCAAACTTTCAAGGACTATGGCATCAACACGAAGAATGTGCCACTCTTCTGTGACAATGAAAGCGCCATCAAGCTTTCCAAGAATCCAGTTCAGCACTCGAAGGCAAAGCACATTCAGATTCGTCATCACTTTCTCAGAGATCATGTCAACAAGGAAGACATTGATATCATTCACGTCAACACTGAAGAGCAACTGGCTGATATCTTCACTAAGCCCTTGGATGAGAAAAGGTTTTACAAGTTGCGGTGTGAGCTAAATATCATAGAATCCTCGAATATCCTATGAATGGACACACATCCTAATGCTTATACATATGGACGACTTAGATGTGCAACACACAAAGTAACGTATATCTTCAATTAATGAAGACTTACCTTCTGAGTGTGAATACATTAATGTGGAATTTGACTTCGGAGCGCCACGATAATTCTGCGTCGTGTCTGGGTCTAATACTTCCTATACGGTGGGTAACGCCACCACCAAATTCTTATTGAAGTGTTTCTCTTGGCGTTAAAAATTGCAAAGTCTTCACATTTGGATTGACTTCAACATGAATTTATCTTCATGATTTATCTTCACAATGTTGATTTGGTTCATATATATATATATATATATATATATATATATATATATATATATATATATATATATATATATATATATATATATATATATATATAGACGGTCTATTCTGCTAATATTAGCAGAATAACTATTCTACACACCACTTGACCGCACTGCACGCTCAATGAAGCGCGACTGCATCATTTTGACGACGAAAGCACCGCAATAGAGACTAGTGAACTTCGTGTCGAAAAAAACTGCACGCGGTGTTTTTTCGGTACTGTTTTCGCTCTAGTTTTTTAACCTCTTATTGGAATAAGGCGTGTAATATACCGTTGAAAAGCTATGAATTAGGCGCAACTTCGACATGTTGAACACTTTTCGAGATTCCAAACGGTTTAAGAGCAGTTTTGAATATGGTGCGGCGGATGACGAGTGACAGCGAGCGTTTTTTCGCTTTTTTTCTAAACCGCTTGTCGGAATGAAGCAAATGATACACCGTTGGATAGATATCGTCGAGGCGCATCTTTTACATATATAAATCTTTCTCTAATTAGTTATGGTTTAAGAGCAGTTTCAAATTTACTAAATCGCGGAACTCTGTTTTTTTGGATTTTTTTCAATTTTCGGTACTGTTTTCGCTCTAGTTTTTGAACCGTTTATCCAAACGAGGCGTGTGATACGTCGTTGGAAAGCTACGAATGAGGCGCAACTTTCATATGTAGGAATGATTTTAAGATTCCTTACGGTTTTAAGTTAATTTTGATCGTGCGGCGGATGACGAGTGGCAGCGGCTGTTTTTTTGTGAAATTTTTGCAAACCGCTGGTCGGAATGATTCAAACGATACGCCGTTGGAAAGATATCGACGAGACGCAACTCTTTCATGTAGAACACTCTCTCTAATTCTTTACGGTTTAAGAGCAGTTTTAAATTTACCGAAACGTGGACACTCTGTTTTTCGCGACACCAAAATCGACGTGCGTACTTCATTCGACTGAAAACCGCACTACATCGGACGAAATACCGAACTGCATTAGATGGGTAAGAGAACTGCATGGTTTCCTTTTTGTGGGACGTAAATTTTTGAAGACGAGGAAGAAAACCGCACTGCTTTTAGACAGAAAAGCGCACTACATCAAAGAGTCAAGCGAACTTCATGATTTTCTTGTCGGGCGTAATTTTTCTTAGATGAGCTTTTGTGAGTTTTTGTCGTCATTTTTATGAAAGAACGCACTGCTTCGAACGGAAAACCGTACTGCATCAGAAAGTCAAGCGAACTTCATGATTTCTTTTTGTTGGACGTAAATTTTCTCGAACGAGTTTTTGTTTTCTTTTTTAAAACATTTTTTTATAAACGAGAGTGGACCGCAGAGACGAGTGCAAATGAACCACATTACTATTTTTTGTTTCGCTAATTCTTTTCACACTTCCACGCTTTGTGCAAGTGAACAACATCGGTCTCAAAAGTGAACCACATCCGAAACCAAACGCACTGCAGGTGTCGATTTTGGTCGAGTGAGTTTAGAAACACATGAAATAAATTGTACTTTATACAAAAGGGTAATGAGCTGCTACACACAAGTTTAGTGAGCTAATTTTTTGTCAACAAACAATTTTATTAAAGACACACATGGCCATTGTTGAGCACTGCACACACCCACATGCCGCACTGCATGCACATGCTGCAGACCGCCCGACCCGAGCTGTAAGAAATGGAAAAATGAGCGGACACCGGAAGCGCACTGCACTGGGCAACCGCACAAGATGACGTGCACATCCAAAATCTGCAAAAACAAAAAGCAAAAAATGCCTTCTGTAAACTGCATAGGCGGCAACTCATGTCCCCGGGATGCCGTCGCCGTCGTTGACCTTCTTCGTGCCTTTTGACAAACACACTAATTTTTGTGAAACGAACTACAGCAAACACACCAATTTTGCACTGAATTGACAAAAAAACACCTTGGCCAGCGAGCGGCCAAGATGGAACTCATCGACGTTGCGAGGAGAGGAGACTGGATCCGGTGGTGATGTGCGAGGTCAGAGGAGGGGTAGCGAACTGCAAGGTGGAGCGTAGGAACTGCTGCTCGCCTGGATCCGCACCTGCCACAGCTTACGGATTAGGCTGCGGGGGTGGCGCGAGTGAACTGCTTCGGTTGTAGGGGAGTGGTGGCGGCGAGGATTCCTTCTCACCCCGATGCTCCTCGATCTGCGGGCGAGTCGAGCACCTCTGGTTGCTGGAAGGGCCACGGCAAGGGCCCCTCTGCCCTGGGGTCCTCGGCGTTGAGCCAGGGGAGGACCGGCTGGATCCAGGCGCGCGGGGAGGTAGCAAGGTCGCAGCGATGTGGGTGTTGATGCGGCGACGCGCTGGATCTCGTGTTGGGTGGCCTGGGTGGGGCGGTGTCGGCCCCGCCTCATGTCCACGGCTGTGTGGGGGTAGCTCGGATGCAGCCGCTACACAGATGAGAGCTGGGGCGGTGCGGCTTGTTCAGGGCCGCCGGATCCGGTCGATGTGCAGACCAGGGCGGGGACAGGGCTGCGCGGGAGGTAGGTGGTGGGGCTGGGCGGCAGGGGAGGTAGGTGGAGCACGGGTGCGAGACCGGGGCGACGCTGGATCTCAACTTGCCGGGGGGGAGGTGAGGTGGAGGAGGGGGACAGAGGAGAGGGCTGACCTCGTCGCCTGCCAGAAGAAGGAGGCGGCGGACGGCCCGGCCGTGCTTACAGGAGGCCGTCGGGGCACGAGGTCGGATTTCTCGCGTAGATTCTGCACTCTAGGGTGCTAGGGCGGCGCGCTGGCAAGGGGGAGGAAGGGCGGTGGAGTGGCAGGGCCCCTGACGGCAGTTGAGGGGTGGGGTTGGAGCGCGGGATGAAGAAGGCAGGTTGGGGTGGGTGGGTGCGTAGGGGAGAGGAAGAAGGTGGGGGTGGGGTTGCGGTCTTTTTTTGCTGTGGTTCGGTTCGGGTGTTTTGCAGTGCCGAACTGTTAGCAGAATAAGGTGTTTTGGTGTGCAGAATAAGGTCTTAAGGGGTGTTATCATAATAGACCCACCCTATATATATATATGTGTGTGTGTGTGTGTGTGTGTGTGTGTGTGTGTGTGTGTGTGTGTGTGTGTGTGTGTGTGTGTTCTGTCCTCTACAACATTCACTTATGGCTATGCCTTCACTCTTGAATCTTTCGATCTAAGTGAATGTGATCGGACCCTAACCTGTTCTATTCTTCTACCTTAACTCTATCTGTCCAAATCATATGCATTCTGTTGTCTTCACTGAGTCCTTGTCAGCTGATGTCAATCTGACAAACATTTAATCTGTTTTTAATGCTGCATCCTTATTGCCTGAAAACTGGAGAAGTCGGAACGACCACCCAACAATCCAAGCATGCGTGGGAACATGGAACAACTTCCAATGTGTTTGCATGTTTGCCACGTGTTCATCAGATGTGAACCGCCAGGGGCACCTGAGTAATTCTACCGTGCTGTCCCTTTCCTTATAAATACACATCACATCGCGGTCAAAAATCTTTCTTCCACCTCCGCACCTCGCTCAAAATCCTAGCGCCACCGCTAGCTCTCGACGATGCCGATGACGAAGATCTTAGCTGCCGCGACCTCACCGACCTGTCCTCACGCCGGCCGCGGACCTCGTCCTCTCCGCCGCCGCCGTAGGTGTCTTCCGTCGCCAAGTTAGGGCACGGGAAATTGAACTGCTCGGCCTCCAACTCCGTTCTGTCTAGCAGTTCTTCGTGCGGTAATTAAAACTTACTTTTTACTGCCTTTTTGATCCGATAGATTCATCCTTCTCTACCAAAAGTGGGTTCTATGCTCACAAAGTTGAATCTATCTTGTTCTGCATCTCATATTATGCCTAGTCTATTCACTTATGCTACACTACAAGTTAGATTCCTCACTTGTACCTATTATTGGATTCGTACAAATCTGGAACCAACTCACAACAAATAAGTGAATGTCTTCGCATTATGAGGTCAATGTCTTCAAACTGATTTATCTTCGAAATCTTCTGAGAATGCATATGACCTCTTCCCCTTCCCTCGCACCTCTAATGCTATCACAGGTACATGTCCGTGGGAGAATCCCTTGGTTCTCATAGTCTGCATTCATTTACAGAATTCTTACAGAGTCACATCAATTCTCGTGAAGCCAATTCCTGTCTGACCAGCTGTCGGAAGCCTTTGCAAGTTCTGAAGCCATTCAGATTAAGCTTCATGGCAATTGAAAAGTGATCTAGAAAGGGCGGCAGACATCGCCGTAGGAATACATCCAAGGATCTGCCACCAGATCTGCATGAAATGTACAAGACTGACCCTGAAGAAACCTGTGGTGAACGCAAAATTCGAATCCAATGGATTCGAAGATATTGGGCTAAAGAATGGTTGAAGTACAGATTTGTCACGGTTGAGTATGCTGAGAAGAATGCCATCAAGCAGCCCTGGGAGACATATTATACAAAAATCTTCAACCCCAGTCCCAGTCTGAAGCTATTGATCAAGGCTTCTACCCGTGCATGGTTCGCGGACCACAGCCAGAGAATGCGGACCCATCTTCTCTGCTATGGTGTCGTGAAGACGATCTGTTCAAGCGCAACTTCAAGTTTGCCAAGGATTCTGCTGTGAAAAACAAGAAGGCATTTGGACTCGACTTCAACCCCGGTCCATCTGTTCCTCGGGATGATGGCACCCGTGAAGCCAATGAAAACAGAATCGGCCCCTTCTACAACCTCGAAGGCCTCATCACCCACATATTAGTCCAAGGTGCTAATGTGGATCACTCAGCCGATGACGCAAATTCTCATGAAGCGCTAGCTCCTCCTAAGCCACAGAAGCAGAAGAAAACTAAAGCTTCAAAACCCTCTGTTGCACCAAAAGCTTTGAAGGAAGTATGCCCTAGAGGCAATAATAAAAGTTATTATTTATTTCCTTATTTCATGATAAATGTTTATCATTCATGCTAGAATTGTATTAACCGGAAACATGATACATGTGTGAATGCATAGACAAAACAACATGTCACTAGTATGCCTCTACTAGACTAGCTTGTTAATCAAAGATGGTTATGTTTCCTAACCATGAACAAAGGAGTTGTTATTTGATTAACAAGGTCACATCATTAGTAGAATGATCTGATTGACATGACCCATTCCACTAGCTTAGCACACGATCGTTTAGTATGTTGCTACTGCTTTTATCCATGACATATACATGTTCCTATAACTATGAGATTATGCAACTCCCGTTTACCGGAGGAACACTTTGGGTGCTACCAAACGTCACAACGTAACTGGGTGATTATAAAGGAGTACTACAGGTGTCTCCAAAGGTAGATGTTGGGTTGGCGTATTTCGAGATTAGGTTTTGTCACTCCGATTGTCGGAGAGGTATCTCTGGGCCCTCTCGGTAATGCACATCACTTAAGCCTTGCAAGCACTACAACTAATGAGTTAGTTGTGAGATGATGTATTACGGAACGAGTAAAGAGACTTGCCGGTAACGAGATTGAACTAGGTATTGGATACCGACGATCGAATCTCGGACAAGTAACATACCGATGACAAAGGGAACAACGTATGTTGTTATGCCGGTTTGACCGATAAAGATCTTCGTAGAATATGTAGGAACCAATATGGGCATCCAGGTCCGCTATTGGTTATTGACCGTGAATAGTTCTAGGTCATGTCTACATTGTTCTCGAACCGTAGGGTCCGCACGCTTAAGGTTTCGATGGCAGTTATTATGAGTTTATGTATTTTGATGTACGAAGAAGTTGAGTCCGGATGTGATCACGGACATGACGAGGAGTCTCGGAATGGTCGAGACATAAAGATTGATATATTGGAAGCCTATGTTTGGAGTTTGGAATGGTTCCGGCAAAACGGAATTTCTGGAAAACCGGAGGTTACGGAACCCCGGGAGGTAAATGGGCCTCGGTGGGCCTCGAGGGAGAAGAGGAGGGGCGGCCAGGAGGTGGCGCGCCCTCCCCCAGTCCGAATAGGACAAGGAGGGGCGCGCCTCTCCTCTTCCCCTCCCCAAACCTAATCCAACTAGGAAGGGGGGAGTCCTACTCCCGGTAGGAGTAGGACTCCCGGCGCCCTAGCTAGGCCGGCCGGCCTCCCCCTCCCTCCTTTATATACGGGGCAGGGGGCACCCTAGAACACACAAGTTTGATCTTTGGATCGTTCCTCAGCCGTGTGCGGTGCCCCCTCCACCATATTCCACCTCGGTCATACCGTCATGAAGCTTAAGCGAAGCCCTGCGCGGTGAAACATCAAGATCGTCACCACGCCGTCGTCTTGACGGAACTCTCCTCGACACTCGGCTGGATCGAGTCTGAGGGGCGTCATCGAGCTGTACGTGTGTCAAGAACTCGGGGCGTCGAGTAACGGCGCCGGGATCGGTCGGATCGCGAGGAGAACGTCGACTACTTCCTCTACGTTGTGATCGCTTCGCCGGGTCTACGAGGGTACGTAGACAACACTCTCCTCTCGTTGCTATACATCACCATGATCTTGCGTGTGCGTAGGAATTTTTTGAAATTACTACGTTCCCCAAAAGTGGCATCCGAGCCTAGGTTTTTTCTATGGTTTGATGTTTTGCACGAGTAGAACACAAGTGAGTTGTGGGCGATACAAGTCATACTACCTACCAGCATGTCATACTTTGGTTCAGCGGTATTGTGAGATGAAGCGGCCCAGACCGACATTACGCCAGACGCTTACGCGAGACTGGTTTCACCGCTATGAGCACTCGTTGCTTAAAGGTGACTGGTGGGTGCTGTCTCTCTCACTTTAGTTGAACCGAGTGTGGCTCGCCCGGTCCTTGAGAAGGTTAAAGCGGAGTCTATTTGACGAAGTATCGTTGTGGTTTTGATGCGTAGGTGAGACTCGTTCTTGCTTAAAGCCCGTAGCAGCCACGTAAAATTTGCAACAACAAAGTAGAGGACGTCTAACTTGTTTTTGCGGGGCATGTTGTGATGTGATATGGTCAAGGCGTGATGCTATATTTTATTGTATGAGATGATCATGTTTTGTAACCGTAGTTATCGGCAATCTGGCAGGAGCCATATGGTTGTCGCTTTATTGTATGCAATGCAATGCATACTGTAATGCTTTACTTTATCACTAAGCGGTAGCGATAGTCGTAGTAGCATAAGTTTGGCGAGGCGACAACGATGCTGCGATGGAGATCAAGGTGTCGCGCCGGTGGCGATGGTGATCATGGTGGTGCAGCAAGATGGAGATCATGAAGCACAAGATGATGATGACCATATCATATCACTTATATTGATTTGCATGTGATGTTTATCCTTTTATGCATCTTATCTTGCTTTGATTGACGGTAGCATTATAAGATGATCTCTCACTAAATTATCAAGAAGTGTTCTCCCAGTATGCACCGTTGCCAAAGTTAAATCGTGCCCGGACACCACGTGATGATCGGGTGTGATAAGCTCTCGTCCATCTACAACGGGTGCAAGCCAGTTTTGCACACGCAGAATACTCGGGTTAAACTTGACGAGCCTAGCATATGCAGATATGGCCTCGGAACACGGAGACCGAAAGGTCGGCGTGAATCATATAGTAGATATGATCAACATAAGATGTTCACCATTGAAAACTACTCCATTTCACGTGATGATCGGTTATGGTTTAGTTGATTTGGATCACGTGATCACTTAGATGACTAGAGATGTCTTTCTAAGTGGGAGTTCTTAAGTAATATGATTAATTGAACTTAAATTTATCATGAACTTAGTACTGATAGTATCTTGCTTGTTTATGTTTGATTGTAGATAGATGGCTCGTCTTTGTTGTTCCGTTGAATTTTAATGCGTTCCTTGAGAAAGCAAAGTTGAAAGATGATGGTAGCAATTACGGACTGGGTCCGTAATTTGAGGATCATCCTCATTGCTGCACGTAAGAGTTACGTCTGGATGCACCGCTAGGTGCAGACTCGCTGCTAATGCAACTGCAGATGTTATGAGCGTCTGGCAAAGCAAAGCTGATGACTACTCTATAGTTCGATGTGCCATGCTTTACGGCTTAGAACCGGGACTTCAACGGCGTTTTGAGCGTCATGGAGCATATGAGATGTTCCAGAGTTGAAGTTGATATTCCAACAGAATGCCCGGATTGAGAGATATGAAGTCTCCAATAAGTTCTATAGCTGCAAGATGGAGGAGAATAGTTACATTAGTGAGCATATACTCGAGAATGTGCGGGTACTATAATCACTTGACACAATTGGGAGTTAATCTTCCGGATGATTGTGTCATTGATGAATTCTTCAATCACGCCACCAAGCTACAAAGGCTTCGTGATGAACTATAATATGCAAGGGTTAGTAAAGACTATACCGAGCTCTTCGCAATGCTAAAGGCTGCGGAGGTAGAAATCAGAAGGAGCATCAAGTGTTGATGGTCAATAAGACCACTAGTTTCAAGAAGAAAGGCAAAGGGAAGAAGAAGGGAATCTCAAGAAGAACAGCAAGCAAGTTGCTGCTCGGAGAAGAAACCCAAGTCGGCCCTAAACCTGAAGCCGAGTGCTTCTCCGCAAGCGACTGGTCCTTTGAAGCGGAACTGCCCCAAGTATTTGGCGGATAAGAAGGATGGCAAGGTGAACAAAGGTATATGTGATATACATGTTATTGATGTTTACCTTACTAGAGCTCGCATGATAGCACTGGTATTTGATCTCGGTTACATTGCTAATATTTGCAACTCGAAGCAGGACTACGGATTAAGCAAACACCGCAAAGGGCGAGGTGACGATGCGCGTGGGAAATGGTTCCAAAGTCGATGTGATCGCGGTCGGCACGCTACCTCTACATCTACCTTGGGATTAGTTTTAGACCTAAATAATTGTTATTTGGTGCTGCGTTGAGCATGAACATTATATCTGGATCTTGTTTGATGCGAGGCGGTTATTCATTTAAATCGAGAGAATAATGGTTGTTCTATTTATATGAGTAATATCTTTTATGGTCATGCACCCTTGAGGAGTGGTCTATTTTGATGAATCTCGATAGTAGTGATACACATATTCATAATGTTGAAACCAAAAGATGCAGAGTTGATAATGATAGTGCAACTTATTTGTGGCACTTGCCGTTTAGGTCATATCGGTGTAAAGCGCATGAAGAAACTCCATCTTGATGGACTTTTGGAGTCACTTGATTATGAATCACTTGGCACTTGCGAACCGTGCCTCATGGGCAAGATGACTAGAACACCGTTCTCGGTACTATGGAGAGAGCAACAGATTTGTTGGAAACCATACATACGAGATGTATGTGGTCCGATGAATGTTGAGGCTCGTGGCGGATATCGTTATTTTCTCACCTTCACAGATGACTTAAGCAGATATGGGTATATCTACTTAATGAAACATAAGTCTGAAACATTTGAAAAGTTCAAAGAATTTCAGAGTGAAGTTGAAAATCATCGTAACAAGAAAATTAAGTTTCTACGATCGATCGTGGAGGTGAATATTTGAGTTCTGAGTTTGGTCTACATTTGAAACAATGCGGAATAGTTTAGCAACTCACGCCACCGGAACACCTGGCGTAATGGTGTGTCCGAACGTCGTGTCGCACTTTACTAGATATGGTGCGATCTATGATGTCTCTTCAGATTTACCGCTATCGCTTTGGGGTTATGCTCTAGAGGCGGCCGCATTCACCTGAATAGAACACCGTCAAAATCCGTTGAGGCGACACCTTATGAACTATGGTTTAGCAAGAAACCAAAGTTGTCGTTTCTTAAAGTTTGGGGATGCGATGCTTATGTGAAAAAGCTTCAACCTGATAAGCTCGAACCCAAATCGGAGAAATGTGTCTTCATAGGATACCCAAAGGAGACAGTTGGGTACAGCTTCTATCACAGATCCGAAGGCAAGACATTCGTTGCTAAGAATGGATCCTTTCTAGAGAAGGAGTTTCTCTCGAAAGAAGTGAGTGGGAGGAAAGTGGAACTTGATGAGGTAATAGTACCTTCTCCCTTACTTGAAAGTAGTTAAATCGCAGAAACCAGTTTACGAGACACCTACACCAAGTAGTGAGGAAGTTGATGATGTTGATCATGAAACTTGAGATCAAGTTCTGCGAGAACCTCGTAGATCAACAGAGTAAGATCCGCACTGAGTGGTGCGGTAATCCTGTTCGGAAGTCATGCTACTAGATCATGATGAACCCACGAACTATGAAGAAGCGATGGTGAGCCCAGATTCCATAAAATGGCTTGAGGCCATGAAATCGAGATGGGATCCATGTATGAAAACAAAGTATGGACTTTGGTTGACTTGCCCGAGGGTAGGCAAGCAATAGAAAACAAGTGGATCTTCAAGAAGAAGACCGACACGACGGTAATGTTATCGTCTATAAAGCTCGACTTGTCGCAAAAGGTTTCGACAAGTTCAAGGGATTGACTACGATGAGACTTTCTCACCGAAGCGATGCTTAAGTCCGTCCGAATCATGTTAGCAATTGCCGCATTTTATGATTATGAAATTTGGCAAATGGATGTAAAGACTGCATTCTGAATGGATTTACGGAAGAAGAGTTGTATATGATGCAACCGAAGGTTTTATCGATCCAAAAGGAGCTGACAAAGTGTGCAAGCTCCAGCGATCCATCTATGGACTGGTGCAAGCATCTCGGAGTTGGAATAAGCGCTTTGATAGTGTGATCAAAGCATTTGGGTTTGTCTACAGACTTTTGAGAAGCTTGTATTTACAAGAAAGTGAGTGGGAGCTCAGTAGCATTTACGATATTATATGTAGATGACATATTACTGATCGGAAATGATATAGAATTCTGGATAGCATAAAGGGATACTTGAATAAGAGTTTTCAATGAAAGACCTCGGTGAAGCTGCTTACATATTGGGCATTAAGATCTATAGAGATAGATCAAGGCGCTTGATTGGACTTTCACAAAGTACATACCTTGACAAAATTTTGAAGAAGTTCAAAATGGATCAAGCAAAGAAAGGGTTCTTGCCTGTGTTACAAGGTGTGAAATTGAGTAAGACTCAATGCCCGACCACTGCAGAAGATAGAGAAAATGAAAGATGTTCCCTATGCTTCAGCCATAGGCTCTATCATGTATGCAATCTGTGTACCAGACTGATGTGTGCCTTGCTATAAGCCTAGCGAGGAGGTACCAAAGTAATCCAGAGTGGATCATGGACAGCGGTCAAGAACATCTGAAATACGAAAAGGACTAAGGATATGTTTCTCGTATATGGAGGTGACAAAGAGCTCATCGTGGCAGTTACGTTGATGCAAGCTTTGACACGATCCGGACGATTCTAAATCGCAGACCGGATCGTATTTACACTAAGCGGAGGAGCTGTCGGTTGGTGCAGTTCTAAACAAAGCGTCAGAGCTGGATCTACATGTGAAGCGGAATACATAGCAGCTTCGGAAGCAGCTAATGAAGGAGTCGGATGAAGGAGTTCATATCCGATCTAGGTGTCATACCTAGTGCATCGGGTCCAATGAAAATCTTCGTGACAATATGGAGCAATTGCCTTAGCAAAGGAATCCAGATTTCACAAGAGGACCAAGCACATCAAGAGGCGCTTCAATTCCATCCGGGACTTAGTCGGTGGGAGACATAGAGATTTGCAAGATACATACGGATCTGAATGTTGCGAGACCGTTGACTAAGCCTCTTCCACGAGCAAAACATGATCAGCACCAAGACTCCATGGGTGTTAGAATCATTACTATGTAATCTAGATTATTGACTCTAGTGCAAGTGGGAGACTGAAGGAAGTATGCCCTAGAGGCAATAATAAAAGTTATTATTTATTTCCTTATTTCATGATAAATGTTTATCATTCATGCTAGAATTGTATTAACCGGAAACATGATACATGTGTGAATGCATAGACAAAACAACATGTCACTAGTATGCCTCTACTAGACTAGCTTGTTAATCAAAGATGGTTATGTTTCCTAACCATGAACAAAGGAGTTGTTATTTGATTAACAAGGTCACATCATTAGTAGAATGATCTGATTGACATGACCCATTCCACTAGCTTAGCACACGATCGTTTAGTATGTTGCTACTGCTTTTATCCATGACATATACATGTTCCTGTAACTATGAGATTATGCAACTCCCGTTTACGGAGGAACACTTTGGTGCTACCAAGCGTCACAACGTAATCGGGTGATTATAAAGGAGTACTACAGGTGTCTCCAAAGGTAGATGTTGGGTTGGCGTATTTGAGATTAGGTTTTGTCACTCCGATTGTCGGAGAGGTATCTCTGGGCCCTCTCGGTAATGCACATCACTTAAGCCTTGCAAGCACTACAACTAATGAGTTAGTTGTGAGATGATGTATTACGGAACGAGTAAAGAGACTTGCGTAACGAGATTGAACTAGGTATTGGATACCGACGATCGAATCTCGGACAAGTAACATACCGATGACAAAGGAACAACGTATGTTGTTGTGTGGTCGACCGATAAAGATCTTCGTAGAATATGTAGGAACCAATATGGGCATCCAGGTCCCGCTATTGGTTATTGACCGTGAATAGTTCTAGGTCATGTCTACATTGTTCTCGAACCGTAGGGTCCATGCACGCTTAAGGTTTCGATGATAGTTATTATGAGTTTATGTATTTTGATGTACCGAAGAAGTTGAGTCCCGGATGTGATCACGGACATGACGAGGAGTCTCGGAATGGTCGAGACATAAAGATTGATATATTGGAAGCCTATGTTTGGAGTTCGAATGGTTCGGGCAAAACGGAATTTCTGGAAAACCGGAGGTTACGGAACCCCCGGAGGTAAATGGGCCTCGGTGGGCCTCGAGGGAGAAGAGGAGGGCCGGCCGAGGAGGTGGCGCCCTCTCCCCGTCCGAATAGGACAAGGAGGGGGGGGGGGCGCCTCTCCTCTTCCCCTCCCCCAAACCTAATCCAACTAGGAAAGGGGGAGTCCTACTCGGTGAGGAGTAGGACTCTCTCGGCAGCGCCCTAGCTAGGCCGGCCGGCCTCCCCTCCCTCCTTTATATACGGGGCAGGGGGCACCCTAGAACACACAAGTTTGATCTTTGGATCGTTCCTTAGCCGTGTGCGGTGCCCCCCTCCACCATATTCCACCTCGGTCATACCGTCGCGAAGCTTAAGCGAAGCCTGCGCCGGTGAAACATCAAGATCGCCACCACGCCGCCGTCGTCTTGTGGAACTCTCCCTCGACACTCGGCTGGATCGGAGTACGAGGGGCGTCATCGAGCTGTCGTGTGTCAAGAACTGGGGCGTCGAATAACGGCGCCGGGATCGGTCGGATCGCGAGGAGAACGTCGACTACTTCCTCTACGTTGTGATCGCTTCCGCTTCGGGTCTACGAGGGTACGTAGACAACACTCTCCCTCTCGTTGCTATACATCACCATGATCTTGCGTGTGCGTAGGAAAATTTTTGAAATTACTACGTTCCCCAACAAGCTTCACGTGTGAAGCCATTGGCAATTGACCCTCCTGCATCAAGTGTGCAATCTAAAGACCTCTCTCGCGTCTCCAGGAAGACCGAGAAGTCTATGCAAAAGAAGAAGCCCATTCTAAGTACTGGTCAAGCACTGACCCCAGCTGCCGTTTCGAGGAACGAGAATGAAGCCATTGATCTGTCTAGTGACGATGATCTTGGTGAAGATGCTCTTGAGCTGCTGATAAAGAGCAAACAAGAGGCGGAAATCTTCAATGATTTGCTCCTCTTTGATGTGGACATTCTCAACAACTTCATTGATGAGTGGTTTGCCAATCCGAGTCTCAGCATCGATGATCTTCAACTTCCCATTGGCATAAGTGTCGCTTTCCATAGTGCCATTGCTAATGAGCTGGCTCTGGCTCAGAAAATAGTCAAGCTCAAGAAAAAGATTGACTATGAAAAGGCTCAGCTCAAGAAGCACATGGCCAAGCTCAATGTCACCGATGTTCAGAACTTCAAGAAGCTGCTGCATGATCTCAAGGAAGCATTTCACAAGAAACGTGAAGAAGCAAAAGGTTCAAGAGAGCAAATGAAACACCTTGCTGCCAAGTGTGTTCAGGCTCACAATGAAGCTGAAAAGCGCAAGGCTCTTGGGCGTCTAGGTATCGACCCCAAGATGGCTGCCAAAAGGAAGAAGCCTACTGTGACCCAAGCTGAGGTCCTCGCATTGTCTTCCCTGCTAGCATGACAGGCTCAAAACCTAAGGTCCCCACAGTGGCTTCAGAACTGAAGAAGATAAGGGCAGACGAGGCCGAAGCCAGAAAACGCAAGAACAAGAATGCTTCTGATGATGCTCCACTGTCCAAGAAGCGGAAGACAAAGTCTTTGAAGAAGAATCAGGCTGCTCCTTCAGAGCCCCTTCTTGTCGAGCCCCTCTCAGTTGCTCGTCCTGCATCCCCCACCAAGAGCGTCAGTTAGTTGTTCACGAGCCTACTTCCACATAGGCTCCTGAAGCTGAAGAAGATCCAAATGTTGACCCCACCGCAGCTGAAGACATTGGTCCCCAAGACAATGTAGAGGGTGGTGTAGTTCTTCCTCAGATCGAGCACCATATGGTATCTTCGCCTGTTCTCACGAACAGCGAAATCATCAGCATTGGTCGTCCCTTGATGCCAATCGCTCAGGATGCATAGTGGGCTGATCGCCCCCAACCAGAAACTCCAAGTCAAAGTTCACCAAGTACTCCCCCACCTCAAGTCACCACACCGGTGCTTGATGATGACGACTATGTGGTCGATCCAACTCCCACTCCGAGAGCGATGCCTGCATTCCGTAGGATTCGCAAAGGACCAAGGCCACAAGTCACTATGTCGAACGTTCCAGCAGGAGAAGTGCAACCCAACTCAGCAGCATAACAAGTGTTTCCTGAAGCCACTCCTTCTGTGAACGTCTCTGAGTCTGAAGCCAAGTGTCGGTGTCAAAACCGGCGGATCTCGGGTAGGGGGTCCCGAACTGTGCGTCTAGGCGGATGGTAACAGGAGACGAGGGACACGATGTTTTTACCCAGGTTCGGGCCCTCTCGATGGAGGTAAAACCCTACGTCCTGCTTGATTAATATTGATGATATGGGTAGTACAAGAGTGGAGGCTAAACCCTAAAAGCTAGCCTATGGTATGATTGCTGTAATGTATGTTGTCCTACGGACTAAAGCCCTCCGGTTTATATAGACACCGGAGGAGGCTAGGGTTACACAGAGTCGGTTACAATGGTAGGAGATCTACATATCCGTATCACCAAGCTTGCCTTCCACGCCAAGGAAAGTCCCATCCGGACACGGGACGGAGTCTTCAATCTTGTATCTTTGTAGTCTTGGAGTCCGGCGGACGATGATAGTCCGGCTGTCCGGACACCCCCTAGTCCAGGACTCCCTCAGTAGCCCCCGAACCAGGCTTCAATGACGATAAGTCCAGCGCATATATAGTCTTCGGCGTTGCAAGGCGGGTTCTCCCTTCAAGTTCCATGTACCTGCCGACCAGTGTCTGGCTTCATCATAAATACTCTGTTCCTCGGCTTCTACGCCAAATAATGGCCTTTTTCCACGCGCCGCATGAATGTGAAAAGCCAGGGTGTCTTTTACGTTCCACCCCCTAGTCGTGCGAGTCGTCCGCCTACAAAAGAGGCAAAAATCCAGATCCAAATCACACCATCTTCCTCCCGCGAATACTCCATCGGAGCGCCTTTGACCTAAAAATCCATTCCATCATGGACCGTCGACGCGGCTCCTCTTCTCGCGCTCCCAGCCCACCGCCAGGGGATTGGAGGAGGTGCTCTGTCCCGCACAACGAGCTAGTGAAGCTCCAAGCGGGGGGATATCTCCCTCCGGCCTTCATGGTCCCGGTTCGAGCCGGGCTGGTCACTTATCAAGGTGGGAGGCAAGCGGAGGCTACCCCAAGCCCCAATAAGGGGAGCGCGTATGCCGTCCCTTATCGATAAGGGACTCGGATTCCCAATACATCCGTTCCTCCGGGCTCTCGGAGTTCTACGGACTCCAGCTCCACCACCTCACACCTGCCTCTCATCACGCATATCATGGCTACGTAGCTCTTTGCGAGCTGTTCCTGGGCATTGAGCCCCATTTTGCATTGTGGAAGAGGCTGTTCTGCCTCGTACCCCGTTCTCACGAGGGGTCCATATATCAAGTGGGCGGCGCCGAAATATGGCGCATCGCCGGGACCGGATACCCATCCGGTACTCTCAAGAAGGCGCCCGAAGACCGGCCTTCAGAGTGGTTTTACATAGGAGACGCTCCGCTGCCGTACCCAGTCCGGATTGGACTCTCGGAGTTTAGTGCTGCTCCTCTGAAGAAACGCCTCAGCTGGCGCCCGCGGATCCCCCGTTTGGAGGAAGACAAGAGCGTCCATTACTTGATGGGCCGAATAAGATTGCTGGCCCATTCTGGGTTGACCATGATTGGAGTCATGGTGATATGCATCATGCGGGGGGTACAACCATTGCAATATAGAGGCCACCCTTTGTGGGATTTCAACGGGGAAGACGATGCTACCCGTCATGGCCGCAAAGGGCCGGATTCGACCGAGGACCTGGTGAAGATCCTGTCCACTCTGTACAAGGGGGAGAAGGAGGACTTCCTTCGAACGAACCCTTTAAATGGGTTTTCCATGAACAACCCTAGAGGATGGGTAAGCGAACACTTTTAAAGGCTCAACCCACGCTTTCGAAGCTTAGGCTTCTTACATTATGTCTCCGCGCAGATCTCGCCGGTTGTGGAGGACATGGTAAGTCCCGCTCTGAACCCGAGGATCGGGAAGATCCTCGGATCCGCCTCCAAGAGGATACGGACATCAAGGTGGAGCTGATCGACGGGGTATTTCACCAGCTCAGCATGGACAATGCTTTGGTCGCCATTACGGCGGACTACCCCGGATCAGATCCTGCTTCCCGTGTGATCGTGACCGAGGTCCGAACACCATTATCTCTTCCTTGCCCATTTCTAACCTTCGCGAATGATGGTATTTTACAGGAAGCGCCTTTACAGCGAGAAGCCGAGCCCGCGGCGGATGACCAACAGAGGTCAGTCTGGACCAGCAGGCGGAAAAGGAGCGCGGTGCGGACGGAAACGTCACCGCAAAGGTACAACTCGTATTTGAATTTTCAGAGCAACGTTCCTAGGAAGCGTCTGAGTGCTCATGATCTTCATAGGAGAAAAGCGCCGCCAGATCTGGGCGCGAAGTTGCTGATCCAACCTACACGGCCAGCTCAGGCGCCCGGCCGGAGGGGAGGCAAGCGCAAGACGCGGGCGGATCCTTCTCCAACGGAGGACACCGACAGACTCGTCCGCCACCAAGTGCGAGGTGGAGAGCGCCATGAACCATAGGCGCCGCCGACAGATTTCGTGAAGCGTGCTTCTCCCCGAGGCATTGGGCGCCTTTAACGCAGGGACGCGCATCTCCGTGCCGCTCAAGATGGTTTTACGAGCCACGGAGCAGTATGTGAAAGACATACGGGTAAGGGAATTTTAATGGTTATATATACCAGTAGCCCCCGAGACTTAAAGTAGTTATGTTAACTAATTTAAGGATCATTTGAAACGCAGGCTCTTACCGAGAAGAATGCCCAGCTATCTCAGGAGCTGCAAGAATGCAAGGCCCAATTTGAGGCCACACTTCCTGCCGCGGGAGGAGACGCAGAGACCCCTCCTGGTAACACATTTTTATTAATAAATATAAGCACTGTGCGGCGTGCGCGCAAGTCTAATAGTGACATTGCAGGTGCCGCCGGACAAGATCCGGACAAGCAAGAATTACTGCGCCAGCTGAAGGCCGGCGAGAGGGTGCTGAATAGGGTGCAGCAAGAAAGGAACAAGCTCCAAGATGCCAACGCCAAGCTCGGAGAAGAGCTGAAAGGCGCTCAAGCCGGGCTTTCTAGCTCCGTTAAGGAGAATCAGCGGCTTCGTCGCGGCATTTATAGTAAGTGCTTGAGCGGACTCTTTTGAAAAGAAGAGTTCGGCGAGGAAGTAAATTGACATAATATGTCTTGTAGGTATACTCACAGGTCGCGATGTGGAGGACATGCCCATATCAACGGGCGATCAACTTCCCGAGCTGTTGCAACTGCTCGAACAAGTTCGGCAGGCGATGAGCGGCGTCGTCCGGGCTTTATGGCCAGCCCTCTCCCTACCCGAGGGCCTTGGGGAGCTTGCGGAGAAGCTTCAGGGAGTGTGGCAGCGCTTCCGTTTATGGAAGATTTCAGCTTGCCGTCAAGGTGCCAGGGAGGCTTGGGCCATGGTGAATTCGCATTACAAGAAGGCGGATCCCAACCATATAGCCGAAGTTGGACCGGTGGGGCCCGATGGGAAGGAAATCCCTGTGAGTTTAGTATACAGCCAAGTAGAGTTGGCTGCTAAATTTTCCCAACGGGACTGTAAGTTAGACAGACTGTTAGGCGGGATTGAGGAGGAATACAATCGAGAATTTGACAATGTATGTTTTCCTTTAAAGGGACATGTGAAATGCCTTCTAGCCGGATTGTAGATCGTTTGTCTTTGCCGACCTTTTCGCCGACCTCGGGACCCTAGAGTCCGGAGTGTGTCGAATACCTTTTGGTTAAGAAACAACCGTGGTATGCATGGAGACCAGGCGTAGGGGTCATTAGTGCTTTATCAGACAAGTGCCCAACTAGTTATGTTATATTACATGGTTAGTAAGAAACATCTTCCAGGGAGAATAGTTCCGTTAAGGGTTCCTTTCCCTGGGAGGCATGCCCTAAAGTGCATGTCCGGACTGCGAAGAAAGCAGAAAAACATCTGGGGGCGGATAAATGAGTAAGTAAAAAATCATCTTTTAAGTCACCGACCGAATATTCCCTTAAGAACGCTAGCTTTCGGCTTCACCCAATCTGAGGTACACATCCGACTGACCCGGCAGTAACAATCGCAGAGGTGCTCCCTTTACCTCCTAGCCGAACAATTGGGAACGTAGGGGTAAGAACAGGAGCCAGGCAACCCAGCTTGGCCAAAACTTAAGTCATATCGATGCATATAATGGTGAGTAAAAGGTACATGTGGAAGCTTGACCCATGTGCTGGGCATGAAACCCTTATAATTGAGCTTCTGTAAGAGAAGCCCCAGGTATAATGAGTGCGGATGGCGCATCAAGTGTATGCGAAAAATGCAAAAGTAGCCCTTAGGGGCTTTTTAGTAAAAGGGTTATGAAAAGAGAAACAAAAGACAGCCGAAGTGTAAAAATTTGGACGGAGGAAGGGGACGAACTCTTAGTCCGGCGCTAGGCATAGAATCTTCGGAGGCGGGCTGCGTTCCATGGGTTCGGCTCGAGTCGGTTATCCGACGCATTTCGTAGACGGTATGCTCCGCCGGTCAGGACTTGATCGATAATGAAGGGACCCTCCCATTTGGGCTTGAGCTTGTCCTTTTTCTTGTCCGGTAGGCGTAGAACTAGTTCACCAACATTGTAAGTCTTGGCCCGTGCTTCTCTGCTTTGATATCTTCGGGCCTGCTGCTGATAGAAAGCGGAACGAGCCTTGGCGACGTCGCGCTCTTCCTCCAATGTGTCCAAGCTGTCCTGCCGATCCAGCTCGGCCTCTCTTTCCTCGTACATGTGCACTCGAGGTGAATCATGAATAATGTCGCAGGGCAAGACTGCCTTTGCGCCGTAGACCATAAAAAATGGTGTGAATCCGGTAGTGCGATTAGGCGTTGTCCGCAGCCCCCAGAGTACGGAGTCAAGCTCCTCGACCCAGTGCGTGTCAGATTTAGTAAGTGACCGCACTAGTCTGGGTTTTATGCCGCTCATTATTAGACCATTTGCTCGTTCCACTTGACCGTTGGTTTGAGGGTGATAGACTGAAGCGTAGTCGAGCTTGATGCCCATATTTTTGCACCATGACTTAACCTCGTCGGCTGTGAAGTTCGTGCGTTGTCGGTGATGATCTTTGTGGGGACTCCGTAGCGGTGTACTACCCCGGATATAAAGTCTATCACTAGTCCGGACTCGGCCGTTTTGACCGGTTTGGCCTCTATCCATTTGGTGAATTTATCCACCATGACCAATAGGTAACTTTGCTTGTGGGTTCCCCCTTTAAGGGGTCCAACCATATCAAGCCCCCAGACCAAGAACGGCCAGGTAATGGGTATAGTTTTGAGGGCGGTGGGCGGCATATGGCTCTGATTAGCAAAGAGCTGACAACCAATGCATCTCTGGACTAAGTCCTGGGCATCTGTCCGGGCCGTCGGCCAATAAAACCCTGTACGGAATGCCTTTCCTACAGTGGCCCGGGCTGCTGCGTGGTGTCCGCCTAGTCCGGCATGAATTTCAGCCAGGAGGTTTCTCCCTTCCTCTTCGGAGATACACCTTTGAAGGACTCCGGTTGTACTTTTCCTATACAGTTCTCTCTCATGGACCTTGTAGGCCTTCGATCGCCGGACTATGCAGCGGGCCTCGTTTTGGTCTTCAAGAAGTTCCTGCCTAAGTAAGTAGGCTAGGAGCAGTTACATCCACAGGCGATTCTCGCCATTATGACGTGGGCTGAAGGCGTTATGTCATCAGCTGAATCGCCGATTGGCGCGGTTTTTTCCGGTTTGTCACTTCCGGGCTCCTCTTCCCATAGTACTGATGGCTTGAAGAGCTGTTCCAGGAAGATATTTGGAGGGAAAGCATCACGTTTCGCACCGATGCGTGCCAGTACGTCGGCCGCTTGGTTATTATCTCGGGCTATGTGATGGAATTCGAGTCCTTCAAACCGAGCTGACATTTTTAGGACAGCGTTGCGATATGCTGCCATTTTTGGATCCTTGGCGTCAAAGTCTCCGTTTATTTGGGATATTGCAAGGTTTGAATCCCCACGCACCTCTAGGCGTTGAATGCCCATGGAGACTGCCATCCGGAGACCATGTAACAAGGCCTCGTATTCGGCTGCATTGTTGGAGTCCGTGTACATTATTTGAAGTACATACTAGACTGTGTCCCCGGTTGGGGACGTCAATACGACGCCAGCCCCCAGTCTGGCCAACATTCTAGAGCCGTCGAAATGCATAGTCCAATTGGGTTATGCGCCGTATTCTTTAGGGAGTTCGGCTTCTGTCCATTCGGCGACAAAGTCAGCCAAAACTTGTGACTTTATAGCTCACCGAGGTTTGTAGGTTATATCGAATGGTAAGAGCTCAATGGCCCATTTTGCAATCATGCCCGTTGCGTCGCGGTTATTTATAATGTCACTGAGTGGTACTTCAGAGGCCACTGTTATCGAACACTCTTGAAAGTAGTGTCGGAGCTTCCGGGACGCCATGAACACCGCATATGCTATCTTCTGATAGTGCGGGTAACGGGACTTGCAGGGGGTTAACACAGTGGATACATAATACACTGGTTCTTGAAGAGGGAATTTGTGCCCTTCTGTCTCTCGTTCGACGACGAGTACCGCGCTTACAACTTGATGCGTTGCTGCGATGTATAACAACATTGGTTCGCCCAGATTGGGCGCCAGACCGGACGGTTGTTGCCAATATGGCCTTTATTTCTTCGAGTCCGGCAGTGGCAACATCCGTCCACTTGAAGTGTTCGGTGCGCCTGAGGAGGCGATAGAGGGGCAGCGCTTTTTCTCCTAAATGGGAGATGAAGCGGCTTAGCGCTGCCATGCATCCTGTTAATTTTTGTATTTGTTTGAGGTCTTTTGGAATGTCCAAATGTGACAGAGCTCGGATTTTAGCTGGGTTTGCTCAGATTCCTCTACCGGATACGATGAAGCCCAGCAGCTTTCCGGCTGGTACGCCGAAAACACATTTTTCCGGATTTAGCTATATGTCATATGCTCTGAGGTTGTCGAACGTGAGCCTCAAATCGTCTACTAGAGTTTCGACGTGTTTTGTTTTGACGACTACGTCGTCTACGTATGCCTCTACTGTTTTGCCGATCTGGGTAGCCAAACATGTTTGAATCATGCGCTGATATGTTGCGCCGGTGTTTTTGAGTCCGAAGGGCATCGTGTTGAAGCAGAACGGTCCGTGAGGAGTGATGAATGCTGTTGCGGCTTGGTCTGCTTCCGCCATCTTGATTTGATGGTAGCCAGAGTATGCGTCGAGGAAGCACAATGAATCATGTCCTGCGGTAGCATCGATAATTTGGTCGATGCGGGGGAGAGGGAAGGGATCCTTTGGGCAAGCCTTATTGAGGTCTTTAAAATCGACACAGAGGCGCCAGGATTTGTCCTTCTTTGGTACCATTACCAGATTTGCTAGCCAATCCGGATGTTTGATATCTCTTGAATCCGGCTTCCAATAGTTTGGCTAGTTCTTCTCCCATTGCCTGTCTTTTGGGTTTGGAAAATCGTCGAAGAGCCTGTTTGACTGGCTTAAATCCTTTTAGGATGTTTAGGCTGTGTTACGCCAACTGCGTGGGATTCGGGCATATCCGAAGGATGCCGGTAAAATGTCCCAATTTTCCCGAAGGAATTCGCGCAGTGCGGCGTCTACTTCGGGGTTCAATTGTGCCCCGATGGAGGCCGTCTTTGTTGGGTCCGTTGGATGGACCTGGAATTTTACTATTTCATCTGCTGGTTTGAAGGAGGTGGACTTGGATCTTTTATCGAGTATCACATCGTCCCTGTTCACCGAGAGCCTTGACGGTGAGTTCTTCTGCTGCTAAGGCTTCGGATAGTGCCTCCAGGGCTAGTGCGGCTGTCTTGTTCTCGGCACGGAGTGCTATGTCTGGATCACTAGCGAGAGTGATTATTCCGCCGGGCCCAGGCATTTTGAGCTTCATGTACCCGTAATGAGGTACTGCTTGAAAAATTGTGAATGTTGGGGAACGTAGTAATTTCAAAAATTTCCTACGCACATGCAAGATCATGGTGATGATATAGCAACGTGAGGGGAGAGTGTTTGTCCACGTACCCTCGTAGACCGTAAGCGGAAGCGTTATGACAACGCGGTTGATGTAGTCGTACGTCTTCACGATCCGACCGATCCAAGTACCGAACGTACGTCACCTCCGAGTTCAGCACACGTTCAGCTCGATGACGTCCCTCGAACTCCGATCCAGCCGAGTGTAGAGGGAGAGTTCCGTCATCACGACGGCGTGGTGACGATCTTGATGTTCTACCGGCGCAGGGCTTCGCCTAAGCTTTGCGACGATATGACCGAGGTGGAATATGGTGGAAGGGGGCACCGCACATGGCTAAGGAACGATCCGTAGATCAACTTGTGTGTCCATGGGGTGCCCCCTACCCCCGTATATAAAGGAGGGAGGCAGGAGGAGGCCGGCCCTAGGAGGGGCGCGCCATGGGGAGTCCTACTCCCACCGGGAGTAGGATTCCCCCTTTCCTAGTCCAACTAGTAGTCCTTCCATGTAGTAGGAGTAGGAGACTAGGAAGGGGAAGAGAGAAGGGAAGGAAGGAGGGTGCGGCCTCCCTAGTCAATTCGGACTAGGCTTGGGGGCGCCTGCCCTAGGCAGCCCTCTCTCTTTCCCAGGCCCAATAAGGCCCAATACTTCTCCCGGCGAATTCCGTAACTCTCGATACTCGAAAAATACCGAATCACTTGGAACCTTTCCGAACTCGAATATAGTCGTCCAATATATCGATCTTTACATCTCGACCATTTCGAGACTCCTGGTCATGTCCCGATCTCATCGGGACTTGAACTCCTTGGTACATCAAAACTCATAAACTCATAATATAAGCATCATCGAAACCTTAAGCGTGCGGACCCTACGGGTTCGAGAACTATGTAGACATGACCTAGAACTATTCTCGGTCAATAACCAATAGCGGGACCTGGATGCCCATATTGGCTCCTACATATTCTACGAAGATCTTTATCGGTCAAACCGCATAACAACATCGTTGTTACCTTTGTCATCGGTATGTTACTTGCCCGAGATTCGATCGTCGGTATCCAATACCTAGTTCAATCTCGTCACCGCAAGTCTCTTTACTCGCTCAGTAATGCATCATCCGTAACCAACTCATTGGTCACATTGCTTGCAAGGCTTATAATGATGTGCATTACCGAGAGGGCCCAGAGATACCTCTCCGACAATCGGAGTGACAAAACCTAATATCGAAATCGCCAACTCAACATGTACCTTCGGAGACACCTGTAGTACTCCTTTATAATCACCCGATTACGTTGTGACGTTTGGTAGTACCAAAGTGTTCCTCCGATAAGCGGAGTTGCATAATCTCATAGTTACGAGGAACATGTATAAGTCATGAAGAAAGCAATAGCAACATACTAAGCGATCAAGTGCTAAGCTAACGGAATGGGTCAAGTCAATCACATCATTCTCCTAATGATGTGATCCCGTTAATCAAATGACAACTCTTTTGTCCATGGCTAGGAAACATAACCATCTCTCGATAAACGAGCTAGTCAAGTAGAGGCATACTAGTGACACTATGTTTGTCTATGTATTCACACATGTATTATGTTTCGGTTAATACAATTCTAGCATGAATAATAAACATTTATCATGAAATAAGGAAATAAATAATAACTTTATTATTGCCTCTAGGGCATATTTCCTTGATCTCCCACTTGCACTAGAGTCAATAATCTAGTTCACATCGCCATGTGATTTAACACCAATATTCATATCTGTATATGATTAACACCCATAGTTCACATCATCATGTGACCAACACCCAAAAGGTTTACTAGAGTCAATAATCTAGTTCACATCGCTATGTGATTAACACCCAAAGTGTACTAAGGTGTGATCATGTTTTGCTCGTGAGAGAAGCTTAGTCAACGGGTCTGTCACATTGAGCCGTATGTATTTTGCAAATATTCTATGTCTACAATGCTCTTGCGGAGCTACTCTAGCTAATCGCTCCCACTTTCAATATGTATCCAGATTGAGACTTAGAGTCATCTGGATCAGTGTGAAAGCTTGCATCGAGGTAACTTTTACGACGGGCTCTTTTATCACCTCCATAATCAAGAAATATTTCCTTAGTCCTCACTAAGGATATTCTTGACCAATGTCGATGATCTACTCCTAGATCACTATTGTACTCCTTGTCAAATCTGAGCAAGGTATACAATAGGTGCGATACATAGCATAGCATACTTTATAGAACCTATGAGTGAGGCATAGTGAATGACTTTTCATTCTCTTTCTATTTTCTGCTGTGGTCGGGATTTGAGTCTTACTCACTTTCATACCTTTGCAACACAGGCAAGAACTCTTTCTTTGACTGTTCCATTTTGAACTATTTCAAAATCTTGCCAAGGTATGTACTCATTGAAAAACTTATCAAGCGTCTTGATCTATCTCAATAGATCTTGATGCTCAATATGTAACTAGCTTTTCTTGAGGTCTTTTCTTTTAAAGAACTCCTTTAAAACACTCCTTTATGCTTTGCGAAAAAATTCTACATCATTTCGATCAACAATATGTCACTCACATATACTAATCGAAAGGCTGTAGTGCTCCCACTCACTTTATTGTAAATACAGAGGCTTCATCGTAAGTCCATATAAAACTATATGCTTTGATCAACTTATCAAAGCGTATATTCCAACTCGAGATGCTTGCACCAATCCATAGATGGATCATTGGAGCTTGCACATTTTGTTAGCACCTTTAGGATTGACAAAAACTTTCTGGTTGCATTATATACAACTCTTCTTAAATAAATCCATTAAGGAATGCAGTTTTGTCTATCCATTTGCCAGATTTCATAAAATGCGGCAATTGCTAACATGATTCAGACAGACTTAAGCATAGATACGAGTGAGAAACTCTCATCGTAGTCAACACTTTGACCTTGTCGAAAACCTTTTGCGACAATTCTAGCTTTGTAGATAGTAACACTACTATCAGCGTCCGTCTTCCTCTTGAAGATCCATTTATTCTTAATGACTCACCGATCATCGGGTAAGTCAATCAAAGTCTACACTTTGTTCTCATACATGGATCATATCTCAGATTTCATGGCCTCAAGCCATTTCGCGGAATCTGGGCTCATCATCGCTTCCTCATAGTTCGTAGGTTCATCATGGTCTAGTAACATGAATTCCAGAACAGGATTACCGTACCACTCTGGTGCGAACTGTACTTTGGAAGACCTACAAGGTTCTGTAGTAACTTGATCTGAAGTTTCATGATCATCATCATTAGCTTCCTCACTAATTGGTGTAGGAATCACTGGAACTGATTTCTGTGATGAACTACTTTCCAACTCGGGAGAAGGTACAAATTACCTTATCAAGCTCTACTTTCCTCCCACTCACTTCTTTCGAGAGAAACTCCTTCTCTAGAAAGGATCCATTGTTAGCAACGAATGATTTGCCTTTGGATCTGTGATAGAAGGTGTACCCAATAGTTACCTTTGGGTATTCTATGAAGACGCACTTCTCCGATTTGGGTTTGAGCTTATCGGGATGAAACTTTTTCACATAAGCATCGTAGCCCCAAACTTTAAGAAAGCGACAACTTGGGTTTCTTGCTAAACCACAGTTCATATCTTTGTCGTCTCAGCGGATTTAGATGGTGCCCTTTTAACGTGAATGCAGCTGTCTCTAATGCATAACCCCAAAATGACAATGGTAAATCAATAAGAGACATCATAGATCGCACCATATCCAATAAAGTGCGATTCTGACGTTCGGACACACCATAACGTTGTGGTGTTCGGTGGCGTGAGCTGTGAAACTATTCCACATTGTTTTAATTGAAGACCAAACTCGTAACTCAAATATTCGCTTCGCGATCAGATCACGAAACTTTATTTTCTTGTTATGATGATTTTCCACTTCACTCTGAAATTCTTTGAACATTTCAACTATTTCGGACTTATGTTTCATCAAGTAGATATACCCATATCTGCTCAAATCATCTTGTGAAGGTCGAAAATAACGATACTTGCCACGAGCATCAACACTCATTGGATTTCATACATCGGTATGTATTATTTTCAATAAGTCGGTAGCTTGTTCCATTGTTCGGAGAGCGGAGTTTTAGTCATCTTCCCAAGAGGCACGGTTCGCAAGCATCAAATGATTCATAACCAAGTGATTCGAAAATCCATCTTTATGGAGTTTCTTCATCGCTTTACATCGATATGACCCAAACGGCAGTGCCACAAATAAGTTGCACTATCATTATTAACTTTGCATCTTTTGGCATCAATATTATGAATATGTGTATCATCACGATCGAGATCCAACAAACTATTTTCATTGGGTGTATGACCATTGAAGGTTTTATTCATGTAAACAGAACAACAATTATTCTTTGATTTTAAATGAATAACCGTATTGCAATAAACATGATCAAATCATATTCATGCTCAACGTAAACGCCAAATAACATTTATTTAGGTTTAACACTAATCCCGAAAGTATAGGGAGTGTGTGATGATGATCATATCAATCTTGGAACTACTTCCAACACTCATCGTCACTTCCCCTTCAACTAGTCTCTGTTTATCTCGTAACTCCGGTTTGAGTTACTAATCTTAGCAACCGAACAAGTATCAAATACTGGGGCTACTATAAACACTAGTAAGGCACACATTAATAACCTGTATATCAAATATACCCTTGTTCACTTTGCCATCCTTCTTATCTACCAAATATTGAGGGCATTTCCTTCGGTGACCATTTCCTTTGCGATTGTAAGCACTCGGTTTCATGCTATGGTCCAGCTTTGGGCTTCTTCGCAGGAGTGACAACTTGCTTGTCTTTCCACTTGAAGTTCCTTTCTTTCCTTTGCCCTTTACTTGAAACTAGTGGTCTTGTCAATCATCAACACTTGATGCTCCTTTTTGATTTCTACCTTCGTCGATTTCAATATCACGAAGAGCTCGGGAATCGTTTTTGTCATCCCTTGCATACTATAGTTCATCACGAAGTTCAGTAACTTTGTGATGGTGACTAGAGAATTCTGTCAATCACTATCTTATCTGGAAGATTAACTCCCACTTGATTCAAGCGATTGAAGTACCCAGACAATCTGAGCACATGCTCACTAGTTGAGCGATTCTCCTCCATCTTTTAGCTATAGAACTTGTTGGAGACTTCATATCTCTAAACTCGGGTATTTGCTTGAAATATTAACTTCAATTACTGGAACATCTCATATGGTCCATGATGTTCAAAACATCTTTGAAGTCCCGATTCTAAGCCATAAAGCATGGTGCACAAAACTATCAAGTAGTCATCATATTGAGCTAGCCAAACGTTCATAACGTCTGCATCTGCTCCTGTAATAGGCCTGTCACCTAGCGGTGCATTAAGGACATAATTCTTCTGTGCAGCAATGAGGATAAACCTCAGATCGCGGATAAAATCCGCATCATTGCTACTAATTTTTTCAACACAATTTTCTCTAGGAACATATCAAAATAAACATATGAAAGCAACAACGCTAGCTGTTGATCTTACAACATAATTTGCAAAATACTACCAGGACTAAGTTCATGATAAATTTAAGTTCATTTAATCATATTACTTAAGAACTCCCACTTAGACAGACATCTCTCTAGTCATCTAAGTGATCACGTGATCCAAATCAACTAAACCATGTCCGATCATCACGTGAGATGGAGTAGTTTCAATGGTGAACATCGCTATGTTGATCATATCTACTATATGATTCACGCTCGACCTTTCGGTCTCCGTGTTCCGAGGCCATATCTGTATATGCTAGGCTCGTCAAGTTTAACTTTGAGTATTCGCGTGTGCAACTGTTTTGCACCGTTGTATTTGAGCGAGAGCCTATCACACCCGATCATCACGTGGTGTCTCAAAGACGAAGAACTTTCATAGCGGTGCATACTCGGGAGAACACTTCTTGATAATTTTAGTGAGAGATCATCTTAAAATGCTACCGTCAATCAAAGCAAGAATAAGATGTATAATAGATAAACATCATATGCAACCAAAATATGTGACATGATATGGCCATGATCATCTTGCGCCTTTGATCTCCATCTCCAAAGTACTGTCATGATCTCTATCGTCACCGGCACGACACCATGATCTTCATCATCTTGATCTATATCAATGTGTCGTCACATGGTCGTCTCGCCAACTATTGCTCTTGCAATTAAGGCTATCGCATAGCGATAAAGTAAAGCAATTATTTGGCACTTGCATCTTATGCAACAAAGAGACAACCATAGAGCTTCTGCCAGTTGCCGATAACTTCAACAAAACATGATCATCTCATACAACAACTTATATCTCATCACGTCTTGACCATATCACATCACAACATGCCTTGCAAAAACAAGTTTGACGTCCTCTACTTTGTTGTTGCAAATTTTACGTGGCTGCTACGGGCTTAGCAAGAACCGTTCTCACCTACGCATCAAAACCACAACGATAGTTTGTAAAATAGACTCCGTTTTAACCTTCGCAAGGACCGGACGTAGCCACACTCGGTTCAACTAAAGTTGGAGAAACTGACACCCGCCAGCCACCTGTATGCAAAGCACGTCTGTAGAACCAGTCTCGCGTAAGCGTACGCGTAATGTCGGTCCGGGCCGCTTCATCCAACAATACCGCTGAACCAAAGTATGACATGCTGGTAGGCAGTATGACTTATATCGTCCACAACTCACTTGTGTTCTACTCGTGCATATAACATCAACGCATAAAACCTAGGCTCGGATGCCAAATTTGGGGAACGTAGTAATTTCAAAAATTTCCTACGCACATGCAAGATCATGGTGATGATATAGCAACGAGAGGGAGAGTGTTCGCCGTACCCTCGTGAGACCGTAAGCGAAGCGTTATGACAACGCGGTTGATGTAGTCGACGTCTTCACGATCCGACCGATCCAAGTACCGAGCGCACGGCACCTCCGAGTTCAGCACACGTTCAGCTCGATGGCGTCCCTCGAACTCCGATCCAGCCGAGTGTAGAGGAGAGTTCCGTCAACCGACGGCGTGGTGACGATCTTGATGTTCTACGGCGAGGGCTTCGCCTAAGCTTTATGACGATATGACCGAGGTGGAATATGGTGGAAGGGGCACCGCACACGGCTAAGGAACGATCCGTGAGATCAACTTGTGTGTCCATGGGGTGCCCCTGCCCCGTATATAAAGGAGGGAGGGAGGAGGAGGCGGCCCTAGGAGGGGCGCCATGGGGAGTCCTACTCCCAGGGAGTAGGATTCCCCTTTCCTAGTCCAACTAGTAGTCCTTCCATGTAGTAGGAGTAGGAGACTAGGAAGGGAAGAGAGAAGGGAAGGAAGGAGGGGTGCCCTCCCCTAGTCAATTCGGACTAGGTTTGGGGGCGGCCTGCCCTAGGCAGCCCCTCTCTTTCCCTGAGGCCCAATAAGGCCCAATAATTCTCCCGGCGAATTCCGTAACTCTCCGGTACTCGAAAAATACCGAATCACTCGGAACCTTTCCGAACTCGAATATAGTCGTCCAATATATCGATCTTTACGTCTCGACCATTTGAGACTCCTCGTCATGTCCCCGATCTCATCCGGGACTCGAACTCCTTGGTACATCAAAATTCATAAACTCATAATATAACTCTCATCGAAACCTTAAGCGTGCGGACCCTACGGGTTCGAGAACTATGTAGACATGACCTAGAACTATTCTCGGTCAATAACCAATAGCGGGACCTGGATGCCCATATTGGCTCCTACATATTCTACGAAGATCTTTATCGGTCAAACCGCATAACAACATCGTTGTTCCCTTTGTCATCGGTATGTTACTTGCGAGATTCGATCGTCGGTATCAATACCTAGTTCAATCTCGTCACCGCAAGTCTCTTTACTCGTTCGTAATGCATCATCCGTAACCAACTCATTGGTCACATTGCTTGCAAGGCTTATAATGATGTGCATTACCGAGAGGGCCCAGAGATACCTCTCCGACAATCGGAGTGACAAAACCTAATCTCGAAATCGCCAACTCAACATGTACCTTCGGAGACACCTGTAGTACTCCTTTATAATCACCCAATTACGTTGTGACGTTTGGTAGTACCCAAAGTGTTCCTCCGTAAATGGGAGTTGCATAATCTCATAGTTACAGGAACATGTATAAGTCATGAAGAAAGCAATAGCAACATACTAAGCGATCAAGTGCTAAGCTAACGGAATGGGTCAAGTCAATCACATCATTCTCCTAATGATGTGATCCGTTAATCAAATGACAACTCTTTTGTCCATGGCTAGGAAACATAACCATCTCTCGATAAGAGCTAGTCAAGTAGAGGCATACTAGTGACACTATGTTTGTCTATGTATTCACACATGTATTATGTTTCCGGTTAATACAATTCTAGCATGAATAATAAACATTTATCATGAAATAAGGAAATAAATAATAACTTTATTATTGCCTCTAGGGCATATTTCCTTCAGTGAATGCCTCTCGTCCTAATATAGCGTGATATCCGCTGTTGAACGGGGCCACTTGGAACGTGACTTCTTCGGATCTGTAATTGTTCGGCGAGCCGAACACCACATAAAGTGTGATTTTTCCGGTGCAGCGCACTTCCTGGCTACGGATTATTCCTCTGAAGGTTGTGCTATTTCGCTCAATACGGCTCCAATCGATTTCCATTTTTCGCAGAGTTTCTCGTAAATGAGGTTTAATCCGCTGCCACCATCCATGAGGACTTATGTCAGTCGAAAGCCGTCCACTATGGGACTAAGCACCAGTGCGGCTGGTGCTCTGGCTGTTCGGAACTTAGGTTCATCGCTGGCGTTGAAGGTAATAGCTGTGTTGCTCCATGGATTGGTTGTTGCTACTTGGTAGACTTCGGCGAGTCCGCGGATTGTACGTTTTCGCATATTGTTTGATGCGAAGGTCTCGAAGACTATTGATACCGTGCCGGTATTGTTGGAGTGGTTTCCCGGGGCTAGCAGCTCCTCGCCACTTTAGGCCACCTGCCGTAATATATATCCAACATGCACGAAGGCTATGTGTTGGGACGGCTCCCTCTGTAATATGAAGCTTACAAGGTCCATTGAGCCATCCCTCCAGTACGGTTCCGTGCCCCTTATTGGGTTTTTGCTTTTTCTTTTTTGCATCTGGGGCCTGAGTGTGAGGCACCCTTTTGTTGCGGACTGGGGTTGGGGCCGGATTATCCCAAAATTGGTTTTCGGTTTTCGAAAACTCTCCATCGCCTGAGACTTTCGTACTATGGACGCCAGATCGGCGAAACGTGTAATTTTGCGACGATCGATGGCGTTCAATATTCCCTTGTCCGTGCAATTATTGCAGAAGATTGAGATTGCGTTTTCCTCTCGGCAGCCTTTATCCTGTCCATAACCAGGAGGAATCTGGCCCAGTAGTGATGTACTATTTCAGCGGGCTCTTGCCGTATTAGAGATAGATCGCATATGTCTGGGCGGGTGGGTGGACTAAAGTCCGGATCCCTGCCCATCTTGGGGCTCAAAGGCCGAGGAGTTTCCGAATTCGGAAGCTTGGGTTGCTGGACACGATCCAGCGAGTCCGGAGCGATGCATGGTTTTAAGTTTAATGCTCGATCGAAGTCCGTCCCTCCGCAGAAATCCGGCATGGGGGGTTCGGGAATCCGGACATGAATAGTTTTCAATACAGGCGAAGAGTTGCCGTATTGCTCCTCTACCACTGCGACGTGGTGGGTGGCCTAGGGAGAGTTAATCTCTCTCAGATCCGTTTTAAGCCCAATCTGGTTGTAGTCGTAGCGACTCCCAGGGCGGCGATGCGATCCAAGAGCTCGTTAACAGACGAGAGCTCTATTGGATCCAACTGTTCGGCAGCTTTTGAGCTGACGTGAAGATTGCTTCTGACGACTTGAGAAGTCATTGTCACAGTGGCGACCGGACAAGCGGTCATAAAAAAACCACCTAGCCGGATAGTTTGGCCGGCGGCCAAGGCCCCTTCGGCGAAAACACCGTCTTTGAAGACGGGTGGAGGCATCCTCCCTATCAGTGACGACATAGAGGAACTCTCAATGAAAGCACCAATGTCGGTGTCAAAACCGCGGATCTCGGGTAGGGGGTCCCGAACTGTGCGTCTAGGCAGATGGTAACAGGAGACGAGGGACACGATGTTTTACCTGAGTTGGGCCCTCTCGATGGAGGTAAAACCCTACGTCCTGCTTGATTAATATTGATGATATGGGTAGTAGAAGAGTGGATCTACCACGAGATCAAGGAGGCTAAACCCTAAAGCTAGCCTATGGTATGATTGCTGTAATGTATGTTGTCCTACGGACTAAAGCCCTCCGGTTTATATAGACATCGGAGGAGGCTAGGGTTACACAGTCGGTTACAATGGTAGGAGATCTACATATCCGTATCGCCAAGCTTGCCTTCCACGCCAAGGAAAGTCCCATCCGGACACGGGACGGAGTCCTCAATCTTGTATCTTCTAGTCTTGGAGTCCGGCGGACGATGATAGTCCGGCTGTCCGGACACCCCCTAGTCCAGGACTCCCTCACCAAGGCTGCAGAAGACATACTGGCTGCTTCAGCCGAAGAGAATCAAGAACCCCGTGAAGAAGAAGAGCGTGTTGTCACACCCCCCACCAATAAAGAAAATGTTCTCAAGGAGAATGTGTTTGTGCCCGACCCTCTAGCTACTCAAGTGGAGGTTCAAAATACTGAGGCGGCCACCAACAACACTACTGAAGCCAATGACGTTGTCATGGCTGAAGCTAATGTGGCGCCTGTAGTGAACACGGCGTTTGAAGCCAATGATGCACCTGGCACCAATGTGCAGCCTGAAGCCCTTGACAATGCAACTACTCCCGTACCGCCTCCAAGGCCTCACACCATTGAGCAAGCATTTTATCAAGGTGAGCTTGTCACTGTTAGATGGCCTATTCTGGTTCCTATGCCTGCTCCCGGACCTCAATTTGATTATCATGTGGAGCACAGGCCTCAGGTTTAGAAGCCAAAACCAAGGCTGCCCAGGTTTCCAGGTACTGCATCTGCGCCAGGATCGTTCAATGCAAATGGCTTCATTGAACACAACACTTTCTTTGATAGAACCAAGAACCCATATTCAAAGCCCAGAATTTCATCTGATCGGTTCTGGAGCTATCAGCATCGCAGTTATTATTCCTGTGTCTTATACAATCAAGGGCGCATTTTTCCTCATATGCGTCTTGACTGCGAAGCCATTGCTGGACTGCCCTATTTGGAAGAAGCCATAGACTACTTCAGAGATGCTGGTCTTCTGCAGTTTGTAACCGACAAGGAAAATTGGAATGAAGAGTTTCTGTTACAATTCTATGCTACACTTCACATCCACAGCTACAACAAGGACATCAAAACTTGGGTCCTTGAGTGGATGACAGGCAATTTGCACCATGAAGCCAAAGCTCTTGATCTCATTGGGCTTACTAGCCTGCCCACTCCAGGTGAACTTTATGAACCTGGTTGTCAACTTCAACGCAATGCCTTGGAAAGCATATTCCAGAAGCCTGAGCCCAACATGAGCCAAATGCTAAGTATGATGAAGCCTCTGCCACAAGATGCTGAATATCCCAAGGAATTCTTTGTTGAAGACCTAAAATATCTGCCCCGCACCATCTATCACATTATCAGGCGAACTCTATGGCCCATCAAAGGACATTCTTCTTCAGCAAAGCTTGAAGGCTCAATGAAGACATTGGTCTTCTATATTCTCAATGGCATCAGCTTCAATGCTCAAGATTTCTTCATTCGCCAATTTGCTGCATCTGGCTCAGATATATTTGGTCTGAAATTCTATGTCCGTGGGTAATGCGACTTATCAAGCTTCACTATGCTGTCAACTATCAGCCCTCTGCGCGCAACCATCTCATATTCTTGCCAGAGGTTGATATGTCTGTCGAAGCCATATACCCAGAGCCTGCCAAGGAGGCAGTTTATCTTCACAATGTCGATCGTCAAAGTGTCTGTCAACATGTTGAAGGAGTTCATGCTGCCACTCGTGTTTATCCTTTGGCTGGAAATCCACGTGCACCTCATCGTGCCCATACTGAAGCCACTGAAAGCACTATTGCTCAAAGGCCTCGGAAGAGATCTCTTGTGCTCAATGACCGAGAGCATCTCGTGGCCTTGCATCAGAAACACGATAAGCATCATTACTAGCTGAAGCGTCAGATGCAGAGTCTCTTGATGGATGTTAATCGCATTCGCAATCTCGCCACCAAGAATGCATTTGTCACTCATGAAACCTATCGGCGTTCGTGGAAGAGTCTGACACTCCTTAGTTCTGAAGATGATCTTCAGCAAGATGGCTTCACAGAGAAATTCAAGTTTGATTCCACTCCTCCCAAGAATGCTGTCTTACGTTGGACTCCTGCACTCGAAGACTCTGAGTACTCCTCCTCAGCGGCAACTGTAAATGCCAGGGTCATCGATGATGAAGATGATGCTACATCACCAACAACCACTTCGGCGCGAATCGACACTGCACAAGGCCCCTCTGCACCTCCAAACTCCAACGTCGACCCTGCTCCTTCTGGGAACGAGTAGACGCTCTATGTCTTCAAACCTTTTTGGTCATTACTCACAAAAGGGGGAGAAGCATATGAGTTGATAGTCTTCAACCCGGTCCTTATGGGTGGTTGCATTACTTTTGCCAAGTCTTACAACTCTCGCTTTTGATACATTTGGTTATCTGAGTTGTAACACTTAAACTTGATGGTCATCTGCTACTTTATTTGCTATTCTGTGATGTGATGATAAATCCCGCATGAAGTCATACTACAAACGTCCATTTATCATTATGCATATCATTATCTTCGTTACTTCTTATATGCATAATGCATTGTCTTCACACCTTGATGATGGCCTCCACCAAAGCAAAACTTGCCATGTGCATTTGCATTCAAACGCAAATCATTTATATGCATATCTTCAGGGGGAGCCTCGTCTTGTGTATGAAGACAATATTCACAACACTAAACTTTCACATACTTTTATCCCCATTGAAAACTTCAACCAGTTTGTCATCAATCACCAAAAAGGGGGATATTGTAAGTGCATCTAGTGCCACCCCTAGTTGGTTTTGGAGTATTGACGACAAACTTGGTTGAGGGACTAATGTGTTTGTGAGAATTGCAGGATAACACAGGTAGTAGTCCCATATTGATTCGGTTTACCTACCAGAGATGACCCCTAAAAATGTGTGAAGACATTGAAGACAATGGTGGTCTGTGAAGACACTCACATTGAAGACTATGACAGGAGAAGACATCAAATGAAGACTATGGAGTGCGAAGACATAGTTGTTTTGTTGTTTCCTTTTCTTCTTTGTTGAGTCATAGGAACCACCGTAATGTTAAGTGGGGTCCAAGTGAACAAAGTCAGAGTGACTGATGTGATGCTCAACCAAATCCTATGTCTTCGAGCGAAGACAATAAGAGCAAATCTTATCCAGAGCTGGATGAGTCATCTTTACTTGTAGCCCAAGTCAAGCTGCCGCATGTGTTCAAAATCTGACCATTGGACACGCGTCAGTTCCTTAGTGACCTAGGGTCATTTTGGACAAATCAGGTCGGGTTTCCTCCTGGCTATAAATAGCCCACCCCTACACCATAAATTGGTTGTTTCTCAGAGTTAGTGCACGGCTTTTGTCGTTTGAGAGAAACCCACCTCCGAACACTTTGAGAGAATCCTTGCGAGGACAAAGCCTAAAACACCCAGAGCCAAAGAGTGTTAAGCATCACTGAAGTCATTCTGTCCGCGTGATCTGAAGACTTATTACACTCGAGGATTGTGAATCCTCCAGCCGGTTAGGCGTTGCGTTCTGAGCATCCAAGAGTCATTGTGGATTGCCGGTGAACAAAGTCTGTGAAGGTTTGGAAGTCTCCCTTGAACACTTACCAGCGTGATTGTGCGAGGACTAAGTGTTGTTAGCTCAAGGGGAATAAGGTGAAGACGCGGTCTTCTGAGTTGAATCTCAACCCCCCTAACCAGACGTACAATTGTCAAATCAACTAGAATTGGTCCAACAAACACCTTGTCCTCTCCGAGCAACTGGTTCTATCCTACATCTCTTGCCTTACTTACAGTTTGTCTTCGTGAAGTCTTTGCTACTTGTTCTATCTGTTTGACTTCACTGTGTGAAGGCTGTTGTCTATTTGGCTTCATACTATCTTCCATCCTGATCCAATCTACCTAGGTGCTTGTAGTCTTCGTGCTTTCACTTCATTGCTTACATGACTATGGCTTGTCTAGTGTAGTCTACCTTCCGCTGCATATCAATAGGTTCATTTCTACCGTTTGCCTTTGAAACATCCATGTTTTGAAGACTTTCATAAAAATCGCCTATTCACCCCCCCTCTAGTCGAATACTAGCACTTCCAATTGGTATCGGAGCGAGGTGCTCCCTTATTCTGTGTGATTCGATTTAACCACCTGGAGTTTAGCTATGTCAACTGTAGGGATAATCAAAGTCTCCGCCGCATGCCCTATCTTCGATGGCACTGATTACCCCTACTTGAAGAATGAGATGCGCATGCATCTTGAAGCCATTGATGTTGATCTCTGGTATGTCGTCAGGAACGGCGTTCCCAAGACTGGTGAAGTTCTCACTCCTGCTGACGTCAAGAAGTTCGTGCAACTGGACTCAACTGCCAAGAACATCATCTGTGGTCATCTGACCAAGGGGCAGTATGGTCGTGTGAGTGCTCTGGAAACGTCAAAGCTGGTCTGGGACTGCCTCTCCAAGGTCAATGAAGGCGTCTCAAAGAAGAGATTCAAGGACCAGTGTTCTTTGCAATCTCTTCAACCGCTTCAAGAGAAATGACAATGGGAATGTCCAGCTCACATTTGATCGCCTCACTGACATCACAAATGAGCTTCATGCACTCGACGCCACTGAGATCACCAAGCATGAAATCATCAAGACACTACTGAGATCTCTCGACAACTCATTTGACACCCTGGCCCTGATGATTCAAGAGCGCCCTGACTTCAAGACTCTCGATCCGTCTGACATACTTGAGAGGCTCAACACACATGAGTTCCAGCTTTCTGAGAAAAGAGATATCTATGGTCCCAACTATGGCCATACTCGCGCTTTGAAGGCAAAGGTCATCTCCTCGTCTCAAGAAGAATCTAACTGCAGTTCTGGTGATCCTGAAGACATTGGAAAGGATCTTGCTATGCTCGTGAAGAAGTTCCAGAAGTTCACCAAGAAGAAAGACTTCAGAAAGTCTTCAAGATCCAGCTCAAGGAATGATGAAGCTTCCTCTCGTGATCAAAAGAAGAGAACCTGTCACAAGTGCAAGAAACCTGGTCACTACATCTCTGAGTGTCCACAGTGGGACAACAAGACAAAGAAGATGAAGAGCAAGGATTATGATTCTGATGACAAGAAGAAGAAGAAATCCTCAAAGTCTTCTTCCACCAGTTTGCAGGCCACAGGCCGCATCTCACGAATGCACTAGTTGAAGTCCTTCTCCTCAAAGGGCGACTTGTCATCCTTGAATTTGGGGCATCCGGAGGCTATCTCTGCCAGGTCAAGTTCTGCGGCCCACGCCTTCGCACGACCAAGAGCAACAAGGGCTCCGCTCGGGCAGATGATAGTCTCTGTTCTTTGATTTGCCTGGGAAGAGTGGAGAAACGATCTTGTACAACTTTAATGTGACTTGGCGGCTTTTAGTTGCCTCCTAATGCCACCAAACAGCGAGCGTGCCAGTGTATAGTTGTTCTGTGAAAGAGTATATGTTCATATTGTCATACAACCAACATTCAGAATTGCTTAGCGGTTTAACATTATATTGCAACAGAGATGGGACTGAGTATGAATTTTACCAAAGATTGCGGCTGTTATGTGAGTAATATGTCCCTTTAAGCTGGCTAGCTCATCAGCACACTACATGAAAATTGAGATACTGTGACGAAAATCCTCATGACAGTGGTGGACAACGTCACACAAATACCTAATGTGTGATGTTTTGTAGGTGGCGTCACCGATCACCATGAATCGGTGACGGTTAACGTCACAAAATCACCTCGGCGGTTGAGTGCCACCGGTCTGCCAATTTCTATGACAGTTTGGTAATTTCCCTGACGAATCAACTAGTCACCGAATATTACAAATGTGTGCAATGATAATCGTTTTGTCATGCAATGTGTTCCTGTGGGACACGCCATAGTTGCTTCACTAGTTATTGAGAGGTAGGACCCGCACACCAGTGGTGGCAATAGGACCCACCATAGTTTTTTTCACATTCTATTGAGCATTTTAATTAATTGTTCCATCGGCCAGGGAAAACCTTATTTTGTTCCATCTAATATAAAGACACAGTGGCATCTAATATAAAGACAGTGGCCGGTTAAGAAAAAACTTGATCCATGCGTTCGTGAGCTGATGTTAGTTTGTTCTATCACAAAAATAAAAATAGTAATATTTTATAAGTTAACAGGAAAAAGTTTGGTACAGGGAGTTTGAACCCCGGGACCGTTATGGTATCCCTCTAACGGCGTTGCTAATAGGCTAGAGTTTAGAGAGTACTAATGTAAGTTGTGCTAAAATATATACTCCGCACAGCATGGTCATGTACTATAGCGATATGTGCCTCGGTTCTACTAGCTGGCGCCAGGCACAGCATGGCACGGCTCCGTTCCCACTAGCAGCTGTTCGTAACTTATTTTGAGGTGGCTTTCTTTAAGCAACAGCTATTCGTAACTTCGTATGTGATGAGGGGCGCACCACAGATCCATATAGCCCATAGCCTGGCAAGCTCAGCAAAATGTTCTTTCCTTAAATTTCTATAGAGAAAAATTCACCATAGGTCACAAAACTTGAGCCGGCTGACACTTAAGTACCACTACTTCAAAATACCCGAAATACAGTCCATGTACTTGCGCAGGGGGTTCACGTTGGTCCGTATATACGAATTGAGCTACGTATTTGCTGACTTGGCCGAGTCAGCCGTTGCCAGCTGTGCTTTGACCACCACTTGTGCAGCACTTGTCCACTTGTGCGTTAATAGTAGATGGCTGGAGGTTTTTTTTGCAAATGCGCGCACCACCTGGTCGGACCGCACCCACCTGGACATTAAATGTCCCGCACCTGGTCGGACCGCACCGGGTCGTTCCTGTCTCCTCCCTCTCGCTCTCCGCTACCTCTCCTCCGAACCCTAGCCAACTCCCGTCCGCGCCGCCGCCGTCGCCTTCCGCCGCCGCAGCCATTGCCGACGCCCTCCTCCGCCTCCTCTGTCTCCTCCTTCATGTCGTCCTCCAGCTCCATCCGCTCAGCGCTGCGTGGCCGCTCCGTTGCTGTACCACTGATCGGGTGCCCGGATTGCGGCGAGCAGGTGAGGTTCTACCGGTCTAGCACCGATGAGCATGATGGATGGATCTTCTACAAGTGCGTGAACCACCATGTAAGTGCCAGTTCAGTAGATTCATGCCGTGTCAGCTCACTTTAGTAATGAAGTAGAGCAGCTGGTTAACTAACGCAGTAGTTTAGAGCAATGCAGTTGGTTAACTAATTTTGCCACTAATTAATCAGGTCACTTGTGATTTCCGGCACTGGGAGCTTGAGTATGTGCAGCATCTGGTTGACACAAGGTGTCTGGTTGGTGATGCTGCTGTAGATGCAATTGGTGCTGTTGAGGACAAGAGGGAAGAGCTTGAGAGGCAGAGGACTGAATCAATGGCAAGCAAAGGCACAGCTGGAAGGGTCATGGCTGGGAGAGGCAGGGCTGGAAGAGATAATTATGGCAGCTCTAGTGAGAATAAGTATGCTACCAAGCAGCAAATTGCTATGCTTTTAGGGTTAGGCAGAGAGATTTTGTTGCTGCTAAAGCTGCTGATGGCTTTTGTTATAGTGCTTTGTGTGATGTGTTTCACCTTAATTATGAAGAAGTGAAGTGTTGTTAATTCAAGAGGTGCGGGTGTATGGCGAGCATACTAAAATGGTTGCTTTTGTTTGCTCAGTAATGCTTAGTTGTAATGGTTGTTGTAACGGATAATATGTCAGTAATGTGAAGCCTGCTTGACCTACTTGCTTTGAAATGCTAGACCTAATTGCTTTGAAAAAACTGACAGATGTATTTCATGTCAGAAGTGTAGTTAAACTAATTCTGACAGAATGTTTGCAGTTCACTGAATTTTTATAGTTAACTGAATTTAGTTTGCAAAGTTAACCTCATTGTACTTAACCTCATTGCTTTCAAATTAATTGCTGTACTGAACTAACTTTGCAAACTTTGCAAACTAATTGCTGTACTAAATGAAGTAAGTGAATCTCAGCACAATGAACTCAAAAGCAAGCATGCACTTGCACCTACTGCAAACACCCACCCACCAACTTGCACTCTACATGTTGCTTTGGTCCACCAATCGACCACCACCACCAGATCCCCTTCTTCTTCCTCATCTTTCATCTTGAAGTTCGTGCACCACCAGATCCCTTCTGTCCTCTGTCCAATAGCCCCAACAGATCCCCTTGTCATCTTCAGCTAGCAGCAACCATGGTGTCCTGGGATGATCTTCCCAGTTCTTCTGAAGACGACTCTGTCACCAGCAAGGTTAGTGTGCTCCTCAATCTCACACATATCCAGTCTAGGGTTTCTCAGCTAGGGTTTCTCTCTCAATTGATTCCAAATGTCTCTCTTTTGTTTAGCCACCTGCCACAATATCCTTTGAGGAATGGGTGGCAGCTCTGATCTGCCTAGCTTTAGATGTGGGCATGGATCTTTGTGTGAGAAGAATGTGGCATTTGAATCTGTTGATCTTGGCGAAGGTTTCTAGCTTGTGCACAAAAGGTTAGTAATTTTTTTGCATTTGGCACTGTTAAACATTTTTCTCTTTGTACTGAATACTGGCAGTTAACTGAATCTCTTTTTTGTATGTTCTAAATTGTTAGGAAGTACCCAAATGCATATATGTTGAGTGGGTTGACCCTGAGTGGCCTGATGCTCTGAAGATGAGCCTAGCTACTATATGGACCATGTATGAAGAGGAGAAAAAATAGAGGCTCGGACAGAATGTTGTGAGTGCTGAAGAAAATTTGAAGGTTCTTGAAGAGAAGAAGAAGATGGAGAATGAGTTGAGGCATTTCAAGCTTGATTTTGCTAAGATTGTGGCTGAGAAGGAGTAGACAATGAGCCAACTAGGCAGCACACAACTTACTCTGACTGATCTAAAGGAAGAACTTGAGAAGAAGAAGATTGCAGACAAGTCAGTAACCAACATTCATCAGGTATTCAGGGTTAAAGCACAGAAAGAGAGGGACCAAGCAGTGCAAGAGAGGGATGACTTGAAGCATGAGAAAGAGTACATGATTGGTGACCTATTCAAACACAAAGAGGCCACCAAGGAGAAGATAAGGAAGCTGAAGGGCATGCTGAATGAATTTGATTTAATCTGTGTCATTGTAAAAAACCACTTTGTATCTTTCCTCCTGGATTTGTGTCAACTAAATTGTGTTAAGATAAGATATTGAAGTTGAAGTGGGTTAAGATAAGAAACTGAAGTTGGTTCAGATAAGAAAATGAAGTTAACTGTCTCTGTCTTATATGACTGAATTTGTCTGAATTTATATGCCTGTAGTTGCTGTTTTATATGACTGAATTTGTCAGAATTTATATGTCTGCAGTAGCTGTTTTATATGACTGGATTTGTATGCCTATAACAAATTTTTCTTAAAGAAAAGAAATTACACAAAAATAGTTTTGCCTAGGTCTCGAACCCAGGACCTGTGGTATTGAAAGTTGGTGTTAATGCCAATGTGGTAAGTAGTAGTGCTTTGATCAGGGGCAGGTACTAACCTACCTATTTAGCAGTTGCTAGTGGCCCAATGGCTCACGCCTCTTCCGTTTCCTTGTCTGCTCTTTAAGCCCACCCACCCACCGCTCCACTCTCCACTCTCCCCCCAGTCCATCGCGTCGCCTCGGTTACCCCGCACCAAACCCCCACGCAGCCGTCAAGAAACCCTCGCTGCCGACCACCACACCGCCGCCGCGTACATGGAGAACAGCCCCGCCTGGAAGAGGGTCATCGATGACCTGCACGCGGTGACAAGGCGATGCGCGCAGACCTGAAGGAGATCGGGAAGTGGTTCCCCAGCATTGGGATGCTGCGCCGCCATGCGCGTGGCCTCCTGAAGGTGATGACCGACGACGAGCTGGACCGCGCCTGCGATGACCCTGAAGGTATCCCTCCTGCGCTCGTCCTCCGCTTCGCGATGCAGGAGACGCGCTTCGACGACCTAGGGTAGCGAGCCTAGTGGTGGATGTACCGGCCCGCCACCGCGCCGTGCCAGCCGGATCCGTTGCGCGTTGGCTCGCGAACAGAGCGCGTCCACAACGTCGACCTGGCCGTCCCCGCGCCTGTCAACACAGCGTACTGGGACCACTACCAGCCCGACCGCCTCGGGCATGACGACGTCTCGGAGTACATCTCCTCCGAGTCGGAGTACGACTCTGGCTCCGATGAAGACTCTAGCTACGCCGCCGACTCGTCCTGGTCGACTGGCTGGGAGGAGTCGGAGGTGATTGTCCTCTCTGACGACGAGCCGGAGGTCAAGGTGGCGGCGCTCGTCGTCCCCGAGCAGGAGGTCCAGATGGTGGTGCCCGTCGCTAGGGAGGGTGACAAGCACCACCCCATTGACGTCGAGCTTCTTCTAGATGTTCCTGACATCGTCAGGCAGGAGGTGCAAGTGGTGTTGGCCCTTCAAGCACAGGTGGACGTCGCAGCGCAGCAAGAAAGGAAGAAGAAAAGGAAGGTGGCAACTGACATGGAGGTTCGCCGCTCGGAGTGCCTCTAGAAGTTGAAGAACTGAAGATGATGCAGTTGCAGTAGAAGGCATGAAGAAGATGCAGTTGCAGTAGTTAGGTATGCTGAAATATACAGATTTTCAGCATATAAGTTACAAAATATTAGTTTGTTAGGTGTGCTTGTATATTAAGCACGTAAGTTATTTGTAATTTCTGTCTATTGAACTCTGTTGAACTGGCTGTTGATGCTATATAAGTGTTGAACTGGTTGTGATGCTATATATGTGCTGAACAGTGTTGATGCAAAAGTGGCAGTAATCCAAAAGTATTTTGTTGGTATGTAATGGTGTTGGTGCAGTCTTGTTGCTATATAAGGCAACAATCCAAAAATCTCTTGTTGCTATGTAAGGAAATAATTCCAAAAGAAGTAGCTGCTAAGGTTTTGAATCTTAGCTGAATTTTTGTCTGAATCTTTATCTTAACTGAATTCTGTCTTAACTAAATTCTGTCTTAACGAAATTCAGACAACTTTTAAGATTCAGTTAACTATAATCAAATCAGTTAGCTTTTCAAACTCAATTCAGACAACTGTAAAAAATCTGTTAGCTTTTCAAACTCAATTCAGATATCTTTGCAAACTACATTCAGTCAACTGTAAAAATTCAGATTACTTTGAATTCGGTGAACTGTAAAAATTCAGTTAAGTAGTTTGGAGGGGAGTGGAAATATACTAAGTAGGTTGTCATGTAACACTTGAGCAAAGCACTGTTCCTATCACACTGGCATTCCACCTTGTTTATCACACCACAGGTCCTGGGTTCGACACCAGGCCAACCTTTTTTGTTTCAATTTTTTATTTTTATGCAGTTAATTATCTATACTCCAACAGTGAATAAATCAATGAACTTCAACTGAATAATAAAGCAACTGAACTCCAACAGTTTTCATTTGAGTTCTCTTTTCGTTTTGAACTCCAACAGTTTAACTTTTGAATGGCAGTATGAAGCCACTGAATCTTCACATTTCCAACAGTTCAAAGAGTCTCATTGTAGTTTTTGCCAAAATATTACAAGTGCAAAAGCATCTTGAATCATCCCAACTCCAACAGTTTCAAAGAGTCTCATTCAAGTTTTGGCCAAAAATTACAAGTCTTGAAGCTCTTGAATCATCTAAACTCATCAAACATGTTCACTCTCTTCAGCTTCTTTGGCACATGTCCACTTGGTCCTACCTGCTTCCTCTGCTCAGCTCTTAATCTCTTCGCCTCTTCTTGTTGTATCTTCTTTGCTTCTTGATCTTATTTTCTCTTCAGTGCTGCCATAGTTCTCTTTGCTTCTTGATCTTCTTTTCTCTTCAGTGCTGCCTCTGCTTTAGCTGCCATTGCTTCAAGGGCTCTGGCCTCCTTATCTTCTTGCAATGCAGCTTTTCTTCTTGCTGCAGCTTCCTTCCTTGCTGCAGATTCCAAAGCTTTCTTCTCTTGTGCTGCTCTTCTTCTTCTTTGTGAAGACTTTGCTTTCCTCCTTGCAATTTATTGCCTTTTTGCTTCTGCCTCCTCTGCTTTCTTCTCTGCCATCTCATTCATGGCCTCAAGTGCTGCATCTCTCCTGGCTGCCATCTGTCTTTCTTTGTCTCTCTTCATCTGCAGCAACTTCATGGTCAGGTTGCCTTCATTTGTAGCTGTTGTTGTCTGTGCTGCATTGTGAGAACTGGCTGCATTTGAGATGAATGAGGAATCTGGCAAAATGATTTTAGGTTCTTCTCTAGGAACAGGTCTGGATTGTTGCATCCTATGAAGCATTGTAAATCCAAAGTCCTGCACCTGTACAAAACAAACATCACATGAAAACATCAGTACAACAAAAATGACTGGACAAAAGAGGTCAAAATTAAGGGACAAAAGTGGAGAATTTGCCTGAAAAGCAACTCCCCATGTGTGACAATGACCTCATCATCTGCTCCATCATCTTGTGTGACAATGACCTCATCATCTTGTGTGACAATGACCTCCTCATGTGTATCATGGCCATCAACATGGGCCTCCTCATGTGTAACTTGGTCATCAACATGGACCTCCTCCTGTGTAAGTTGACCATCCCTCTTGTGTGACCAGAACCTCCTCCTGTGTACCTTGGCCATCATCTTGTTGTGCCACAACAATTTCATCATCTGACACATCAGCAGGAATGGCCCTTGGACCCCTTCTTGTTGTTCTCTCTGCTAGATTTGGCAAAATGCCAGCCTTTTTGAGATTACATCCTTTGATGTTGTGGCCTGTTTCATGGCAGTATGAGCATGTTATTGTGATTCGATGTCTGCTCATCACCTTGGTTCCATCTTTCTTTTCAGTCTCACAAGGCTGCTTTCTCCTACTTTTGTTTGAAGGCCACCCTACTTTTTTTTTCAAAGATAGGTGGCTTGATTTCATAGCCATTCATCTTCTGCCACTCACTCCTATCTCTGCAAGGCTTGATAATGGGTTTGTATGCTAGCTTGAATGCTTCTATACTGTAACAGGAGTGCACCAAACTCTCAGGATCAATCCTCTCATATCTGCAGCATGCAATTGCATGGTGACATGGAACTCCACTAAGATCCCACCTTTTGCATGTACAACTTTCTTCCTTCAGGTCAACAATGTATGTTCTGTTCCTGTTGTCAACCTGAAAGATGTCATCACCAGCCCCTGAAACCATGCATGTAGCTGACAGCTCTATATTCTTCTCAATTCTTTTCCTAATTTTTGGGCATATTGAACCAGGCCAGGTCTCTGCCTCTTTTCTTTTCTTGTAGAACCTGACCATGAGCTATGTTTTGATCTTGTCAATCATTGATCCGAGATGCATCTCCCTAGCCTCAAGAATATATTTGTTGAAAACCTCACAGTTGTTGTTCAGAAGGATATCACACTTGACCAATTCTCTTTGGAAGCCCCTGACCCAAGTGTTGGGTGGTAGCTGCTCAAGCCACTTGTATGCTTCTAGGCTTATGACCTTCATTTCCTCCATGCTTGCAGCCCACAGTTCTGGTGTTGTGCTCCTTGCACACTTCCATAGCTAGTTTTTAAGATCATCTCCTTTGTGTGTTTGCTGAAAATTCTGCCATATATGCCTAACACGATTGTTCATGCTCTGCATCGATCGAAGTGCTGCCTCACTCCCTTGATCAGGCCCTTTTGCTTGTCGACATTATAGTCCATGGGTCGTGTTTACAATTCCCAAGTCACTCTTGATTTGTGAAACCATTTCCATGTGTCAGTGTTCTCTACCTCAACAACTGCAAAAGCTAGAGGGTAAATGCAGTCATTAAGATCCATGCCAACAGCACACAACATAACACCTCCATACTTTGTCTTCAGGTGGCATCCATCCAAACAAATGACAGGCCTACAAGCTTGCATGAAACCCCTTTTGCAGGCATCCAGAGAGAAATAACAACTTGCAAATATGCCATTACTGACACCCACATAGAAAGAACTCCCTGGGTTTGATCTTCTGAATTCTTGTGCATAATCCCACATGCTATTGTACTGCTCCAACTCATCTCCTTCAATAACTTTCTTCACTAACCTCTTAGCCCTTCTAAGCTTGCTTCTTGTTGCTGTCATGTTCCAATCTTTCTGAACCACCCTTGCAAAAATTTTCATGTTCATGTTTTCATCTACTCTGAAAGAATCAAGATATTTTCCAGCCATAAAAGGAGCAGTGAATGACTTAACACACCATTTCTTTATGCATGTATGCTTTGGGTTGTATTTCTTGATCATGAAGCAGTTGATTCTCCCATCAAATGATGCAGACAAGGTCCAAGGGCACCCATCTTCACAAATGGCATTCAGCCTTTTCCTATCATTTCTAGGGCACCTAATGTCAACTCTCTCGACAATTGTACTCTTTGATAGCTTTCCTAAGGAACTCAACAGATCCAAAGGTCCGCCAACTTGAAACTTTGGTTTAGTCAGGTCTTCCTCTCTAAAACTTTTGAAATTCAGCTTCACCTTATCTTCATCGAGAGGATGGCGGACAAATATCCACATCTTGATGGGATCATCAACTTCTTCTTGGACTGCTGGTCCTTTGCCCTTCTCACAATCAACATGTTTGTCAAACAAGTCATCATCATCCTGCAGATCAATGTCCGAATCAACAATTTGTGGAATATAATCGCATCTGAATCACGCACTCTCGTGGTCTGCTGCATCCATGTTCAAAACCTACAGGATTTCCTTGCCCTAAACCCAAACTGAGATGAAAGGTAAGTAGTTCCAGGCTGGGGTGGACTTGGTATGAAATCATCTTCTTCTGACTCTGCAACACTTTCTGACTCTGCTTCATCTTGCTCATGCTCTTGATCAGAATCATGCTCTTGATCATGCTGAGCCAGCTCCTATTCCACTACAGTGAGCTCAGCCTGCTCCTCTTGTTGCTGTTGCTCTTCTTGCTCCTCATGCTCTTGATCATGCACTTGCTCTTTCTTTGGCCTACTTCCACAGAATTTGGCAAATGCAGGATCCTCATCATCAGAATGAACATGAACAGGAGAAATATATGATCCCAGGCTCTCATCATGATCAAGAAATATTTGCTGAAAATGATTCCCATTAAGAACACAATCCTTCATGTTCTCTGTCATAGTGTTGTCTCCCATCTTAATCTCTCTTAATCCATTCTTGTACACTGTCAACCCAGGAACACACCAATAAGCCCTGATCCTGCCCTCAAACTCATATCGAATTTCCTCCACTAGACTGGCCACAATATCAGGTGTCCAATTATCTATGTCACAGTAATCATACCAAATGGAGTGACCTTTGTGATAACCCCTATGCTTGTCAGCATACAGAAAGTAGCCACCATGTATGACCTCAACAGAGAAGTGGTTGCTTAAGTGACCTGCAAAACAATCAAGTTGAAAAAGTTCAGACATTTCAGAAAGAAAAACAGAGATTCATGGCACCAATTAACAAATGTATGATCTTACAGGTCGAAAAGCAACCATCTTTGGTCAATCTGACACAATGTAATTGCAAATTACAACAATTTTTGGACCAATTAACACTCTGACACTAAAAGCAAACTTTACTGCTTAAACCCTAGACCCCTGGACCGATGAAGAATTGGGGGGAGAAAGAACCATAACCACTCCATATCTCTGCAAACATGGCCAAACCCTAGATCCTACTGCAAACACCCCATGAAGCAGCCCTATTTTTGGCCTGTCAGAAAGATCTTCACAAACTGCTAAAACCCTACCACCCCACACCCAATCCGTCAGAGACTAGAACAAACGACCAAACCCTAGCTCCTACGCGCAATTGATGCGGCCAAGAACTCTTTACGGGAGCTAAATTGCACAGATCGAGCAAAGGAGCTGCTGGCGACGGCGACATACCGTACAGGGGCGGCGAGGCATCATCACGGCGACGCGAAGGAGCAAGAGGCACGTCGTGCAGGCCCCTTCCGAACGGTGCGGGACATCGGCGGCTTAGCGTCCGACGATGTGCTCATGGATCTGTCGTCGACGCCAACGACGTCCGGCCTCGGCTGCGACGATGAGGAGAAAGAGAACTGGTGCGGGAGCAAAGAGGGGTTGCGGGAGGGAGGAGACAGGAGCAACCCGGTGCGGTCCGACCAGGTGCGGGACGTTTAATGACCAGGTGGGTGCGGTCCGACCAGGTGGTGCGCGCATTTGCAAAAAAAACCTCCAGCCATCTACTATTAACGCACAAGTGGACAGGTGCTGCACAAGTGGCGGTCAAAGCACAGCTGGCAACGGCCGACTCGGCCAAGTCAGCAAATACGTAGCTCAATTCGTATATACGGACCAAAGTGAACCCCCTGCGCAAGTACATGGACTGTATTTCGGGTATTTTGAAGTAGTGGTACTTAAGTGTCAGCCGGCTCAAGTTTTGTGACCTATGGTGAATTTTTCTCATTTCTATACGTGGGCTAAAGCTAGCTCTGCTCAACTGCGCATATAAGCAGCGACTCTTTTTTTGCTTCGTCCACCTTCTCCTCCCAGAGCGAAACCCTATCGATCCGATCTCGTTTTCTTTCACTCGTGTGGCGGTGGCGATAGATCGGAGGAAACCAAGCTGCTCTCCTCCCTCTCCCGTAGGGTTCCTTGAGGCGCCCCCTCCGTGGAAGCTGCTAGTGGCGTCAGGGCTCTCCGTGGTGCGCAGCGGCGGACCCAGTGTGCGCCACGGTCGGACCAGCCTGGTCGCGTGGCGGCAGCCCGACCTGTGTGCGTGACGTGGGTTCTTAGTGTTAGTCCCTGCATGCGTGCGTCTCCGATCCCTCTCATGTGATTGAAAGGACTGAACTCTGACTCGGTGGTTCCACTCGTCCATACACTTCTCAATTCCATCGGAGCAAATGAGGGAGAGGAGGAGTCATGGTGATGTGGGCAAGTACTGGCTATGGCTACCTTGAGCGGAACACCGGCCGGATTAGCCTATGACACCCACCTCATCTCCTTCGTTAGGGACTACCACCACAGAGTATGATGTTTAACTAATGAGTCAGGACATAGTTGTCTGACCTCCCGCACTTATTATCAGTACATCGCGTTGACCCTCTGTTTTTCTTCTTCTTGGGTTATGTCCATCAGATTGACATGGATCATAGACCACAGGGGCAAGGGGGAGTTCCGTGGGAGGACCGTGAAGCTCGACCATCAACCTGTGTTAACTAACATGTGTACAACGCTAAACTCTCTGCTCTCAGTTTAGATGATCCACTTACGTGGGGAGATTGTTCCAGATATCAGTTTTGTTCTGTTACTCCATGTTAGTGATTTCTTATTGGTCAACCGTGAGATGCTTGCATAGTACTCCCCCAGTATTTGCTAGGTTAGGTAGTATGGAAGCTAGTTTATACATGATACGAAGTTAAAAATTGTAAACTGAATTGTACCTGTTCCGATTTATCTTTTAGATAAATTATTACGAGAACCTAGATAGTACATGTGAAATGATTTAGTAATGAAATAGTTAGCTGCAGTAAAATATTTTCATTATCTTTGATGCTCCACAAGATTGTTGATATTGTTGAGGGTGTGTGAATAGATTCGCAAGTGAATTGCTGTTGAACTGCAGTGGGTGTTTTATGAGAAATTCGACATGATTTTGGCAAATTACTAATGTAGACCTATTTCATTGAACTCATTTGTGGCAATCTGAAGTGTTATTGACTATATGTTAATGAAGATTAATATACAAGCAGTAGATACTACAACTAAAGATCAAAGTCTAAATGCGCATTTTATTCGGCCTGTGTCTAGAGCATAATTGTAAGTAATTATTTTCAGATGGAAGTGTCTTATTGATCACACTTCCAGTCAATGTGTCCCCGTTAAAATAATAATTCAATGTGTCCCATGGACAACAACTAAGCTATGCAAAAGTTGTTCGTGCTTTCTTCATTGTTCAAGGCTACTTGAAGGTTTCTTCCTTTGAGGCTTTGTCGAATATTCCCTTTTTTGCACCATTTTAATTTGTGAAGGAGTGCCTACTACAAATGCAAATTTGTTCCTCTCGGGATTTCGAACTTTCAGTTGAGCTATTGTTTATGTTTGTCCTCTTAATTTCAATAGTTCTATTACTTTATAATGTATTGATAATGTTTGCTCCAATCTAATATCTCATATTACTTTTTATTCTCACAAAAACATGTTTAGTTTTGTTCATATCACTTAATAGGCAAGTACTAACATGTCTTGTTTTCCAACCTAGAGCTCCAAGTTATAACATGCATGTTGTTCTTTGTTGTAAAGGTAGATGGTTTTCTGTAACTCATTCATACTGCTATATTTGTGTCTTTGTTTCAAATAGGCTAATTCAGAAGTCATTTTTCAAGAAGTTGATATGGACAAAGGAAGATCAGAACAACTCTAGGCGCCTTCAAGAAGAGGAGAGGCATCCAACAAAGGTTCCAAGTTTTCATGGTGTGAGCTAAGAGTCACACCAGCAAAGTCTCTATTGATGTCACGAAAAATTAAAAGATGGTGTATTGGATGATTATGTAGCTTGGATTATTTTGGATGGGGCATGTAAGTGTGATGTGTAATATGCATGTTGTTTAGAGACTAGTTGGCTTGTAATGTGCTGTGAAAAATGGTCAATGGAAAGATGGGCTTAAAAAGACCACAAATCCACAATACATTTTAAATCAGAGCAAACCAAACTAAAAATAGAGGAAAAAGTTACAAATAAAATAGTTCTTAAAAAGGCTAGTAGGAAATGGCAACTTCTCAAAAAAAATGGGTGGGCTTGATTAGCCACTATTGGGTTGCAAATTGGCTATGGCCCATCAAAAAAATTAGATACACAAATAGAAAATAAGTTGAATTATTGGGCTTGGCCCATTTGGAAACCCAGTGGGCATTAGCCCGCCAAATATCTAGTGACGACGACTACGTCACCGAAGGTCCCATATCCGGTGACGTTTTTTGCACGCCGCGTCACAAGGAATAATCTGTGACGGGGATTCTGTGACGATGCTGGTGACGCGTGAAAAATGTCACACATGAGTATTTTGTGACGTTTTTAGCTATTACATGACATTTTAGAGCTCGTCATAGTAGGTCTGAGGCTTCAGTTGGGCTTCTGCATCTTGTGCATGCTTCAGCAAGTTTGCTTTCTCTCTTTCAAAGGCGGCCCTCTCCGTAGCTAAATCAGCTTTAAGCTTCTCAGTCTCCTTCATGGAAAATTGATATTTTGCTTCTACTTTCACAATCTCAACTTCTTGGTGTTTGATCTTTTTGACTAAGTCGCCAAGTTCTACATCCTTCAGAGACAAAGCTTCTAGTGGAAAAGGATTAGATATGATAGATCAGGATTCATATATAATAATACATGTCCCAAGCACATTGCGAGCAATATCTTTGGCACTTCGGGGCTAATGTAGGTCATTTTTAAACTTGAAGTCGCTGTTCAAATTGTCAGTTTAAGCAGGCCCTTGGGGGCTACAAGTATGGATTAACTTAAAGTCCTGGCTCAAATTATCAGTTTAAGCCGGCCCTGGGGGACGACCAGATCAGATCTTACATGAGTAACTTGAGCAGGAGAACTACAATTTACAATTTAATTCTAAAGTCTACAACATACTCCAGTTGTTCTTATACTCTAGACTTGGCGGCTACATGGATGCATATGAAGCGGAGTCAATAATCATACCTCACAGTGCTCCCTCATAAGGTTGACATGGAGGCGGTTCAAATTGCCGGAGTAGATGTCACCAGCACCAACGACAACATAGCTTTCTAGGTCCATCTTCATTTTTCCTCCTGCAGGCGGCTCTTCTTTTGCACTATGCTTGGCCAAGATTGTGGCTTTTCCCGGTTCGGTGTAACCCGTGCCAGTAATGAAGACGTCCTCGATAGTCTTGTCCAGGGTAGCCTCCTTGACAGGCTTGGCAGGGCTTGGCGGCTTAGGACGGGACGGCTTAGGGCTTGGTGGATCAGCATTTTTGTTCATTGGATCCACGGTAGCATTGTCAACTTCTGGTGGCGGGTCGTGAGTAGTGTCCTCAGGGTTCTGAATTGAAGCTTATGAGGCTATCGACGTCTGTTTATCTGGCTCGTTCACTTTGGGGTCTGATACGTCTCCAACGCATCTATAATTTTGATTGTTCCATGCTATTATATTACCCCTTTTGGATGTTTATGGGCTTTATTTTACACATTTATATCATTTTTGGGACTAACCTACTAACCGGAGGACCAACCCATATTGCTGTTTTTTTTTCCTATTTCAGTATTTCGAAGAAAAGGAATATCAAACGGAGTCCAAACGGAATGAAACCTTCGGGAGCGTTATTTTTGGAACAAATCTGATCCGGAGAGCTAGGAGTGCAAGTCAAGAAGCCTCCGAGGGCCCCATGAGATAGGAGGGCGCGCCCCTGTCTCGTGGGCCCCTCGGGCGGCCAACAACATACTTCTTCCTCCTATATATACCTATGTACCCCGGAAACATCCAGGAGCACCACGAAACACAATTTCCACCGCCGTAACCTTCTGTACCTGCGAGATCCCATCTTGGAGCCCTTGCCGGCACTCTGCCGGAGGGTGAAGCAACCATGGAGGGCCTCTACATCAACATCCTTGCCCTTCCGATGATTTGTGAGTAGTTTACCACAGACCGAAGGGTCCATAGTTATTAGCTAGATGGCTTCTTCTCTCTTTGTGGATCTCAATACAATGTTCTCCCCCTCTCTTGTGGAGATCTATTCGATGTAATCTCTTTTAGTGGTGTGTTTGTCCAGATCCCATGAATTGTGGGTTTATGATCAAGTTCATCTATGAATAATATTTGAATCTTCTCTGAATTCTATTATGTATGATTGAGTTATCTTTAGAAGTCTCTTCAAATTATCAGTTTGGTTTGGCCTACTAGATTGATCTTTCTTGCCATGGGAGAAGTGCTTAGCTTTGGGTTCAATCTTGCGGTGTTCTTACCCAGTGACAGAAAGGGTTGCAAGACACGTATTGTATTGTTGCCATCGAGGATAACAAGATGGGGTTTATATCATATTGCATGTGTTTATCCCTCTACATCATGTCATCTTTCTTAATGCGTTACTCTGTTCTTATGAACTTAATACTCTAGATGCAGGCAGAAGTCGGTCGATGTGTGGAGTAATAGTAGTAGACGCATGTAGGAGTCGGTCTACTTGTTATGGACGTGATGCCTATATACATGATCATGCCTAGATAATCACATAACTATGCGCTTTTCTATCAATTGCTCGACAGTAATTTGTTCACCCACCGTAACACTTATGCTATCTTGAGAGAAGCCTCTAGTGAAACCTATGCCCCCGGGTCTATCTCTTATCATATTTGCTTTCAATCTACTTTATTTGCATCTTTACTTTTTGCATCTATATTATAAAATACCAAAAATATATTTATCTTATCATACTATCTTTATTAGATCTCACTTTCGCAAGTGGCCGTGAAGGGATTGACAACCCCTTTATTGCGTTGGTTGCGAGTTCTCAGTTTGTTTGTGTAGGTGCGTGGGACTTTTGAGGAGCCTCCTCTTTGGATTGATACCTTGGTTCTCAAAAGCGAGGGAAATACTTACGCTACACTTTGCTGCATCACCCTCTCCTCTTCGAGGAAAACCAACGCAAGCTCAAGACGTAGCAAGAAGGATTTCTGGCGCCGTTGCCGGGGAGGTGTTCGCTTAAGTGAAGACATACCAAGTACCCATCACAAACCCATCTCCCTCGCATTTACTTTATTTGCCATTTGCCTCTCGTTTTCCTCTCCCCCACTTCACCCTTTCCGTTTTATTGGCCCTCTCTTTCCCAATCTCCTCCTCTCTTTTCGCTTGCCATTTTTCTGTTTGCTCGTGTGTCAGTTCGTTTACCTCGTTGCCATGGCTAGTCCTCCTATTCTTATTCTAACTCCCGAACAAGAAATTCACAATTTTAAGCAAAGGGAAAGGGAAAGTTTAAAAGATGCTTGGCATAGAATTTGCAATGCCCAATATAAAGCTACTAGGAAGCTTGCTACTTCCGTTCTTCTCCGCAATTTTTATGTAGGCATTACTCCTTGGAATAGATGTGTTCTTGATATTGCTTCCGGAGGTGATTTTATGAGTAGCCATACGTTTGATGCTTATAATGCTATGTTAGATTTGTTTGGCCCACCACCTCTTTTGGTTAATGGAACGGTTTTAACTCTAGAACATGTGATGCAACGGCTTGATATTATTGAAAATAAAATTGCCACTATTGAGTTGATTGAAAATTTGGATAAAAATATTCATAATCACATTACCCAACTTGGGTCTAAGGTTGGAGTTACTTAGAAAAATCTTAAGGAAAAGGAACCTATAGTCAATGAAAGAATAGATCTAGATTCTGCTAGAATTGATAAACTTGAGGATATCATTACAAACTTAGGTTCTGCATTTTCCCCTATGAAAAACACTCCAAAACCCCCTACTAAAACTGCCAAGTTTTTTTATGTTCCTAAAAATAAGGGTGAATCTTCTAGCAAGGGAGACGCGGATCTCAAATCCATAAGTGTTCTTCCAAATTGCCTATCTATCGTTAAGGAACCTTTTCCTACCAATGAATTTCTTGAATTTTTGCCTAAAGGTTTAGCCATTGCTAAAAAGGGAGAAAGCCCTAGAGATCACAAGCATGCTACTTATGAATTTAGTGCCAAAGACGGCACCACTTAGATCTATCGTCTTTGCTTTTTATGCCTAGCTAGGGGCGTTAAACAATAGCGCTAGTTGGGAGGCAACCCAATTTTTCTTTAAGTTTTTTGTTTTTGCTCCTGTTTAGTAATAAATCTTGCATCTACCTTCTGGTTAGATGTGTTTTTATCTTTTAATTAGTGTTTGTGCCAAGTAGAACCTATAGGATAACCTACGATGATAGTTGATTTGATTCTGCTGAAAAAACAGAAACTTTGCGCGCATAAATATAATTTTGTTAATTCACAGGAACGTGCTTTTGTGTTGATTATTTTTTCTGCTGTTCAATAGAAAAATTGTCCAGGACTTCGTATTTTGGTAGGATTTTTAGAGTTCCAGAAGTTTGCGTTAGTTACAGATTGCTACAGACTGTACTGTTTTTGACAGATTCTGTTTTTCGTGTGTTGTTTGCTTAATTCAATGCATCTATGGCTAGTAATTCAGTCTATGAACCATAAAGAAGTTGGAATACAGTAGATTTAACACCAAAATAAATAAATAATGATTTCATGGCAGTACCTTATGTGGTGGTTTTGTTTTCTTTCACTAACGGAGCTTATAAGATTTCCTGTTAAGTTTTGTGTTGTGAAGTTTTCAAGTTTTGGGTAAAGCTTTTATGGACTATGGAATAAGGGGTGGCAAGAGCCTAAGCTTGGGGATGCTTATGGCACCCCAAGATATTTAAGGATAACCAAAAGCCTAAGCTTGGGGATGCCCCGGGAAGGCATCCCCTCTTTCGTCTTTGTTCATTGGTAACTTTACTTGGAGCTATATTTTTATTCGCTACATGATATGTGTTTTGCTTGGAGCGTTGTGTATTATATTAGTCTTTGCTTTTTAGTTTACCACAATCATCCTTGCTGTACACACCTTTTGAGAGAAGCCTATTTGATTAGAATTTGCTAGAATACTCTATGTGCTTCACTTATATCTTTTGAGCTTGATAGTTTTTTCTCTAGTGCTTCACTTATATCTTTTAGAGCACGGTGGTGTCTTAATTTTGAAGAAATTGCTAGTCTCTCATGCTTTACTTATATTATTTTGAGAGTCTTTTAGAACAGCATGGTATTTGCTATTATCATAAAGTTGGTCCTAGAATGATGAGCATCCAAGTTGGGTATAATAAAAACTATCATAGAAAGTGAATTGGATGCTATGATGAATTTGATGCTTGATAATTGTTTTGAGATATGGAGGTAGTGATATTAAAGTCATGCTAGTTGGGTGATTATGAATTTAAAGAATTCTTGTGTTGAAGCTTGTGATTCCCGTAGCATGCATGTATGGTGAACCGCTTTGTGATGAAGTTGAAGCACAATTTTATTTATTGATTGTCTTCCTTATGAGTGGCGGTCGGGGACGAGCGATGGTCTTTTCCTATCAATCTATCCCCTAGGAGCATGCGCATAGTACTTTGGTTTTTGATGACTTCTAAATTTTTGCAACAAGTATATGAGTTCCTTTGATTAATGTTGAGTCCATGGATTATACGCACTGTTTCACCCTTCCACCATTGCTAGCCTCTCTTGTATCGTGCAATTTTCGCCGGTACCTTACACCCACCATTTACCTTCCTCAAAACAGCCACCATACCTACCTATTATGGCATTTCCGTAGACATTCCGAGATATATTGCCATGCAACTTTCCACCGTTCCGTTCATATGACACACATTACTTTTGTCATATTGTTTTTGCATGATCATGTAGTTGACATCGTATTTGTGGCAAGGCCACCTTCATAATTTTCATACATGTCGCTCTTGATTCATTGCATATCCCGGTACACCGCCGGAGGCATTCATATAGAGTCATATCTTGTTCTAGCTTTGAGTTGTAAATCTATAAAAGTGTGATGATCTTCATTATTAGAGCATTGTCCTAGTGAGGAAAGGATGATGAAGACTATGATTCCCCCACAAGTCGGGATGAGACTTCGGACTTTACAAAAGAAAAGAAAAAAAAGAAGAAGAGAAAGGCCAAAAAGGAAAAAGAGAAAGCCAAAAAGAAAAAAAAGGAAAATAAAAGAAGAAGAAAAAATAAAAAAATGAGAGAAAAATAGAGAAGGGACAATGCTACTATCTCTTTTTCCACACTTGTGCTTCAAAATAGCACCATGATCTTCATGATAGAGAGTCTCATATGTTGTCACTTTCATATACTAGTGGGAGTTTTTCATTATAGAACTTGGCTTGTATATTCCAATGATGGGCTTCCTCAAAAGTGCCCTAGGTCTTCGTGAGCAAGCAAGTTGGATGCACCCCACTTAGTTTTTTTGTTGAGCTTTCATATATTTATAGCTCTAGTGCATCCGTTGCATGGCAACCCCTACTCACTCACACTGATATCTATTAATGGGCGTCTCCATAGCCCGTTGATACGCCTAGTTAATGTGAGACTATCTTCTCCTTTTTTGTCTTCTCCACAACCACCCTTCTATTCCACATATAGTGCTATGTCCATGGCTCACGCTCATGTATTGCGTGAAAGTTGAAAAAGTTTGAGATTATTAAAGTATGAAACAATTGCTTGGCTTGTCATCAGGGTTGTGCATGATTAAATACTTTGTGTGATGAAGATAGAGCATAGCCGGACTATATGATTTTGTAGGGATAACTTTCTTTAGCCATGATATTTTGAGAAGACATGATTACTTTGATTAGTATGCTTGAAGTATTACTATTTCTTATGTCAATATGAACTTTTATTTTGTATTCATTTGGATCTGAACATTCATGCCACAATAAAGAAAATTACATTATGAATTATGCTAGGTAGCATTCCACATCAAAAATTTCTTTTTTATCATTTACCTACTCGAGGACGAGCAGGAATGAAGCTTTGGGATGCTTGATACGTCTCCAATGTATCTATATTTTTTGATTGTTCCATGCTATTATATTACCCGTTTTGGATGTTTATGGGCTTTATTTTACACAGTTATATCATTTTTGGGACTAACCTACTATTCGGAGGCCCAGCCCATATTGCTGTTTTTTTGCCTATTTTATTATTTCGAAGAAAAGGAATATCAAACGGAGTCCAAACGGAATGAAACCTTCGGGAGCGTTATTTTTGGAACAAATCTGATCCGGAGAGCTTGGAGTGCAAGTCAAGAAGCCTCCGAGGGCCCCATGAGATAGGAGGGCGCGCCCCCCTGTAGGGCGCGTCCCCTGTCTCGTGGGCCCCTCGGGCAGCCAACGACGTACTTCTTCCTCCTATATATACCAACGTACCCCGAAAACATCCAGGAGCACCATGAAACACAATTTCCACCGCCGTAACCTTATGTATCCGCGAGATCCCATCTTGGAGCCCTTGCAGGCACTCTGCCGGAGGGGGAAGCAACCACGGAGGGCCTCTACATCAACATCCTTGCCCCTCCGATGAGTTGTGAGTAGTTTACCACAGACCTACAGGTCCATAGTTATTATCTAGATGGCTCCTTCTCTCTTTTTGGATCTCAATACAATGTTCTCCCCCTCTCTTGTGGAGATATATTCGATGTAATCTCTTTTTGCGGTGTGTTTGTCGAGATCCGATGAATTGTGGGTTTATGATCAAGTTTATCTATGAATAATATTTGAATCCTCTCTAAATTCTTTTATGTATGATTGAGTTATCTTTGCAAGTCTCTTCGAATTAGCAGTTTGGTTTGGCCTACTAGATTGATCTTTCTTGCCATGGGAGAAGTGCTTAGCTTTGGGTTCAATCTTGCAGTGTTTTACCCAGTGAAAGAAAGGGTTGCAAGACACGTATTGTATTGTTGGCATCGAGGATAACAAGACGGGGTTTATATCATATTGCATGTGTTTATCCCTCTACATCATGTCATCTTGCTTAATGCGTTACTCTGTTCTTATGAACTTAATACTATAGATGCAGGCAGGAGTCGGTCGATGTGTGGAGTAATAGTAGTAGATGCACGCAGGAGTCGGTGTACTTGTTATGGACGTGATGCCTATATACATGATCATGCCCAGATAATCTCATAACTATGCGCTTTTCTATCAATTGCTCGACAGTAATTTGTTCACCCACCGTAATACTTATGCTATCTTGAGAGAAGCCTCTAGTGAAACCTATGGCCCTTGGGTCTATCTCTTATCATATTTGCTTGCAATCTACTTTATTTGCATCTTTACTTTTTGCATCTATATTATAAAATACCAAAAATATATTTATCTTATCATACTATCTTTATTAGATGTCACTTTCGCAAGTGGCCGTGAAGGGATTGACAACCCCTTTATAGCGTTGGTTGCGAGTTCTCAGTTTGTTTGTGTAGGTGCATGGGACCTCCTAATGGATTGATACCTTGGTTCTCAAAACTGAGGGAAATACTAACGCTACACTTTGCTGCATCACCCTCTCCTCTTCGAGGAAAACCAACGCAAGCTCAAGACGTAGCAGGGTCTTCTGATGGTCCACCCGTCTTCAATTTCTTGCCTTCCTTGGCTACACCACTGAAAGGAAGGGTCATAAAGATATGAGCATGTCATCATAAGGTGTTAACTAAGCAAGTGAAATATTCTTACCAATAGGCCATCTTAAAAGTAGGGCACTGGGTTCCGGTAGAGTTGTCGGATGATGAGTGAGAGGCACCCTGATAATTTGAGTCGGAAGGGTTAAGTGGTTTACGAATGAGACCCACCTTTGGAAAGAAGAGGATTGGATTTTGAGGCACCTCTTTGCGGCGTTTGTGAGGAGCTGGTGTATTGGGTAAGCCGGGGGCAAGGTCTCCGCCACCGCTATTCCGGGTCGTACGCCTGGCTTCGTGCTTCCGTTTATTCAAAAGAAAATTGGGATCCATATAAGTAAGGGGATCAGAAAATCTTAATTTTCAGGTGACCCATCGAGTTCTTTGCCTTGGTAAAGGTTCCGAGTCAGAGGAGATTAAGGTTACTTCTACTGCGTCTTCATGGCTATTCTCCGCATCATCCTGAGAGGGTTCAGCATCAATAAGTTGCATGAAGAGAAAGCCAAGAGAATTGAGTACTACCTCCGACTCATTGTTGAGGGCAGATAACTCTTTAGCGTCTTGTTTCTTCCCTTTGGCCCTTTTTGTGGTCTTGGATTTTGCATTGGGCTTTTTAGCCGGCTTATCCTATAGTTTCTTGCTCTAAAATGAAGAGTCGGCCTGAAGATTGCAAGTGACAATAAGGGATGTGCAGTTTATGAGAATAATGAGTAAAATAGAAAAAAATGGCTCGAAATACTTACGTCAGGAGCTGGGCTGAGAGTGCAGACGGGATTTAGACCCGTTTCAGTGCAACTTTCAAGAGATTCGCCAAGCAAGGTCTTGGTCATTTCATTGATCTGTTGGTCTTCAAGACGAGTCTGGCTATAGCATTGTGGATCTTTAACATCACATGTATAATCATACATTATGCTGGGACGATGGCTTAAGGGCAAGATTCTCTAGGCAACCCAGCATGGGACCAAATCGACTTCGGTTAAGCCATTGGCTAGCAAGGCCCTTATTTTTGAAAAAGTTGGCGCATACTTGGTTCTGTAGCACTGATAAGATCTGGGAGTGGATGTTTCGGATTGAGCCGACAGCTGTGGAAGCCCAACAGAGGGTTTTCACCCGCTGGAGAAGTGTCTTGGCAATAAAACCAAGTCTGATTCCAGTCTTTGGGGTGACTGGGAAGCGCGGCTGCGGGAAAGACAACATCTCTCCGCCCCTGAATGGAAATCCCGGCAAGTTCAAGGCTGGGCCCGTCTGTCATCTCTGTCTGGCGGTTCAGATTATAAAACTATCTGAAAATGTCAATGCTGGGTTATTCTTGAAGGTACATTTCTCAAAAAACTTGATAATGGCAGATGTTGGAGACTGAGTTAGGGCCAATGTCTTGAGGGTGAAGCTGGTAGAAGTGCAGAACATCACATCAGAATTTTGAGCTGGGCGGTGAGAAACCCTGGAGCATGTGATCAGAAAAGACTATAGCTTCTCCTTCTTTTGGTTGAGGCGGAATCTCAGACCCCGAAACCCGCCAGTGGATGGCATCTTTAGATGGAAAGACGCCCATGTCAACATAATCTTGGAGGGATTTTTTTGTGACAGTGGAGACGACCCAGTCATAGGAAGTGACGGTCTTAGTCATTTTTATCAACTAAAGCCTAAGAAGGAAAGACTGACGAGTTAATATTGTGATGGTGAGTCACCACACGGTTCAAAAGAACAAGTTTACTCTGCAAAATTGGTTGTGTAAAGGTTGACTCTTATAAAAAGGAGTGCTGGCGGGTTATATTGACATTGGATAAATGCTAGCAGATTAACAGTTCATATTTAAGCCGGCTGGGTAGAGGCGAGTCATGAAGGCATTGTTTGAGCCGCCTATTCAACATTACTCAGGCAACTACATATCTGCAATTGGGGGAGAACTTCGCTAAGTATTGAACAAACAAGTTTCACAAATCGTGCCTATATTTGTGGATCTACCGTGGTTCGGAAAAGATGAAATATTGCTAAATCTAAAGTATGGTACGGGAGGAACAAACAAGCTAGGATTGAATCTCAGGCCGAAGAGATACATCTATGAATAAAGACAGATGCGGAAACTGTTACCGCGTGGTTCCAACACTATTTTGGGATTCAACTAAGCATAGATGGAAAGCAGCGATGAACGTCAGCGAGCAGCCGAGGAATGCCGATGAACTAGGGTCTGCTAATGCGGATCTAAGGCGAGAGGAGATGAATACCTGATCGAGTTGAGGAACAACGGAGGGGCTCTGCGTTTTCTGGACAGAATCAGGTTGATGCAGTGGCCAGATCTGAGTTGTTGTGGAGGTCGACTGCGGCGGAGGAGCTCCGGAGGCTTCGGTTGTGCGTGGCGGAAGAATAAGAGAAAGAGGTAGGGGTAAAAGGAGAAAAGGAAAACCCCCCGTGCTATTAATAAAGGGAAAAGTGAACAGTAAATTGCAAGCACGGGGATCGAGGAGGCATGATCATTATCTTCACCACAAAGGTGCCTTGATTCTCGGAATGGAGGATCAATGTGAAGATCCGTTACGATGTCATAAGAGTTTTTTTTTTGAAATTTATAACGTTACGTCATCTCTCTGTTATGGCGGGTTATATAGAGCTTTTCAGATCAAGAGTTGAGGAAATTCAAAGAGTTACTGATTGAAGATTGCAGATAAAAGATTGAAGATTGACATGAACAAGTTCAAATAAATCTTGGGCCTAATGTTGGGGATATAACTCCGAGGAGTGACCCGTCCAGGAGGGGCCAGGTTACACCATTGACGACTTAACATGAGGAAGGAGCAAGTAGGCCTAAGAGGACGAAGTGTAGAGATGGCGGCTCATAGGAGTGGGCCTTGCAAGAGCCCAAGTCCCGGACATGTGAACCACCATATTGTGGCTTGTCTGTTAAGGCAAGGTAATTAAGAAACCAGCCCGATCGCGTTGTGTGATCCGGCTCGGACTCTTGTAAGCCGCCGGGCTTCGATCTCTGTATATAAAGGCGAGACCAAGCGGCGGGTTAAGGGGAGAAAAAACAATCAATCAAGAGCTAGGTCAAGCGTATTCTCTCCATTGTAATTGAAACTCAAGCAATACAATTAGAAGCAGGATGTAGACTTTTACCTCATTGTGAGGTGCCGAACCTGGGTAAATCCTTTGTGTCCTTTGTCTCGTTCAACCCCTTCGAGCTAACCTACGTCGCGATGGCTCCACACCTAAGGCCTTACACAAAGGCATCTGTCGTGACAAAACCACGACAGGGCTTGCCATTTTTGAGACTGATTGTCAGGTAGTGGCTTGTAGAGATTTTGATCCCTCACACGGATGGGAACCCTCCCTGCTTCATCAAGCAAAACTCCTATAGAAAAAAAAGAGGACATGAATGGTGAATGGTTTCTCCACCGCTTCTTGATGCAAAGACAGAGGACAACACAAAGTTAGTAGTTAGTTTGTAGGCATCCAACCTTTTTTTGGTAGGCATCCATCCAGTGCCAGATCCATTCACATCATATCGCTCGACTAAAATTCAAATATGAAATATGCATGTACTTCATCTTGCACATTATTTTCATTTCTAGTAGAGAGTTTTCTCTTCCAGGTACAACTTGCTATTGATGGATTATGGATGCGCTTAGGCCCATATAAGACAATAATCCCTGGTTAATCTCTAAGGCCCATGCATGTGTACGGCAAACGGTGGGAAGTGTGGGAAGTTTAGTACCATACTGCTACAGTAAGAAGAATGAGACGTCTTTATAAAGGCTGCTCTACCACTTGCTATTGAGAGCTTGGGATTAGGAGCTGTCCACGCGCGCTCCTCCGCCGCCCGCCTCGCCTCGCCATGACGCGCGCGCGCCACGTGTTGCGGGTTGCGGGAATGAACTGAGCCAAAGCTTATTTTTGCCTGTTAGGAATGGTTAATTAATTGTTAGTTAATTAACGAGTCGCTTACAGAAGCACCATTGTCCAAGACGTTGGACCGTGGGCTGTTTGCGCACTCGGTTCTGGGCCTGGCCCAGGCCCATCTACCTGACTTCCTATATAAGAAGGCGGTTGCCAGTGGAGTGAACCCTAACTCAGTTCACTCACTCCCTCTCGCACATCTCTAGTCGTCATCTACTGTTCCAGTGATCCCATCCCGACGACCGCGTGCACGGTTGGTCGGGAGAGTAGGTGCCTCCGAAACCCTTTGTTCGAGATCCTGCTTGGGAGAACGACAATAAGGTTTTTGGGGAGCGTCTCGATGCGACTGCTCCCGATCCGTGCCCGTCTCCGTTTGCCTCTGCTTCCACTACTTCCCCTCCATCAACTCCATGGCTAACGACGAAGCCGCCAAGAAGAAGGCCTCGGCCGATGCCGAGGCTGCAGCTGCTGCCACCGCGTTGGCTTGGTCAACTAGAGGGTATGAATCGTTCATACCCTATTTGCTCGTACATGTGTTGGCTGTATATATGTTGCCACAGTTGCTCTATGCAAGTAGCAAAACAACACAAAGCAGAGGAGCAACGACGACGGTGACAGACTCCACTCCGCAGGGACTCTGGCTGGAACGCTTATCCTAACTCGCAAACAAGGGATCCACGGCAATCAAGCAAACATGGCACAACCTACAAACTGGCATGACATGCCAGGTCAGTACATTGAATGTACTTGCAAGCTCACAACAACCAGAAGCAATCAAGACAAACAACAACATGGCATTTATAGGTTAAACAATGAGAACATGATATCACTAGAACAACATTAGATGGGCATGGCATGAACATGTTGAATGTAACACATCTAACATCATATGAAATGAGCATGACAATGCTACTCATGATATGCGTAGGATGATACTACATGCAACAGGTCTAACCTATCATGAACCAACTTACTCTGATTGGAGGTTACCTCGTAACCATCACATGCATCACTTACCACCACGGACATCACACGATCATCTTTGGATCCAATCAAGCTTGGTATGAACCATACCGTAGTAATCATTACATGACCACAAGGAGCTTGATATTTACCCACGACTCTCGCATAACACCACAAATATCCACCAACTTGGTATCCACGATACCACTGTGATCCTCTCACGATCACATAAAGATCAACCAACTTCTCTCATCATCGAACCGGGGTTGTTATCAATCAATTTATTATTCTTACTATTGACCCATAGTGTGACCTACTACGAACTGGGCCCTTATCCGTGGGCACGGCTATCGATATATTATACACACTCTCAATAGGTTAGTACATTGGAACCACACCACGGGACCCATGGCCTCTTACCCATTCGGGTGGACCAACGGCGTTCCGACAAAACCAATCTATTGCCTTGACACTATCCCAGCCACTCTGACAAACTCCCCTTTGGGCTAAGTCATGGGTGGCCCCGATGTCACCTCGTGACACCCAACGGCCACCATCGTGGCAAAACATATATACAGTCCGAAACAGGGACAAAAGTGTGCAAACAACTCAGGCACACAAGGTTATCACCGCCTACTAGGCCAGGGCAGCGCGCGTGCATAACCTTCCCTAGTTGGAGGCACCAGCGAGAGGCATGACAATAGACCGCATTATAGCCTTCCAATAAAAGGCGAATGTGGTTGCACTGGTCAGTTTGATTTGATGGCGCTATGACTCAGCCAACAGATGCTCAAGTTCGATTAATATCCGGGTAAACTTGAATGAAATGAGCTGAGTCATGACAATGTAACACGATGAACTGAACATGAACAACATGAATATGAATGGGAAAGCATAATCATGGAGTTAGCATGAACAACATGCAAACAATTAATCCACTAGATGCGAGCATGACATAGAGATGAGCATGAACAATATCAGTATAATAGATGATCAAGATGCATGCAGACATATCATCAACATTAGCATGAACTAACTGCAAGAACTAACCATGAGCATAATGCTACTAACAATTACTCAGTAGCTAGCAATATGCACATGGACAGAGTATAAGAATAAGCATGTAACAGGAGCATATAAAGTATTCACAAAAACATTAACATGCACACAATATTTAAATATTGAAGTAGGAACCAAGAATATTGCAAGAACGTCATGCAAGTGGCCATCGTGGCTTGCGTGGGGTGGAAGAAATCACCGGGGAGAAGTGCGAAGCATTCGCGGCAAGATTCGCCGGAAACAATTCTCTCTCAGAGGGGGCTGTTTCAGGCAAGGGCAAAATGGTCATTTTCACAGTGTGAAAACATTATGACAATGGTACCAACATGACGGGCTCGACGAGACGAAAACGTGACACTTGGATTCACCTCAATCAGAGTTAGGAGCGCGAAGATATGGGAGGTGGAAGGTTAGGGACAATTCTGTAAAAGGAATATTCACCAACGGGTCCCTGGCGGGCTAAACAAGAAACACCTTCAGCGGGAACACGTCTTCTGCACAGGAAAGCACACTCTTAGACAAAGTAAGAGGAAAGTAAATTTTCTTCAGAAGAAAACATATTCTGAGACTGCGTTTCCACTTAACCTGGCGCCTGGGCCCGGGCAGGGTCAACGCCTAAGACGTCGACATGTGGGGTCGAGGAGAGAGAGGGGGCCCATCTGGCTAGGTCGTCACCCTCATCCTCGCTGCCCCAACCAGAAGCAGAGGATAGGGGAGGGCACGACGCCGGTGACTGCCCCGGCGGCTCCGGCAGTCCCTAGCCAAGCCGAGGCCACCGGTAAGACCGACAAGGAGCACCACATCCATCCTGCCAGGACACGGACGCCGAGGTGGAGTGGGACATCGACTTCTTCGTGCGCAAGTAGGAGGACAGGGACGTCGTCGTCCGGCGGGTACCGAAGGTACAAGCGGTCCCCGACGGAGTTCTGGCTACTGGCAAACTATGTGGGCCGACTCACGCCCGCCTGGGCCACCCATCCTTGCCGTCCAGCTCTCAACCGAGCAGGACACGAGCTGCAGCGGGCGGTGGCTTCGGGCGAACTTGGACACGTGGCCACGGGCACTCCGGCGACGAAACAAGTGGAGGGGAAAGTGAGCCGGAGTGGGGGTGATCTACTGGCGGAGGAGAAGAGGGGGGAGGAGCTTTGCCTGGCCAGAATTGAGGCAAGACCGACGACGGCCATGGTGGCCAAAAAGAGGAGGAGGGAGCTCCGGTGGTCAGGGAGGGCCATGGAGAGGATTGCGAGGTGCGGAGGGGCTCGAGGAGGCTTATTATAGCACCGGGGAGGCTTCAGGAGGGCTTGGGAGAGCTCGGGATAGCCAACAATGGAGGTCAGAGCAGCTGCAGGTCATGTGCGCAGCTGCCGGCACGCGACGACAATGAAACAGGAGAGGGGCAAAGCACAGGGCGATGAAATCAATCACGGGGAGCTACTAGACACGGATGAGCGTCGAGACGAGGAGGAAGAGGGCGGCTACAGGGCACGCGGTCGGCCAGAGCGCGTGATTTGGCTGGTCTACCCCGTGGTCACCTCATGAACTGGCGCATGTTGTGCGCTCTGTCCAGGAAATTCATGTCCAGTAGATGGACCTTGCTACCATTAGTGAAAACGAAGAAAGAATTTGGTCCAGGGGCAAAGAAGAGATTAGCACCGAGCTCCTAACATTTCAGCAACAACCTGTTTGATGTGAATTGTGAGAACTAGAACAATGGAATAACTCTGGGCTTTGGCCTGGCTTGATCACAAGCTATGGTAACTGTGTTGGCCAAATATCAGACGAAATGGAGGAGTCTAGATGAGGGTTGCTGTAGAACGTGACCCATTGGTCCAATTTGGATATTTTGAAATAGCACTCAAATGCTAAATGGGATTGAGCTGAAAATTGGCAAGGCACAGTGGTATGGATATATAAGAATGCTATAAAAGTTCCATACTATTTGGATTTGCCAAAATAGTACTTGCTTCACAAAGCATCTCTCTGGACAGGAACTTAGAAAAAACGCACAGGGAAAATGGCTAGATGAAGTGAGTCCAAATTTGGTGGAGAGAGTTTATATAGGTAGGAGCATGTCTGGTAAAATTTCAGCTTAAATGAAGCAATATAAAATATAGTTGATTCACAACCTCAAAATCTGACCAGAAACCAAGATTTGATGCTGAGCTCACAAAGAGTGATGAAATGAGCCCAAATACTGAGGAGAGTGATGATTTGATCGTATGAAGGATCTTGCAAAATTTCAACTCATTTGGATTATCCTAGCTAGTACTTCCTTTACAAAGGCTTCCCTCAGACAGGAACTTTGGAAATTTGCTAAGGAAGTTTCACTAGGCAAATCAAGTTGAATTTTGGCATGGGGCAATGATATGGAAAGGAAAAAATGTCCAAAATTTTTAGGGTCAATCAAGCAAAGATAAATGACACTTCCTTATCAAAAAGCCACTTATGGCAGAATAAGAAAAGGAATATTTGTGAATTATCTTTAATGATGACAAGGAAGGGTTTTGACATATTTGTGGAATATTTGGGAATTGTGGGAATTTTGTGGTTTCACAACCTACCTTTAATAGAAAAAGGAATATTCCCAATAAAAGGATATTTAGATTGGGCTAGGATGAAAATGACAAGGTCTATGAAGAGTTTTGAGGATGACAAGCCACTTGGGAGAGGAATCAAGGGTGATCTCTCCAGGTTTCAAGACCACATAGCCATAGAAAATCAATTCATAGCAGAAATCCAAAGAAAATCAAAATAAAAAGAAAGGGCCAAAAATCAGGGTGTGACACCAACGGTCATCGGCAAGAAATGTCCTCGCATAGACGATGTCACCGGGCCATCAAACAACAATAATAAGAAGGACTAAATTAAGCAGACTGTATATATCTGTTGCTATTCGATCATATTGATTTTTTATCTCTGTTTCCCCTGTCAATCTCATCGCAGATGGTTAGTAATAAGTATTCGACAGACATCTTTTACATTATCGCCCACAAGTTGCTTTCTTGAATTGTGTGCCCTGTCGAGCGCACAATTCACAACAAAAAATCATATGCGTTATCTATAATGATCACACACAATTTTGATTACCGACCTGTTTGCCGGTTATCACATACATGTTGTTTTGCCGGATCGTTTGCGTACTTCTAGATCATCAAAAATAGTTCATCCGACAGAACTGTATGCTGTTTATCACACACACCTTGATATGGCTGTCTGTTTCTGTCGTTCTGGCCCATTGAAACAGTTTGTATGGATCAATTGTACGCCAAAACACAACCCTAATCTGAATTGTGGATGATGACTCCACCATAGCAAATGGTTCGTGTTATTGGGGACAATTTTATTATGACGTCATTTGCGATTAATGCATCGCACAAAGTTTCGTCGAAGGGTCTTTGATTGTAGTATCGCGTTAGCAGCATCCTGCAGTAGTTCTCATTGCAAGCAACAAGAGGGGTTGTGAGCCGTTCACACGCACAGACTCAATTACCAGTAAAGGTGTCTGATCGTCCCTTGAGTGAGCCATCCAAAAAGATGGGAAGCCACGAGCGATGAGTATGCTTGGGCTGGGGATGATCCCCCAGAAGTGCAGATCGTTGAATCACAAACGGTTCACCAATATATCATGAAAAGATTCCAACTCCACACAGATCAAACCAACAAAAGCAACATGACACAATAACATAAACTCACCAGATCTGAAAAATCAAATCTATGAGTACATCGAACTCTCTGTCTTCATGGCACAACCACAAATAACTAGAGTAACCTGTGTGCCTGGTCATGCCTTCTTGAGGGATACCGCTAGCATTGGTCGTGGGCTTGTGGCAAGATCGACTTGCAAGCTGCCTTCCAAGATCCAGCGTCGCTCCAAGGTCCTCACGAATTCATCCATGACTTCTCCAAAATGATGGAATATTATCGGCTCAAATATGGCTCTGGTTACACTAGCAAACCTGCTTGGGACCACAAGTGCGCTGTCCAGACCGACAAAAGGATTGTTCACCTGCATCTCAGTGATTGAAAATGAGCCTTCATCTTGGATGATCTCCCTCAGCTCTGTGTTGGAAGGTTCATACACAGGCAAATAGAAAGAGTCAAAGTTTGCTTTGTCGATTACACCCTGTCAAAAGCAGACCAAAAGATCTGGTGGTCAAATACTCGGTGTTTGTTAGCAAATTATAAAAATACTATACTAGAAAAAACCATACCTCTGAGACCATGATGCTTAGAATCTGAGCTATGAATTCCCAGAGGGGAGAGAATTCGGGGGTGATTACATCAGAATCCCTCCCTACAAGAGAAACAACCATCCGGCCTCCTGGGATCATTTCTTTCGCCCTCAGCTCGAGGAAACGTGTAAAATCTTTCTTGAACTGTTGTGCATAAGCCTGAAGGACCATTGGGCGCCTTTCAAGCCTGGTATGCTCGTCAATGTCATATGCCGGGATCTGGTTCCTTGTCAGACCTTCAGGAGCCTGTAAGGTAAATAAGGTTCTGCTTACGGAAATAACAAGTAAAGCAACAAATCGAGCAGTTTTAAACTCACACCTGTGAGAGCCAATGCAGGCTGTTCGACGAGCAGACAAGATGCAAGGAAGCACTAGTGAAGAGCCTCTCGTAAAACGACCCGGGTAAAACCCCAGTCATGACAATAGACTTGTTGCTTCGACGTAGCGTGACCAAGCTCTTCAGCACCATGTTGAAGTCGTTGTCAGGCAAGTCGTTGAGGAGGACAGACACTTCGGGAGGTGGCTGTAAAAACTGGTGGTAGTGATTGTGGATGGCCTCTATGGCAATCGACACTAGCGCTATCGCGTTTGGGCCAGAGGAGCAACCCAGGTCGGCAATCACCATATTTGTGGGCAACAAGGTGCTAGTGCTGGGGCATAAATCGAGGATAGCCGCTTCTATCAGGGGCTTCATCCTCTTCTGCTCACCATTCTGTAATCGACATCGAGGTACAGTTTCAGAAAATGTGGTCCTTATAATATTCTCATTCTTCTTTAAAATGTTCCCAACCATGTGTGAAGAAATTCTTGACGGAATTGTCGATGGAAGCCAGGTGTCGACAACATAGTGAGTTAATCTGGAGGAATAAATATATATATACCTGAACAAAGGAGTTGCGAGCATAGCTTGTTTCCCCTTGTCCTTGATTCATATGCACCGTCAACATGGACGCCATTGCCAGCTTCTTGGAGCAGGACTAACCTCAGTCACCTCCAGATTAAAACTATGTGAGGGAACCAGTTTATAGTAGCTAGCTGGAATGACCTGGCTCGCATATATATACCCGATCACGATCGCATGCTGCGGAATAATTGTCGCCTTATTGAGATCCGAATTTTTGGAAACAGTCACGCCGCGGAAAAGTTGCCGCTTTAATGAGATCCAATTTTAGGGAATATCTGACACCTTTTAATGGCTTTCCGATCGTGTGTGGTCGAACTGTTGGAGCTTTAATGGGCTCCGATTTTACTCCTACAACGTATTTTTCTGATGTCGTGATTAATGACTTTCCTGTCATGCGCCCCGAAATTATTTATGCTTCAATGGGATCCGATTTTGTAGGAAATGTTTCTATGGTGCAATATGGCTGGTCGTAATGGGAGTATAATAAGCGGTATAATGCATGCCAACTAGACTTTTTAAATGACGTGGCACATAATTAAATGAAAATCTAAGATACTGACTTATAATACTGTGCATTACCAAAATATTAAATGTTGTACTATTTTGTGTCATGCATGTCAAATAATAAGGCAATAAGATATTAACTTATGATAATATGCATTACGAAAATAGTATCATACACTAATATCATATGTATGATACTAGTATATGATACTTCCATTACAATCAACCTAAATAGCTGATCGCACGCTGCGGAATTATTGCTGCTTTAATGAGATTTGCTTTTCTGGAAACGGTCAGACCGCGGAATAATTGCCGCTTGTAATGAGATGCAATTTTAGGGAATAGCTGACACCTTTTAATGACTTTTTGATCTTTAATGAGCTCCGATTTTACAACGTATTTTTCTGATGTCGTGATTCATGACTTTCCTGTCATGCACCCCAAATTTTTTTACGATTTAATGGGATCCGATTTTCTAGGAAATTTCTATGGTGCGATAAATAGCCAATCACACGCTGTGGAATGATTGTCGCTTTAATGGGATATGATTTTTTGGAAATAGTCACGCCGCAGAATAATTGCGGCTTTAATGAGATCCAAATTTAGAGAATAGCTGACACCATTTAATGACTTTCTGATTGCGTGCCGTGGAATTATTGGCGCTTTAATGGGCTCCGATTTTACAACGTATTTTTATGATATCGCGATTAATGAATTTTCTGTCATGTGCCCCAAAATTATTACTCCCTCCGTCTAGGTGTGTAAGTCACCTTACGAAAATTAGATTTTCCCAAAACGTTTAGGCGCCGTTCATTAATTTTCCATCTCGATTCCCTCCCAGCCTTGTTCGCCAGCCAGCTTTGCCTCCTATACCTCGTTATCTTCCAGCGGAAACCCCTCCTCCCGTTTTTTTCTCAGGCAATGACCAATGCATGCAGCACGTCTATGCATTGACTAGGCGAGAAATTAATGCGGCTTTGCATGCTAGAAGTACGTGTGCATGCATGGTAGTTAATACTATCATCCTCTTAATTGTTGCGATTAAATGCTGTGTTTAGAAGAAGGAAATCAACGTTTTGATTGGAAGAAGGACCGGTCCAAAATTTTCTTCTCCTCCAATCAGCTTGTACCTAGGTCGTGATGCACCTTCTAATGTGACTTACACACCTAGACGGAGGGAGTATGCTTTAGTGGAATCAGATTTTGATGGAATTTTTTATATGATGCAATAAGTAGCTAAAAATGGTTGTAGTAGCCGGGAATCAAAGCCAATCAAACAAAAACAACCAACTAGGCTAGATCAATTTGTTGGTTGGTCACAAGGTACATACTACTTATTATCAAATCTCAATACGAGTTTCTCAAAGAAATTGAACCAACAGTCTCATTGTTCTCAATTACTTTAAGTTGTGCATCCAAGTTTTTCCGCATGTTTCTGTTGGGGAACGTAGTAATTTTAAAATTTTCCTATGATCACGCAAGATCTATTTCTAGGTGATGCATAGCAACGAGAGGGGAGAGTGTTGTCTACGTACCCTCGTAGACCGAAAGCAGAAGCGTTATGACAACGCGGTTGATGTAGTCATACGTCTTCACGATCCGACCGATCCTAGCACCGAATGTATGGCACCTCCGCGATCTGCACATGTTTAGCTCGGTGACGTCTCACGAACTCTAGATCCAGTTGAGGTCGAGGGAGAGTTTCCTCAGCACGATGGCGTGGTGACGGTGATGATAAAGTTACCGGCGCAGGGCTTCGCCTAAGCACTACGACGATATGACCGAGGTGTGTAACTGTGGAGGGGGGCACCGCACATGGCTAAAACAATTGTCAACTTGTGTGTTCTAGGGTGTCCCCTTGCCCCCGTATATGAAGGAGCAAGGGGGGACGCCGGCCGGCCCCTGTAGGTCGCGCCCCAAGTAGGATTCCTACTAGGAATCCTATTCCTAGTAGGTTTCCAACAAGGAAAGAGAGGGGGAAGGAAGGAGAGGGAAAGAGGGAGAAGGAAAGGGGAGGCGCCACCCCCCTTCTCTTGTCCTATTCGAACTCAAGGGGAGCGGGGTGGCCAGCCCTCGTACGGCCCTCCTCTCTCTCCACTAAGGCCCATCAAGGCCCACTAGTTCCTCCGGGGGGTTTCGGTAACCCTCCGGCACTCCGGTTTTATCCGAAACTTCTCCGAAACACTTCCGGTGTCCGAATACAGTCGTCCTATATATCAATCTTTATGTATCAATCATTTCGAGACTCCTCGTCATGAACGTGATCAAATCCGGGACTCCGAGCAATCTTTGATACATCATATCACACAAACTCATAATACCAATCGTTATCGAACGTTAAGCGTGCGGACCCTACGGGTTCGAGAACTATATAGACATGACCGAGACACGTCTCTGGTCAATAACCAATAGTGGAACCTGGATGCTCATATTGGTTCCTACATATTCTACGAAGATCTTTATTGGTCAAACCGCATAACAACATACGTTGTTCCCTTTGTCATCGGTATGTCACTTGCCCGAGATTCGGTCGTTGGTATCTCAATACCTAGTTCAATCCCATTACCGGCAAGTCTCTTTACTCGTTCCGTAATACTTCATCCTACAACTAACTCATTAGTCACAATGCTTGCAAGGCTTAGTATTACCGAGAGGGCCAGAGATACCTCTCCTAAACACGGAGTGACAAATCTTAATCTTGATCTATGCCAACCCAACAAACACCTCGGAGACACGTGTAGAGCACCTTTATAATCACCCATTTATGTTGTGACGTTTGGTAGCATACAAAGTGTTCCTCCGGTATTCAGGAGTTGCATAATCTCATAGTCTGAGGAACTTGTATAAGTCATGAAGAAAGCAGTACCAATGAAACTAACACGATTATAATGCTAAGCTAACGGATGGGTCATGTCCATCACATCATTCTTCTAATGATGTGATCCCGTTTATCAAATGACAACACATGTCTATGGTTAGGAAACATAACCATCTTTGATTAACGAGCTAGTCAAGTAGAGGCATACTAGGGACTATATATTTTGTCTATGTATTCATACATGTACTAAGTTTCCGGTTAATACAATTCTAGCATGAATAATAAACATTTATGTTGAATTAACAAAATAAATAATAACTTTATTATTGCCTCTAGGGCATATTTCCTTCAGTTTCATACCATTTACATGGTTCGAAAAAGTTATTTAAGCATCCCCATAATTTCTGTGTAAATAGCATGGTAATTTATGCGTCATGGATCTGATAACTTACATGCAAACGTCATGATAACTTGGACCCAAGAAAAAAGTTTGTTGAAACATACCCGATAACTTCGTTGTAAATTGCATGGTAACTTGCATGCCACTGACCTGATAAATTACACACAAACACCGTGATAACTTTGACCCCAGAGATTAATTTTTTGTTAACACATAGGTATACGTAAACAACGAACGTTTCATTTTGTTAGTCATATGTACATGATTTATCACACCAGATTTTTTCATTAAAACATATCATTGGTAATTTATGCATCTCATGCTTGTTAACTGACGTACGAAAATCATCGCAACTTTGATTCGAAGAACTTATGTGCAAATATTGTGTTAACTTACACATCGCAGATCCAAGCAAACATTATTGTAACTTTGATCCAATGATTTTTTGTAAAACATACCCTTAACAAATTCTATGTAAATAACATGATAATATAAGCGCCCCAGACCTTATCAGAAGTTGACCAGATAACTATGTAAGACCGAAGCAATGATCTCCAAGAGAGAGAGATACTTAGACCATTATTTTCTCTAGTGTCCACATAGCAGAAAGGGAAATTCCCAAGATGCAATATCTTCACCCAATCGTATCTGGAGCCCATGAATTGCAACTCAGCACGTTATTTGTCGCCGTGGATAAGGTCGGCGGCGCGGCAGGCTATCAGAAAGGGGGCAGTGGGGCAATCTTGAAGCAGGCAGCAGTAGCAGAGAAGATAGAAGCTGCAGAAGAAGCGTTCGTTCAGAGTTTCAGATGTATTCATATGTCCAAAACAAAAGTCTCAGAGGTGCAAAACTAAATAACGGCTATTTATATGCTTTATCGCATGGAATTAAACTTCAGGTTAATGCTGGATATTTTGACTTGACACCTCAACCAATAATAATCTACGAAGTGAATAGATTGCTTTTTTTAGAACGAGCAGCGATTGATATGCCAATTGTGTGAATTGATGATACCCCTGAGAAAAGCTGAATGATTTGATGACAGACAAAGCTGTCGGGGAACGTAGTAATTTCAAAAAATTTCCTACGCACACGCAAGATCATGGTGATGCATAGCAACGAGAGGGGAGAGTGTGTACACGTACCTGAAGGAAATATGCCCTAGAGGCAATAATAAAGTTATTATTTATTTCCTTATTTCATGATAAATGTTTATCATTCATGCTAGAATTGTATTAACCGGAAACATGATACATGTGTGAATGCATAGACAAAACAATATGTCACTAGTATGCCTCTACTAGACTAGCTTGTTAATCAAAGATGGTTATGTTTCCTGACCATAAACAAAGAGTTGTTATTTGATTAACGAGGTCACATCATTAGTAGAATGATCTGATTGACATGACCCATTCCCTTAGCTTAGCACACGATAGTTTAGTATGTTGCTACTGCTTTTATCCATGACATATACATGTTCCCGTAACTATGAGATTATGCAACTCCGTTTACGGAGGAACACTTTGGTGCTACCAAACGTCACAACGTAATCGGGTGATTATAAAGGAGTACTACAGGTGTCTCCAAAGGTAGATGTTGGGTTGGCGATTTCGAGATTAGGTTTTGTCACTCCGATTGTCGGAGAGGTATCTCTGGGCCCTCTCGGTAATGCACATCACTTAAGCCTTGCAAGCACTACAACTAATGAGTTAGTTGTGAGATGGTGTATTACGGAACGAGTAAAGAGACTTGCCGTAACGAGATTGAACTAGGTATTGGATACCGACGATCGAATCTCGGCAAGTAACATACCGATGACAAAGGGAACAACGTATGTTGTTATGCGGTCGACCGATAAAGATCTTCGTAGAATATGTAGGAACCAATATGGGCATCCAGGTCCCGCTATTGGTTATTGACCGTGAATAGTTCTAGGTCATGTCTACATTGTTCTCGAACCGTAGGGTCCGCACGCTTAAGGTTTCGATGACAGTTATTATGAGTTTATGTATTTTGATGTACCGAAGAAGTTCGGAGTCCCGGATGTGATCACGGACATGACGAGGAGTCTCGGAATGGTCGAGACATAAAGATTGATATATTGGAAGCCTATGTTTGGAGTTCGGAATGGTTCCGGGCAAAACGGAATTTCTGGGAAACCGGAGGTTACGGAACCCCGGGAGGTAAATGGGCCTCGGTGGGCCTCGAGGGAGAAGAGGAGGGGCCGGCCAGGAGGTGGCCGCGCGCCCTCTCCCCCCAGTCCGAATAGGACAAGGAGGGGGGGGGCGGCGCCCCCTCTCCTCTTCCCTCCCCCAAACCTAATCCAACTAGGAAGGGGGAGTCCTACTCCCGGTAGGAGTAGGACTCCTCCGCGCCCTAGCTAGGCCGGCGGCCTCCCCTCCCTCCTTTATATACGGGGGCAGGGGGGCACCCTAGAACACACAAGTTTGATCTATGGATCGTTCCTTAGCCGTGTGCGGTGCCCCCCTCCACCATATTCCACCTCGGTCATACCGTCGCGAAGCTTAGGCGAAGCCCTCGCGCCCGTGAAACATCAAGATCGCCGCCACGCCGTCGGTCGACGAAACTCTCCCTCGACACTCGGCTGGATCGGAGTACGAGGGACGTCATCGAGCTGTACGTGTGTCAAGAACTCGGGGGCGTCGGAGTAACGGCGCCGGGATCGGTCGGATCGCGAGGAGAACGTACGACTACTTCCTCTACGTTGTGATCGCTTCCGCTTCGGGTCTACAAGGGTATGTAGACAACACTCTCCCCTCTCGTTGCTATACATCACCATGATCTTGCGTGTGCGTAGGAAATTTTTTGAAATTACTACGTTCCCCAACAGTGGCATCCGAGCCTAGGTTTTTTCTATGGTTTGATGTTTTGCACGAGTAGAACACAAGTGAGTTGTGGGCGATACAAGTCATACTACCTACCAGCATGTCATACTTTGGTTCAGCGGTATTGTGAGATGAAGCGGCCTGCACCGACATTACGCCAGACGCTTACGCGAGACTGGTTTCACCGCCACGAGCACTCGTTGCTTAAAGGTGACTGGTGGGTGCCTGTCTCTCTCACTTTAGTTGAACAAAGTGAAAAGGCTACGCCGGTCCTTGAGAAGGTTAAACGGAGTCTATTTGACGAAGTATCGTTGTGGTTTTGATGCGAGGTGAGACTCGTTCTTGCTTAAAGCCCGTAGCAGCCACGTAAAATTTGCAACAACAAAGTAGAGGACGCCTAACTTGTTTTTGCGGGGCATGTTGTGATGTGATATGGTCAAGACGTGATGCTATATTTTATTGTATGAGATGATCATGTTTTGTAACCGGTTATCGGCAATCGGCTGGAGCCATATGGTTGTCGCTTATTGTATGCAATGCAATCGCCTGTAATGCTTTACTTTATCACTAAGCGGTAGCGATAGTCATAGTAGCATAAGTTTGGCGAGACGACAACGATGCTGCGATGGAGATCAAGGTGTCGCGCGCGGTGGCGATGGTGATCATGGTGGTGCAGCAAGATGGAGATCATGAAGCACAAGATGATGATGACCATATCATATCACTTATATTGATTTGCATGTGATGTTTATCCTTTTATGCATCTTATCTTGCTTTGATTGACGGTAGCATTATAAGATGATCTCTCACTAAATTATCAAGAAGTGTTCTCCCGAGTATGCACCGCTGCCAAAGTTCGTCGTGCCTGGACACCACGTGATGATCGGGTGTGATAAGCTCTCGTCCATCTACAACGGGTGCAAGCCAGTTTTGCACACGCAAAATACTCGGGTTATACTTGACGAGCCTAGCATATGCAGATATGGCCTCGAACACGGAGACCGAAAGGTCGGCGTGAATCAAATAGTAGATATGATCAACATAAGATGTTCACCATTGAAAACTACTCCATTTCACGTGATGATCGGTTATGGTTTAGTTGATTTGGATCACGTGATCACTTAGATGACTAGAGAGATGTCTTTCTAAGTGGGAGTTCTTAAGTAATATGATTAATTAAACTTAAATTTATCATGAACTTAGTACTGATAGTATCTTGCTTGTTTATGTTTGATTGTAGATAGATGGCTCGTCTTTGTTGTTCCGTTGAATTTTAATGCGTTCCTTGAGAAAGCAAAGTTGAAAGATGATGGTAGCAATTACACGGACTGGGTCCGTAATTTGAGGATCATCCTCATTGCTGCCGTAAGAGTTACGTCTGGATGCACCGCTAGGTGACAGCCTCGCTTCTTTGAGCAACGCCAGATGTTGTGAACGTCTCGCAAAGCAAAGCTGATGACTACTCTATAGTTCGATGTGCCATGCTTTACGGCTTAGAACCGGGACTTCAACGACGTTTTGAACGTCATGGAGCATATGAGATGTTCCAGAGTTGAAGTTGATATTCCAAAGAATGCCCGGATTGAGAGATATGAAGTCTCCAATAAGTTCTATAGCTGCAAGATGGAGGAGAATAGTTACATTAGTGAGCATATACTCGAATGTCCGGATACTACAATCACTTGACACAATTGGGAGTTAATCTTCCGGATGATTGTGTCATTGATGAATTCTCAATCACGCCACCAAGCTACAAAGGCTTCGTGATGAACTATAATATGCAAGGGTTAGTAAAGACTATACGAGCTCTTCGCAATGCTAAAGGCTGCGGAGGTAGAAATCAAGAAGGAGCATCAAGTGTTGATGGTCAATAAGACCACTAGTTTCAAGAAGAAAGGCAAAGGGAAGAAGAGGGAATCTCAAGAAGAACAGCAAGCAAGTTGCTGCTCAGAGAAGAAACCCAAGTCTGGCCCTAAACCTGAAATCGAGTGCTTCTACCGCAAGCGATCGGTCTTTGAAGCGGAACTGCCCCAAGTATTTGGCGGATAAGAAGGATGGCAAGGTGAACAAAGGTATATGTGATATACATGTTATTGATGTGTACCTTACTAGAGCTCGCAGTAGCACTGGTATTTGATCTTGGTTCATTGCTAATATTTGCAACTCGAAGCAGGACTACGGATTGCGAACACCGGCAAAGGACGAGGTGACGATGCGCGTGGGAAATGGTTCCAAAGTCGATGTGAGCGCGGTCGGCACGCTACCTCTACATCTACCTTCGGATTAGTTTTAGACCTAAATAATTGTTATTTGGTGCTGCGTTGAGCATGAACATTATATCTGGATCTTGTTTGATGCAAGACGGTTATTCATTTAAATCAGAGAATAATGGTTGTTCTATTTATATGAGTAATATCTTTTATGGTCATGCACCCTTGAGGAGTGGTCTATTTTGATGAATCTCGATAGTAGTGATACACATATTCATAATGTTGAAACCAAAAGATGCAGAGTTGATAATGATAGTGCAACTTATTTGTGGCACCGCCGTTTAGGTCATATCGTGTAAAGCGCATGAAGAAACTCCATACCGATGGACTTTTGGAGTCACTTGATTATGAATCACTTGGCACTTGCGAACCGTGCCTCATGGGCAAGATGACTAGAACACCGTTCTCGGTACTATGGAGAGAGCAACAGATTTGTTGGAAATCATACATACAGATGTATGTGGTCCGATGAATGTTGAGGCTCGTGGCGGATATCGTTATTTTCTCACCTTCACAGATGACTTAAGCGGATATGGGTATATCTACTTAATGAAACATAAGTCTGAAACGTTTGAAAAGTTCAAAGAATTTCAGAGTGAAGTTGAAAATCATCGTAACAAGAAAATTAAATTTCTACGATCGATCGTGGAGGTGAATATTTGAGTTACGAGTTTGGTCTACATTTGAAACAATGCGGAATAGTTTAGCAACTCACGCCACCCGAACACCACAACGTAATGGTGTGTCCGAACGTCAGAATCGCACTTTACTAGATATGGTGCGATCTATGATGTCTCTTACAGATTTACCGCTATCGTTTTGGGGTTATGCTCTAGAGACGGCCGCATTCACACTGAATAGAACACCGTCGAAATCTGTTGAGACGACACCTTATGAACTGTGGTTTAGCAAGAAACCAAAGTTGTCGTTTCTTAAAGTTTGGGGATGCGATGCTTATGTGAAAAAGCTTCAACCTGATAAGCTCGAACCCAAATCGGAGAAATGTGTCTTCATAGGATACCCAAAAGAGACAGTTGGGTACACCTTCTATCACAGATCCGAAGGCAAGACATTCGTTGCTAAGAATGGATCCTTTCTAGAGAAGGAGTTTCTCTCGAAAGAAGTGAGTGGGAGGAAAGTGGAACTTGATGAGGTAATAGTACCTTCTCCCTTACTTGAAAGTAGTTAAATCGCAGAAACCAGTTTCGAGACACCTACACCAAGTAGTGAGGAAGTTGATGATGTTGATCATGAAACTTGAGATCAAGTTCTCGCAGAACCTCGTAGATCAACCAGAGTAAGATCCGCACTGAGTGGTACGGTAATCCTGTTCGGAAGTCATGCTACTAGATCATGATGAACCTACGAACTATGAAGAAGCGATGGTGAGCCCAGATTCCATAAAATGGCTTGAGGCCATGAAATCGAGATGGGATCCATGTATGAAAACAAAGTATGGACTTTGGTTGACTTGCCCGAGGGTAGGCAAGCAATAGAAAACAAGTGGATCTTCAAGAAGAAGACCGACGCCGACGGTAATATTATCGTCTATAAAGCTCGACTTGTCGCAAAAGGTTTTCGACAAGTTCAAGGGATTGACTACGATGAGACTTTCTCACCCGAAGCGATGCTTAAGTCCGTCCGAATCATGTTAGCAATTGCGCATTTTATGATTATGAAATTTGGCAAATGGATGTAAAGACTGCATTCTGAATGGATTTACGGAAGAAGAGTTGTATATGATGCAACGAGAAGGTTTTATCGATCCAAAGGAGCTAACAAAGTGTGCAAGCTCCGGCGATCCATCTATGGACTGGTGCAAGCATCTCGGAGTTGGAATAAGCGCTTTGATAGTGTGATCAAAGCATTTGGGTTTGTACAGACTTTTGGAGAAGCTTGTATTTACAAGAAAGTGAGTGGGAGCTCAGAGCATTTACGATATTATATGTAGATGACATATTCTGATCGGAAATGATATAGAATTTCTGGATAGCATAAAGGGATACTTGAATAAGAGTTTTTCAATGAAAGACCTCGGTGAAGCTGCTTACATATTGGGCATTAAGAGATAGATCAAGACGCTTGATTGGACTTTCACAAAGCACATACCTTGACAAAATTTTGAAGAAGTTCAAAATGGATCAAGCAAAGAAAGGGTTCTTGCCTGTGTTACAAGGTGTGAAGTTGAGTAAGACTCAATGCCCGACCACTGCAGAAGATAGAGAGAAAATGAAAGATGTTCCCTATGCTTCAGCCATAGGCTCTATCATGTATGCAATGTTGTGTACAGGACTGATGTGTGCCTTGCTATAAGCCTAGCAGGAGGTACCAAAGTAATCCAGAGTGGATCATTGGACAGCGGTCAAGAACATCTGAAATACGAAAAGGACTAAGGATATGTTTCTCGATATGGAGGTGACAAAGAGCTCATAATAAACGGTTACGTTGATGCAAGCTTTGACACTGATCCGGACGATTCTAAATCGCAGACCGGATACGTATTTACACTAAACGGAGGAGCTGTCAGTTGGTGCAGTTCTAAACAAAGCGTCGTAGCTGGATCTACATGTGAAGCGGAATACATAGCAGCTTCGGAAGCAGCTAATAAAGGAGTCTGGATGAAGGAGTTCATATCCGATCTAGGTGTCATACCTAGTGCATCGGGTCCAATGAAAATCTTCTGTGACAATACTGGAGCAATTGCCTTAGCAAAGGAATCCAGATTTCACAAGAGGACCAAGCACATCAAGAGACGCTTCAATTCCATCCGGGACTTAGTCCAGGTGGGAGACATAGAGATTTGCAAGATACATACGGATCTGAATGTTGCAGACCGTTGACTAAGCCTCTTCCACGAGCAAAACATGATCAGCACCAAGACTCCATGGGTGTTAGAATCATTACTATGTAATCTAGATTATTGACTCTAGTGCAAGTGGGAGGCTCAAGGAAATATGCCCTAGAGGCAATAATAAAGTTATTATTTATTTCCTTATTTCATGATAAATGTTTATCATTCATGCTAGAATTGTATTAACGGAAACATGATACATGTGTGAATGCATAGACAAAACAATATGTCACTAGTATGCCTCTACTAGACTAGCTTGTTAATCAAAGATGGTTATGTTTCCGACCATAAACAAAGAGTTGTTATTTGATTAACGAGGTCACATCATTAGTAGAATGATCTGATTGACATGACCCATTCCCTTAGCTTAGCACACGATCGCTTAGTATGTTGCTACTGCTTTTGTCCATGACATATACATGTTCCTGTAACTATGAGATTATGCAACTCCGTTTACGGAGGAACACTTTGGTGCTACCAAACGTCACAACGAATCGGGTGATTATAAAGGAGTACTACAGGTGTCTCCAAAGGTAGATGTTGGGTTGGCGATTTGAGATTAGGTTTTGTCACTCCGATTGTCGGAGAGGTATCTCTGGGCCCTCTCGGTAATGCACATCACTTAAGCCTTGCAAGCACTACAACTAATGAGTTAGTTGTGAGATGATGTATTACGGAACGAGTAAAGAGACTTGCCGTAACGAGATTGAACTAGGTATTGGATACCGACGATCGAATCTCGGGCAAGTAACATACCGATGACAAAGGAACAACGATGTTGTTATGCGGATCGACCGATAAAGATCTTCGTAGAATATGTAGGAACCAATATGGGCATCCAGGTCCTGCTATTGGTTATTGACCGTGAATAGTTCTAGGTCATGTCTACATTGTTCTCGAACCGTAGGGTCCGCACGCTTAAGGTTTCGATGATAGTTATTATGAGTTTATGTATTTTGATGTACCGAAGAAGTTCGGAGTCCCGGATGTGATCACGGACATGACGAGGAGTCTCGGAATGGTCGAGACATAAAGATTGATATATTGGAAGCCTATGTTTGGAGTTCGGAATGGTTCCGCAAAAACGGAATTTACCGGAAAACCGGGAGGTTACCGGAACCCCCCGGGAGGTAAATGGGCCTCGGTGGGCCTCGAGGGAGAAGAGGAGGGGCCGGCCAGGAGGTGGCCGCGCGCCCTCTCCCCCCCAGTCCGAATAGGACAAGGAGGGGGGGGCGCCCTCTCTCTTCCCCTCCCCCAAACCTAATCCAACTAGGAAAGGGGGAGTCCTACTCCCGGTGGGAGTAGGACTCCTCCCGGCGCGCCCTAGCTAGGCCGGCCGGCCTCCCCCCTCCCTCCTTTATATACGGGGGCAGGGGGGCACCCTAGAACACACAAGTTTGATCTACGGATCGTTCCTTAGCCGTGTGCGGTGCCCCCCTCCACCATATTCCACCTCGGTCATACCGTTCTGCGAAGCTTAAGCGAAGCCTGCGCCGTGAAACATCAAGATCGTCGCCACGCCGTCGTCTTGTGAAACTCTCCCTCGACACTCGGCTGGATCGGAGTACGAGGGACGCCATCGAGCTGTACGTGTGTCAAGAACTCGGGGCGCCGAGTAACGGCGCGGGATCGGTCGGATCGCGAGGAGAACGTACGACTACTTCCTCTACGTTGTGATCGCTTCCGCTTCGGGTCTACAAGGGTATGTAGACAACACTCTCCCCTCTCGTTGCTATACATCACCATGATCTTGCGTGTGCGTAGGAAATTTTTTGAAATTACTACGTTCCCCAACAGTACCCTCATAGACTGAAAGCAGAAGCGTTATGACAACGCGGTTGATGTAGTCGTACGTCTTCACGATCCGACCGATCCAAGCACCGAACGTACGGCACCTCTGTGTTCAGCACACGTTCAGCTCGATGACGTTCCCCGGACTCCGATCCAGCAGGGTGTCGGTGATGAGTTCCGTCAGCACGACGGTGTGGTGACGATGATGATGTTCTACCGGCGCAGGGCTTCGCCTAAACTTCGCGATGATATCACCGAGGTGGAATATGGTGGAGGGGGGCACCGCACATGGCTAAGGAATGATCCGTAGATCAACTTGTGTATCATGGGGTGCCTGAGGGAGTCCTGGACTAGGGGGTGTTCCGACAGCCGGACTATCATTATCCGCCGGACTCCAAGACTACGAAGATACAAGATTGAAGACTCCGTCCCGTGTCCGGATGGGACTTTCCTTGGCGTGGAAGGCAAGATTGGCGATACGGATAGGTAGATCTCCTACCATTGTAACCGACTCTGTGTAACCCTAGCCTCCTCCGGTGTCTATATAAACCGGAGGGATTTAGTCCGTAGGACACAACATACATTACAACAATCATACCATAGGCTAGCTTCTAGGGTTTAGCCTCCTTGATCTCGTGGTAGATCCACTCTTGTACTACCCATATCATCAATATTAATCAAGCAGGACGTAGGGTTTTACCTCCATCGAGAGGGCCCGAACCTGGGTAAAAACATCGTGTCCTCGTCTCCTGTTACCATCCGCCTAGACGCACAGTTCGGGACCCCCTACCCGAGATCCGCCGGTTTTGACACCGACATTGGTGCTTTCATTGAGAGTTCCTCTGTGTCGTCACCGATAGGCTTGATGGCATCTTCAACCAACAACGCTGTCCAGGGTGAGACTTTTCTCCCCGGACAGATCTTCGTATTCGGCGGCTTCGCACTGCGGGCTAACTCGCTTGGCCATCTGGAGCAGATCGAAAGCTACGCCCCTGGCCGTCAGGTCAGATTCGGAAGCCTAAACTTCACGGCCGATGTCCGCGGAGACTTGATCTTCGACGGACTCGAGCCACAGCCAAGCGCGCCGCACTGTGACGACGGGCATGATCTAGCTCTGCCACCGAACAGTGCCTTGGTAGCCGCACACGAATCCGCTTCGGCCTTTAGTCCGGAGCCGATCGCCCAGATAGAGGATCGATGGATAGACACCGCCTCGGGGGCTTCAACATCCACGGCGATGGAGCCGAACACTCATCTTGTCCCCTGCGAAACTCGTGATTCCGAGGCGCCGGACTCCTTGCCGGACTCCGAACCTCCCGCGCCCCTACCAATCGATTCGGATTGGGCGCCGGTTATGGAATTCACCGCCACGGACATCTTCCAATACTCGCCTTTTGGCGATATCCTGAATTAACTAAAACATCTCTCGTTATCAGGAGAGTCCTGGCCAGACTATGGCCAGGAGGGTTGGGGTACGGACGACGAAGAAATTCAGAACCCACCCACCACCCACTTTGTAGCCACTGTCGACGATCTAACCGACATGTTAGACTATGACGGACGACGCCGACGCTATGGACGGCGATGCCGAGACGAACAGAACCAGCGCCTACACAGGCACGGAAGACCACCTCGTCATATGACATATACATGGTGGACACCCCAAAAGACGGGGACGGCGAAGAAGCAGGGGAGGCAGAATCTTTAAAGAAGCAGCCCAAACGCCGGTGTCACCGGCGCCGCTCTAAATCCCGCCACAACAAGAATGGAGATTCCGCACAGAGATAATAATACTCCGAGAGTGCCGAAGACAATCCCTCCAAAGAAGACTCAGCGCAGGAGGATGCGAAGCAAGCCCTCACGAGAGGGCGGCATTTAAGAGGTTGAGGATCATAACTATATGCCTCCCTCCAAGACGAAGCAAGCCTCAACGATGACGAATTGGCTGCACTCGAGGATCCCGTCGAACAAGAGCGCTTCAAGCACGGGCTTATCGCCACAAAGCAAACAGCCTAAAGAAAAAGCAGCAACAGCTTCAAGCTGATCAGACCTCTTGGCCGATCGATGGACCGAGGTCCTCGGGGCCAAGAGTATAAACTCAACGCCTCCAAAAGTTACCTAAGACGCAAGCTGCTCCCCGATTAGAGGAGGAAGCACATACCTCCATCACCAACAAGACGAGATGGCTGACCGACCACCCGTGGTCGTGACAGAGAGGCATCCAGGCCCCAGCCAAGACCGCACCCGGCATCGCTCCAAAAGTACGGCCAAGAGGGAACGCTACCGGACTTGCGAGACATATTGAGGACAAAGCAAGACAATCCAGATCCATCTACGGATCACGTGGGCGCCCCACGACCCACGCATTTAATACCGTCGCTACGGATACAATAACCTCGGCGGGCTGAGCACAGCAGATAGCGCTCTCGAGCTGCGCCGCGATATTGCTCAATACTGAGGCGCCAAGACACCCGCTTATGCTTCATCGACGAAGTAATGGATCATCAAATCCTCAAGGGTTTAAACCCAGAACATTGAATCCCACGATGGCACAACAGACCCCGCGGTTTGGATAGAAGATTATCTTCTCCACATCCATATGGCTCAAGCGCGCATTTATGTCCACGCCATCAAGTATCTCCCACTGCTTAAAGGACCAGCTCGGCATTGGCTTAACAGCTTGCCCGCAGAGTCAATTGGTGTTGGGAAGACACGAGGCCGCATTCCTTGATAACTTCCAAGGCACGATAATGCGACCACCGACGCCGATGACCTAAGCCACATCATTCAGCAGCCAGATTTAATCGCCGCATAATTTCGACACGGTTCTTGACGAAGAAAATCAAATCGCCGATTGTCCGGATGCAGAGGCCCTTGCAGCCTTCAAACATAACATCCGGGACGAATGGCTAGCCCGCACTGGGCAGGAAAAGCGAAATCCATGGCAGCCCTTACATCGTTAATGACCCGCTTATGCTGGAGAGGACAGCTGGCTAGCTCGCAACAACAATCACCGTAAAAATCTGGCAGTCCGGATACTAAGGACAACAACGGCAGGTCATGTCGAAACAAAACAAAGCGCCGCATTAACGGCGCATTTATAAGGAGGATACGACGATCAACGCCGGATTCCGAGGCTCTAAACCCGGTCAGCGGAAGAAGCCATTCAAAAGAACCACTCCGGGTCCGTCCAATCTGGACCGATTACTCGACCGCTTATGCCAGATACATGGCACCTCTGAAAATCCAGCTAACCACACCAATAGAGATTGCTGGGTGTTCAAGCAGGCCGGCAAGTTAATTGCCGAAAACAATGACAAGGGGCTAAACAGCGACGACGAGGAAGAGACCCGACCGCCGAACAGTAGAGGACAGAAGGGTTTTCCCCCACAAGTGCGGACGGTGAACATGATATACGCGACCCATATACCCAAGAGGGAGAGGAAACACGCACTAAGGGACGTCTACGCGATGGAGCCAATCGCCCCGAAGTTCAATCCATGGTCCTCTTGTCCGATCACTTTCGATCTAAGAGATCATCCGACCAGCATACACCATGGCGGATTCGCCGCATTGGTTTTAGACCCAATCGTCAATGGATTTCACCTCACGAGAGTCCTGATGGACGGCGGCAGTAGCCTGAACCTGCTTTATCAGGATACAGTGCACAAAATGGGCATAGACCCCTCAAGGACTAAACCTACAAAGACAACCTTTAAAGGTGTCATACCAGGAGTGGAAGCCAACTATGACAGCTCACCACACCGAAGTGGTCTTGGATCCCGGATAACTTCCGAGCGAAGAGTTAATCTTCAACATAGTCCCGCTTTGCAGCGGCTATCACGCTCGCTCGGACGAACCGCTTTGCAAAATTCAACGCGGTGCCGCATTATGCATACCTAAAGCTCAAGATGCCAGGCCCTCGCGGAGTCATCACGGTCAATGGGAATACGGAATGCTCCCTCCGAAGGAGGAACATACAATGCTCGCGCGTAAGTCTGAGTAGCCTCTTAAGGCAATTCTCCAGTCCGCCGTTAAACAGCCGGATACAGCAAAACGCGCCCGAAGCAATACCAACCAAGACCACCTGGCGCGATCAGAGCATGCGTAGCAATGCGGCCCCAACCCTCGCCCGCACATGATCGCAATAATAACACTCCGCGTACATCATTACGCTTTGGAGATACCATGGGCACAGGGGAGGGGGCACGATCGCAACAGACCCAGAGTGCGGTTCGACCACACCGGGGGCTCGCAAGTGTGCCCCCTTTTTATATATTTTTTATTTTTCTTCTTTATGTACACAGGACTCGTTAACTGAAGCCTGTCCGTGGCGAACCCGCCGAACTCACGATGCAACAGTCGGGGACTAAAGAAGGCTGCGATTTAACACTCGTGTGGTCTCAATTACGAGCATTAAATTCGATTATATACACCAAGTCCGCAGCTTACCCCTGGAGGGGGACACGTTTACTTAGTACAAATCCTCGCTATCAAGACTATTTGTATCAGTCCGCCTCATCGCGCACCTTCTTTCATTAATAATGCAGCACCTTTTTGATCGCAATTACATTACCTTTTATATATATATGCTCATTATACGACATCTTGCACCCATATATTTTGGTACGGCCTAATACACCGGGGGCTTATGTTCCCCACTCTATGGTGTGATAAGTCCGAACACTTTCACAAGTGCGGCACCCGAACTTATAGCATTATATGAATCGGTTCAATCATGTCTTGGGTCAATAGTTGGGTTTGCCCGGCCCCACGTTTTGGTGCGTTACGCCCGCTCGTCGGCTAAGGTGGCACTGGAGAACCATCGCGATTGCACCCGGTTGAGCCGGGCGCGCCTCGAAGGAGAAAGCTAAACTGACGGCATGCTAAGGCGAGAGACCGGTCGCTGTTCGAGAGGTTTTTTCGGTCCTTAAAGACTCACGCCGCTTGAGCGAAGTTCGGACAATGTCCGATTTAAGCGTGGATAGCGCCCGATTCGGTCTTCCGAATACCAGGGGCTTCACCAAATTTAAAATTATAGAATTCTATGGCTAAGTGAGAGTGTTCAAGCATTATAAGTCCGGTTGCCTTGTTCGTTGTGTTGAGCGCCTCCCTCGATGGACCCAACAATGGGAACAAGAGTGCTCAAGTTTATCTGAACACCCCAAAGACTTTCATGCTTGGGGATCAAGCCAACGACTTGCCATCTCTCAGATTTTATAAACGGCCGCACAGAAGGTAATATTTTAAATTAAAAAAGTGTTACTCAAAGCGCACATGAACAAAGTTTCAGCGCACAGGATAATACATAGCAAATTCACTCAAAGATTACATTTCTGGGTCACTCATCCGCAATATTGCGGGCTCCCTTCAGGACAGATTTATAATACATCTCGGCCGTGCGATACTCCTTGCCCGGTGGCGGTGGGTCCGTGAGAAGCTTCTCCGCATCCAACTTGCCCCATTGCACCTTTGTGCGGGCGAGGGCCCGGCGAGCACCTTCAATACAGGCGGAGCGCTTGATGACATCCACCCAGGGGCATGCATCCACCAGCCGCCGCACGAGGCCAAAGTAGCTCCCAGGCATGGCCTGTCCAGGCCACAGCCGAACTATAAGGCCCTTCATGGCCTCTTCAGCTACCTTGTGGAGTTCGTCAGCTGCTTCAGCTGGTCGCTTGGGGGCACCGGGTGTCCGGTCTCAACATACTGAGACCAGAAGACTTTTTCCGTCGAGCTCCCCTCCTCGCCATGATAGAATGCGGCGGCATCAGACGCACTACGCGGCAGATCTGCAAACGCCCCTGGAGAGCTCCGAATGCGGGTAAGTGTCAGGTATTTTACATTAACATGCTTGCTTTGCATGAAAAATGCCTTACCCGCCGCTATTTTGTTTACATCTTCCACCTCCTGAAGGGCCTTATGGGCTTCCACCTTGGCGGACTTGGCACTTTCGAGAGCCGAGGCAAGCTCAGACTCTCGAGTCTTGGAGTCACGCTCCAAACTCTCATGTTTCTCCATGAGAGCCGGAGCTCTTGCCGCACTTCCGCCACCGCGCCTCCTGCTTTCTCTCTCGCCCGATCCATGTCAAGACTGTTGTTCGTCATGACACAGCCTCCTTCGTGGCTGCCACCTCGTTAGTGGCCCCTGCAATACACATATTATCCTTGTTAATTTTATTGCAACCAAAATACTTTTCTGTAAGGTAACCATTCAAAGCGGTGTGACTCACCTTCTTTGTCCTCGAGCTGCTTCTTGGCATGGCCGAGCTCTTGCTCGGACCGCTCGAGATCCTTTTTCAGCACATCGACCTCCGCCGTTAGTGCGGCAGAGGTCAGCAGTGCAGCCTGCAAACCCATATTGACATATTTTAAGCAACCCTGCGTATATCTTGTTAGATCCTCAGTCCGGTTTTTTTTTCCGAACACCGAACTAAGCATCAGGGGCTACTGTCTATGCGGTATTACATTACATAATTTTAACTTCTTACCTCAAAGCCTGTTAGAAGGCTGCTGCAGGCGAGCTGAACCTTTTGAATCACCACTCATGATAGTGCGGTGTTCTTCCTCGATGGAAGCGCCTTTAAGCGCCCCAACAAGTTATCCGGCGCCTCCGGTTGGGACGGAGGCCGCGGTGTCACGGTCTTGCCCTTCTTTCGAAGGGCCGCTTGCGGACTCTGGAACCACGCGGGTTCCGGCGTAGAGTCCGGCGCAAAGTCCGGAGGTTGCTCGACGCGCGCCCGAGCCTCCTCCGATGGGTCCTCTCGATCCCACCTCGGCGCCCTCGCGGTGCGTGGGGTAGAGGCGGTGAAGTGAATTCACATCCGACGAGGCTAATGACCCTTCGATGAGTCGGGAGATCGCCATCGGCCGGACTACGGATGAATGCGGTGTTAGAAGGACACTACGTGACATAAAAGATATTGCATATGAAGGATCCGGATACTTACGATCTCGCTGGACCTTTGGCCTTGAGGCCACTCATCTCGCCAACGCTGGTGTTGGCGAACTGTCCGGGGATAGTTCTCCCCCTCTTGGACCCTTCGGCCTCCCCTATTGGGGAAGCCTTCCTCTTCTTCTCTCCCTCTTCGGGGAAAGAAACCTCCTCGTCTTCGGGGAGGAGTCCGCCTCGTCGTCGGACACCTGATTGCGGGAGCTCTTTCGAGTCCCCGCGGCCACCTTCTTGGCCTTCTTCTCCGGCACCACGTGCGGTGCCGGAACCTGCAGCCCTGCTAAACGGGCGTCCACTTGGTCTTCTGGCATGGGAGCCGGGCTGATAAGCTGCCTGGCCTTCTCCATCCATTCCTGTCAAAGGAAAGAAAAGAATGAAACCCTCTTATAATTAATTCGATCACTACAAAGTGTCCCGTAATGGGGTTGAATCACTTACCTCGCCGCTTGATATCTGCGAGCTGAATCGCGATCTTCCGTCGCGGATGCGGGGCTTTGGCGCCTTAAACAGCACCTCCAGCGCCTTCGATGTTGTATCGAAGAGCCCGCTCAGCGCCTGGTGCTGTTCCGGATTGAACTCCCACAGATTGAATGCCCGTTCTTGGCATGGGAGAATCCGGCGGATGAGCATGACTTGGACCACATCGACAAGCCTAAGCTTATTGCTCACCAGCTTCTGGATGCAGGTTCGGAGTCTAGTCACCTCCTTCGAATCGCCCCACAGCAAGCCCTTCTCTTTCCAGGAGGTGAGCTGCAAGGGGACGCCAGATCTAAACTCGGGGGCGCCGCCCATGTGGGCTTGCGCGGCTCGGTGATGTAGAACCACCCCGATTGCCACCCCTTGACGGAGTCCACAAAGGCCCCTTCGAGCCAAAGGACGTTGGGTAATTTACCCAACATGGCGCCTCCGCATTCCGCTTGCGTACCCAGCACAACCTTCGGCTTGACGTTGAAGGTCTTGAGCCACAGGCCGAAGTGGGGCCGGATGCAGAGGAAGGCCTCGCACACGACGATAAACGTCGAGATGTTGAGGATGAAGTTCGGCGCCAGATCGTGGAAATCCAGGCCGTAATAGAACATGAGCCCCCGGACGAATGGATGGAGCGGAAAGCCCAGTCCGCGGAGGAAGTGGGGAAGGAAGACGACCCTCTCGTGAGGCCCGGGGGTAGGGACGAGCTGCCCCTCGTCGGGCAGCCGATGCGCGATATCGCCAGAAAGATATCCGGCGCGGCGCAGTCTGGTGATGTGCTCCTCCTTAACGGTGGAGGCCAACCATTCTCCTCCCGCTCCGGACATATTCGGAGAAGGTCGAGGCGAGATGCGCGAGCTTGGGCGTTGGAGCTTGAGTGCGCGGAGGTGGATAGGCAAAGGAGGAAGAAGGCGTAGGTGAGAAGGTAAATCCTTATCCCTTATATATAGGCGGACGAAAATGCGTCCCGCTGGCCTGATAAAACTCGCTTATCTCCCAAGCGCCACCATCAATGGCTCGGTTGGGTTACCCATGTCCGTATTGATGAGAATCCTGGAATAAGGGGGACACGATCTCTGCTTCGACAAGACGTGCCAAGGAAACCGCTTCGCTAAACGTGCTGAGGTGGTATAGTAAAAAACGATTCAAACAAAGGCTTGGTAGCGGTGTGATGTCACGCCGCATAATACGTCAGCAAATTGGACTGGTGTACATTTTATTCTCTCTACGGTGGAATGTGGAATTTATTTTGCAGAGCCGGACACTATCCTGGTGTTCATGATCTTCTCTGGATTATTTAAGGCAGGAACCCACCTTGCAATGCCGAACATTATGCACGCCGGACTTATCATCATTGAAGCCTGGTTCAGGGGCTACTGAGGGAGTCCTGGACTAGGGGGTGTCCGGGCAGTCGGACTATCATTATCCGCCGGACTCCAAGACTACGAAGATACAAGGTTGAAGACTCCGTCCCGTGTCCGGATGGGACTTTCCTTGGCGTGGAAGGCAAGCTTGGCGATACGGATATGTAGATCTCCTACCATTGTAACCGACTCTGTAATTCCTAGCCTCCTCCGGTGTCTATATAAACCGGAGGGCTTTAGTCCGTAGGACACAACATACATTACAACAATCATACCATAGGCTAGCTTCTAGGGTTTAGCCTCCTTGATCTCGTGGTAGATTCACTCTTGTACTACCCATATCATCAATATTAATCAAGCAGGACGTAGGGTTTTACCTCCATCGAGAGGGCCCGAACCTGGGTAAAAACATCGTGTCCCTCGTCTCCTGTTACCATCCGCCTAGACGCACAGTTCGGGACCCCCTACCCGAGATCCGCCGGTTTTGACACCGACAGTGCCCCCTGTCCCAGTATATAAAGGAGCAAGGGGGAGGGGGCCGGCCAAGGGGAGGAGGCGCGCCCAAGGGGGAGAATCCTACTCCAAGTAGGATTCCCCCCTCTTTCCTAGTCCAAGTAGGAGAGGGGAAGGAAGGGAAGGAGAAGGAGAATGAAGGAGAGGGACGAAAAGGAGGAAAGGTGGGCCGACCCCCTAGTCCAATTCGGTTTGGGCTAGGGGGGCCGCGCGCCCTGCCTCCTCTCTTCCACCACTTGGCCCATGAGGCCCATTGCTTCTTCCTCGTATTCCCGTAACTCCCCGGTACCCCCGAAATTACCCGAATCACTCGGTACCTTTCCGAACTCCGAATATAGTCGTCCAATATATCGATCTTTACGTCTCGACTATTTCGAGACTCGTCATCATGTCCCCGATCTCATCCGGGACCCCGAACTCCTTCGGTACATCAAAACTCATAAAGTCATAATATAACTGTCATCGAAACCTTAAGCGTGCGGACCCTACGGGTTCGAGAACTATGTAGACATGACCTAGAACTATTCTCGGTCAATAACCAATAGCTGGACCTGGATGCCCATATTGGCTCCTACATATTCTACGAAGATCTTTATCGGTCAAACCGCATAACAACATACGTTGTTCCCTTTGTCATCGGTATGTTACTTGCCCGAGATTCGATCGTCCGTATCCAATACCTAGTTCAATCTCGTTACTGGCAAGTCTCTTTACTCGTTCTGTAATGCATCATTCCATAACTAACTCATTAGCTACATTGCTTGCAAGTCTTATAGTGATGTGCATTACTGAGAGGGCCCAGAGATACCTCTCCGACAATCGGAGTGACAAATCCTAATCTCAAAATACGCCAACTCAACAAGTACCTTCGGAGACACCTGTAGAGCTCCTTTATAATCACCCAGTTACGTTGTGACATTTGGTAGCACACAAAGTGTTCCTCCGGTAAACGGGAGTTGCATAATCTCATAGTCATAGGAACATGTATAAGTCATGAAGAAAGCAATAGCAATATACTAAACGATCAAGTGCTAAGGCTAACGGAATGGGTCAAGTCAATCACATCATTCTCCTAATGATGTGATCCCGTTAATCAAATGACAACTCTTTTGTCCATGGCTAGGAAACTTAACCATCTTTGATTCACGAGCTAGTCAAGTAGAGGCATACTAGTGACACTATGTTTGTCTTGTTGGGGAACGTAGTAATTTCAAAAAATTTCCTACGCACACGCAAGATCATGGTGATGCATAGCAACGAGAGGGAGAGTGTTGTCTACGCACTCGTGAGACCGAAGCGAAGCGTTGACACAACGTAGAGGAAGTAGTCGACGTCCTCCCGGTTCGACCGATCCAAGCACCGTTACTCGGCACCTCCGAAGTTCTTGACACGCAGACAGCTCGATGACGCACCCGATCTCCAATCCAGCAGAGGCGCTGGGAGGAGTTCTCGACAAGACGACGGCGTGGTGACGATCTTGATGTTCTCTGTCGCAGGCTTCGCCTAAGCACCGCTACAATATGACCGAGGTGTAATATCGTGGAGAGGGCACGCACACGGCTAAGGAACTATCTCAATGATCAACTTATGTGTCTAGGGTGCCCCCCTACCCCCGTATATAAAGGAGGGAGGGAGGAGGAGGCCGGCCCAAGGGGGAGGCGCGCCCTAGGGGGGCAAACCTACTCCAAGTAGGTTTGGCCCCCCTTCCTATTCGGAGTAGGAGAAGGAAGGAAGAGGGGAGGAGAGAGGAAGGGGGGGCCCCCCTCCCAATTCGGATTGGGCTTGGGGGCACGCCCCTCCTTGCTCCTTCTCCCTCCATCCCACTAAGGCCCAATAAGGCCCATATACTTACCGGGGTTCGGTAACCTCCCGGAGGTCAGTATATTTCAATCTCACCCGAACCTTTCCGTGTCCAAATATATCCGTCCAATATATCAATCTTTATGTCTCGACCATTTCGAGACTCCTCGTCATGTCCGTGATCACATCCGGACTCGAACAACCTTTGGTACATCAAAATACATAAACTCATAATGAAACTGTATCGAAACCTTAAGCGTGCGGACCCTACGGTTCGAGAACAATGTAGACATGACCGAGACATGTCTCCGTCAATAACCAAAAGCGGACCTGGATGCCCATATTGGTTCCTACATATTCTACGAAGATCTTTATCGGTCATACCGCATAACAACATACGTTGTTCCTTTGTCATCGGTATGTTACTTGCCCGAGATTCGATCGTCGGTATCCAATACCTAGTTCAATCTCGTTACGCAAGTCTCTTTACTCGTTCCGTAATACATTATCTCACAACTAACTCATTAGTTGAAATGCTTGCAAGGCTTAAGTGATGTGTACTACCGAGAGGGCGCAGAGATACCTCTCCGACATTGGAGTGACAAATCCTAATCTCGAAATACGCCAACTCAACAAGTACCTTGGAGACACTTGTAGAGTACCTTTATAATCACCCATTACGCCAGACGTTTGGTAGCACACAAAGTGTTCCTCCGTAAACGGAGTTGCATAATCTCATAGTCATAGGAACATGTATAAGTCATGAAGGAAGCAATAGCAACATACTAAACGATCGTGTGCTAAGCTAACGGAATGGGTCATGTCAATCGATCATTCAACTAATGATGTGACCTTGTTAATCAAATAACAACTCCTTGTTCATGGTTAGGAAACATAACCATCTTTGATTAACAAGCTAGTCAAGTAGAGGCATACTAGTGACACTGTTTGTCTATATATTCACACATGTATTATGTTTCCGGTTAATACAATTCTAGCATGAATAATAAACATTTATCATGATATGAGGAAATAAATAATAACTTTATTATTGCCTCTAGGGCATATTTCCTTGATCTCCCACTTGCACTAGAGTCAATAATCTAGATTACACAAGAATGATTCTAACACCCATGGAGTCTTGGTGTTGATCATGTTTTGCTCGTGGAAGAGGCTTAGTCAATGGGTCGCAACATTCAGATCCGTATGTATCTTGCAAATCTCTATGTCTCCCACGGACTAGATCCCGGATGGAATTGAAGCGTCTCTTGATGTGCTTGGTTCTCTTGTGAAATCTGGATTCCTTCGCTAAGGCAATCGCCCGAAGATTGTCACAAAAGATTTTCATTGGACCCGATGCACTAGGTATGACACCTAGATCGGATATGAACTCCTTCATCCAGAATCCTTCATTAGCTGCTTCCGAAGCAGCTATGTATTCCGCTTCACACGTAGATCCCGCCACGACGCTTTGCTTTGAACTCGCACTAACCGACAGCTCCACCGCTTAATGTAAACACGTATCCGGTTTGCGATTTAGAATCGTCCGGATCAGTGTCAAAGCTTGCATCAACGTAACCATTTACGATGAGCTCTTTGCCACCTCCACAGACGAGAAACATATCCTTAGTCCTTTTCAGGTATTTCAGGATGTTCTTGACCGCTGTCCAAATGATCCACTCTGGATTACTTTGGTACCTCCTGCTAAACTTATAGCAAGGCACACATCAGGTATGGTACACAGCATTGCATACATGATAGAGCCTATGGCTGAAGCATAGGGAACATTTTTCATTTTCTCTCTATCTTCTGCAGTGGTCGGGCTTTGAGTCTTACTCAACTTCACACCTTGCAATACTGGCAAGAACCCTTTCTTTGCTTGATCCATTTTGAACTTCTTCAAAACTTTGTCAAGGTATGTGCTTTGTGAAAGTCCAATTAAGCGCCTTGATCTATCTCTATAGATCTTAATGCCCAATATGTAAGCAACTTCACCGAGGTCTTTCATTGAAAAACTTTTATTCAAGTATCCTTTATGCTATCCAGAAATTCTATATCATTTCCAATCAATAATATGTCATCCACATATAATATTAGAAATGCTCTGAGTTCCCACTCACTTTCTTGTAAATACAAAGCTTCTCATAAAGTCAGATAAAACCAAATGCTTTGATCACACTATCAAAACGCTTATTCCAACTCCGAGAGGCTTGCACCAGTCCATAAATGGATCATTGGAGCTTGGACACTTTGTTAGCTCCTTTGGATTGATAAAACCTTCTGGTTGCATCATATACAACTCTTCTTCCAGAAATCCATTCAGGAATGCAGTTTTTACATCCATTTGCCAAATTTCATAATCATAAAATGCGGCAATTGCTAACATGATTCGGACAGACTTAACTACTTAAACATCGCTACGGGTGAGAAGGTCTCATCATAGTCAACCCCTTGAACTTGTCGAAAACCTTTTGCAACAAGTCGAGCTTTGTAGACAGTAACATTACTGTCAGCGTCAGTCTTCTTCTTGAAGATCCATTTATTCTCAATTGCTTGCCGACCATCGGGCAAGTCAACCAAAGTCCATACTTTGTTCTCATACATGGATCCCATCTCAGATTTCATGGCTTCAAGCCATTTTGCGGAACCTGGGCTCACCATCGCTTCTTCATAGTTCGTAGGTTCATCATGATCTAGTAGCATGACTTCCGAATAGGATTACCCTACCACTCAGTGCGGATCTTACTCGCTCGACCCACGAGGTTCAGATTAACTTGATCTCAAGTTCTATGATCATCATCATCAACTTCCTCACTAGTTGGTTTGACGTCACGTAAACCGGTTCCTGTGATGTATTATTTTCCAACAAGGGAGTAGGTACACATTACCTCATCAAGTTCTACTTTCCTCCCACTCACTTCTTTCGAGAGAAACTCCTTCTCCAGAAAGGATCCATTCTTAGCAACAAATGTCTTGCCTTCGGATCTGTGATAGAAGGTGTACCCAACTGTCTCCTTTGGGTATCCTATGAAGACACATTTCTCCGATTTGGGTTCGAGCTTATCAGGTTGAAGCTTTTTCACATAAGCATCGCAGCCCCAAACTTTAAGAAAGGACAACTTTGGTTTCTTGCCAAACCATAGTTCATAAGGTGTCGTCTCAACGGATTTCGACGGTGCCCCATTTAACGTGAATGTGGCCGTCTCTAAAGCATAACCCCAAAACGATAGTGGTAAATCTGTAAGAGACATCATAGACCGCACCATATCAAGTAAAGTACGATTACGACGTTCGGACACACCATTACGCTGTGGTGTTCCGGGTGGCGTGAGTTGCGAAACTATTCCACAATGTTTTAAGTGTAGACCAAACTCGTAACTCAAATATTCTCCTCCACGATCAGATCGTAGAAACTTTATTTTCTTGTTACGATGATTTTCAACTTCACTCTGAAATTCTTTGAACTTTTCAAATGTTTCAGACTTATGCTTCATTAAGTAGATATACCCATATCTACTTAAATCATCAGTGAAGGTGAGAAAATAACGATATCCGCCACGAGCCTCAACATTCATCGGACCACATACATCTGTATGTATGATTTCTAACAAATCTTTTGCTCTCTCCATAGTAGAGAACGGCATTTTGGTCATCTTGCCCATGAGGCACGGTTCGCAAGTACCAAGTGATTCATAATCAAGTGATTCCAAAAGTCCATCAGTATGGAGTTTCTTCATGCGCTTCATACCGATATGACCCAAACGGCAGTGCCACAAATAAGTTGCACTATCATTATCAACTCTGCATCTTTTGGCTTCAACACTATGAATATGTGTATCACTACTATCGAGATTCATCAAAAATAGACCACTCTTCAAGGGTGCATGACCATAAAAGATATTACTCATATAAATAGAACAACCATTATTCTCTGATTTAAATGAATAACCGTCTCGCATTAAACAAGATCCAGATATAATGTTCATGCTCAACGCTGGCACCAAATAACAATTATTTAGGTCTAATACTAATCCAAGGTAGATGTAGAGGTAGCGTGCCGACCGCGATCACATCGACTTTGGAACCATTTCCCACGCCGCATCGTCACCTCGTCCTTTGCCGGTGTTCGCTAATCCGTAGTCCCTGCTTTGAGTTACAAATATTAGCAACAGAACCAGTATCAAATACCCAGTGCTCTCATGAGCTCTAGTAAGGTACACATCAATAACATGTATATCACATATACCTTTGTTCACCTTGCCATCCTTCTTATCCGCCAAATACTTGGGGCAGTTCCGATCCAAAGGACCAGTCGCTTGCAAGAGAAGCACTCAGGCCAGTGCTTAGGTCCAGACTTGGGTTTCTTCTCTTGAGCAGCAATTTGTTTGCTGTTCTTCTTGAAGTTCCCTTCTTCTTCCCTTTGCCCTTTTCTTGAAACTAGTGGTCTTGTTAACCATCAACACTTGATGCTTCTTCTTGATTTCTACCTCCGCAGCTTTAGCATTGCGTAAGAGTTCGGGAATCGTCTTATCCATCCCTTGCATATTATAGTTCATCACGAAGCTCTTGTAGCTTGGTGGAAGTGATTGGAGAATTCTGTCAATGACGCTATCATCCGGAAGTGTAACTCCCAGTTGAAACAAGTGATTACAATACCCAGACATCTTGAGTATATGCTCACTGACAGAACTATTCTCCTCCATCTTGCAGCTATAGAACTTATTGGAGACTTCATATCTCACAATCCGGGCATTCTTCTGGAATATTAACTTCAACTCTTGGAACATCTCATATGCTCCATGACGTTCAAAACGTCGTTGAAGTCCCGGTTCTAAGCCGTAAAGCATGGCACATTGAACTATCGAGTAGTCATCGCTTTGCTCGCCAGACGTTCTTAACGCCGCGTCGGCCACATCAAGAAGCAGTTCGCACCCAGCGGTGCTTCCAGGCGTAATTTTTTCGTGCAGCAATGAGGATAATCCTCTCGTTACGGACCCAGTCCGCGTAGTTGCTACCATCATCTTTCAACTTAGCTTTTCAAGGAATGCATTAAAATTCAATGTAACAACAAAGACAGCCATCTATCTACAATCAACATAGACAAGCAAGATACTATCAGTACTAAGTTCATGATAAATTTAAGTTCAATTAATCATATTACAAAAGAACTCCCACTTAGATAGACATCTCTAGTCATCTAAGTGATCACGTGATCCAAATCAACTAAACCATAACCGATCATCACGTGAGATGGAGTAGTTTTCAATGGTGAACATCTTATGTTGATCACATCTACTATATGATTCACGCCGACCTTTCGGTCTCCGTGTTCCGAGGCCATATCTGCATATGCTAGGCTCGTCAAGTTTAACCTGAGTATTCTGCATGTGCAAAACTGGCTTGCACCCGTTGTAGATGGACGAGAGCTTATCACACCCGATCATCACGTGGTGTGCGGGCACGATTTAACTTTGGCAACGGTGCATACTCGGGAGAACACTACTTGATAACTTTTAGTGAGAGATCATCTTAAAATGCTACCGTCAATCAAAGCAAGATAAGATGCATAAAGGATAAACATCACATGCAATCAATATAAGTGATATGATATGGCTATCATCTTCTTGTGCTTGTGATTCCATCTCCAAGCACCATCATGATCACCATCGCCACCGCGCGACACCTTGATCTCCATCGTAGCATCGTTGTCGTTACGCCATCTATTGCTTCTACGACTATCGCTACCGCTTAGTGATAAAGTAAAGCAATTACTGTATGCTTGCATTTCATACAATAAAGCGACAACCATATGGCTCTCGCTAGTTGCCGATAACTTCGTTACAAAACATGATCATCTCATACAATAAAATATAGCATCATGTCTTGGCCATATCACATCACAACATGCCCTGCAAAAACAAGTTAGACGTCCTCTACTTTGTTGTTGCAAGTTTTACGTGGCTGCTACGGGCTTAAGTAAGAACCAATCTCACCTACGCATCAAAACCACAACGATAGTTTGTCAAGTTGATGCTGTTTTAACCTTCGCAAGGACCGGCGAGCCACACTCGGTTCAACTAAAGTTGGAGAAACCGACACCGCTAGTCACCCTGTGCAAAGCACGGCGGTAAAACCAGTCTCGCAGAAGCGACGCTGTAATGTCGGTTCCGCCGCTTCATCCAACAATACCGCCGAACCAAGTATGACATCTTTGGTAAGCAGTATGACTTATATCGCCCACAACTCACTTGTGTTCTACTCGTGCATATAACATCAAACCACAAAAAACTAGGCTCGGATGCCACTGTTGGGGAACGTAGTAATTTCAAAAAAATTCCTACGCACACGCAAGATCATGGTGATGCATAGCAACGAGAGGGGAGACTGTTGTCTACGTACCCTCATAGACCGAAGCGGAAGCGTTGACACAACGTAGAGGAAGTAGTCGTACGTCCTCCCGGTTCGACCGATCCAAGCATCGTTACTCCGGCACCTCCGAGTTCTTGACACGCGTACAGCTCGATGACGCACCCCGATCTCCGATCCAGCAGAGGCGCGGGGAGGAGTTCGTCAAGACGACGGCGTGGTGGACGATCTTGATGTTCTCTGTCGCAGGCTTCGCCTAAGCACCGCTACAATATGACCGAGGTGTAATATCGTGGAGAGGGGCACCGCACACGGCTAAGGAACTATCTCAATGATCAACTTGTGTGTCTAGGGTGCCCCCTACCCCGTCAGATATAAAGGAGGGAGGAGGAGGAGGCCGCCCAAGGGGAGGCGCCTAGGGGGCAAACCTACTCCAAGTAGGTTTGGCCCCCCCTTTCCTATTCGGAGTAGGAGAAGGAAGGAAGAGGGGGGAGGAGAGAAGGAAAGGGAGGCCGGCCCCCCTCCCAATTCGGATTGGGCTTGGGGGGGCGCGCCCCCTCCCTTGATCCTTCTCCCTCCATCCCACTAAGGCCCAATAAGGCCCATATACTTACCGGGGGGTTCCGGTAACCTCCCGGAGCTCCGGTATATTTCCAATCTCACCCGGAACCTTTCCGGTGTCCAAATATATCCGTCCAATATATCAATCTTTATGTCTCGACCATTTCGAGACTCCTCGTCATGTCCGTGATCACATCCGGGAATCCGAACAACCTTCGGTACATCAAAATACATAAACTCATAATGAAACTGTTATCGAAACCTTAAGCGTGCGGACCCTACGGTTCAAGAACAATGTAGACATGACCGAGACATGTCTCCGGTCAATAATCAATAGCGGGACCTGGATGCCCATATTGGTTCCTACATATTCTACGAAGATCTTTATCGGTCATACCGCACAACAACGTACGTTGTTCCCTTTGTCATCGGTATGTTACTTGCCCGAGATTCGATCGTCGGTATCCAATACCTAGTTCAATCTCGTTACCGGCAAGTCTCTTTACTCGTTCCGTAATACATCATCTCACAACTAACTCATTAGATGAAATGCTTGCAAGGCTTAAGTGATGTGTATTACCGAGAGGGCCCAGAGATACCTCTCCGACATTCAGAGTGACAAATCCTAATCTTGAAATACGCCAACTCAACAAGTACCCTCGGAGACACCTGTAGAGTACCTTTATAATCACCCAGTTACGTTGTGACGTTTGGTAGCACACAAAGTGTTCCTCCGGTAAATGGGAGTTGCATAATCTCATAGTCATAGGAACATGTATAAGTCATGAAGGAAGCAATAGCAACATACTAAACGATCGTGTGCTAAGCTAACGGAATGGGTCATGTCAATCAGATCATTCAACTAATGATGTGACCTTGTTAATCAAATAACAACTCCTTGTTCATGGTTAGGAAACATAACCATCTTTGATTAACAAGCTAGTCAAGTAGAGGCATACTAGTGACACTCTGTTTGTCTATATATTCACACATGTATTATGTTTCCGGTTAATACAATTCGAGCATGAATAATAAACATTTATCATGATATGAGGAAATAAATTATAACTTTATTATTGCCTCTAGGGCATATTTCCTTCATGTCTATGTATTCACACATGTATTATGTTTCCGGTTAATACAATTCTAGCATGAATAATAAACATTTATCATGAAATAAGGAAATAAATAATAACTTTATTATTGCCTCTAGGGCATATTTCCTTCAGTCTCCCACTTGCACTAGAGTCAATAATCTAGTTCACTTCGCCATGTGATTTAATACCAATATTCATATCTGTATATGATTAACACCCATAGTTCACATCTTCATGTGATTAACACCCAAAGGGTTTACTAGAGTCAATAATCTAGTTCACATCGCTATGTGATTAACACCCAAAGAGTACTAAGGTATGATCATGTTTTGCTCGTGAGAGAAGTTTAGTCAACGTGTCTGTCACATTCAGAGCCGTATGAATTTTGCAAATATTCTATGTCTACAATGCTCTGCACGGAGCTACTCTAGCTAATTGCTCCCACTTTCAATATGTATCGAGATTAAGACTTAGAGTCATCTGGATCAGTGCCAAAACTTGTATCGACGTAACCCTTTACGACGAACCTTTTGTCACCTCCATAATTGAGAAACATATCCTTATTCCACTAAGGATAGTTTTGACCAATGTCCAGTGATCTACTCCTAGATCACTATTGTACTCCCTTGCCAAACCAGGGCAGAGTATACAATAGGTCTGGTCCATAGCATGTCATACTTTTATAAAACCTATGACTGATGCATAGGGAATGACTTTCATTCTCTTTCTATTTTCTGCTGTGGTCGGGATTTGAGTCTTACTCAATTTCATACCTTTGCAACACAGGCAAGAACTCTTTCTTTGACTGTTCCATTTTGAACTACTTCAAAATCTTGACAAGGTATGTACTCATTGAAAATCTTATCAAGCGTCTTGATCTATCTCAATAGATCTTGATGCTCAATATGTAAGTAGCTTTACTGAGGTCTTTCTTTTAAAGAACTCCTTTCAAATACTCCTTTATGCTTTCCAGAAAAATTCTACATCATTTCTGATCAACAATATGGTACTCACATATATTTATCAGAAAAGCGGTAGTGCTCCCACTCACTTTATTGTAAATACAGACTGCACCGCAAGTCTGTATAAAACTATATGCTTTGATCAACTTATCAAAGCGTATATTCCAACTCTGAGATGCTTGCACCAGTCCATAGATGGATCGCTGGAGCTTGCACATGTTGTTAGCACCTTTAGGATTGACATAACCTTCTGGTTGTATCATATACACCTCTTCTTTAATAAATCCATTAAGGAATGTAGTTTTGACATCCATTTGCCAAATTTCATAAAATATGGCAATTGCTAACATGATTCGGATAGACTTTTAAGCATCGATACGAGTGAGAAAATCTCATTGTATTGAACACCTTGAACTTTGTCAAAAAACCTTTTTTCGACAAGTCTAGCTTTGTAGATAGTAACACTACTATCAACATCTGTCTTCCTCTTGAAGATCCGTTTATACAATATGGCTTGCCGATCATCGGGCAACTCCACCAAAGTCGACACTTTGTTCTCATACATGGATCCTATCTCAGATTTCATGGCCTCTAGCCATTTTGCGGAATCTGGGCTCATCATCGCTTCCTCATAGTTCGTAGGTTTATCATGGTCTAGTAACATGAGTTTCAGAACAAGATTACCGTACCACTCAGTGCGGACTGCACTCTGGAACACCTACAAGGTTCTCAGAGTAACTTGATCGAAGTTTCATGATCATCATCATTAGCTTCCTCACTAATTGGTGTAGGAATCATCGAACTGATTTCAGTGATGAACTATTTTCCAATTCGGGAGAAGGTACAGTTACCTCATCAAGTTCTACTTTCCTCCCACTCACTTCTTTCGAGAGAAACTCCTTCTCTAGAAAGGATCCATTTTTAGCAACGAATATCTTGCCTTCGGATCTGTGATAGAAGGTGTACCCAACAGATTCCTTTGGGTATTCTATGAAGATGCACTTCTCCAATTTGGGTTTGAGCTTGTCAGGATGAAACTTTTTCACATAAGCATCGCAGCCCCAAACTTTAAGAAACGACAACTTGGGTTTCTTGATAAACCACAGTTCATATGGTGTCGTCTCAACGGATTTAGATGGTGCCCTTTTAACGTGAATGCAGCTGTCTCTAATGCATAACCCCAAAACAACAATGGTAAATCAATAAGAGACATCATAGATCGCACCATATCTAATAAAGTGCAGCTACGATGTTCGGACACACCATAATGTTGTGGTGTTCTAGGTGGCGTGAGCTGTGAAACTATTCCACATTGTTTTAATTGAAGACCAAAATCGTAACTCAAATATTCGTCTCCACGATCAGATCGCAGAAATTTTATTTTCTTGTTATGATGATTTTTCCACTTCACTCTGAAATTCTTTGAACCTTTCAACTATTTCAGACTTATGTTTCATCAAGTAGATATACCTTTATCTGCTCAAATCATCTGTGAATGTTAGAAAATAACGATACTTGCCACGAGCCTTCATACTCATTGGTCTGCATACATCAGTATGTATTATTTCCAACAAGTCAGTAGCTCGTTCCATTGTTCCGAAGAACGGAGTTTTAGTCATCTTGCCCAAAAGGCACGGTTCGCAAGTATCAAATGATTCATAACCAAGTGATTCCGAAAATCCATCTTTATGGAGTTTCTTCATGCGCTTTACACCGATATGACCCAAACGGCAGTGCCACAAATAAGTTGCACTATCATTATTAACTTTGCATCTTTTGGCATCAATATTATGAATATGTGTATCACTACGATCGAGATCCAACAAACTATTTTCATTGGGTGTATGACCATTGAAGGTTTTATTCATGTAAACAGAACAACAATTATTCTCTGATTTTAAATGAATAACCGTATTGCAATAAACATGATCAAATCATATTCATGCTCAACGCAAAAGCCAAATAACATTTATTTAGTTTTAACACTAATCCCAAAAGTATAGGGAGTGTGCGACGATGATCATATCAATCTTGGAACTACTTCCAACACTCATCGTCACTTCCCCTTCAACTATTCTCTGTTTATTCTGTAACTCCTGTTTCGAGTTACTAATCTTAGCAGTCGAACAAGTATCAAATACTCAGGGGCTACTATAAACACTAGTAAGGCACACATCAAACACCTGTATATCAAATATACCCTTGTTCACATTGCCATCCTTCTTATCCACCAAATATTTTAGGGCATTTCCGCTTCCAGTGACCATTTCCTTTGCAGTGTAAGCACTCAGTTTCAGGCTTTGGTCCAGCTTTGGTATTCTTCACGGGAGTGACAACTTGTTTGCAATTCTACTTGAAGTTTCCCTTTCTTTCCCTTTGCCCTTTTCTTGAAACTAGTGGTCTTGTCAATCATCAACACTTGATGCTCTTTCTTGACTTCTACCTTCGTTGATTTCAACATCACGAAGAGCTCGGGAATCATTTTCGTCATCCTTTACATACTATAGTTCATCATGAAGTTCTACTAACTTGGTGATGGTGACTAGAGAACTCTGTCAATCACTATCTTATCTAGTAGATTAACTCCCACTTGATTCAAGCGATTGTAGTACCCAGACAATCTGAGCACTTGCTCACTAGTTGAGCGATTCTCCTCCATCTTTTAGCTATAGAACTTGTTGGAGACTTCATATCTCTCAACTCGGGTATTTGGTTGAAATATTAACTTCAATTCCTCGAACATCTCATATGGTCCATGACGTTCAAAACGTCTTTGAAGTCCCGATTCTAAGCCGTTAAGCATGGTGCACTAAACTATCAAGTAGTCATCATATTGAGCTAGCCAAACATTCATAACGTCTGCATCTGCTCCTGCAATAGGTTTGTCACCTAGCGGTGCATCAATGACATAATTCTTTTGCGCAGCAATGAGGATAAACCTCAGATCACGGATCCAATCCGTATCATTGCTACTAACATTTTTCAACACAGTTTTCTCTAGGAACATATCAAAATAAACATATGAAAGCAACAACACGAGCTATTGATCAACGTAATTTGCAAAATACTACCAGGACTAAGTTCATGATAATTTAAGTTCAATTAATCATATTACTTAAGAACTCCCACTTAGACATACATCTCTCTAGTCATCTAAGTGATCACGTGATCCAAATCAACTAAACCATAATCGATCATCACTTGAGATGGAGTAGTTTTCAATGGTGAACATCACTATGTTGATCATATCTACTATATGATTCACGCTCGACCTTTCGGTCTCCTTGTTCCGAGGCCATATCTGCATATGCTAGGCTCGTCAAGTTTAACCTGAGTATTCCGCGTGTGCAAAACTAGCTTGCACCCGTTGTAGATGGACGTAGAGCTTATCACACCCGATCATCACGTGGTGTCTGGGCACGACGAACTTTGGCAATGGTGCATACTCAGGGAGAACACTTCTTGATAATTAGTGAGAGATCATCTTAAAATGCTACCGTCAAACAAAACAGAATAAGATGTATAACAGATAAACATCATATGCAATCCAAATATGTGACATGATATGGCCATGATCATCTTGCGCCTTTGATCTCCATCTCCAAAGTACTGTTATGATCTCTATCGTCATAGGCACGACACCATGATCTTCATCATCTTGATCTATATCAATGTGTCGTCACATGGTCGTCTCACCAACTATTGCTCTTGCAACTATTGCTATTGTATAGCGATAAAGTAAAGCAATTATTTGGCACTTGCATCTTATGCAACAAAGAGACAAACATAGGGCTTCTGCCAGTTGCCGATAACTTCAACAAAACATGATCATCTCATATAACAACTTATATCTCATCACGTCTTGACCATATCACATCACAACATGACCTGCAAAAACAAGTTAGACGTCCTCTACTTTGTTGTTGCAAATTTTACGTGGCTGCTACGGGCTGAGCAAGAACCGTTCTTACCTACGCATCAAAACCACAACGATAGTTCGTCAAGTTGGTGCTGTTTTAACCTTCGCAAGGACCGGGCGTAGCACACTCGGTTCAACTAAAGTTGAGAAACCGACACCGCCGGTCACTGTGTGCAAAGCACGGCGGTAAAACCAGTCTCGCGTAAGCGTACGCGTAATGTTGGTCCGGGCCGCTTCATCCAACAATACCGCCGAACCAAAGTATGACATGCTGGTAAGCAGTATGACTTGTATCGCCCATAAATCACTTGTGTTCTACTCGTGCATATAACATCTAAGCATAAAACCTAGGCTCGGATGCCACTGTTGGGGAACGTAGTAATTTCAAAAAATTTCCTACGCACACGCAAGATCATGGTGATGCATAGCAACGAGAGGGGAGAGTGTGTCCATGTACCCTAGTAGACTAAAAGCGGAAGCGTTATGACAACGCGGTTGATATAGTCGTACGTCTTCACGATCCGACCGATCCAAGCACCGAACGTACGGCACCTCCGTGTTCAGCACACGTTCAGCTCGATGACATTCCCCGGACTCCGATCAAGCAGGGTGTCGGGGATGAGTTCCGTCAGCACGACGGTGTGGTGACGATGATGATGTTCTACTGGCGCAGGGCTTCGCCTAAACTCCACGATGATATGACCGAGGTGGAATATGGTGGAGGGGGGCACCGCACACGGCTAAGGAATGATCCGTAGATCAACTTGTGTGTCATGGGGTGCCCCCCTGCCCCAGTATATAAGGAGCAAGGGGGAGGGGGCCGGCCAAGGGGAGGAGGCGCGCCCAAGGGGGAGAATCCTACTCCAGTAGGTTTCCTTCCTAGTCCAAGCAGGAGAGGGAAGGAAGGAAGGAGAAGGAGAAGGAAGGAGAGGGAGGAAAAGGAGGAAAGGGGGGCCGGCCCCCAAGTCCAATTCGGTTTGGGCTAGGGGGGCCACGCGCCCTGCCTCCTCTCTTCCACCACTTGGCCCATGAGGCCCATTGCTTCTTCCTCGTATTCCCGTAACTCCTCGGTACCCCCGAAAATACCCGAATCACTCGGAACCTTTCCGAACTCCGAATATAGTCGTCCAATATATCGATCTTTACGTCTCGACTATTTCGAGACTCCTCGTCATGTCCCCAATCTCATCCGGGACTCCGAACTCCTTCGGTACATCAAAACTCATAAACTCATAATATAACTGCCATCGAAACCTTGTTGCGGACCCTACGGGTTCGAGAACTATGTAGACATGACCTAGAACTATTCTCGGTCAATAACCAATAGCGGGACCTGGATGCCCATATTGGCTCCTACATATTCTACCAAGATCTTCATCGGTCAAACCGCATAACAACATACGTTGTTCCCTTTGTCATCGGTATATTACTTGCCCGAGATTCGATCGTCGGTATCCAATACCTAGTTCAATCTCGTTACCCGCAAGTCTCTTTACTCGTTCCGTAATGCATCATTCCGTAACTAACTCATTAGCTACATTGCTTGCAAGGCTTATAGTGATGTGCATTACCGAGAGGGCCCAGAGATACCTCTCCGACAATCGGGTGACAAATCCTAATCTCGAAATACGCCAACTCAACAAGTACCTTCGAAGACACCTGTAGAGCTGCTTTATAATCACCTAGTTACGTTGTGACGTTTGGTAGCACACAAAGTGTTCCTCCGGTAAACGGGAGTTGCATAATCTCATAGTCATAGGAACATGTATAAGTCATGAAGAAAGCAATAGCAACATACTAAATGATCAAGTGCTAAGGCTAACGGAATGGGTCAAGTCAATCACATCATTCTCCTAATGATGTGATCCCGTTAATCAAATGACAACTCTTTCGTCCATGGCTAGGAAACTTAACCATCTTTGATTCACGAGCTAGTCAAGTAGAGGCATACTAGTGACACTATGGTTGTCTATGTATTCACACATGTATTATGTTTCCGATTAATACAATTCTAGCATGAATAATAAACATTTATCATGAAATAAGGAAATAAATAATAACTTTATTATTGCCTCTAGGGCATATTTCCTTCAAAAGCTACCTCATTTTGCAAGAGAACAAACACCAAGAATGCATAATCCTCCACCATATTAAATTCATCATAAATAGTAAGTCAAATTTTGAAAGCCGCACTTCATATGCCGAAAAAGGTTTTTTTTACCAAAAAAGCAGCACTTCATATACCACCCGACTACCTAAGCACTTTTGCTACTCAGCATAACGCCACCCCACTACAGTCTACAGTACTTAGCGAAATCACAACAGCACAACACAGCTGTACAGGGCACCTAACAGTTTTGCTGATGCACTCATGCACATGCCTGACTTTTTACAGCAATGTTTCCACAGTGTGGTGCTGAGCATAGGTGCGGCTGCTCCATGGCTCAGCACAATATTTTCACTTCTGCTAACTCCTCTTGGCATGGATGATTCCGAAAAACAACCATATAGTGAATTGGAACATTAGACAAGGCCATAGTGCTGGCGTATGCGGGATAGCCTAAACAGATAGCAAAAGATATGCATCCCACAAAACATAATACTAGTATAAAGAAAACATCGCCATAAAACTAATTGGTTGTTGACATAAAACAATGGGAATTTTATCACTAGTAGAAAACAGGGCATTTGTCCCGGTTCATAAGGGCCTTTTGTCCCGGTTTAAGAACTGGGACAAAAAGGTCGGTACTAATGCCCTCCCCCTTTAGTCCCGGTTCTCATACGGACCGGGACAAACGGGCCTCCACGTGGCCACTATGGGCAGCCCATGCAAGGGGGCCTTTGGTCCCGATTGGTGACATGAACCGGGACCAAAAGGCTTCCACGCGTCAGCAGCTGGCTGGAGCTGAGGTTTTTTTTAAATGGCTGGTTTAGTGGTTTTGGGGGGTTAATTTAGGTTGTTATTAGCTAGCTAATAGATAGAAGTGTCCTCTCTTATATCTTCGTCCTTGGTTTACCAACGCTACTGCTATGTTCATTTCACCCGATGATATATAATAACTCATGCTCGCATCATACATCATCATATATAATAACATGTCCTACTAATCATGCATCATCATACAACTTCTACTCGTTATTAAAAACAAGTCATACGATCATCATCCTCATAGTCATCGAACCCAACCCTACATAATTGTTCTTAGCACATGATCATCAGTATCAGGTAGGACCTAAACACCCTTAAGGTAAAATAGCATAAAACAATATAGACCCTGACTCTCCATTATGAAGAATGGAGATCATCCTGTCTCCAATGCTTGCGCTTCGCTTCCTTTTGCTTCCAAGAAGCTCCTTACGATTGTCCATACATTTTTTCCATTCTTTGATTGTCATGTCTCCACTTCTTCTAGAAATCCGGTATGAATAGTAGAGATTCGTAGGACGACCTGGTTGTATGTTCAAAACATCAAGGCGACCGTGCGTATACATCAGATGAGGCACATAATCATTCGGGATTATCTGTTGAAAAACGTAGTAATAACTTCGTAGTTAGCAATGATGTACTAGTTTTAGAAGTATGCAAAAAGATGCACGGATGTCGTAATAGTAAAAAATCTTACCAGGGTATCTCCATGGTAGTTACCATAGTTCAACACGTGCACTAGTGGCACATATTGACCATAATGTTGAGGAGTTCGATTGTAGATATTGTATTTCTCAAGATCAGTACAAAATGCGATCAGATGATTTTTCTCCTTGTAAGTTAATTTGGAGCCATCGGTGTAGTGGGTTTTGTCTACCATCTTCCGCACATTCTTTGAAGAATGAAAATAAGCTGTCAACTATTTTGAAATAAACAATATAAATTACTTAATAACTATGTTTGAGAAGCTCACATGGGGGAAGAATTGGAAGTGTATCCACAAGGACCCAAATGTCCATATTGTCTTGCTCGATTGTAGGATCACCAAGATCCATGGTGACAAGCAAACCCTCATCAAAACCATACTTCTTGCAAAGTGCTTCCCAATTTTTGCAACCAAAATGGGTTACATTCTCAGCATTGTATAGCTTTACTTCAAAATCCACACCATGATGGGTCCTTAGGTGAATTTTTTTGTTTCCATACTTTCATGGTCTTCAAAACCCATCCTCTCCAAGACATAGCGTCTTGCATAGCATGGGATAAGCTAGTCAAATTGGAAAAGATGAAAAATACACATTAAAATAGTTGAAGTCGTGCTTAATTATGAAAAAATCTATTGTCGCTGCTATGCATCAGATGAACATCGAAGGTCTCCTCGAGCTTAATGCTGAAGCGCCGATCTTCGTCCAGCTCAAGGAACCTGTCGCACATACCTCGGTCCTCGTGGCACTAGTCGCACTCCCCTGGGTGGTTTTCGTCGTCCGAGTATGAAATTTCTGGCCTATGTTCATAATTCAAATATTAAACTTGTACAATTAAATATATGTACTAAAAAACCTAAATTCCCGAGTGCATTATTACACCAAATTGTCTAGCACACGGGAATGAAGGAGAAGCTACCCCCACGACAACGTGGATGATGGAGGGGCTCCTAGATTTCTGCATAGAGTGCTCTTCAATTTTAGCATTCAAAGTAGGAGTACTTTTCCAATATGAGCATTCAATAAGCAAAACCTAATCGTAAAATAAAGTAGTATTCAAATTAGCATGCATTCAATTATAACCAAAAGTACATCATATCTTGTGTCCGTACATTGTCGAATATTATCACTAATACTCCTCGAATACTATCATACATATAGCATCGCTAATACAGCTAGAACCGTAGCTCCCGACGGGTATCGTCGCGGGCGGTGGACACCCAAAGATAAGGAACCATCACAGGATCATAGCTCCAGTGAGATCCCTGGAGAACTTGCCAGGTATTGTCGAACCTGCCCTCCAACGCAACCATGTAGCGACGGACGTGCTCGTCCTCCTCGCTGACACGGTGACGTACCACCTCCACGGTATCCGGAAGCCTCGGCACCGTCACTGGCCCACGCGACCGCCACCAAACAAGGATCGGGTCAACAACGGGCTGGCTCCTCACCAACCTACGTCCCCTGGAAGGTAGCACCTCCCAATACCAGCCCGGCGGAGCCCAGTCCTGGACATGACCCTGATCAAGCAGGCCTCCACCGCCGAGTCAACGACGAGGATGCGGGATAGGCATCGTCGACGCCGATGCGGGAACTACTTCTATATATAGTAAAATAAAGTAGTTTTATTAATTAAATCAACTAGTTCAACTACTAAGCACTTATTATAAATAAATAAAGTAGTACTTACTAAAAATAAACTACTTCTATCTATAGTAAAATAAAGTAGTTTATTAAATCAACTAGCTAGTTCAACTATATATTAAGCACTTACTATAAATAAAATAAAGTAGTACTTACTAAAAATAAACTAGTTTAACTATAGTTCTATTATTTTTCTAACTAATTATATTAAACACTTTCTCTTCTTATTTTCCTTTTTCCTCTATTCTAAATATGAACATACTCATAAATGACTTTGATCATGCACAATTTTCCTATACATACACAATATGAACATATACATAAATTGACAAAGAAAATTCTATGAACAAAAAAATCATTAGAATTCTATGAACAAAATTACAACAGAAAAAAATCATAAAAATTCTATGAACATAAAAAAATCATAAAAAATTGACATATTCGATCTTTGCATATATATGAACATACAAACATGCATATTCATCAATAATATCACCAAAAAAATCTATTAACAGAAAAGAATCTAACACAATATGAAAAAAATTCTAACAAAAAAATCTATGAACTACACATCTATCAAAAAAATCTATGAACTACAAAAAAATCTAACCAAAAGATTAACAAAATCTAACTCAATTAACTACACATCTAAATTATAGTACACATCTAAATTAACTACTACATCAAATTAAATTAGCAAAAATTTTGCTCACGGGATGGCGGCGGCGTGAGGGGAGCGACGAGGGCGACATGCAGGGGATGGCGACGGCGATGGCTATGGTGCGTGAGGCGCGGCGCGGTGACGGTCGATGGTGAGGGCAGCGCGGGGCGGGCGGCGATGGGTAGGGGTTGGCGGTGGCACGGGCACGGGCTGGGGGGGGGGGGCGGCGGGCGGCGGGACGGCACGGGACGGCACGGGGCAACGACGGCAGCGGCGAGGCGGAGACGGGCAGCCTGGCGGCGTCGGGGCGGGGAAGAACGAAGCTGAACCAAATTTTCACGAGAGCTGCTTATATAGGCAAAGCATTGCTCTCACGAACCGGGACTAATGCACCCCTTTAGTCCCGGTTGGTGCCACCAACCGGGACCAAAGGCCTCTTTTCAACAGCCCATAGGGCGAGAAGTCGAGCCTTTGGTCCCGGTTGGTGGCACCAACCGGGACTAAAGGGTGGGCATTGGTACCGGTTTGTGCCACCAACCGGGACCAATGGACCCCTTTAGTCCCGGTTGGTGCCACCAAACGGGACTAAAGGCCTTGTGCTGCCCGCGTCGCGGCACGAAAGTTTAGTCCCACCTCGCTAGCTGAGGGAGCTCGAGAGTGGTTTATTAGCCCCAGTCCCGCTGCCCTCTCGAGCTCCTCTCAAATGCAGGCCTACGGTCCTAAACGCACTATATGTACCCGTGGGCCTATTGGGCCTACTGCGGACCTGAATCCTGGCCCATTGTTGGGTTTCTAGTCGTATGCAGGCCGTGGTGGCCCTTTAGGTGGCACTTTTTTTTGTTTTATTATTTGCATTGAATTATTTATTTTCTTTTGATTTTTGCTTTATTTTTTTATTCTTTTTTCTTTTAGCTCAGAATAATTATAATCTTTCTGTTACTCCATTAGTTTCCAAATTTGAATAATTATAATCTTTATGCAACAAAACATATATTTGGAGTGATTCTTTTTCCTACTATTTAATATTACTGCGTTTTATCATTATATTGAAAAACAGATTTTGTTATTTTAGTTTCTATCAGAAAAAATCTTTATGACTATTCTTTTTGCTACTAAAGTTTCTAACAAAAAATTCTTTATGATAATTATTTCTGCTTTTCATGTTTTGAACAGAAAATACTTTGATAATTTTAGTTGCATAAATTTTATATAATTTTAGTTTAAAAAATACTAGAGGTTTATAAAAGCTTTTTAGTTGATTCCTTTTGCTATTAGAGTTTTATAAAAGCATTTACTGTTTTTTTTGAGCTATAAGACCTTGAAATTGAAAAGCATTTCAAATGAACTCTGAAAAGGTTGAAAGTTGGCATGGTATCATCATTTCACCACATAGCATGTGCTAAAAAGTTGAGAGGGTTATGGAAAACTGGATACACTTCGTGTACAAAATGGACAATCTCTTTCGAAGTATCAAGGTTTCATACGAAAACTCATCTATTACACAGGGATTTCATTTTTTTTAAACTTATTTGAACTCCTGACTTTTTGTGTGTTCAAAATGCACCATTCAAAGCCACATCATCAATTTTCAACCCTTTCTGACTTCATTTGTTATTTTTCGTGCATTTACTGATTATTTTGAGCTATAAGACCCTGAAATTTAAAAGCATTTCAAATGAACTCTGAAAATGTTGGAAGTTGGCATGGTATCATCATTTCATCCACATAGCATGTGCAAGAAAGTTGAGAGGGTCACGGCAAAAACTGGATGCACTTCATGTACAAAACGGACAATCTCTTTCGAAGTATCAGGATTTCATACGGAAACTTGTCTGTTACAACAGGCATTTCAAATGAAATACAAAAAGGTTGAAAGTTGGCATGGTATCATCATAATAGTTGTGGAGAAACTCTTCACTTTTTCTTCGCTTGTGTCCTTTCCTTATTGCGCCGTAACCATGGATAATCTTCATCATTTATCAGGATGCTTGGGCCAGCCTTGACTTTGAAGGGAGGAATTTCATGAAACTTTTCATAATCTTCGGACATGTCTGTCTTGCCCTCCACTCCCACGATGTCCCTTTTTCCTGAAAGAACTATGTGGCACTTTGGCTCATCGTATGATGTATTCGCTTCCCTATTTTTTCTTTTTCTCGGTTTGGTAGACATGTCCATCACATAGATAACATGTGCCACATCATTAGCTAGGACGAACGGATCGTCAATGTACCCAAGATTGTTCAGATCCACTATTGTCATTCCGTACTATGGGTCTACCTGTACCCCGCCTCCTGACAGATTGACCCAGTTGCATTTAAAAAAAGGGACCTTAAAATCTGCTCCGTAGTCAAGTTCCCATATGTCCACTATGTAACCATAATATGTGTCCTTTCCCCTCTCGGTGGCTGCATCAAAGTGGACACCACTGTTTTGGTTGGCGCTCTTTTGATCTTGGGCGATCATGTAAAATGTATTCCCATTTATCTCGTATCCTTTCCAAATCATTACAGTCAAAGATGGTCCCCTGGACAACTAGTACAACTCCTCACAAATAGTGTTTTCACCTCTGAGACGTGTTTCCAACCAACTGCTGAAAGTCCTGATGTGTTCACATGTAATCCAGTCATCGCACTGCTTTGGGTGTTTGGAGCGCAGACTATTCTTGTGCTCGTCGACATAAGGGGTCACCAAGGTAGAGTTCTGTAGAACTGTGTAGTGTGCTTGAGACCAAGAATATCCGTCCCCGCATATTATTGTCTCCCCTCCAAGTGTGCCTTTTCCAGTCAGTCTTCCCTCATACCGCGATTTAGGGAGACCTATCTTCTTAAGGCCAGGAATGAACTCAACACAAAACCCAATGACATCCTCTGTTTGATGGCCCATGGAGATGCTTCCTTCTGGCCTAGCCCGGTTACAGACATATTTCTTTAGGACTCCCATGAACCTCTCAAAGGGGTACATATTGTGTAGAAATATGGGGCCCAGAATGACAATCTCGTCAACTAGATGAACTAGGACGTGCGTCATGATATTGAAGAGGGATGGTGGGAACACCAGCTCGAAATGACAAGACATTGCACCACATCACTCCTTAGCCTTGGTATGATCTCTGGATCGATCACCTTCTGAGAGATTGCATTGAGGAACGCACATAGCTTCACAATGGCTAATCGGACGTTTTCGATAGAAGCCCCCTCAATGCAACCGGAAGCAGTTGCGTCATAATCACATGGCAGCCATGAGACTTTAAGTTCTGAAACTTTTTCTCTGCGATATTTATTATTCCCTTTATATTCGACGAGAAACCAGTCGGGACCTTCATACTAAGCAAGCATTCAAAGAAGATTTCCTTCTCTTCTTTGGTAAGAGCATAGCTGGCAGGACCTTCATACTGCTTTGAAGGCATGCCGTCTTTTTCGTGCAAACATTGCAGGTCCTCCCGTGCCTCAGCTGTATCTTTTGTCTTCCCATACACGTCCAAGAAGCCTAGCAGGTTCACGCAAAGGTTCTTCATCACATGCATCATGTCGATCGAAGAGCGGACCTCTAGGTCTTTCCAGTAGGGTAGGTCGCAAAACATAGATTTCTTCTTCCACATGGGTGCGTGTCCCTCAGCGTCACTCGGAACAGCTAGTCCGCCAGGACCCTTTCCAAAGATTATGTGTAAATCATTGACCATAGCAAGTACGTAATCACCGGTACGCATTGTTGGGGAACATAGCAGAAATTCAAAATTTTCCTACGTGTCACCAAGATCTATCTATGGAGAAACCAGCAACGAGGGGAAGGAGAGTGCATCTACATACCCTTGTAGATTGCTAAGCGGAAGCGTTCAAGAGAACGGGGTTGAAGGAGTCGTACTCGTCGTGATCCAAATCACCGGAGATCCTAGTGCCGAACGGACGGCACCTGTCAACGCACGTACAGCCCGGTGACGTCTCCCACGCCTTGATCCAGCAAGGAGAGAGGGAGAGGTTGAGGAAGACTCCATCCAGCAGCAGCACAACGGCGTGGTGGTGATGGAGGAGCGTGGTAGTCCAGCAGGGCTTCGCCAAGCACCGCGAGATATGAGGAGAAGGAATACTTGGGAGAGGGGGAGGGCTGCGCCAGAACATTGGTGCGGCTGCCCTCCCACCCCCCACATATATATAGGGGCAAGGGAGGGGGAGGCCGGCCCCCTCAGATCCAATCTGAGGAGGGGGCGGCGGCCAGGGTTTTGCCTTGCCCCCCAAGGCAAGGGAGGCGCCCCCCTTTAGGGTTTCCCCCAGCCCTAGGCGCCTTGGGCCTTGGTGGGGGTGGGGGGGCGCACCAGCCCACCTGGGGCTGGTCCCCTCCCACACTTGGCCCATGCAGCCCTCTGGGGCTGGTGGCCCCACCTAGTGGACCCCCGGGACCCTCCCGGTGGTCCCGATACATTACCGATAGTACCCAGAACTTTTCCGGTTACCAAAACAGGACTTCCCATATATAAATCTTTACCTCCGGACCATTCTGGAACTCCTCGTGACGTCCGGGATCTCATCCGGGACTCCGAACAACATTCGGTAACCACATACAAACTTCCTTTATAACCCTAGCGTCATCGAACCTTAAGTGTGTAGACCCTACGGGTTCGGGAGACATGTAGACATGACCGAGACGTTCTCGGTCAATAACCAACAGCGGATCTGGATACCCATGTTGGCTCCTACATGTTCCACGATGATCTCATCGGATGAACCACGATGTCAAGGACTCAATCGATCCCGTATACAATTCCCTTTGTGTCGCGGTATTTTACTTGCCCGAGATTCGATCGCCGGTATACCGATACCTTGTTCAATCTCGTTATCGCAAGTCTCTTTACTCGCTCCGAACACATCATCCCGTGATCAACCCCTTGGTCACATTGTGCACATTATGATGATGTCCTACCGAGTGGGCCCAGAGATACCTCTCCGCTTACACGGAGTGACAAATCCAGCCTCGATCCGTGTCAACCCAAAAGACACTTTCGGAGATACTGTAATGCACCTTTATAGTCACCCGATACGTTGTGACGTTTGATACACCCAAAGCACTCCTACGGTATCCGGAGTTACACGATCTCATGGTCTAAGGAAGAGATACTTGACATTGGAAAAGCTCTAGCAAACTAACTACACGATCTTTGTGCTATGCTTAGGATTGTCTTGTCCATCACATCATTCTCCTAATGATGTGATCCCGTTATCAACGACATCCAATGTCCATAGCCAGGAAACCATGACTATCTATTGATCACAACGAGCTAGTCAACTAGAGGCTCACTAGGGACATATTGTGGTCTATGTATTCACACGTGTATTATGATTTCCGGATAATACAGTTATAGCATGAATAAAAGACAATTATCATGAACAAGGAAATATAATAATACTTTTATTATTGCCTCTAGGGCATATTTCCAACAGTCTCCCACTTGCACTAGAGTCAATAATCTAGTTCACATCGCCATGTGATTAACACTCACAGGTCACATCGCCATGTGACCAATATCATCAAATGAGTTCTGGGGTTTGATCATGTTTTGCTTGTGAGAGAGGTTTTAGTCAACGGGTCTGAACCTTTCAGATCTGTGTGTGCTTTGCAAATTTTTAGGTCATATTGTAAATGCTGCTTCCACACTCCACTTGGAGCTATTCCAAATGGTTGCTCCACTATACGTATCCGGTTTGCTACTCAGAGTCACACGGATAGGTGTTAAAGCTTGCATCGACGTAACCCTTTACGCCGAACTCTTTATCACCTCCATAATCGAGAAACATGTCCTTATTTACTTCAAGGACAATTTTGACCGCTGTCCAAAGATCCATTCCTGGATCATTCTTGTACCCCTTGACTGACTCATCGCAAGGCACACTTCTAGTGCGGTACACAGCATAGCATACTATAGAGCCTACGTCTGAAACATAGGGGACGACCTTTGTCCTTTCTCTCTTTTCTGCCGTGGTCGAGCATTAAGTCTTAACTTCATACCTTACATGTCAGGCAAGAACTCCTTCTTTGACTGATCCATCTTGAACATCTTCAAGATCATGTCAAGGTACGTGCTCATTTGAAAGTACTATTAAGCATTTTGATCTATCTTATAGATCTTGATGCTTATTAGTCAAGTAGCCTAATCCAGGTTTTCCATTGAAAAACACTTTTCAAATAACCCTATATGCTTTCCAGAAATTCTACATCATTTCTGATCAACAATATGTCAACAACATATACTCATCAGAAATTCTATAGTGCTCCCACTCACTTCTTTGGAAATACATGTTTCTCATAAACTTTGTATAAACCCAAAATCTTTGATCATCTCATCAAAGCGTACATTCCAACTCCGAGATGCTTACTCCAGTCCATGGAAGGATCGCTAGAGCTAGCATACCTTTTAGCATCCTTAGGATCGACAAAACTTTTCTGATTGTATCACATACAACCTTTCCTTACGAAAACTGGTAAGGGAACTCGTTTTGACATCCATCTGCCAGATTTCATAAATGCAGCTAATGCTAACATGATTCCGACGGAAGCATCGCTACAGATGAGAAAATCTCATCGTAGTCAACTCCTTGAACTTGTGAAAAAAAACTCTTCATCACAAGTCGAGCTTCATAGATGGTGACATTACCATCCACGTCCGTCTTCTTCTTAAAGATCCATTTATCTCAATGGCTTGCCGATCATCGGGCAAGTCCACCAAAGTCCATGCTTTGTTCTGTTACATGGATCCGATCTCGGATTTCATGGTTTCTAACCATTTGTTGGAATTTGGGCCTACCATTGCTTCTCCATAGCTCGTAGGTTCATTGTTGTCTAGCAACATGACCTTCAAGACAGGAATACCGTACCACTCTGAAGTAGTACGTATCCTTGTCACCCTACGAGGTACGGCAGTGACTTGATCCGAAGCTTCATGATCAATATCATAAGCTTCCACTTCAATTGGTGTAGGTGCCACGGGAACAACTTCCTGTGCCCTGCTACACACTAGTTGTAGTGACGGTTCAATAACCTCATCAAGTCTCCACCATCCTCCCACTCAATTCTTCGAGACAAACCTTTTCTCGAGAAAGGACCCGATTCAAGAAACAATCCCTATTGCTTTCGGATCTGAATTAGGAGGTATACCCAACTGTTTTGGGTGTCCTATGAAGATGCATTTTATCCGCTTTGGGTTTGAGCTTATCAACCTGAAACTTTTTCACATAAGCGTCGCAGCCCCAAACTTTTAAGAAACGACAATTTAGGTTTCTTCAAACCACAGTTCTAACGGTGTCGTCTCAACGGAATTACGTGGTGCCCTATTAAAATGAATGTGGTTGTCTCTAATGCCTAACCGATAAATGATAGTGGTAATTCGATAAGAGACATCATGGTACGCACCATATCCAATGGGGTGCAACTATGATGTTCGGACACACCATCAAACTATGGTGTTCCAGGCGGTATTAATTGTGAAACAATTTCCACAATGTCTCAATTGCGTGCCAAAGCTCGTAACTCAGATATTCATCTCTATGATCATATCATAGACATTCTATCCTCTTGTCACGAAGATCCTAAACTTCACTCTGAAATTACTTGAACCATTCAATAATTCAGACTTGTGTTTCATCAAGTAAATATACTCAACATCTACTCGAATCATCTCGTGAAGTAAGAACATAACGATATTCATCAGATGCCTCAAAGACTCATTGGACTGCACACATCAAAATGTGTTACTTCCAACAAGTAGCTATCTTGTTCCATCTTTACTGAAAACGAGGCTTTTCAGTCATCTTGCCCATGTGGTATGATTTGCATATCTCAAGTGATTCAAAATCAAGTGAGTCCAAACGATCCATCTGCATGGAGTTTCTTCATGCGTATACACCAATAGACATGGTTCGCATGTCTCAAATTTTTCAAAAACGAGTGAGTCCAAAGATCCATCAATATGGAGCTCCTTCATGCGTTTTATACCAATATGACTTACATGGCAGTGCCACAAGTAAGTGGTACTATCATTACTATCTTATATCTTTTGGCATGAAAATGTGTATCACTACGATCAAGATTCAATAAACCATTCATTTCAGGTGCAAGACCATTGAAGGTATTATTCAAATAAACAGAGTAACCACTATTCTCCTTAAATGAATAACCGTATTGCGATAGACATGATCCAATCATGTCTATGCTCAAAGCAAACACCAAATCTCGATGGTAGAGGGAGCGTGCGATGCTTGATCACATCAACCTTGGAAACACTTCCAACACATATCGTCATCTCACCTTTAGCTAGTCTCCGTTTATTCCATAGCTTTTATTTCGAGTTACTAACACTTAGCAACCGAACCGGTATCTAATACCCTAGTGCTACTAGGAGTACTAGTAAAGTACACATTAACATAATGTATATCCAATATACTTCTATCGACCTTGCCAGCCTTCTCATCTACCAAGTATCTAGGGTGGTTACGCTTGAAGCCGTTCCTCTTATTACGAAGCACTTAGTCTCGGTTTGGGTTCAACCTTGGGTTTCTTCACTAGAGCAGCAGCTGATTTGTCGTTTCATGAAGTATCCCTTCTTGCCCTTGCCCTTCTTGAAACTAGTGGTTTCACCAACCATCAACAATTGATGCTCCTTCTTGATTTCTACTTTCGCGGTGTCAAACAACGCGAATACCTCAAGGATCATCATATCTATCCCTGATATGTTATAGTTCATCACGAAGCTCTAGCAGCTTGGTGGCAATGACTTTGGAGAAACATCACTATCTTATCTGGAAGATCAACTCCCACTCGATTCTAGTGATTGTTGTACTCAGACAATCTGAGCACAAGCTCAACGATTGAGCTTTTCTCCCTTAGTTTGCAGGTTAAGAAAATCGTCGGAGGTCTCATACCTCTTGACGTGGGCATGAGCCTGAAATCCCAATTTCAGCCCTCGAAACATCTCACATGTTCCGTGACGTTTCGAAAACGTCTTTGGTGCCTCAACTCTAAACCGTTTAACTGAACTATCACGTAGTTATCAAAACGTGTATGTCCGATGTTAGCAACATCCACAAACGACGTTTGGGGTTCAAAGATCTCGAGCGTGCATTAAGGACATAAGCTTTCTACTATTCGCATAATCGCTACTGTCAACTTTCAACTATATTTTCTCTAGGAACATATCTAAACAGTGGAACTAAAGCGCGAGCTTACGACATAATTTGCGAAGGTCTTTTGACTATGTTCAGGATAATTAAGTTCATCTTATGAAGTCCCACTCAGATAGACATCCCTCTGGTCATCTAAGTGATTACATGATCCGAGTCAACTAGGTCGTGTCCGATCATCACGTGAGACGGACTAGTCTCATCGGTGAACATCTTCATGTTGATCGTATCTACTATACGACTCATGCTCGACCTTTCGGTCTCCGTGTTCCGAGGCCATGTCAGTACATGCTAGGCTCGTCAAGTTAACCCTAAGTGTTTTCGCTGTGTAAAACTGTCTTACACCCGTTGTATGTGAACGTAAGAATCCATCACACCCGATCATCACGTGGTGCTTAGAAGTTTACTTAACTGTAGCAACGGTGCACGCTTAGGGAGAACACTTCTTGAAATTTTGTAAGGGATCATCTTATTTAGTAAACAAGATGCATAAACATGATAAACATCACATGCAATCAAATAGTGACGTGATATGGCCAATATCATTTTGCTCCTTTTGATCTCCATCTTCGGGGCTCCATGATCATCATCGTCACCGGCATGACACCATGATCTCCATCATCATGATCTCCATCATCGTGTCTTCATGAAGTTGTCTCGCCAACTATTACTTCTACTACTATGGCTACCGTTAGCAATAAAGTAAAGTAATTACATGGCGTTGTTCAATGACACGCAGGTCATACAATAAATTAAGACAACTCCTATATTCTCGCCGTTGTCATACTCATCGACATGCAAGTCGTGATTCCTATTACAAGAACATGATCAATCTCATACATCACATATCATTCATCACATTCTTCTTGGCCATATCACATCACAAAGCATACCCTGCAAAAACAAGTTAGACGCCCTCTAATTGTTGTTTGTATGTTTTACGTGGCTGCTATGGGTTTCTAGCAAGAACGTTTCTTACCTACGCAAAACCACAACGTGATATGCCAATTGCTATTTACCCTTCATAAGGACCCTTTTCATCGTATCCGTTCCGACTAAAGTGGGAGAGACTGGCACCCGCTAGCCACCTTATGCACGAAGTGCATGTCAATCGGTGGAACCTGTCTCACGTAAGAGTACGTGTAAGGTCGGTCCGGGCCGCTTCATCCCACAATACCGTCAAAACAGGATTGGACTAGTAACGGTAAGCATATTGAACAACATCCACGCCCACAACTACTTTGTGTTCTACTCGTGCAAAGAATCTCGCAATAGACCTAGCTCGATACCCTTTGTTGGGGAACGAGCAGAAATTCAAAATTTTCCCACGTGTCACCAAGATCTATCTATGGAGAAATCAGCAACGAGGGAAGGAGAGTGCATCTACATACCCTTGTAGATCGCTAAGCGAAGCGCTCAAGAGAACGGGGTTGAAGGAGTCGACTGTCGTGATCCAAATCACCGGAGATCCTAGTGCCGAACGGACGGCACCTCCGCGCTCAACACACGTACAGCCGGTGGACGCCTCCCACGCCTTGATCCAGCAAGGAGAGAGGGAGAGGTTGAGGAAGACTCCATCCAGCAGCAGCACAACGGCGTGGTGGTGATGGAGGAGCGTGGTAGTCCAGCAGGGCTTCGCCAAGCACCGCGAGATATGAGGAGAAGGAATACTTGGGAGAGGGGGAGGGCTGCGCCAGAACATTGGTACGGCTGCCCTCCCACCCCCCACATATATATAGGGGCAAGGGAGGGGGAGGCCGGCCCCCTCAGATCCAATCTGAGGAGGGGGCGGCGGCGGGGTTTTGCCTTGCCCCCCAAGGCAAGGGAGGCGCCCCCCTTTAGGGTTTCCCCCAGCCCTAGGCGCCTTGGGCCTTGGTGGGGGGCGCACCAGCCCACCTGGGGCTGGTCCCCTCCCACACTTGGCCCATGCAGCCCTCTGGGGCTGGTGGCCCCACCTGGTGGACCCCCGGGACCCTCCCGGTGGTCCCGATACATTACCGATAGTACCCATAACTTTTCCGGTTACCAAAACAGGACTTCCCATATATAAATCTTTACCTCCGGACCATTCCGAACTCCTCGTGACGTCGGGATCTCATCCGGACTCAACAACATTCGTAACCACATACAAACTTCCTTTATAACCCTAGCGCCATCGAACCTTAGTGTGTAGACCCTACGGGTTCGGGAGACATGTAGACATGACCGAGACGTTCTCGGTCAATAACCAACAGCGGGATCTGGATACCCATGTTGGCTCCTACATGTTCCACGATGATCTCATCGGATGAACCACGATGTCAAGGACTCGATCGATCCCGTATACAATTCCCTTTGTCTAGCGGTATTTTACTTGCCCGAGATTCGATCGTCGGTATACCGATACCTTGTTCAATCTCGTTACGGCAAGTCTCTTTACTCGCTCCGTAACACATCATCCCGTGATCAACCCCTTGGTCACATTATGCACATTATGATGATGTCCTACCGAGTGGGCCCAGAGATACCTCTCCGCTTACACGGAGTGACAAATCCAGCCTCGATCGATCGTGTCAACCCAAAAGACACTTTCGGAGATACCTGTAATGCACCTTTATAGTCACCCGCCACGTTGTGACGCTTGATACACCCAAAGCACTCCTACGGTATCCGGGAGTTACACGATCTCATGGTCTAAGGAAGAGATACTTGACATTGGAAAAGCTCTAGCAAACTAACTACACGATCTTTGTGCTATGCTTAGGATTGTCTTGTCCATCACATCATTCTCCTAATGATGTGATCCCGTTATCAACGACATCCAATGTCCATAGCCAGGAAACCATGACTATCTATTGATCACAACGAGCTAGTCAACTAGAGGCTCACTAGGGACATATTGTGGTCTATGTATTCACACGTGTATTATGATTTCCGGATAATACAATTATAGCATGAATAAAAGACAATTATCATGAACAAGGAAATATAATAATACTTTTATTATTGCCTCTAGGGCATATTTCCAACACGCATGGCGGGCTTCTTCCGGTGATCTGCCTCGCCTTTGAAATGCTTGCCTTTCTTTCAACATTGATGGTTGGTCGGAAGAAATCGATGATGGCCCATGTACACATTCTTCCTGCAGCTTCCCAGGTATATACTTTCGGTGTCAGCTAAACAGTGCGTGCATGCGTGGTATCCCTTGTTTGTGCGTCCCGAAGGTTACCGAGAGCAAAGCTAATCGTTGATGGTTACAAACAGCAACACGTGCAGGTTAAATTCCTCCCGCCTCGTGCTCATCCCACACACGTACACCGTTTCCATTCCACATCTGTAAAAGTTCTTCAACTAATGGCCTTAGGTACACATCAATGTCCTTGCCGGGTTGCTTAGGGCCTTGGATGAGAACTGGTATCATAATGAACTTCCGCTTCATGCACATCCAAGGAGGAAGGTTATACATACATAGAGTCACGGGCCAGTGCTGTGATTGCTGCTCGCTCCCGAAAGGATTAATGCCATCCGCTCTTAAACCAAACCATACGTTCCTTGGGTCATGTGCAAAGTCAGCCCAAGATTTCTCTCGATTTTTCTCCATCGACCCGTCGTGGTGCTCTCAACTTCCCGTCTTTCTTACGGTCCTCACTGTGCCATCACATCAACTTGGCATGCTCTTTGTTTCTGAATAGTCGTTTCAACCGTGGTATTATAGGAGCATACAACATCAACTTCGCAGGAACTCTCTTCCTGCGGGGCTCGCCGTCAACATCACCGGGGTCATCTTGTCTGATCTTATACCGCAATGCACCGCATACCGGGCATGCGTTCAAATCGTCGTACGCACCGCGGTAGAGGATGCAGTCATTAGGGCATGCATGTATCTTCTGCACCTCCAATCCTAGAGGGCATACAACCTTCTTTGCTATGTACGTACTATCTGGCAATTCATTATCCTTTGGAAGCTTCTTCTTCAATATTTTCAGTAGCTTCTCAAGTCCTTTATCAGGCACAGCATTCTCTGCCTTCCACTGCAGCAATTCCAGTACGGTACCCAGCTTTGTGTTGCCATTTTCGCAATTGGGGTACAACCCTTTTTTGTGATCCTCTAACATGCGATCGAACTTTAGCTTCTCCTTTTGACTTTCGCATTGCGTCCTTGCATCGACAATGACCCGGCGGAGATCATCATCTGGCACATCGTCTGGTTCCTCTTGATCTTCAACAACTTCCCCCATTGCAGCATCATCGGGCACATCGTCTGGTTCCTCTTGATCTTCAGCAGCTCCCCCGTTGCAGCATCACCGTATTCAGGGGGCACATAGTTGTCATCGTCCTGTTCTTCTTTACCATCTTCCATCATAACCCCTATTTCTCCGTGCCTCGTCCAAACATTATAGTGTGGCATGAAACCCTTGTAAAGCAGGTGGGTGTGAAGGATTTTCCGGTCAGAGTAAGACTTCGTATTCCCACATTTAGTGCATGGACAACACATAAAACCATTCTGCTTGTTTGCCTCAGCCACTTTGAGAAAATTATGCACGCCCCTAATGTACTCGGAGGTGTGTCTGTCACCATACATCCATTGTCGGTTCATCTGCTTGCATTGTATATAATTATGTGTGTCAAAAGTAAGAAAATCAGACAAATATCTACCTAAAGGATGAAAATCAGACAAGTATCAGAAAGAAGATAAGAACAAGAGGCTCACCACGGTGGTGCCGGCGACGAGATCGGCGCGGGCGATCAACGGCGGTGAAAACGGGGACGGGGCGTGACGGACCGCTAAATCTAGACAAATCTCGAAAAAAATGGAGCTCCGAGGTCGAGCTTCGAGAGGAGAAATCTTAACTAGTGTGGCTCGGGCATTTCATCGAACACCTCATGTGCACAGGAGGTGAACTAGAGCACCCAAATGCCCTCTCCTCACCGGATTGAAAAAACAGAGCACTAGAGTGCTCTGCCGCGGCGGTGGGTATATAGAGGCAAGTTATTTGTCCCGGTACATGGCATGAACCGGGACTAAAGCACCCCTTTCTGTCCCAGTTCATGGCATGAACCGGGACCAATGGTTGTGGGCCAGGAGCGAGGACCATTGGTCCCGGTTCGTGGATTGAACCGGGACAAATGGTTCCACACGAAACGGGACCAATGCCCATGAGGCCCCGGACGGCCCCCTGGGCTCACAAACCGGGTCTAATACCCCACATGGGTCCCGGTTCTTAAAGAACCGGGACTAATGGGCTGGCCAGGCCCGAACGGTAGCCCTATTTTCTACTAGTGTATTAAGAACCTGACATGAGTTGAGCCCATAAAAGACATTCACCACACTACCAATTTATTACTGTCAAAGAAGTTCCAAATTCTTTCTATAAGTTGCAACTAAGAATTAAATTCAGGCTAATCAGAGTGACTTTTAACTTGCTCCTACAGCTTTACAGTCACACAATAGGCCTGGTGTTGTCCGCTCGAGACGTGAATAAAATCTTGGAGCCGAGCCAGATCATGGCTCACCTTTCTTAAGTTTACAATACAAGTTTTGTTTCTTCAACTGAAGCACTAATCCTTAAAATGTTTAGCACGAATAGTGAAATAGTAATAGATCATTCCGAACAATGTAATAGAAAACCTCTGTGAGGATAGAAGCACAAAAATGTATTCATAGAATTCTAGGTTGCAGTACCAGTCCATTCTATAGGAAACCTACAACTCCTCAGGATGAGAGAAACATAATCATGTCCAATTCGGACTACAATCGCGAGCATCTTTGTTTCCATAAGAACTACCTAACCAGATGCAGTTGATTCATGATGAAAAATGAATTATAACATAATGTTTCATTGAAAAGTTGACTCTTATGCAACTTATGTTAATGAGTAGTGTCCAAGTTGATCTAAGAATCGGATGCAGCTTGCTTGAGTGGACATTTAAAGATTCGGAGATTTCGGCAACCAAGGTGAAGCATTCATAGCATAACCTTCTAGAGAAAGAAAAAAGCTATGATGAACAAGACTTTGCTTGAGCCGGTTTTAGTCATACGAAGGATTTGGCGACCAACATTGAAATTATCAAGCAATGTGCAATCACTGTCAACGTGAATCAGATACTGACCAATAAGCATCTGCAGGAGCACTTCACCATCCCCCAAAACAATGTCCAAATGATAGTGATCAAGGTTTTCAAAGTTGTGCCTGATTGTTTCAAGCGGCAGTCTGATTCGGTACTTAAAGTCCCAAACCTCGCTTTCGTAGTCCCGCAACACCCATATATCAACAGTTTCTTTTTCTTTCAGAATTGTATACACATTAATACTTTCCATACCTCCGTAGATGCTAAGTGTGCCATATATATCAAAGATATATTCTTTGGTGGAAACAACTCGAGCACGCATCCGCCGAAACGACTCAGCTACGGTGTCAAATACTACTACCGGTTTGTTGCCACTCAGACAATAAGCTGAGTACCTATGTAGGCTATCACGCACCCGGACAGGTAAGCCGAAACACCACGATAAATTTTCATCCTCCTCCTCAATGTACCATGGTGGCTACTCACAGCCCAACGAAAAGACACAACACCCAATTTGTTCTTGAGGCGACTCTATATAGGTCGTCTTTTCTAGTAGCAGCAGCCGGTACTCGCCGGTGGGTCAGTGTGGGTACATCCCCAGTATTGTCAAACCCAATGATGGAAGCCTGAGGAAGGCATGCTCACGTGTTGCCGGGTTGCAGACGGAGAGCCGGCGGGTGCGGGAGCTAGTCGTGAAGTCGAAATGGGAGAAGATAAGGAGACCGTTGCAGGAAGCCTCCAAATTTATGGCTTCGTCAAGCCGGGCGAAGGTGTGGAGCTTGTCGCTGTGAACTCGATGGTCGAAGGCCAAAGATTTGTTGGGGAACGTAGTAATTTCAAAAATTTTCCTACGCACACGCAAGATCATGGTGATGCATAGCAACGAGAGGGGAGAGTGTTGTCTACATACCCTTGTAGACCCGAAGCGGAAGCGATCACAACGTAGAGGAAGTAGTCGACGTTCTCCTCGCGATCCGACCGATCCGGCGCCGTTACTCGACGCCCGAGTTCTTGACACACGACAGCTCGATGACGTCCCTCAGACTCGATCCAGCCGAGTGTCGAGGGAGAGTTCTCACAAGACGACGGCGTGCAGGACGATCTTGATGTTTCACCGGCGCAGGCTTCGCCTAAGCTTCATGACGGTATGACCGAGGTGGAATATGGTGGAGGGGGGCACCGACACGGCTAAGGAACGATCTCACGATCAACTTGTGTGTTCCAAGGTGCCCCTCTGCCCCGTATATAAAGGAGCCAGGGGGGGGGGCGGCGGCCAAGAGGAGGCGCGGCTGGGAGTCCTACTCCTCTCGGGAGTAGGATTCCCCAATCCTAGTTGGACTAGGATTCCTGAGGGGGAAAGAGAGAGAGGGGCGGCCCTTCTCCTAGTCCTAGTAGGACTAGGGAAGGGGGAGGCGCGCACCACCTAGGGCTGGCCCTTCTCCTTTCCACTAAGGCCCATCGAGGCCCATTTACCTCCCGGGGTTCCGTAACCTCCGGTACTCGGTAAATTCCGTTTTCGCCCGAACCATTCCAACTCCAAACATAGGCTTCCAATATATCAATCTTTATGTCTCGACCATTCGAGACTCCTCGTCATGTCCGTGATCACATCCGGGACTCGAACTCCTTGGTACATCAAAATACATAAACTCATAATAACATCCGCCATCGAAACCTTAAGCGTGCGGACCCTACGGTTCGAGAACAATGTAGACATGACCTAGAACTATTCACGGTCAATAACCAACAGCGGGACCTGGATGCCCATATTGGTTCCTACATATTCTACGAAGATCTTTATCGGTCAGACCGCATAACAACATACGTTGTTCCCTTTGTCATCGGTATGTTACTTGCCGAGATTCGATCGTCGGTATCCAATATCTAGTTCAATCTCGTTACGCAAGTCTCTTTACTCGTTCCGTAATACATCATCTCACAACTAACTCATTAGTTGTAGTGCTTGCAAGGCTTAAGTGATGTGCATTACCGAGAGGGCCCAGAGATACCTCTCCGACAATCGGAGTGACAAAACCTAATCTCGAAATACGCCAACCCAACATTTGCCTTTGGAGACACCTGTAGTACTCCTTTATAATCACCCAGTTACGTTGTGACGTTTGGTAGCACCCAAAGTGTTCCTCCGGTAAACGGGAGTTGCATAATCTCATAGTTACAGGAACATGTATATGTCATGGATAAAAGCAGTAGCAACATACTAAACGATCGTGTGCTAAGCTAAGGGAATGGGTCATGTCAATCAGATCATTCTACTAATGATGTGACCTCGTTAATCAAATAACAACTCTTTGTTTATGGTAGGAAACATAACCATCTTTGATTAACAAGCTAGTCTAGTAGAGGCATACTAGTGACATATTGTTTTGTCTATGCATTCACACATGTATCATGTTTCCGGTTAATACAATTCTAGCATGAATGATAAACATTTATCATGAAATAAGGAAATAAATAATAACTTTATTATTGCCTCTAGGGCATATTTCCTTGATCTCCCACTTGCACTAGAGTCAATAATCTAGATTACATAGTAATGATTCTAACACCCATGGAGTCTTGGTGCTGATCATGTTTTGCTCGTGGAAGAGGCTTAGTCAACGGGTGCGCAACATTCAGATCCGTATGTATCTTGCAAATCTCTATGTCTCCCACCGGACTAAGTCCCGGATGGAATTGAAGCGTCTCTTGATGTGCTTGGTCCTCTTGTGAAATCTGGATTCCTTTGCTAAGGCAATTGCTCGAGATTGTCACGAAGATTTTCATTGGACCCGATGCACTAGGTATAACACCTAGATCGGATATGAACTCCTTCATCCGCACTCCTTCATTAGCTGCTTCGAAGCTGCTATGTATTCCGCTTCACATGTAGATCCCTTCACGACGCTTTGTTTAGAACTGCACCAACCGACAGCTCCTCCGCTTAGTGTAAATACGTATCCGGTCTGCGATTTAGAATCGTCCGGATCGGTGTCAAAGCTTGCATCAACGTAACTGCCACGATGAGCTCTTTGTCACCTCCATATACGAGAAACATATCCTTAGTCCTTTTCGTATTTCAGATGTTCTTGACCGCTGTCCGATGATCCACTCTGGATTACTTTGGTACCTCCTGCTAGGCTTATAGCAAGGCACACATCAGGTCTGGTACACAGCATTGCGTACATGATAGAGCCTATGGCTGAAGCATAGGAACATCTTTCATTTTCTCTCTATCTTCTGCAGTGGTCGGGCATTGAGTCTTACTCAACTTCACACCTTGTAACACAGGCAAGAACCCTTTCTTTGCTTGATCTATTTTGAACTTCTTCAAAATTTTGTCAAGGTATGTGCTTTGTGAAAGTCCAATCAAGCGCCTTGATCTATCTCTATAGATCTTAATGCCCAATATGTAAGCAGCTTCACCGAGGTCTTTCATTGAAAACTCTTATTCAAGTATCCCTTTATGCTATCCAGAATTCTATATCATTTCCGATCAGCAATATGTCATCCACATATAATATCGAAATGCTACTGAGCTCCCACTCACTTTCTTGTAAATACTGAGGCTTCTCCAAAAGTCTGTACAAACCCAAATGCTTTGATCACACTATCAAAGCGCTTATTCCAACTCCGAGATGCTTGCACCAGTCCATAGATGGATCATTGGAGCTTGCACACTTTGTTAGCTCCTTTGGATCGATAAAACCTTCGGTTGCATCATATACAACTCTTCTTCCGTAAATCCATTCAGAATGCAGTCTTTACATCCATTTGCCAAATTTCATAATCATAAAATGCGGCAATTGCTAACATGATTCGGACGGACTTAAGCATCGCTACGGGTGAGAAGGTCTCATCGTAGTCAATCCTTTGAACTTGTCGAAAACCTTTTGCGCACAAGTCGAGCTTTATAGACGAGAATATTACCGTCGTCGTCGGTCTTCTTCTTGAAGATCCATTTGTTTTCTATTGCTTGCCTACCTCGGGCAAGTCAACCAAAGTCCATACTTTGTTTTCATACATGGATCCCATCTCAGATTTCATGGCCTCAAGCCATTTTATGGAATCTGGGCTCACCATCGCTTCTTCATAGTTCGTAGGTTCATCATGATCTAGTAGCATGACTTCCGAACAGGATTTCCGTACCACTCAGTGCGGATCTTACTCGTTGATCTACGAGGTTCTGCAGTAACTTGATCTGAAGTTTCATGATCAACATCATCAACTTCCTCACTACTGGTGTAGGTGTCTCGTAAACTGGTTTCTGCGATTTAACTACTTTCAAGTAAGGAGAAGGTACTATTACCTCATCAAGTTCCACTTTCCTCCCACTCACTTCTTTCGAGAGAAACTCCTTCTCTAGAAAGGATCCATTCTTAGCAACGAATGTCTTGCCTTCGGATCTGTGATAGAAGGTGTACCCAACTGTTTCCTTTGGGTATCCTATGAAGACACATTTTCCGATTTGGGTTCGAGCTTATCAGGTTGAAGCTTTTCATATAAGCATCGCATCCCCAAACTTTAAGAAACGACAACTTTGGTTTCTTGCTAAACCACAGTTCATAAGGTGTCGCCTCAACGGATTTCGACGGTGTTCTATTCAGTGTGAATGCGGCTGTCTCTAGAGCATAACCCCAAAACGATAGCGGTAAATCAGAAGAGACATCATAGATCGCACCATATCTAGTAAAGTGCGACACGACGCTCGACACACCATTACGTTGTGGTGTTCGGGTGGCGTGAGTTGCTAAACTATTCCGCATTGTTTCAAATGTAGACCAAACTCGTAACTCAAATATTCACCTCCACGATCGATCGTAGAAACTTAATTTTCTTGTTACGATGATTTTCAACTTCACTCTGAAATTCTTTGAACTTTTCAAACGTTTCAGACTTATGTTTCATTAAGTAGATATACCCATATCCGCTTAAGTCATCTGTGAAGGTGAGAAAATAACGATATCCGCCACGAGCCTCAACATTCATCGGACCACATACATCGTATGTATGATTTCCAACAAATCTGTTGCTCTCTCCATAGTACCGAGAACGGTGTTCTAGTCATCTTGCCCAAGAGGCACGGTTCATAAGTGCCAAGTGATTCATAATCAAGTGACTCCAAAAGTCCATCAAGATGGAGTTTCTTCATGCGCTTTACACCGATATGACCTAAACGGCAGTGCCACAAATAAGTTGCACTATCATTATCAACTCTGCATCTTTTGGTTTCAACATTGTGAATATGTGTATCACTACTATCGAGATTCATAAGAAATAGACCACTCCTCAAGGGTGCATGACCATAAAAGATATTACTCATATAAATAGAACAACCATTATTCTCTGATTTAAATGAATAACCGTCTCGCATCAAACAAGATCCAGATATAATGTTCATGCTCAACGCAGGCACCAAATAACAATTATTTAGGTCTAAAACTAATCCCGAAGGTAGATGTAGAGGTAGCGTGCCGACCGCGATCACATCGACTTTGGAACCATTTCCCACGCGCATCGTCACCTCGTCCTTTGCCAGTGTTCGCTTAATCCGTAGTCCCTGTTTCGAGTTGCAAATATTAGCAACAGAACCAGTATCAAATACCGTGTGCTCTGCGAGCTCTAGTAAGGTACACATCAATAACATGTATATCACATATACCTTTGTTCACCTTGCCATCCTTCTTATCCGCCAAATACTTGGGGCAGTTCCGCTTCAAAGTGACGATCGCTTGCGGTAGAAGCACTCAGTTTCAGGTTTAGGGCGGACTTGGGTTTCTTCTCTGAGCAGCAACTTGCTTGCTGTTCTTCTTGAGATTCCCTTCTTCTTCCCTTTGCCTTTCTTCTTGAAACTAGTGGTCTTATTGACCATCAACACTTGATGCTCCTTTTGATTTCTACCTCCGCAGCCTTTAGCATTGCGAAGAGCTCGGTATAGTCTTTACTAACCCTTGCATATTATAGTTCATCACGAAGCCTTTGTAGCTTGGTGGCGGTGATTGGAGAATTTCATCAATGACACAATCATCCGGAAGATTAACTCCCAATTGTGTCAAGTGATTGTAGTACCTGACATTACGAGTATATGCTCACTAATGTAACTGTTCTCCTCCATCTTGCAGCTATAGAACTTATTGGAGACTTCATATCTCTCAATCCGGGCATTCTGTTGGAATATCAACTTCAACTCTGGAACATCTCATATGCTCCATGACGCTCAAAACGTCGTTGAAGTCCCGGTTCTAAGCCGTAAAGCATGGCACCTTGAACTATAGAGTAGTCATCAGCTTTGCTTTGCCGACGTTCACAACATCTGGCGTTGCTCAAGAAGAAGCTGTCACCTAGCGGTGCATCCAGACGTAACTCTTACGTGCAGCAATGAGGATGATCCTCGTTACGGACCCGATCCGTGTAATTGCTACCATCATCTTTCAACTTTGCTTTCTCAAGGAACGCATTAAAATTCAACGGAACAACAAAGACGAGCCATCTATCTACAATCAAACATAAACAAGCAAGATACTATCAGTACTAAGTTCATGATAAATTTAAGTTCAATTAATCATATTACTTAAGAACTCCCACTTAGAAAGACATCTCTAGTCATCCAAGTGATCACGTGATCCAAATCAACTAAACCATAACCGATCATCACGTGAAATGGAGTAGTTTTCAATGGTGAACATCTTATGTTGATCATATCTACTATATGATTCACGCCGACCTTTCGGTCTCCGTGTTCCGAGGCCATATCTGCATATGCTAGGCTCGTCAAGTATAACCCGAGTATTCTGCGTGTGCAAAACTGGCTTGCACCCGTTGTAGATGGACGAGAGCTTATCACACCCGATCATCACGTGGTGTCCGGGCACGATTTAACTTTGGCAACGGTGCATACTCGGGAGAACACTTCTTGATAATTTAGTGAGAGATCATCTTATAATGCTACCGTCAATCAAAGCAAGATAAGATGCATAAAAGGATAAACATCACATGCAAATCAATATAAGTGATATGATATGGTCATCATCATCTTGTGCTTCACGATCTCCATCTTGCAGCACCACCATGATCACCATCGCCACCGCGCGACACCTTGATCTCCATCGCAGCATCGTTGTCGTCTCGCCAAACTTATGCTACTACGACTATCGCTACCGCTTAGTGATAAAGTAAAGCATTACTGTATGCGATTGCATTGCATACAATAAAGCGACAACCATATGGCTCCTGCCGATTGCCGATAACCGGTTACAAAACATGATCATCTCATACAATAAAATATAGCATCACATCTTGACCATATCACATCACAACATGCCCTGCAAAAACAAGTTAGACGTCCTCTACTTTGTTGTTGCAAATTTTACGTGGCTGCTACGGGCTTAAGCAAGAACCAGTCTCACCCACGCATCAAAACCACAACGATACTTTGTCAAATAGACTCCGTTTTAACCTTCTCAAGGACGGGCGTAGCCACACTCAGTTCAACTAAAGTGAGAGAGACAGCACCCACCAGTCACCTTTAAGCAACGAGTGCTCTGGCGGTGAAACCAGTCTCGCGTAAGCGTCACGCGTAATGTCGGTCAGGCGCTTCATCTCACAATACCGCTGAACCAAAGTATGACATGCTGGTAGGTAGTATGACTTGTATCGCCCACAACTCACTTGTGTTCTACTCGTGCAAAACATCAAACCATAGAAAAACCTAGGCTCGGATGCCTTTGTTGGGGAACGTAGTAATTTCAAAAATTTCCTACGCACACGCAAGATCATGGTGATGCATAGCAACGAGAGGGAGAGTGTTGTCTACATACCCTTGTAGACCCAAGCGAAGCGATCACAACGTAGAGGAAGTAGTCGACGTTCTCCTCGCGATCCGACCGATCCGGCGCCGTTACTCGACGCCCGAGTTCTTGACACACGTACAGCTCGATGACGTCCCTCGTACTCGATCCAGCCGAGTGTCGAGGGAGAGTTCTGTCAAGACGACGGCGTGGTGACGATCTTGATGTTTCACGGCGCAGGCTTCGCCTAAGCTTCATGACGGTATGACCGAGGTGGAATATGGTGGAGGGGCACGCGACACGGCTAAGGAACGATCTCACGATCAACTTGTGTGTTCAAGGTGCCCCCTGCCCCGTGATATAAAGGAGCCAGGGGGAGGGGGCGGCGGCCAAGAGGAGGGCGGGAGTCCTACTCCTCGGGAGTAGGATTCCCCCAATCCTAGTTGGACTAGGATTCCGGAGGGGGAAAGAGAGAGGGGGCGGCCCTTCTCCTAGTCCTAGTAGGACTAGGGAAGGGGGAGGCGCGCCCACCTAGGGCTGGCCCTTCTCCTTTCCACTAAGGCCCATCGAGGCCCATTTACCTCCCGGGGTTCCGGTAACCTCCCGGTACTCCGGTAAATTCCCGTTTTCGCCCGGAACCATTCCGAACTCCAAACATAGGCTTCCAATATATCAATCTTTATGTCTCGACCATTCCGAGACTCCTCGTCATGTCCGTGATCACATCCGGGACTCGAACTCCTTGGTACATTAAAATACATAAACTCATAATAAGCGCCATCGAAACCTTAAGCGTGCGGACCCTACGGTTCGAGAACAATGTAGACATGACCTAGAACTATTCACGGTCAATAACCAACAGCGGGACCTGGATGCCCATATTGGTTCCTACATATTCTACGAAGATCTTTATCGGTCAGACCGCATAACAACATACGTTGTTCCTTTTGTCATCGGTATGTTACTTGCCCGAGATTCGATCGTCGGTATCCAATATCTAGTTCAATCTCGTTACGGCAAGTCTCTTTACTCGTTCCGTAATACATCATCTCACAACTAACTCATTAGTTGTAGTGCTTGCAAGGCTTAAGTGATGTGCATTACCGAGAGGGCCCAGAGATACCTCTCCGACAATCGGAGTGACAAAACCTAATCTCGAAATACGCCAACCCAACATTTGCCTTTGGAGACACTGTAGTACTCCTTTATAATCACCCGATTCGTTGTGACGTTTGGTAGCACCAAAGTGTTCCTCCGTAAACGGAGTTGCATAATCTCATAGTTACAGGAACATGTATATGTCATGGATAAAAGCAGTAGCAACATACTAAACGATCGTGTGCTAAGCTAAGGGAATGGGTCATGTCAATCAGATCATTCTACTAATGATGTGACCTTGTTAATCAAATAACAACTCTTTGTTCATGGTCAGGAAACATAACCATCTTTGATTAACAAGCTAGTCTAGTAGAGGCATACTAGTGACATATTGTTTTGTCTATGCATTCACACATGTATCATGTTTCCGGTTAATACAATTCTAGCATGAATGATAAACATTTATCATGAAATAAGGAAATAAATAATAACTTTATTATTGCCTCTAGGGCATATTTCCTTCAAGATTTGGTCCCTAGCTAGGAAGACGGGTAGGGTGGGTGTAGGACCTTGAAGTATGTCTAGAGGGGGGGTGATTAGACTACTTGACCAGTTAAAAACTTAACCTTTTCCCAATTTTAGAGTTTGGCGGATTTTAGCTATCTTAGGACAAGTCAAGCAATCATCACACAATTCAAGCAAGCATGCAAAGAGTATATGAGCAGCAGAAAGTAAAGCCTGCAACTCACAAGAATGTAAAGGGAAGGGTTTGGAGGATTCAAACGCAATTGGAGACACGGATGTTTTTGGCGTGGTTCCGATAGGTGGTGCTATCGTACATCCACGTTGATGGAGACTTCAACCCACGAAGGGTAACGGTTGCGCGAGTCCACGGAGGGCTCCACCCACGAAGGGTCCACGAAGAAGCAACCTTGTCTATCCCACCATGGTCGTCGCCCACGAAAGACTTGCCTCACTAGGGGTAGATCTTCATGAAGTAGGCGATCTCCCTGCCCTTACAAACTCCTTGGTTCAACTCCACAATCTTGTCGGAGGCTCCCAAGTGACACCTAGCAAATCTAGGAGACACCACTCTCCAAGAAGTAACAAATGGTGCATTGATGATGAACTCCTTGCTCTTGTGCTTCAAATGATAGTCTCCCCAACACTCAACTCTCTCTCATAGGATTTGGATCTGGTGGAAAGAAGATTTGAGTGGAAAGCAACTTGGGGAAGGCTCGAGATCAAGATTTATATGGTAGGAATGGAATATCTTGGCCTCAACACATGGTAGGTGGTTCTCTCTCAGAAATGGTAAGTTGGAAGTGTAGGTTTGTTCTGATGGCTCTCTCCACGAATGAAGAGGAGGTGGAGGGGTATATATAGCCTCCACACAAAATCTAACCGTTACACACAATTTACCAAACTCGGTGGGACCAATTCAACAGACTCGGTCAGACCGATTTAGTAAACCTAGTGACCGTTAGGATTTTTGGTGGGACCGACATGCAACTCGGTAGGACCGATATGATTAGGGTTAGGGCATAACGTAATCTCGGTAAGACCTATTACACAAACTCGGTGAGACCGATTTTGGTAATAAGCTTTCCAGAGAGTTGGTCAGGTAAACTCGGTGGGACTAATTCGCTCATTTCGGTGGGACCGAAATGTTACGAAAGGGAAACAGGGAGTTTACATTGCAATCTCGGTGGGACCGATCGCTCACTCTGGTTAGACCGAAACGTTACAAAGGGAAACAGAGAGATTACAATCCCATCTCGGTGAGACCGAGATCCCTATCGGTAAGACCGATTTGCCCAGGGTTTGTGGCATTGGCTATGACATTTGAACTCGGTGGCGCCGGATAGAAAGAATCGGTGTGACCGATTTTGACTTTGGGTTTGGGTCATATGAGGATGTGAGAAAGTAGTTGAGGGTATTTGGAGCATATCACTAAGCACATGAAGCAAGAGGCTCATTAAGCAACACCTCAACCCTCCTTGATAGTATTGGCTTTTCCTATAGACTCAATGTGATCTTGGATCACTAAAATATAAAATGAAGAGTCTTGAGCTTTTGAGCTTGAGCCAATCCTTTGTGCTTGATATTTTGAGGGATCCACTTTCATCATCCATGACATGCCATTCATTGAGCTTTCCTGAAATAATAGACTTGGAATAGCATTAGCTCAATGAGCTATATGTTGTTATGAATTACCAAAACCACCTAGGGATAGTTGCACTTTCAATCTCCCCCTTTTTGGTAATTGATGACAACATATAGATCAAAGCTTCGACAAATGATAATAAGATTGAAAAACATCGTCGCTTTGAAAAGTATGTGATAAGCAAGAGCTCCCCCTAAATTTGTGCATAGTTTAAAATTTGCTTTGGACTGCAAATGCACAAGGAATTAGGCTCATGGGTTACTCTTCCATGTCACATACATCTTGGTAGAGCGCTCAAAATAATAAAGATTGAATACATGCACTCATCACCAAGCAAAGTGAATGATCACATAAGGATAGGTAAGATAATATCATCAAACATGCATAAGTGTAGCTTATGATCAAACACATGATCATCGATGTCTCACAAATAACAGCATAGTATGTCAAGCAATCAAAAGCAAACAAAGTTTAACCACCAAAGCAAGAGAGAACAAAAGCAACATTCTCTCTCCCGAAGCCTATGATCTATACATTTTCTCCCCCTTTGGCAACAAGTTACCAAAAAGTTCATAGAAAATGCATAGTGCTAGATTGACTCTCAGGCTTGATCTTCAGGTGGTGGTGTAGAGATGGCTCCTTGGACGAAGGCTTCAGTTGAAGTGGTTGGAGCTGGAGGAGTTGGTGTTGGAGCTGGTTGCACTGGAGCTGTAGGAGCTGTAGCTGGTGCAGATGATGTGGCTCTGGTGTCTGTCACAGGCACTGCAGCTGACCTCTGAGCTCTAGGCACTCTGGCAAATGCATCAGTGGTTGTCTTGCCCTTCCTCTCCTGCATGTCATCCTGGAGCTGCTCCACAACTGACTGAATCTCAGTTACTTTGACATCTAGATCATAGAATTTTTGTTCCATGATTCTTTCCAGGCTCTCCTGGTTTTGAGTTAGGGTGGCCAACCCCTTCTCAATCCTCATAGTTGATGCTATCAAGTAACCAAGCTGCTCCTGCTTGTTCTTCAAAAAGTACTCAGATGCCTCCTCTTGAGTTGGCATCTTGGTAGCCTTCTCTCTCTTTGCCTTCTCCTTCTGCTCTTGAGCTTGTACTGATGATGGTTCATTCTCATTCATAACAACTTGATTGTCCTCAAAGTCTGAATAGATAGCAAAATGTTCCTTATCTAGCAAGTATGTTCCTGTGCCCATCTTTGAGTTAATCAACTCCTGAATTTGTGGGGCATACCCACAACTTCTCTTCTGGTCTGCTGCTGTCCTCTTAATGGTCTCAACAATGAGGCTCATGACCTTGAATTTTTGTGGCACATCAAACAAGTGCAACAAGTTGATAGCATGCCCTGTAATCATGGTGTGGTCACCTGACTTGGGCAAAAGAGTGTGCCTTAGGATCCAGTTGATGGTTGGCAGCCCTGACAGAAGAAAGTGGACTGATCCAAACTTGAAAGTCTCAAGAGCTTTGTTTGGGATCTCCTTGTACATATGAGCCATGGTATTGTGGTCCATCTTCTTCTTGGCATAGACATCCAAGTCATCTTCACTCTCCTTTGGGGCATTGATCACACTGGCCCACTCCTCAATTGTTGACTGGTACCTTGTACCTTCAGACATCCAAACTATCCTGCCATCTGGATAGAAGTGTGTTGTGGAGTAGAATTGCATAATGAGCTCATCATTCCACTCTGTGAGCTTCTGCCCAACAAAGTCTGCAACTCCACAAGCAACAAAGTTGTCTTGCACTCCAGGATAGTGTTCCTCATTTTCCTTCATGTAGGTCCAGTCGACCCATCTCATATCACACACTATGAGCTTCTTGTCCAACCGCACTGTCTCATAGAAGTCCTGTTGTTCCTTTGTGTGGAACCTGTAATCAACAGTAGTCCTTCTCCTGGTAGCATATGGATCTAACTCTCTCCATAGCCTGAGTCCTGCATCCTTTCTCAACTTCATATTCTCAGCCACATGATGAGCATCATTGTGGTCTGGAATCTTGGGCTTTAGCTTCCTCAGGACTTGTCCTTCTTCATCTTCCTTATCAGCAACTTCAGGCACTGGGCCTTGTTCTTCTCAGCAGCTGGAATACTCCTGGTATTCCTCTTTGGTGCAAGCTTGGGCTTGGGGGCAGCTTTGGGTGCTTCCTTGGGCTTTGATGTTGTAGCCCCTGACTTTATATCATCACCCATTAGCTTTTGTGCCTTGGGTGCTGGTGCAGCAACCTCTTCTTCCTCTTCGGAGTCTCTCCTCATAGAGGGATTTCCAAGAACCTGGGCAGTAGTGGTTCTGGCTCTCTTCTTCTTCGTATCTTGACCAATAGCTTCATCTTCGGATTCAATGGTAAACTTCATAGTTTCTCCAGTGGGAACTTTCTTGGGTTTGGAAGTTGTGACTCTTCTTGCAGGTGCCTCTTTGGGTTCAGTCTTTGCAGGCACTTGAGTTGATCCTCTGACCTTCAGCATAGGTGTCCTCTTGGCAGGAACCTTCCTATTGAGTCCAGGCTTTGTGTTCTTTGCTGAGGCATACTCCTTTTTGAGCACTACCTTCTTGGAGGTAGCCTCATCTTCTTCTGCCAAGTAATCCTCATCCTCAAATTCTGAGGTTCTCTTCTTCCTTGTCCTGGTGGCAGCTTTAGGCAGATTGCTAGGGTGCTGCTGCCATCATCTGAAGTGCTAGAGGGACTAGTGCCCTCACTCATGTGATTGTGCTCTTCTGACCTGTTCTGACTATCACTTTGGTCTGACATGCTGCAAATCACTGATTGCTGACCTTGGAATAGTTATAGATGAGACAGAATGGATGAGCATCAGAAAATGCAAAGATTTTTGCAAAAGAATGATTCAAAAATTCAGTTTTAGTTTTCCACAGAAAGCATTTTGGATCAACCAATTTTCAAACTCGGTGATACCAAAGCAGTTTTGGAACCTAAACTTGTGAACTCGGTCGGACCGAGTCACAGTTCCGTGGCACCGAGACTGCTAGGGTTTCACAAAGTCCTAAAATCGGTCACATCGATTAGCAATTCTCGGTCAGACCGAGAGTTACTAGTGCAATGGCGTTAGCCAAATCGGTGGGACCGAGTTTTTCAACTCGGTGGGTCCGAGATGGTTTCGTGGAAACCTAACCCTAAATTTTCAAATCGCATATAATCTAAGGATTGTATTGACTGGATAGGAGCGTTTCAATCGTGGCAAGAATCATAATGAACACAATGTGCTAGGAATCGGACGAGGATAGCACTGTGATCGAGTCCATACCCTAGCTTGGCGATGAACTCGCTACGGCGGCAACGGCGGGGGTGAATTCCGTTGACGGCTGCAGAGACCAGCGACAGGAGGCGGCTGACGATGAGGAGACGATCCGGAGACCCTGGTGGCAGAGCGAGTTATTGCGCGGGCGAAGAGGTTCGGAGAAATTTCCAAATTTTTGCCTGTGAGTATATATAGCCCGACCCTGTCGGTGTGACCGAGTGGAACAACTCGGTGGCACCGAGATGCAAAACTGTTGACAGTTACAGCAACTCGGTGTGACCAAAAAGTTCAAATCGGTTGCACTGAGATTGAAAACCTAGATCGACTTAGTGATCTCTGTAGGACCAAAATGGAGGAATCGGTTAGACCGAGAATCACAAAGAAGTTTTGGAAGTTTAAGTCTATGACGAATCGGGGACTCTGATTGCTCCTCACACAGAGTGGTTCGAATCTGACTTGATCAAATTTTGTGATGTAGCATGAATAGAGTTTGAGACGAGAAAAGCATAGATAGCTAGAGATAGGTTCTTAGATATTCTTGTCCATCCACTTGGCAAAAAGAAAAAGAAGCCAAACAATCAAAGCAACAAGTTGATGTCCTCGAATGAGTAAAATATGCAACCAACATGCTCACACAATAAGATGGCAAATGAAATATGTGGCAAAGCATGCACAACCAATTCTAGCACCTATCAAACAATTGGCGATGACTAGGTCATCTATGTATGAGTATATTGACTTAGGAGTCAAATGAGAACATTTGATCATAGGTCATACTCATCGTTTAAGCTCAAGTGGGGTTACCACTTTTACATAATGCATTGATACCATTAGAGTTGCTTTGACTCAATTCTTAGAGTTAAGCTCCCCCTAGGTGTGAGATCCCCTTTTAGAGGGATGAACTAACCTTGGGTTTTGTCGATGATGACTTCATGTAGGTGTTGAAGATGTGGATGCTCAATGTTGATGTAGATCATTTGGAGCAATCCTTTGGAGTGAGTTGCACTTTCATCATACCTACATGGGTTAGTCCCCCAAGGAACAAACAAGAGTATCCATAGACATAAGAGTGATGCACACATAAGATGATGTCCATGAAATCATTAGGTTACCTTGTCTCTTGCCTTACCAACATGAGGGTTTGTGACTCCTTGAACTAGTGCAAGATGTGGAAGTTGATTGCACTTGTCCTTGCCATAATGATATGAGTGAAGAATGTTGGCGGAGTCACCCTCAAGAACTCTCTAGTTCTTATTCTTCGGGATCCACGTCATCTTGATGGGAATCCTTGGAGTTGTAGTTGTACTCGATGAAGTAGAACTTGACGTAATCTTGGGAATCCACTTGACCGAGGCCTTAGGTGCTTCTTCAAATGCATCAATCTCCTCTTGAAGCTTGTCCTTGCCTTTGTTCTTGTGGTCTTGTGGTGGAAGATCATCTTGCGCTTGTGTTCCCTTGAAGGAAGTAGGATCATACTTCTCTTGTTGAGGAACAAACTTCGTCTTGGGGTATTGATCTTCTTCCCACTCAACTCCATTGGCATTGAACTTTCGTTCAAAACCAACACCTTAATTCTTCCGGTGCCTTCCTTGCTTGCGTACAATTTCCTCGAATTTCTTACTCCTGGCAAGGCTCTTGTAAACACCTTTCTCTATAATTCCCTTCAATAAGCTATTTTCTTGCTCAAGTGTAACTTGGCTAAGAGAATCATTAGTGGAATCAAGAGAACTACTAGAAGCAACAATATTGGATTTGACATTATTATCGTTACTACTAGAGGAAGGATCTTTCTTGTACTTGTCACTAGACTTGACTTGAGGCATGTAAGTAGGTAAGAGTAAACGCTTGGCAATGTAAGAAGAACCTTTCTTACGAAGATCATCATTGATTGCTTTTAAGAACTCATGCTCTTGCTCAAGATTGAGCTTTTCAAAGCGTAACTTCTCATGAGCCCTTAAAAGTTCTCGACGATCTTCGAAGATAGTTTCATGAGCTAACTTAATAGTGTTTAGTTCTTTAGTTAGAAGCTCAATCTTCTCCTTATCATTGTCATTCGTTTTATCTTGATTATCATGATTAATTGATGTTTCATCATAGTATTCATCACTAGAGTTGTCAACAAGTAAATCATCATCCACTAGCAAGTCATCTTCATCACTATTGAAATCTACATACTCGGGATGTGTTACCTTTGGACCTTTGGCCATGAAGCATCTTCCAATTTCTTCATTTGGTGAGTCAAATATGTCGTAGGAGTTGGTTGACACAAGTGCTAGACCGGCAACACCTTCATCTTGAGTATATTCGGAGTCGGAGTGATAGCTTCTCTCGGAGTGATTGTCGGAGTCCGAGCCGGATACCCATTCACCAGCATGAGCTTGATGTCTTCATTTTGTGTAGCTCCTTGATGACTTGTCCTTCCTTTCCGAATCCTTGCTTCTCCGTGAGGGTCTTCGTTCATAACGATCATCTCTACTCCTCCTCTCTCTTGGTGGTGATTCTTCTATTTTGCTTCTTCTTTTTGGAGAATCTTCTCTTCTTTTGTAGGGTGTCGTACACTCGTTGGAATAGTGTCCGGGTCTCCCACAATTGTAGCAATTGCGCTCTCGACTATAAGATCTTTTGTCATTGTAGGACCTTGACTTAGAGCTTCTTTCTTTGCTTCTACTCTTGTAGAATTTGTTGAAGTTCTTCACCATTAAGCTCAATTCTTCATTGAAGGTTTGTTTCTCACTTGATGATGTGGGGGCTTCACTTGAGGCTTTGTAAGCACCACTTGACTTGTTGTGAAGTTCCTCCTTATCCTTGAGTGACATCTCATGAGCAACAATTCTTCCAATGACTTCCGTTGGCTTGAGATATTTGTAGTTTGGCATCATTTGGATCAATGTGCACACGGTATCATACTTTCCATCCAATGCTCTTAGGATCTTCTTGATGATGAATCTGTCGGTCATCTCTTCACTCCCTAAGCCGGCAATCTCATTTGTGATAAGAGCAAGCCTAGAGTACATTTCAGCGACCATCCTTCATTTTGAACTTGTCAAGCTGACTTTGTAGCACATCCAACTTGGATTCTTTGACGGAGTCGGTACCTTCATGCATATAGATCAAAGTATCCCAAATTTCCTTTGGATTCTCAAGACGGCTGATTTTGTTGAATTCTTCGGGGCACAATCTATTGAAGAGGATATCACAAGCTTGAGCGTTGTATTGCAGCATCTTCAATTCGTCCGCGCTAGCTTCACGGTTTGGTTCTCTCCCATCAAAGAATTCACCTTGCAAGCCAATACACACAATAGCCCAAACGGCGGGGTTATGTCCAAGAATATGCATTTTCATCTTATGCTTCCAACTATCAAAATTAGTACCATCAAAGTAAGGACCTCTACGGTGATAATTTCCCTCGCTAGATGCCATACTCTCCTAGGTTATGAAACCAAGGCTATGACCAACAAAAGCTATGGAAATCAAAGCAAATGGAGACCTGGCTCTGATACCACTTGTAGGACCTTGAAGTATGTCTAGAGGGGGGGGTGATTAGACTACTTGACCAATTAAAAACTTAACCTTTTCCCAATTTTAGAGTTTGGCAGATTTTAGCTATCTTAGGACAAGTCAAGCAATCATCACACAATTCAAGCAAGCATGCAAAGAGTATATGAGCAGCGGAAAGTAAAGCATGCAACTTGCAAGAATGTAAAGGGAAGGGTTTGGAGGATTGAAACGCAATTGGAGACACGGATGTTTTTGGCGTGGTTCCGATAGGTGGTGCTATCGTACATCCACATTGATGGAGACTTCAACCCACGAAGGGTAACGGTTGCGCGAGTCCACGGAGGGCTCCACCCACGAAGGGTCCACGAAGAAGCAACCTTGTCTATCCCACCATGGCCGTCGCCCACGAAGGACTTGCCTCACTAGCGGTAGATCTTCACGAAGTAGGCGATCTCCTTGCCCTTACAAACTCCTTGGTTCACCTCCACAATCTTGTCGGAGGCTCCCAAGTCACACCTAGCCAATCTAGGAGACACCACTCTCCAAGAAGTAACAAATGGTGCGTTGATGATGAACTCCTTGCTCTTGTGCTTCAAATGATAGTCTCCCCAACACTCAACTCTCTCTCACAGGATTTGGATCTGGTGGAAAGAAGATTTGAGTGGAAAGCAACTTGGGGAAGGCTAGAGATCAAGATTCATATGGTAGGAATGGAATATCTTGGCCTCAACACATGAGTAGGTGGTTCTCTCTCAGAAATGGTAAGTTGGAAGTGTAGGTTTGTTCTGATGGCTCTCTCCACGAATGAAGAGGAGGTGGAGGGGTATATATAGCCTCCACACAAAATCTAACCATCACACACAATTTACCAAACTTAGTGGGACCGATTCAACAGACTCGGTCAGACCGATTTAGTAAACCTAGTGACCGTTAGGATTTTCGGTGGGACCGACATGCAACTCGGTAGGACCGATATGATTAGGGTTAGGGCATAATGTAATCTCGGTAAGACCGATTACACAAACTCGGTGACACCGATTTTGGTAATAAGCTTTCCAGAGAGTTGGTCAGGTAAACTCGGTGGGACCGATTCGCTCATTTCGGTGGGACCGAAATGTTATGAAAGGGAAACAGGGAGTTTACATTGCAATCTCGGTGGGACCGATCGCTCACTCCGGTTAGACCAAGATGTTACGAAGGGAAACAAAGAGATTACAATCCCATCTCGGTGAGACCGAGATCCCTATCGGTAAGACCGATTTGCCTAGGGTTTGTGGCAGTGGCTATGACATTTGAACTCGGTTGCGCCGGATAGAAAGAATCGGTGTGACCGATTTTGACTTTGGGTTTGGGTCATATGAGGATGTGAGAAAGTAGTTGATGGTATTTGGAGCATATCACTAAGCACATGAAGCAAGAGGCTCATTAAGCAACACCTCATCCCTCCTTGATAGTATTGGCTTTTCCTATAGACTCAATGTGATCTTGGATCACTAAAATATAAAATGAAGAGTCTTGAGCTTTTGAGCTTGAGCCAATCCTTTGTGCTTGATATTTTGAGGGATCCACTTTCATCATCCATGCCATGCCATTCATTGAGCTTTCCTGAAATAATAGACTTGGAATAGCATTAGCTCAATGAGCTATATGTTGTTATGAATTACCAAAACCACCTAGGGATAGTTGCACTTTCAGTGGGCTGGCCGGCGTGGTGTGCTAGGAGGAAGCCAGGGGTGGAAATGGCGTGGCGCCATCCGCGGCAGACGGCTTGGTAGCGCAGGAGGGATTTCGGGGGCAGGCGGATGAGGATCTCCCAAACAAGGATCTCCTCCGGGAGGCCACGGCCGCGGCGGCGACAGAGCCTTGCCGCCTTCGCCATGGTCGCCGAGATCTGGAGGAACGAGACGAGTAGTTGTTATCTCTCTCGGGAAGACTTGGACTTGGGCCCTGGTTCGTCTGCAACTTGTAAAAGACTTTGGTTTCCCCTTTTAAATGGGTTTTTATTTAGGACGCCGATAAGTGCCACACGTGTGGTATATTCGACATGCGCCCACACACCGTGTGTGGTGTGAGCAGGAGGCAGCCCACACGGGCTGTGTGTGGGCAGATAATAGAATTGCCCATACGTGTGGGCGCGGCTACTTCGTGCCACACGCCAACAAGTACTACTCATCTTCACCCCGCGCGTGTGGCACGAAGCAAAAATGCCCACACGTCCTGGCGCAACTACGTTAGGTACACCACGAGATGACGATGTAGTTGCCATCTTGGTTGGCAGATGTACTTATCCGGGATGGCAAGTGTAGTTGTAAAAGCATGGCAAGTCTATCTGTTTTGGTTAACTATAGTTGCCATGTCTAATTTATGGTAGTTGTGGCGTGTAATCAAACCATAGTTGCCGTGTGTGATTAACTACTTACCACATATGGTCAAACAGTAGTAGACATGTGTGTTTATCTAGTTGCCATATGTGGTCTAACTACGTGTGTGATTAACTACTTGCCACATATGGTCAAACAGTAGTTGCCATGTATGTTTACCTAGTTGCTATGTGTGGTCCAACCATAGTTGTCATGTGTGTTTATCTAGTTTCCACGTACGCGCAACTGCAGTTGCCGTCTAGCAAAAAATCACAATTGCCATGTGTGTTTACCTAGTTGCCACGTTCGTTTAACTGCAGGTGCCATCCACAACGTAGGAGTGTCGTGTGGGCGAAAAGTAGTTCGCCCACACGCGCATGAACTAGGTGGCTGGCTGTGTGGGCACAAACTAGTTCGCCCACACAGCGCAGCTGGCAAACAGCGTGGTGCTAGCGTGTGGGCAAACTCTCCAACGCCCACACACTAGCCCCGTCCTACGTGGCACACAAAATCAACCTTTTTGTGCCAAGATTCGCGCAAAAGGCACTGAACGACGATCGAGGCGTGTGGGCGAGTTGGGTAACGCCCACACGTGTGGGCGTTAGTGTTTCCGTTTATTTATCATAAATTCTATCAAAAAGGAAAAGGGATCATTGTCCTATCCTAATGTACCTGCAAAATAAAGCCAAAATAGCAATAAATAAAAATAATGCTAGATTGTCCTACCAAAACGATAAAGATATTAATCTAAAGAAATCATGCTACCACTACAAAATATATGTGCAGTTAACCTAGAATGTATCACGTCATGTCGACTGCAAAGGTGCTTATGTGATGACTAATTTTCTTTTCTTTTATTTTTTGTTCCGCTTCACTAAAAATAAGTCAGGGTACATGTTTCTTCACTTCCGTATTTCTTTTTAATGAAAAGGCGATATTTCCGCCAAGTTCTTTCTTGAAAGAAAAGGGAAAACCCTTTTTCTTAGTGGATTATTGAGAATGGACCCCATATCAGCGATTAAAAAAATGTATGCAAGTATATTTTTTTGCAGAATAAACAAAATGTCACCTGCCACATCGACTAAGCTTGATCCTCTGCTAAAAAGAAGTTAAACAGCTTGTTATGCAAAAAAAATTACAAGTCGTGCATACATAATTCTTTTGGGGGATGCACTTATTAGTAGACATAAAAATATTCAACATGAATTATCTAAGCGGGAGAGAAAAAAAATGAAAAATGAATGACGGGAACTCTGCTTGTTTCATCCCAAAAATCTAACCTGGGAGAGAAGAATGAGTGAGGATAGTTAAGCGTGTTTCAACAATATGTTGGTGTTCTTGCTCGGCAATATGTCAGTGAGGGCATGATACACGACGTGTAATACCTTCTCTTTGGAAATACCTAGATGGGCGATGATATTATCATCCCCAATCGACCTAAAGCCCTTAATCTTGGTGTTATGCATGCGCTCAACATGTGCTTCTGGAAAGTGTAGAAGGCTTGCTCTACGTTAGATTTACGTTGTGGGACATTAATCCATGTAAACCGGCTATAATTACGGGACCAAAAACACCAAAATGAACAAGTTCAAGAGGTGTGTGAGTAATGTGAGTGGAATCTCAAGATGGTAATTTATCAACTTTTGCACATTGACATGCATCAGACACACTCAAGTCAAGAAAAGTTCCACAAGAGAATTCATTTGACCTAAGGAATGACTCGACAACCCTTCTGGTCATGAGTGGATTCGCGAGAAGGCAATTTATGAACTTTTGCACATTCACATGCATAAGACACACTAGACACAAGAGAAGGTGCACATAGGAATTCATTTGACCTAGGTAATGACTCGCCAATGCTTTTGGAACATGACCTTAACCTTCGGCACAACAGATCTGGCGAGAGCATGGCACCAGAGAGAGTTCGATACCTCGATGCGTTGGACGAGGACTTGAAGGTTGGCACCGGAGAGAGCTTGATTCCTTGACGCGTTGGACGAGGACTTGAAGCTTGGCACCCTGTGACGATAGAGACTACCATGGCATCTATTGTGTGTGACGCATGTCAACGCGCAAAAAAAGTTCAGCAATTACCAAGCAAAATATATTGCTTTTGCCGTAAGCAGTACACCGATTCTTGATTGCCAAGGTAACAATTAATTACAGAATCACACCGTAACAATCTCCCCCAATCAGATCGTGATCAATACAAAATCACAACAATATCAGTTTGGCTTAACTACACCGATTCGGTTAGATCATGGTCGCCAAGGTAGGGTTAGGCAAAAGAATTGACCTGCAACATAGTAGGTCGGGTTCTGAGTCTACGCTTGCCCCCCTGCCCACCCCAAAAGAATCCAAGTGTTTACATGGCAGCAAGGGTAATTGCATTCTGAAATAGCACTGGCACCAGGTAAACTATGTAAGACTGAATCAATGATCTGCGGGATAGATACTACCAAGACCATATGACTTTCAGTAATGTTTACATGGCAGCAAGGGGAACTTCAAAGATATGCAATATCTTCACACAAGTGGGTTCTTCCGCTCGTATTCAGTCTAGGAAATGTGGTCAAGTGCATTGTTTCTAGTGGGCTCCTCCGGCTATTAGAATGGGGGCGGCAAGCCACCTGGGCGCCCAAAGAACAGGCCACAACAATCTTGGATCAGGCAGCAGCAGCACACGAGGTAGAAGCTGCAGAAGAAGCAGAGTTTCAGATATACTCAAAAAGAAGTTTCAGAGCTACGAAATTAAACTGCTAGTATATGCTTCATTGCTTGGAATTGTGGTTTCAATTGGCGCTGAAAAATTTACACTTGATTCCTGAACCACCAATCATCTACCGAGTGAATAGACAGATTTTTTATAAAGGAAAACAATTGACATGCTAACTGGATGAATTGATGACCTCCATCAGTTACCTGAGAGAATTCAGCTTACCATGATCCAAAGAATCCACCGAACCCAGCCCTCCCTCCAACCGAACCTGCAGGGCCTCCCCAACCCGGTCCTCCAGGCCCATGCGGATCTATCCTGCCCTAGATTGCTCCTACTAAAAATGAAAACTTAACTGCTGTAGAAGGGTAAACTACAGCTTCACAACTCAATCAGAAAGAACAAAGTTGAGATTTGAAGGAATAGTTTGTGGTGAAGAAGAATTTATAGAGGTAGTTGTTCATGTACTGTTCAATGCCTCACCCACTAGTCTATCTTACTTCCATTTCAGCTACTGTTCTCCGGTTCCTGTTGCAGTATTACATGGACATTTAGAGTTTTTGACCTCTAGAGACTGAGTTCTAAACCACTTTGATTCATAGCAAAAATAGTATGTAAATGTAAACATCTGAATCTAACAATCGCATGTAGCTGATTTTTCTGCAGTACCACCACAATCGAACAAAAAACAAATGGAGGTGCAGGACAACCTGCACTACCAGCGTACAGTTTTGTTCATTTGTCTTCTGTTTGTTACAAACACAAGCTTCTAAAAAGTTGATCATATTTTCCTTACCTGAAGAAATATATTATAGTTGCAAACAAGAACTAAAAGTAGAAACATACAATTTCGTTCTCAGTCACATTCAACTTAGAGGTGTTCAAAGAGTAGATTGGAAACAGACCAAGCTTGACATGTGTATATATAATTAAGCTCGATATACTACTCAGGATTTGGCAATGGGATCAGCAAGAAAATAGCCGAATAATTGAGATATCAAGCATAGGTTTCCGTCCATGCAGCAAGGTGATCTTGTCGAAGGTGCGCAGATGCCTCCGTGCGAGCCCCGCAGCAAATACACGTGCCCTCCACGTCAACACAGTTCCAGGAGACATAAAATTTTAGGGGGCATTTACGGTTGATTGAAGCAAAAACTTTGTCATGCAAAGCACAGCTGAAGTTATTAAGAGCAGCTAAGCTACAAACATACCGGGAGAGAATAATTGACGAGGAGAGCTATGCAGTTCCAGCAATATGCTGGTCTTCTTGGCCAGACATACGTAGATGCACTGGTAGAAAAAAGGCCTTTAGTCGCGGTTCGCAAAGGCCTTTAGTCGCGGCTGCGCAACCGCGACTAACTATGCGCGACTAAAGCCCCCCCCCCCCTTTAGTCGCGGCTGCTTAAGAACCGCGACTAACGGCCCGTCCACGTGGGCGCCAGGTGGCCGTCGGGGCGGAGGACCTTTAGTCGCGGTTCTTCTGGCCAACCGCGACTAAAGGCCGCCTTGAGGTTTAGGGTTTTAGCCCCCTAAACCTGTTTTCTGTTTAATTTGTATTGTTTTATTTCTTTTGTGCTTTATTTTAATTTTGAAGGAGTTTCATATATTCTACGGTACTACATACATGCATATGAATGTACAATTTCAAATAAATTTGAAATTAGAACCAAAAAGAATTCAAGAGGAATATACAATATATATTCAATATCATCGGATGACCATATACAATTTTGAACAAGTTTCCATACATGATTTAATCCATATAAATTTCTACGTCCTCGTAATAGTGTTCTCCTTTAGGATGGAGGACTTCCCTTCTGAACCATCCAGCTAGTTCCTCTTGAAGTGGTCGGAAGCGAGCTTCTGGACTAAGCATCCACCGGAGGTTATTCTTCTGAGCATTGGTATCACTCGGATCAACCCGCTCAGAGGTGTATCTCCGGATCCTCTCACAGACATAGTATGCACATAGATTGGTCAACGGTGGCTGAATATCCCCAGCATTCTTAGGCTTTAACAATTTGAATTCTAGCTCTTTTTTGAATTCACCGACCTTTGTATCTACGAACCGTCTCCAAACCCTACGAGGCAAAGAAAATTAAATGAACAAGAGAGTTATTAGTTACTTGATATTAGGAAATGAACCAAATAGGCCGATCGATATAGGCGCAAATGAATGAAAATACTTACTTCTGCAGCATTTTTCTCATGTCGGCCCAAAGCTTTGGATCCTTATTGAGAGAGTCGTGGACGAGACATTTCGAGGTGTTAACTTTAATTACTAGCAGAATCCGGTGGAACCTGCGGACACGATACATGCACAATCGTCATGCATAACTCATCGATTAGCCGCCACATACCATGCATGGAGTAAACAAAGAGAATGTGCTCAAGATGAAACACTCACCCAAAATGGTAAGGAAATAGAATATCACTTTTGAGTTCCTGCTTTGTAAGAAACTGCCACAGTGTCCGCCTCCACGTCGGCGGGGTAATGCTGCAACACAATATCATTAACGATGTGTGGGTCAATGAACCCAACATCATGGATGTTCCTTACTCGCATTCCTTAATCTTCATTCTGCATGTATAATAGAGGACACAACAATATAGTTAGGACATATATATAGTGCAGGCAATATGAACGAGATGGGGTAGAAATTAATAAATCACTTACGAGCGTAGCAACCGATGATAGATTTGTCGAGCTCGCGCAGATTGAAAAGCTGGAACAATTCACTCAGTTCAATTTGTACATAGTAATGTTTGAAGTGATGCTCATGTCTAACTTCCGCATAAATATATTCTTTGGCGTTTTTATTTTTTATGTAACCCTTGTACCAATTCAGCAGACGTTTCATTTGGTCAGGTAGATCCTTTTCTCTGCTTGAGCTCGACGAGAGGCCCATTCTTGACATATGTAATTACTACCTCCTTCACTGGCAACTCATCAAGGTCTAATAGTTCACGAAGAGTAATACCTAAGTTGGCGCTTGTTCTCGCACTCGTTACTAATCCTCTGTGCTGCCGCAGCTTGTATGATCTCGGGGCATCCGGACGAAGGCTTCCACTATAAGCGGGCAATCGATTGTTTACTTTGTTCCCGAGCTGGGCAACTTGTTTCCGCTTTTTTACTTTCGGCCTTCTCCGCTCTTTGTTCTCCTTGAACATGAGTGCCTGCTGCAAGTTCACGTTCATAGTCGTTAGGCGATTCTTCGCGGCTTGGGACGGTGTGCTCAAAATGACTTAGCCCACTACTTTTGCTCATCGAAAATCTGGCTTGGGCTCGGGCTCTCTTTTCTTCTTGCAGTCCGCCTTCCATTTCTCCAAATCAGCAGCCGCGCTGCGTCGACTTGCTCGGCACTACGTTCCCAAGGCCTTGTGGGAGAGGCTTGATGATGGCTCCGTACCTTTGTGGTCTTAGGTACATAAGGGTCCGGGTTAATAATCCAGACTGCTTCGCTTCTTTGCCGAGGTGGATTGGGGCGGCGTCGATCACCCCGGACGAGGATGGGGCGGCGGATGATCACCCGCCGGACGTTGTGGACTGGGGGGCGGCGCCGGCTGATGTGACGGAGGTGTAGGTGAACCGCCACCACCACCACCGTAGGGGGGTGGACTTGTTGTCCTTGGCGCCTCGCCTTGAAACTTTATAAACTTCTTTTGCCATAGAATGTAATGGCGCTTGACATCTCCAAGTCTTTTCTCCCCTTGGTGTAGCAATGTCAATCTCGTGTCCTCAAACCCTTGGACTATGTCCTCCACCGTGACACGAGCATAGCCATCTTGAATGGGGTTGTTGTGGTGGAGTGCTCTGTAAACATGGTAAAGCACTGCCGATGGCTACCTTCATGGACATGTTCCCGATAGGATAATCTGAGATGACATTCTTTCATCTCCTTTATATCGTCCAAGGGGTAGCGAGGAGGCTCCGGTGCAGTAATTTCGATCACCGAGGCTCCGTGCAGTAATTTCGATCGTCGGTGCATCTGCACCAGCCGGTGGGGCCTCCGTGGAAGCCACGCTGCTTCTCCGCTGCTTGGCTTCCGAGATCCGCTGGATGATCTTCATGCTGCACCCGAGCTGAATCTCTTTCGCTACTAGTACACTCATGGTTTTCTTCATCACTTCCATTTCCGATGCCAACCGCGCCACAACATCCGCTTCCGATCCATCTTTCTCTTACGGCTTCAGAATCGTGACGGGTCATCGCTCGGGGAACCCTATTTTCCACGGAATGTGCCCCATGCCTCGTACACGTCCTCCGTGTTCGAGGATTCCCGAGGGCTTTTGTCGTAGCGTCGTTCTCTCTGTTGAACTTGATCTTCCCTGTTGAGCATCCTTCATTGCGTCAATAAGGGCTTGGGTGGGTTTAATTAATTTGCCCGTAAACACACTCCCCTGTCTCCGGGTTCAGCGTTCCCCCATGCCCGTACCACCAGCTTTTGGCCCTTGGGTCCCATCCCTCCGTACCTGGACGGATTCCTCGCGCCCTCAGCTCGTTCTCCATCTTCTCGAACCTAGGCACCCAAATGCGATACCCTCCTGGCCCCATAACATGATTGTACTCCTTCTTAGCCGCATTTTCCTTATTTTGTTTCGATATTTGAATGAACTGCTCCGATTTCTTTTGCTTCACAAATTCTGGCCAATCATCTTTCAGTTTCTCATATTGTCCTTTGAAATCCGGAGTCTTGTTCGCTTGACAAAGTCACGGGCTAGATTTTGCTTGAATTTCCGAATGCGTCGGCCATCTTATGAAGAGCGAACTGTTTGGCTAGCCTCCTCCTCTCCTTGTTTTCCTCAATCTTGTTACCCTCCTCATCGAATTTGTTGTATTCGGAGGTAGAACGAAATGTTCCATAAGCTTCTTGAAGCAATCTTTTTTGTTCTCTTATCGACAAAAGTGAAACCATCAATTCGTGCCTTCTTTGGCTCATTCCACTCTGGACGGTGATCGAGACGTTGTCTCTAACAATGGCTCCGCATTGGTGACAAACTTGGTGGCGTTCTTGCGGGGCTCCAGTGCTGCCTGCCGGTTACCTTGTCGACAACCGCGATGGTGCATGTTTCTCCTTGTTTCATCTTCTTGGTTGCGCCACGCTTTGACGACGTACTCGATTGTTTCGACGATCCGGCCGAGGGCTAAAATAAGAAAGAGAGTCGCGCGCGTTAGTACACACATATTTATTCAAATCAGTTAGTTTGTATCACCGGAGGCTCAATGTATATATATACCTCGGCGCGGAGGTGGTTGCTACTTCCATTTGAAGATAAATCGTTTATCGACGTTTCTTGACATCATCTTCTTGTGGCGCCCTTCATCTTCACCGTCAAGGTTCAGATAAGAAGAGATATCATCTTCTTCTTCTCCGGTCGGCACATATTGAATATCGCCGTTTATGATGCCGAACATATGTGCTTCACCGTCCGGATCATAGTTGTCCATAATCGGGTCAGCTCTATCATCCGCCATTATGTCATCCTGAAAACATGTAGTAAAACAAATTAATTAAGTGAAGAAGGGGGCGGTGGGTGGCGGTGGCGAAAGGGCGGTGGCAAAAAGAGGGGGCGAGGAAGGGGTGGGAGAGGGTGTCGCGGTAGAGCGCGAGACGGGGCGGCAGACGACGGCGTCACGGAGAGGGAGGCGAGGACAACACATTTATAACCCTCGCCGTCCGCTCTCGATCCCTAAAAAAACACCGCGCGCATCGCCGCCCCCCTCGCCGCCCCCTCTCCGTATATCGTTTTTTGTTAATTATCAAATTTTACGGTTTTTTTTGTTAATTATCAAGTTTTAAGTTATTTACCGTTTTTGTTAAACTAATTAACTAGTTAAAATTAAAAAGAACAAATAAAAAGAAAAAAAAGAAAAAATTCCGGTGGCCTTTTTTCTTCCTTTTTTTGTTTTTCATCTGTTTTTTCTTCTTCCTTCTTTCTTCTTCTTCCTTTTCCTTTTCTTTCTTCTTCTTCTTCCTTTTCTTGTTCTTTCTTTTACTAAATAATTATCAAGTTTTAAGTTATTTACCGCTTTTGTTAAACTAATTAACTAGTTAAAATTAAAAGAACAAATAAAAGAAAAAAAGAAAAAATTCCGGTGGCCTTTTTTCTTCCTTTTTTTGTTTTTCATCTGTTTTTTTTTCTTCTTCCTTCTTTCTTCTTCTTCCTTTTTCCTTTTTCTTTCTTCTTCTTCTTCCTTTTTCTTGTTCTTTCTTCTTCTTCCTTTTTCCTTTTTCTTTCTTCTTCTTCTTCCTTTTTCTTCTTCTTTCTACTTCTTCCTTTTTCCTTTTTCTTTCTTCTTCTTCTTCCTTTTTCTTCTTCTTTCTTCTTCTTGGATGCCACTTGAGGACGGCAGGCAGGCGGCGGGCGGGCGGCAGGCGGCAGGCGGCGGGCGCAGGCCAGGCGCAGGCGGGCGGGCAAGGGCGCAGGGCACGGCAGGGCGGGCGGCGGCGGGGGCGGGCAAGGGCAGCGCAGGGCACGGCGGCGGGCAAGGGCAGGCACGGGCGGAGGCGGCGCCATCGGGACGGGCGGGGCGCAGGCTTTCGGCGTCGGGCAGCGCTTGGCGTCGGCGTCAAGCGTCGATCGGCGTCAAGGCGTCAAGGCCGGCGAGGGCGATTTAACAAACGGCGGGATCGAGAAGATGTATTTATAGCCCCCACTTTAGTCGCGGTTGGCGACGAGAACCGCGATTAAAGGTACCCTTTAGTCGCGGGTTGCCCGCCCACCGCGACTAAAGGGTTTTTATGCTCTCGCGCCCCCACCTTTAGTCGCGGTTGGTGCGGCTAGCCGCGACTAAAGGGTACCTTTAGTCGCGGCTCGTCGCCGACCGCGACTAAAGGCCGCCTCATGATGCGGTGGGATGTTTAGTCCCACTCGCTAGCCGAGAGGCTTCGACGATGGTTTATAAGCGGCTGCGCCACCACTTCGAGCTCCTCTCAAATGCAAAGCTTACGGGCCTATTCATTACTATGAGCTCAGGCCTATTGGGCCTTCTAGGGGCTGAATCTGGCCCATTAATGGGTTTCTAGTCGTATTCAGCCGTGGTGGCCCAAAGGGTGGCATATTTTTATTTTTGCCTGTTTTTTGTTTTCATTTTTGCTTTATTTATTTTGTTTTGTTTCTACTTACAACAAAAAACTTATTTATTTTATTTTATTTTGTTTCTAATTACTTATTTATTTTACTTTATGATAATTATTTTTGCTATTAAAGTTTCTAATTACTTATTTATTTATGTTATTAAAATCTTAAAAATACAATTATATATCAAAAAATCAGAAAATAAAACTAATTCATTTTAAATTCTTGTTTTTCTTCTGCTTTTTTCTTCCTTTTTTCTTCTTTTTTTTTCTTCTGTTTGTTTCTTCCTTTTTCTTGTTTTTCTTCTTTTTTTCTTCCTTTCTTCCTTTTTCCTTTTTTCTTCTGCTTTTTCTTCTTTTTTTTTTTCTTATGTTTTTCTTCTTTTGTTTTTTTTCTTCTGCTTTTCCTTTTTTCTTCTTTTTTTTTTCTTCTGCTTTTTCCTTTTTTCTTCTGTTTTTTCTTCTGTTTTTTTCCTTTTCCTTCTTTCTTCTTCTTCCTTTTCCTTTTAAAATCAGAAAAATAAAACTAATTCATTTTAAAATCTTAAAATACAATTATATATCAAAAAATCAGAAAAATAAAACTAATCCCTTGAAGGTTTGACAAAAGGTTTGATACATCATTCAGTTCATCGACCAAATACAAAGTTTGGTACAATAAATTATTACACATCAATTCTTCCCTTGTGTCCCGCTTGCTTACGATTGTGCAGTATCCATGGAGCATCCTCATCATTTAACTTAATGCTTGGGTCGGTGTTCACTTTGAAGGGCGGAATTTCAGCAAACATATTATAATCTTCGACATGTCATCTTGTCCTCCACTCCCACGATGTTTCTTTTCCCTGAAAGAACAATGTGGCGCTTTGGATCATCGCATGATGTAATCGATCGTTTTCTTATCTTTCCGTTTCCTCGGTTTGCTACTCATGTCCTTCACATAGAAAACCTGAGCGACATCTTTCGCTAGGACGAATGGTTCGTCAAGGTAACCAAGATTGTTGAAATCCACCATTGTCATTCCGTATTGCTGGTCCACCTTTACCCCACCTGCTGTTAGCTTGAACCATTTGCACCGGAACAAAGGGACCTTAAAGGAGGGTCCATAGTCAAGTTCCCATATCTCCTCTATGTAACCATAATATGTGACCTTTTGCCCATTCTCGGTTGCTGCATCAAAGCGGACACCACTGTTTTGGTTGGTGCTCTTTTTATCTTGGGCGATCGTGTAAAATGTATTCCCATTTATCTCGTACCCTTGGAAAGTCGTTATAGTCGAAGATGGTGTCTTGGCCAACATGTACAGCTGATCTACAACATCATTGTCATTCATTAAATGTTTTCTCAACCAAGCGCCGAAAGTCTCCATGTGGGCCTTCCTAATCCAGATTCAGCTTCCCGGGTTGTCCGAGCGTAAAATATTCTTGTGTTTCTCAAAGCACGGAGCCACCAAGTTGGAATTGGTCAAGACAAGTGTGGTGTGCTTGATCGAGAGAATGGCCGTCCATACATATCGTTGATTTCCTTCCGATCGTGCCTTTTCCACTTAGTCTCCCTCGTGCGCGATCGAGGAAGACCAATCGGCTTAAGGTCAGGAACAAAGTCAACACAAAACTCAATTACCTCCTCATTTCCATAGCCCTTGGCGATGCTTCCTTCGCCTAGCACGGTTACTGAACATATTTCTTTAATACTCCCATGAACCTCTCGAGGGGAACATATTGTGTAGAAATACAGGACCGAGAACGGAAATCTCTTCGACTAGGTGAACCAGGAGGTGCGTCATAATATTGAAGAAGGATGGCGGGAACACCAACTCAAGCCCGACAAGACATTGGATCACATCGCTCAGAACCGTGGTAGAACTTGGATTGATTACCTTCGAGAGATTGCATTGAGGAATGCACATAGCTTCACAATGGCTAATCGAACATTTTCCGCAGAGCCCCTCAAAGCAATCGGAAGCAATTGCGTCATAATCACGTGGCGGTCGTGAGACTTCGGTTTTGGAACTTTTTCTCCGCCATGTTTATTATTCCTTTATATTGGGCGAGAATCCAGACGGGACCTTCATACTGCTCGGGCATTCAAAAAGATGACCTTCTCTTCTTTGGTCGAGCGTAGCTGGCACGACCTTGAAACCATTCCGGATGCCGGTCATCGTGGTCTTTCAAAGCGTTCTGGTCTGCCGTGCTTCCTTTGTATCATTTGTCTTCCCATACACGCCCAAGAAGCTTAGGAGGTTCACGCAAATATTCTTCGTAACGTGCATCACGTCGATTGCAGAGCGGACATCTAGGACTTTCCAATATTCTAGCTCCCGAATATAGATTTCTTCTTCCACATGGCTGCGTGCCCGTCGGCTCCCTTCGAACTGATTGTCCGCGGGACCCTTTCCAAAGATGACTTTCAAATCCTTGACCATATCAAATACCTCGGCACCGGCAGGCGTTCGCGAGCTTCGCCGGTGATCTGCCTTGCCGTTGTAATGCTTTCCTTTCTTTCTTCATGGATGAATTTTGGAAGAAATCGACGATGCCCAAGGTACACGTTCTTCTTACAATTTGGCAAATGTACACTTTCAGTCTCATGTAGCGGTGCGTGCATGCATTGTATCCCTTATTTGACAGTCCGAAAGGTTACTAAGAGCAGGCCAATCGTTGATGGTTACGAAAAGCAACGCTCAGAGGTCAAATTCCTCTTGTTTGTGCTCATCCCACACACGGACACCACCCCACAGCTGTAAAAGTTCATCAACTAATGGCCTTAGGTACACATCGATGTCGTTGCCGGGTTGCCGGACCTTGGATGAGCACGGCATCATAATGAACTTCCGCTTCATGCACAACCAAGGAGGAAGGTTGTAGATGCATAGAGTCACGGGCAGTGCTATGGCTGGAGCTCGCTCGCCAAAAGGATTCATGCCATCCGTGCATTTAGAGCAAATCTTATGTTCCTTGCGTCAGCTGCAAAATCTCTGAACCATCTGTCGATCTTTCTCCATTGCATTCCATCTGCGGTGTGTCTCAACTCCCCGTCCGACTTACGTTCCTCTTTGTGCCATCGCAACAACTTGGCATGCTCTTTGTTCATGAACAGACGTTTCAACCGTGGTATTATAGGAGCATACCACATCACCTTGGCGGAACCCTCTTCACGGTTTCGGCCCTCAACATCGTCACCGTGGTCATCGCCTCGATCTTATAACGCAATGCAAGTGCATACCGGGCATTCATTCAAATTCTCGTATTCACGCGGTAGAGGATGCGATCGTTGATGCATGCATGTATCTTCGTAACCTCTAAACCTAGAGGGCGACAACCTTCTTTGCTTCAGACGCATCTTGGCGGGCAACTCGTTATCCTTTGGAAACATATTCTTCAACATTTTCAGCAAGTTTTCAAATGCCGAGTCAGCTACACCTGCCTCGCCTTCCATTTCAGCAAATCCATGTGCAGCCCAGCTTTTTCAGACCATCATCGCATCCGGGTACAGCGCCTTTCGTGATCCTCTAACATGCGATCCAAATTCTCCTCTCCTTTTCGGTTCAGAGCGTCTCCGTGCATCAGCAATGGTCCGACCAAGATCATCAACGGATCATCACGTGCCTCTTCTTCACCTTCCCTTCACCTTCAAACATCCTCCATGAAAGTATCACCGAAATGAGCAAGATAGCTTTCATCGATGAAATCATCCCTTCTTCATCTTCTTCCATTATAACCCCTCTTTCTCCATGCTTGGTCCAACAATTATAGCTTGGCATGAAACCCTTTCAAGCAGATGCATGTGAACAACTCTTGAGGAAGAGTAACCCTTCTCATTCTTACAGATAACACATGGACAGATAACAAAACCCCCGCTTGTTCGCATTAGCCACTACGAGGAAATCTTTCAAACCCGTAGTGAACTCACGGAGAGTCGGTTACCGTACATCCATTGCTGATTCATCTGCATTATTATAATATAAAATATATAATTAACCATCATGCATTTGTTATGAACTACACACATGCATATTGACACATCAAAGGTTCATCAAGTTGCTAACCGCGATCAAGAGTGTGGCTCCAACACTTCATGTCATGTTTGTTTCATGCTCTTGGGGCATTTCATCAAACACCTTATGTGCATAAGAGGAACCAAAAGCAAACCTACACCCACTTGTGAAGAGAATGGCTCCAAAATGGCTAAGTGTTGGCTGCTGGATGGGTATATATAGGGAGGGCTTTAGTCGCGGTTGGCACGGCAAATCGTGACTAAAGGTGCCGAAACCTTTAGTCACGGTTGTCCTAGCCAACCGCGACTAAAGCCCCTCACGTGCACCAGCTGGCCACCGAGCGCCCTGGGCCCAGGCCTTTGGTCGCGGTTCACCTCCAGAACCGCGACTAAAGGTCCCATTGGTCGCGGTTCCTACAGCTTCGCGACTTATGGGGCTGGACGGAAAGCCTGTTTTTCCACTAGTGATGTGCGATGATATTATCCTCCCAAATTGTATTAAAAGGCATTAATCTTGGTGTTATGCACGCGCTCAACTTGCTTCTGGAAAGTGTAAAAGGCTTGCTCTACGTTAGAGCCGTGTCTTGAAAGATAAATCGATGCAAATCGGCTATGATCACCCAAATATGTTAAACCACCAATAGAATAATTGCGAGACCAAAAACACCAAAGTGAACAAGTTCAAGCGGTGCGTGTGTAACATGAGTGGAATCTCGAGAAGGCGATTTATGAATCTTTGCGTGTTGACATGCAGCACACACACTCGAACTCAAGAGAAGGTGCACACGCGAAATCATTTGAGCACAAGACTTTTGGACGTATGATCTGATGTTTGATGCTCTGGCAAGAGCTTGGCATGGGAGAGAACTCGACGCCTTGGGCGAGGACTTGAAGCTTGGCACCCCCCGGTAGAGAGTACACGACATGTAGTGTGTGTGCCACATGTCATCCCACAAAAGTTCAACAATTACCAAACACAATGTTTTTGCCTTGAGCTTGCTTGAATTTATACAAGGTCGATACTTGATCGCCAAGGTTACAATTAATTATGGAATCACACCGTGTCGATCTCTACATATCAGGTCGTGATTGGTACAAATCACAGTGATATCTGTTTGTCTTAACTACATCGATTCGATTATATTGTGATCGCCAGGGGTTAGGCAAAAGAATGGACCTATAGACAGTACGTAGGCCGGTTTTTCTCAGTCTAAGTATCTTTGCCAGTCTCAGCAAGGCACAAGGTAGAGAAAGAGCCTGGCAATTGCATTCTCAAATAAAGCTAGCACCAGGCAAATCATGCTAGACTGAATCACTGAAACAATGATCTCCGATAGGATACTGGCAACAACAGCAAGATCTGTAACAGGTCCAGCATACATACACATAGCTAGCTCACAGACCTTGTTGTTGCTAGTATGGGACTGTTGCCGGCCTGTGAGACGCATCAGCAAGGTGCAACAAGGTCGAAAGTGCCTGATAATTGCTAGTATGGGACTCTGCTTTTTCTGCAGCTTCTCCGGTGCTGCTGCTACTTGCTCAAAGGTTGCTGCGGCCCTCTCTTCGGACACTAGGCCAAGGTGGCCCACCACCCCCTTTCGGATGATAGCTTGTGGAGCTGCCGCTCCTATCCACCACAAGAAGCAACACACTTTACCACAATTCCTAGACTAAGTATCTGCGAAGAACGCAGTTGGGTGAGGATGTTGCATCTTGGGTGAAAATTATATGGTCTTAGTATCTATACCTCCTGCGGATGACTGTTTCAGTCTTAGATTGCCATATCAGGAAGCAATTATCAGGCACTTTCGACCTTGTTGCACCTTGCTGATGCGTCTCACAGGCCGGCAACAGTCCCATACTAGCAACAACAAGGTCTGTGAGCTAGCTATGTGTATGTATGTTGGACCTGTTACAGATCTTGCTGTTGTTGCCAGAATCCTGCCGGAGATCATTGTTTCCGTGATTCAGTCTAGCTTGATTTGCCTGGTGCTAGCTTTATTTCAGAATGCAATTTCCAGGCTCTTTCTCTACCTTGTGCCTTGCTGAGACTGGCAAAGAAACTTGACTGAGAAAAAACGCCTACTGTCTACAGGTCCATTCTTTTGCCTAACCCTTGGCGATCACAATATAACCGAATCGATGTAGTTAAGACAAACAGATATCATTGTGATTTGTACCAATCACGACTTGATATGTAGAGATTGACACGGTGTGATCCCATAATTAATTGTAACCTTGGCGATCAAGTATTGCCCTTGTATAAATTCAAGCAAGCTCACGGCAAAAACATTGTGTTTGGTAATTGTTGAACTTTTGCGGGATGACATGTGGCACGCACACTACATGTCGTGGTACTCTCTACCGGGGGGGTGCCATGCTTCAAGTCCTCGCCCAAGGCGTCGAGTTCTCTCCCATGCCAATCTCTCACCAGAACATCAAACATCAGATCATACGTCCAAAAGTGTTGTCGAGTGATTCCTTAGCGGAAATGATTTCGCGTGTGCACCTTCTCTTGAGTTCGAGTGTGTGTGCTGCATGTCAACACGCAGAGATTCATAAATCCCTTCTCGAGATTCGACTCATGTTACCCACGCACCGCTTGAACTTGTTCACTTTGGTGTTTTTGGTCTTGCAATTATTCTATTGGTGGCTTAACATATTTGGGTGATTATAGCCGATTTGCATCGATTTATCTTTCAAGACACGGATCTAACATAGAGCAAGCACCTTTGCAGTCGCCAACGACATGGCGTGATACGTTCTAGTGGTACGACATGACGTGATACATTCTAGTGGTACGACATGACGTGCACATATATTTGTCAAAAAAAACCACACATATATTTTGTAGTGGTAGCATGATTTCTTTAGATTAATATCTTTATCGTTTTGGTATGGCAATCTAGCATTATTTTTATATATTGCTATTTTGGCTTTATTTTGCAGGTACATTAATTAGGCTAGGACAGTGATCCCTTTTCCTTTTACATAGAATTTATAATAAATAAAAATCATTTAAAAGAGGAAACCAAAGTCTTTTTACCGGTTGCAAACGAACCAGGGCCCAAGTCCAAGTCTTCCCGATCGAGAGAGATAACCGCAACTCGTCTCCTTCCTCCAGATCTCGGCGTCCATGGCGAAGGCGGCAAGGCTCCGTCGCCGCCGCAGCCGTGCTCTTCCGGAGGAGATCCTAGTCTGGGAGATCCTCCTCCGCCTACCCCCGTAATCCCTCCCGCGCTGCCAAGCCGTCTGTTGCGCATGGCGCCGCGCCACTTTCCACCAGTGGCTTCCTCCTGGCACACCACGCCGCCAGCCTGCCCTACCCGTCTTCCTCGCCAGGGACCAAATCTTCGGCGTTCACAAAGATAACATCTGTGCCTTCGACCATCGAGTTGACAGCGACCAGCTCCACACCGTCGCGCAACTTGACGAGGCCATAAATCTGGAGGCTTCCTCCGACGGTCTTATTTCCCCCGCTTTATATTATAAAGCAAACATCCGATACATGCAGCTTGCTGGGGCCGTAGTACAGAAAAACCCAAAAGAAAAACAAGAAGAAAAAAGAGAAATAAATGCTGACACCGGCAGATCAACGAAGAAAGGAAGACCGGCAACCACAGCACCCTCCGAAGAAGTACCACCACGCTTCCAGCATCCCGAAGCGCCGCACACCAAGCAACACCTTCAAGAAGGAATGTGACGATGCCGTTGCTGTTGGCCGAACAAGTTCTAGGGTTTCCCCGGTACGCTAGGGATAGTGGGGAAGGGATATACCCGATGTCCCTCAGGAAGGTTCGACGACACCCGCAGGTGTCATCGCATTGGTGTCGACAGGCCGACAGGGATTTCTCATGATCCACAACCACCACCACCACTCCAGACACTTCGTAGTGCACCACCCACGCAGCCGCCCACTAGCATGTGCCACCACGGTTACTGGACCATCCTCGCCGTCTCTCTGGAGCTGGCAACACGAGGTCTGGAGAGGGAAAGGAGACAACAGCCACGAGAGCGGGCACTAGTCGACCGGTGGGAGGGAATAGCCTCCATCTCAAGAGCGAAACCGACAGGACGCGACGACGAGGACTTGCCGGGCGCTACGGTCCGGCCAGGCCCACATGGACCCGGACAGTCCCTGTCACCACGCTGCAACACGCCGACCAACGAAGTACTCGCTGCCCGTAGACCGCCGCCGCCTCGCCACTGCCACCAGGAAGCGACGCCGCCGAGCACCGTGCCACCGGCCCGACCCAACCCAACCCAGACGGGGCCCAAACGGGCCCAGATCTGGGCTCGATGGGCGCCACCGTGCCGCCCCATAGCCAACAGCTGTGCCGCCGCGTCGAGGGCCACCGTGTCAAGAAGCAGCGCCGCCGCCTTGCCACACCGCGGCCGGCCGAAGGGCACCGCGCCGCGGTCACCACTCACCACACCCGAGCAGGAGGGACAGCGCGCAGGGAAGGACAGGCCTGCCGCCGCCGGCAATACCACGCGGGCAGGGCCCGGCGGCGCCCGCCGGTGGCGGCGAGGGGAGGGAGGAGCGAGGGGATCTCGGACGAGAGATGGGTCGAGGCCCCCGGTCGCCCCGCTCGAGGGGCCGACGCGGGGGTTACAGGGAAGGGAGGGGAGGAGGAGAGGGGGGGGGGAGGGCGAGCGGCAGCGGCGCGCAGCTGGGGAGCCGGCGGCGGCGCGGGAAACCCTAGGGAGGAGCGGGCGAGAACCCTCCTAAAAGGATACTCTCGGTCTCCGCTTTTCAGTTTTGTCTCATTGTCTTCTCCAAGGTCAACTTCACGCCTGGCTCCCGCACCCACCGGCTCTCCGTCTGCAACCCCGCAACACGTGAGCATGCCTTCCTCAGGCTGCCATCATTGAGTTTGACAATAATGGGGATGTACCCACACCGACCAACCGGGGAGTATTGGTTGCTGCTACTGGAACAGATGACTTATATACAGTCGCCTCAAGAACAAATTGGTTGCTGTGTCTTTTCGTTGGGCTCTGAGCACCCATCGAGGTACATTGAGGAGGATGATCAAAATTTATCGTGGTGCTTCGGCTTACCGGGTGCGTGATAGCCTGTATTGGTACTCGGCTTATCGTCTGAGTGACAACAAACCAATAGTAGTATTTGACACCATAGCTGAGTCTTTTCGGCGGATGCGTGCTCCAGTTGTTTCCACCAGAGAATATATCTTTGATATGGATGGCACACTCGGCATCTATGGAGGTATTGAAAGTATTACTAATGTGCCTTCAATTCTGTAAGAAAAAGAAACCGTTGATATATGGGTGTTGCGGGACTACGAAAGCGAGGTTTGGGACTTTAAGTACCGAATCAGACTGCCGCTTGAAGCAATCAGGCGTGACTTTGAAAACCATGATCACTATCATTTGTACATTGTTTCGGGGGATGGTGAAGAGCTCGTGCAGCTGCTTCTTGGTCGTTATCTGATTCACGTTGACAGTGATGGCACATTGCTTGATAATTTCACTCTTTGTCGCCAAAACTTTTGTATGACTAAACACCGGCTAAAGCAAAATCTTGTTCATCATAGCTTTTTTTCCGTCCCTAGAAGGTTATGCTATGAATGCTTCGCCTTGGTTGCCGAAACCTCCGAATCTTTAAATGTCCGCTCAAGCAAGATGCATCCGATTCTTATATCACCTTGGACACTACTCATTAACGTAAGTTGCATAAGAGTCAACTTCTCAATGAAACATTCTGTTATAATTCAGTTTTCATCATGAATCAACTGCATCTGGTTAGGTTGTTCTTATGGAAACAAAGATGCTCGCCATTGTAGTGTGAATCGGACATGGTTATATTTCTCTCATCCTGAGGAGTTATAGGTTTCCTGTAGAATGGACTGGTACTGCAACCTGGAATTCTATGAATACATTTTTGTGCTTCTATCCTCACAGCGGCTTTTAATTACATTGTTTGGAATGATCTATTACTATTTCACTTTTCGTGCTAAACATTTTAAGGATTAGTGCTTCAGTTGAAGAAACAAAACTTGTACAGTAAACACAAGAAAGGTGAGCCATGATCTGGCTCGGCTCCAAGATTGTATTCATGTCTCGAGCGGACAGCACCAGGCCTGTTGTGTGACTGTACAGCTGTAGGAGTAAGTTGAAAGTCACTCTGATTAGCCTGAATTCAATTCTTAGTTGCAACTTGTAGAAGGAATTTGAAACTTCTTTGACAGTGATAAATTAGTAGTGTGGTGAATGTCTTTTATACGCTCAACTCATAGCAGTTTCTCAATAAATTTTCCATTGTTTTATGTCAACGACCAATTAGCTAGTTTTGTGGCGATGTTTTCTTTATACTAGTATGATGTTTTGTGGGATGCATATCTTTTCCTGTCTGTTTATGCTAACCCGCATACGCCATCACTATGGCATTGTCTAATGTTCCAATTCACTATATGGTTAATTTTCGGAATCATCCATGCAATGCATGCCATGAGGCGTTAGCAGAAGTGTAGTTTATGTAGAATTAATTGCCTGCGCTATTATTAGGAACACAGTTTTTGTAGATGGCCCTATTAGCAAACTTGTGAGAAATGGTTTAGCTTCTCCGGAGGATCACTATATCGTCAAGCATTAAGCTATACAATTTCGAGATGGAACTCTAGCTAGTAGCTTGTGTGCTGTTGTTCTGTTGGCTCAGATACAAACTATGTCATAATCAGGTGCTTCAGCCTTGAGCTATATCATGGCTCACCGAGTTCTAAGTTGTAAACACGAGAAGGTCTGGGATAATTGCCGATCCAACACTCAGTAATCATGGCAAAAATAATAATATATACATACTTATGAACCAGAGCAAAGTTCCACACAGTGGAATCAGTGCTCTAAAAAGTCAGGCCTGTGCATCAGCAAAACTGTTAGGTGCCCTGTGCAGCTGTGCTGTGCTGTTGTGATTTCGCCATAGTGCTGTGGAGTGTAGACTGTAATTGGGTAGCGTTATGCTGAGTGGCAAAAGCGCTTAGGTAGTTGGGTGGCATATGAAGTGCTGCTTTCAAAATTTGAATTACTATTTATGATGAATTATGCATTCATCGTGTTTGTTCTCTTGCAAAATGAGGTAGCTTTGTCTGTCATCAAACCATTCAGTTTTTCCAAGGGGTATGATCAATTCATTCAATTAGCATATCAATCGCTGTTCTTTCTAAAAAAAATCAATCTGTTCACTTCGTAGATTATTATTGGTTCAGGTGTCAAGTGAAAAATATCCAGCATTAACCCAAAGCTTAATTCCAAGCAATGAAGCATATAAATAGTCGTTTAGTATTGCATTTCTGAGACTCTTTTCTTTTGGACGTATGAATACATCTGTAACTCTAAATGAACGCTTCTTCTGCAGCTTCTATCTTCTCTGCTGCTGCTGCCTGCTCCAAAATTGCCCCACCGCCCCCTTTCTAATAGCCTGCCGAGCCGCAGACCTTATCCATGGCGACAAATAACGTGTTGCAATTCATGGGCTCAAGATCTTACTTGGGTGAAGATATTGCATCTTGGGAGTTTCCGTTTCTGCTATGTAGACACTAGAGAAAATAATGGTCTAAGTATCTCTCTCTTGGAGATCATTGTTTCGGTCTTACATAGTTATCCAGTCAACTTCCTGATGAAGGGTTCTGCTACAAAATAAAAATCAGTTTTATTCATGTATCTATCTGCTGCATCTGTGTCCAGCACCGCGCCACCGCCAGCCAATTTCCACAAGAGTGAAATGTGCTTGTTTCACAGTTTTCTAATGGCAAAAACATCCAAATCTCACTATATTAATTCAGTGAAGAAATTACTGTTAAACATGTTATGGTGCACCCGGTGCACACTAGTAGAAAAAGAGGCTTTCCGTCCAGCCCCATAAGTCGCGAAGCTGTAGGAACCGCGACTAATGGGACCTTTAGTCATGTTCGAGGTGAACCGCGACCAAAGGCCTGGTCCTGTGGCGCTCGGTGGCAAGCTGGTGCACGTGAGGGGCTTTAGTCGCGGTTGGCGGGACAACCGCGACTAAAGGTCTCAAGCTAACCAAGGCCTTTAGATCATGGTTGGCTGTGCCAACCGGGATTAAAGGTTAGACCTTTAGTCCCGGTTGGTCTGGCCAACCGCGACTAAAGGCCCGAACCTTTAGTCGCGGTTGGTTAGACCTTTAGTCCCGGTTGGTCTGGCCAACCGCGACTAAAGGGATTTGAGGCCTCATTTTCAAACTCTACCCCCGTGGATCGCCTTTTCAGTTTTCAAAAAAATAAAAGAAAATGATGAAAATGTCAAAAAAATAAAATAAAATAAGTTTTCCATGTGATTTGTGGTCTAGTTGTTGGGAAAATTTGTAAATGTGAATTTCGGCTTTATTTGCAAAATCTCTCTAGAATTTAGTAAAATGGGCATAACTTTTGCATACTAACTCGGATGAAAAAGTTTTTTATATGAAAAATCATCTACTCGAAAAGTTACATCACCCGTTAAACATTTTAGAATCCCCAAAAACCTAACAGAAAAAAAAGATACGGGCTTTTAAGTTCGAGAGGCAAAAAATTCAAAAATTTCAAATTGTGGTCAAACTGTGGTCAAACAATGGTCAAACTAATTATTCTAGAATATTAGTGTTACTAAATAATTATTTCAGTTTTTTAAATTTTGGTCAAATCTGGTCAAACTGTGGTCAAAAATGGTCAAACTAATTATTCCGAAATATTAGTGTTACTAAATAATTATTGTTTTTAAAACAATAGTTTCAAACTCAAACAGTGAAATGTGTCACTTCATGCTCAAGCTAAATACCGAGGGTTAATAGAATTGACATCCTACTATTGTCGGAAAACAACAAGTGCAGACTTGGAAAGAGGAGAATAGAACCCGGAAGTTAAGCGTGCTCAGCCGGGGAGTGGGAGGATGGGTGACCGTTCGGGAAGTTAGATGATTTGGAATTATGAGGGTGATTAGAGATTAGAGGATAAATTGAGCAGTGATGAGGGTGGTGATTAGAGATTAGAGGTTAAAATAATTCAGAAATTTGAAAATAAAAAAAATGAAAAATTCGCAAAAAAAATTCAGTAAAAAATTTAACTCATGGAGGAGGCTTTAGTCGGTTAGCCACGAGAACCGGGACTAAAGCCTTTAGTCATGTTCGAAGAGGCCGCGACTAAAGGGGGTCTTTAGTCGCGCTTATCTGGTCGCGGTTGCGCAGCCGCGACTAAAGGCCTTTGCCAACCGCGACTAAAGGCCTTTTTTCTACCAGTGGCATGAGGTAGTTAGGATAGATAGATAGATAGAGATAGATTGTTTTCCTTTCTCTCCAAGTTCTATCTCTTCCTTGAATATCTCCCTCTCTTATGTAATCTCAACAATGTATGCGCTATGGTTGGGAGGTGCGCCCCAACTCTATATAACACGAACCCGTCGGCCTCAACAGGCTAAGACGTTTCCAGCTATCGCACATGGTAGTCAGAGCCATCCTTTTCCCATCTAAGCTCCATACAAACTCCATCTAAGCCCTAGCCATGTCTTCCTCCTCTGGCGCCTCCCAAACCAGCCTCAATGGCCAGGTTACCGAGAAGCTGACGCGCACAAACTATGTGATATGGCGCACGCAAGTCATTCCCCAGTTGTGTGGCGCCGGTGTCTTCGGCTACGTCGACGGCACTCAGCCGGAGCCGACGAGACTCCTCGTCACTACCAAGGACGGCAAGGAGACATCATTGCCGAACCCTCTCCGCCCACTCTGGGCCAGGGAGGATCAGCAGGTTCGCAGATACCTGCTGAATAATCTGACGCGCGAGGTGCTGCTCACGGTGACCACGGTCACCACCGCGAACGCGCTCTGGACGACGCTCGCCGGCATGTTTTCCTTGCAGTCTGCCAACCGCATCAACAACATCCGAACCTCCCTCATCAATGCGCAGAAGGGCAACCTCTCTGTCGCCTCGTACTTCGCTGCCATGCGCGGCTACGCCGACGAGCTAGCAGCCGCGGGCAAGGCGATCCCCGACGACGAACTCGCCTCCTACATCATCCACGGGCTCGACACCGACTATCAGCCCCTAGTCTCTGCCCTCGACGCTCGCATCACCCAGGTAACCCTTGATGAGCTCTTTGCCATGCTATCAAATTTCGACCAGCGCATGGCTCAGTTCTAAGGATCTGGCGGCGGCGGCTTCAAATCGTCCACCAACGTGGCCACTCGCGGGCGAGGTTGCGGCTCCCGACCGCGTGGTTCCACTCGCAACAAGGGCAGGTCCGGCGGCGGAAACCGTGGCGTCACGCCACCACAATCTGGTGGCCGCGGTCGCCGTGGACGCGACGCTGGTGACGGTGGCAGAAACCGCCCGGACGCTCCCCGGTGCCAGATCTGCGGCAAGCCCGGGCACACAGCGAAGGACTGCTGGTATAGGTATGAGGAGGAGAAAGTCGCTGCGGCGGCCAATGGCTCCTATGGCGTCGACACAAATTGGTACATCGACAGCGGAGCCACCAACCACATCACCAACGAACTCGAGAAAGTTACTATGATGGTGAAATACCGCGGCAAGGATCAAATCCACACTGCCAGTGGAGAAGGTATGAGTATACGTCACTTTGGTCAATCAATATTTCGTACCCCTCATCGCAACATTCATCTTTGAAAAAAATTGCATGTTCCTAGTGCCAATAGAAGTCTTCTTTGTGTCCATCGAGCCCTTGACAATCATGTCTTTCTGGAATTTCACCCTCACTATTTTTTGATCAAGGGTCAGGCAACGAGGACAATTCTCTATCGAGGTAGATGCGTTGGCGGCCTGTATCCGTTGATTCCGGAGTTTCGAAGACAAACTAAACAAGCTTGTGGTGCTATCAAGCTGTCATCCACACGTTGGCATGATCGCTTAGGACATGCTTCTTTTTCTTTAGTTGAAAAGTTATTAGGAAGAATAAACTCCTGTTTGTTGGTGAGCGTAATAATGAAACAATTTGTGATTCATGTCAGAGAGCTAAGAGTCATCAGTTGCCTTACGCAATTTCTACGAGTGTTTCTACCAAACTATTACAATTGATATTTTCTGATGTTTGGGGCCCTGCTCCCACTTCTGTTAGTTGACACAACTATTATGTCAGTTTTATCGATGACTATAGTAAATTCTCTTGGATATATCTCTTAAAGAAACGATCTGATGTGTTTCAAGTTTTCAAAACTTTCAAGCTCTAGTTGAACGAAAGTTTGACAGTAAAATCATTGTTGTCCAATCCGACTAGAGAGGGGAGTACGAAAACGACAGAGAAAATGAAGCAAACGGTGCAAAATTTGGGCTATATCCCATGTGTCCCGTGGCAGGGGACAGATCCGCCTCGGGATCAGTAGCGACGCAGGCGATCGGATCCGCCTCGGGATCGCTAACGGCGCAGGAGGGTGGATTTGCCTCGGGATCAGCCGCCGCAGAAGGGACAGGCGCAGGCGCACGCGCTCTCACGCCGGATTCACGCCGTGACGACTCCGTGCCTGACATGCGGCCTCCTCCAAATAGTGCGCGGTACGGCGCCCAACCCGTCACGTACAAGCGGCGGGACTTGGCACGCGCCAGGGAGGACGCGGGCCCAGCGAGTCCCCCCACGAGCGGTCAGCCGACCGACGCACGCAATGGCGCGGGGCTCGGGATTCTCTGAGCCAACCGCAGACGCGGTGCTTCAGCCATTGGCCATAGAAGATCCGGCCAACCCTGTGGGCGCTGGAGCTGCTGCCGCGATAGGATCCACCTCGGGATTAGTTGCAGCTGCAACTGATGATCCTGCGCAGCGCCCTTGATCCTCTCGGGCTACAGATTCTGCTGCTCCACCTTCACGGCATACACGGCCGCAACAAGGGGTAACTCAACCCGTAAATTACAAACATATGACTAAATATGGTTTGGTCTGTTCCACAGGAGAACCAGATGAACCGAAAACCTTTGATCCAGCATTCTGTGATGATAAGTGGAAGAAGGCAATGAATGAGGAGTACATGGCACTAAAGAAAACATGGCACCTGGTTCCACCACAACAAAGGTCAAAATTTAATTAATTGCAAGTGGGCTTTCAGAATTAAGAGGAGATCTGATGAAACCATTGACCACTATAAGGCTAGGATCGTTGCAAAAGGCTTCAAACAGCGATATGACATAGACTATGAGGATATGTTTAGTCCTCTGGTAAAAGCTGCCACTATTCGTATCGTTTTGTCTATTGTTGTTTCCAGAGGTTGGAGTCTCAGGCAGCTTGATGTACAGAACGCGTTTCTCCATGGTGTTCTGGAAGAGGATGTGTACATGAAACAACCTCCTGGGTTTGAAAGAAAGAATAATCCTTCTTATGTGTGCAAGCTTGATAAGGCCCTATATGGATTAAAGCAAGCTCCAAGGGCATGGTATTCTCGTCTTTGTCACAAGATGCAAATACTTGGATTTGTTCCCTCTAAATCAGACACATCATTATTTATTTATAACAGATCCAATATGTGCATATTTGTTCTCATTTATGTTGATGACATTATTGTGACCAGCTCATCTGATGAAGCAATCAGAGGTCTCTTAAGAGACATGAGAGCAGAGTTTGTGTTAAAGGATCTTGGAGACTTGCACTTCTTCCCTGGAATTGAGGTAAAGAAGCATCAGGATGGACTTCATCTCTCTCAAGCAAAATATGCAGCTGATATGGTTAAAAGGGCTGGATTGTAAGGTTGTAAACCCTCACTCACTCCATTATCCAGTTCAGAAAAATTGTCTCTTGCAGAAGGTAGATGTAACGCCCCGGATCCGATGCGCCAGGTGTCTGCCAGTTATTCGCCGTCATTGCCATGTCATTTGCTTGCGTGTTGCACTTTGCCATGTCATCATATGCATTTCATATCATGTCATCATGTGCATTCCATCTTGCATACGTGTTCGTCTCATGCATCCGAGCTTTTTCCCCGTTGTCCGTTTTGCGATCCAGCACTCCTATGTCCTCTGGCGTTCCCCTTTTTGTCTCTCGTTGTGAGCGGGTATTAAACGTTCTCGGAATGGACCGAGCTTGTCAAGCGGCCTTGGTATAGCACCGGTAGACCGCCTGTCAAGTTTCGTGCCATTTGGAGGTCGTTTGATACTCCAACGGTTAACCGGGTAACCGTAAAGCCCTCTTTTGTGTGCAGCCCAACAACCCTTCCAAAGTGGCCCAAAACCCAGCAAACTCTTCTTCATGCTCTCGGTCGTTCGATCACGATCGCGTGGCCGAAAACCGCACCTCATTTGGACTCTCCTAGCTCCCTCTACCTATAAATATGTGCTCCTCCCGGATATTTCGCGCAGTTCAAACCCTAGCAAACTCCACCCGCCGCCGCCGGACAAAAATCCGGGCCGCGGACGTGTCCGCCCGCTCAGCCGGACCAACCCGTCGTCGCCACGTGTCCCGGGCCGGTCCCCAGTTCGCCGACGACCCCGCGGGCCCGCGAGGCTCGTGCGGGGCCCTCCTGCCCGCTCTCCGCCGCCCTCGGCGTCGCGGCGCCTCCGCCACCTAGCCGGCGTATCGCCGCCCTCCGCCGCCGATTCTGCGAGCTGCGGGGCCCAACCAGCGCTGAAGCTCCCCTCAGCGCGCCGCCTCGCCTTCCCGCTCACCCGTCGCGGGAGCTCCTCCGGCGATTTCGCCCTTCCGGCCGCCGCCATGTCGCCGGGGCGCGCGCCGATTTCGAGTCCGCCGTCCCGTCGCGGCCATCCTCCGGCCAGATCCGGGCCGGCGCTGCCCGGATCCGGTCGCCCCGCGCCTCCCTGGCCTCTTCCTCCTGCTCCGGCCGCCTTCTCCTGCGAGATCCGCCGCCGCCTCGTGATGCGTGCCCGGTCAACCCTAGATCCGGATGGTAATTTCTGCCAAGTCCCCGAAACTCCTGATATTCTGGTGCCATGTTCGTCCTGCTGTATCTCCATGCATGTAGTTCCGTTTTGTGCGTGTAATATGTCAAATTGTTCGCCTCGACGAGTACTTCATTTCATTCCATTGCATCATTTTCATTTGAGCTCATCTTGATGCCCGAAATGCTGTTGGAAGAGTGCATGTTGTTGTTGATCTCTTTGGCTGTTATAACTTGCTCATTTGTCATTTTTGCCATGTTTGATGTGTGCATCCTATGAGGTTGATGTCTACATGTGTTTTGATCTATGCCATGCCATCTTTCCATAGGTGCCATCCATGTATTTTTGTGAGTTGTGTGCTGAGTGCATCAAGCTTGTTAAGTAGGGTACTTGCTGTTGCTGTTTTGCTAGACAGATTCTGTTATATTTTGTTGCTATGTAACTATGCTTCTACTAGTTATTCTATGCATATTCTGGAGATGTTCACTAAGGATGTTTTGTTATACATGTCTTGCTCTATCCATTCATGCCCCTGGTTGCATTTATAGCCTGCTGTATCATGTTGTTATCTTGCTCCAAAGTTGCTAAATAATGTGGCTGTCAACCTGTTAACATGAAGTTCAGTTTTGGCCATGTGCTTTTCTAGTGATCCATGCACCCTATGAACTCGATCTTGCCATGCTTAGCTTCATAAACATGCCTTCTTACTGTTGGGTGCCTTGCCATGCCATGCTTTGCTCCGTGGTGAGTGGTTCAAGCTCACCAACATGCCTACTTATCGTTGTTCCTGCCATGTATGAATCTGTAATATAACTTGCTATGTTTACATGGGTGCCATCATATCTTCTGATCCTTTTTGGCTCTTGGTCAGTAAAGGACATTTGATATATGCAATTAGTAGATTCATGCCATGCCTTTGTTTGCCATGATAAGTTCCTGTAACATGTTGCTTGATAGCTCTAAACATTGCAACCTGATGTTATTTCTGCTAAAGTCTGAAACTGTTATTATTTGCAATCTTACCATGTGTGTTTGAGCTTGTTCTAGTGATTTCTGGAGATAGCTCAGCGTTCATGTTTTGTTATGCTTCACCTTTACTTCATGCCCATGCCTTTTGTTCTTATGTTGGGGTGCTGTAGCTTGTTGTTTTGATGCTTGCAATATGCCTACTTGCTGTTTTGGACAGATTGTTGCTATGACTTGTATACTGTGTGTGTGTTGAACCGTTGCTCCGTTTTGAGTGTGCTCTATATGAAACTTGCTTGTTTTTGCATGTAGTTCCATATTATCAGATCTGGACCAATTTCGAAATATGCATATGAGGACTTACCGGAATTGTTATATGTTGTTTCCGGCCTCATTTAAACTTGCCTTGATGTGTTGTTCTTGTTTGCATCATCTCTTGCCATGAGTAGCTTCATGTAGCCTTGTCATGCATCATGCTTGTTGTGCATCATGTCTTGCCTATGTGTGGTGTGTTTACCATGTTGTGTGCTTCTTCTCGATAGTTCCCGTTTCGTTGCGATCGTGAGGATGCGTTAAATCTCACGCTTGGTTCGTCTTCGTGGCTTCATCTTCTTCATGGACTCGTTCCTCTTCCTTGCGGGATTTCAGGCACGATGACCGCTACCCTGGATCTCACTACTATCATTGCTATGCTAGTTGCTTCGTTCTATCGCTTTGCTGCGTTACCTATCATTTGCTCTTCAAGCCTCCCAAATTGCCATGAACCTCTAACCTTTGACACCCTTCCTAGCAAACCGTTGCTTGGCTATGTTACCGCTTTGCTCAGCCCCTCTTATAGCGTTGCTAGTTGCAGGTGAAGTTGAAGATTGCTCCATGGTGGACAGGGTTGCCCTGAGAACGAGATATGTGCAGCTCCTATCGGGATGTCGGCGCATCGAGCGGCTTTGCTGTTCTTGTTTTACCATTGTCGAAATGTCTTGTAAACCGGGATTCCGAGACTGATCGGGTCTTCCTGGGAGAAGGTTTATCCTTCGTTAATCGCGAGAGCTTATCATGGGCTAAGTTGGGACACCCCTGCAGGGTTTAAACTTTCGAGAGCCGTGCCCGCGGTTATGTGGCAGATGGGATTTTGTTAATGTCCGGTTGTCGATAACTTGACACCAGATCCGATTTAAAACGCATCAACCGTGTGTGTAGCCGTGATGGTCTCTTCTCGGCGGAGTCCGGGAAGTGAACACGGTCTTTGGGTTATGATTGACGTAAGTAGGTGTTCAGGATCACCTCTTGATCATTGCTAGCTTCACGACCGTTCCTTTGTTTCTCTTCTCGCTCTCATTTGCGTATGTTAGCCACCATATATGCTTAGTCGCTGTTGCAACCTCATCACTTTACCCCTTCATTTCCCATTAAGCTTTGCTAGTCTTGATACCCATGGTAATGGGATTGCTGAGTCCTCGTGGTTTCTGATTACTACAACAACGATTGCTTGGTACAGGTTATGCGATGATCTTGACGCGAGCGCGATGTTTGCTTGTTTGGACTTCTTCTTCTACTTCTTCTTCGATCAGAGGATAGGTTCCAGGTCGGCAGCCTGGGCTAGCAGGGTGGATGTCATTTGAGGTTCTGTTTGTGTTTCATCCGTAGTCGGATGGTGCTCTGATGTGTTGTATTGTTGTATTCATGTGACATTGTATGTTTTGGATGTATCCCCACTATTATGTAATGTTGATGTAATGATATCCACCTTGCAAAGCGTTCCAATATGCGGGTCTATCCTTGGTGGGACCTTCGAGTTCCTGTTGGATAGGGTCGCATATTGGGCGTGTCAAGTTGGTATCAGAGCCTCGACCGACCCTAGGAGCCCCCCTTGATTGATCGTGTAGTTTGGCCGTTGTTGAGTCTATAAAAAACTTTTTCTGAGTCTAGTTATATCGGAGAGTAGGAATTCTTTTTACTCCTCAGCCCCTTCGTCGCTCTGGTGAGGAATCTTGACGTAGGTGTTTTGAATTACTCCTCTTCCCGTTCAAATTTTTCTTTAGGATCACACGGTTAGTTTTCGTTCGTTGTCCATCCTCTTTTATCCGGCGCATTCCTCGTCAAGCTGTTTCGAACCTCTCTCTCTTTGGGAGATCAATCCTCAGTTCTTTTCGATCGAAGTTGTTTTTCCATCCTCAATTGTTTTCTTTTCCCACCCGACCTCCCTTCTTCCTCTCGGAACCGGAGTCCGTAATCGAATATCAATCCTACTCGTGCGACGTCTTTGTTTTCTTTCTTCAATGATTTCAACCGGTGTTTCATCTTGAAGTCATTCGTCGGTTTCCCTTTCCAAGTTGCCTTTGTTTTCCCGCCCTCCCACCCTTTTTTCTTCCCGGAGTCTGAGTCTCTTTCGACCATCAATTTTCATTCGTACGGAGTCTCTTCAGTCTTCCCTCAATCATTTCAACCGGTGAATTCTCGTCTCGTCGTCATTCTTCATCTCTTTTCTTTCCGGTGGACCCAATTCAAGTTTTTCGGGTTGATCATATTCTTTTCCTGGGATCAAGTGTTTTCCTTGCTCGTTCGCCTCTCGCCAATTTATCATTCCGGAGTTCGGAAGACATCTCAGGAGTTTCGTCTGTGTTCCAATTAATTCGAGGTTGTCACCTTATTCAAATATTTCAATTGTTCCAGTGTATCATCTATCTGTTCAACATCCCTTTCCAACGGTGTTTTCTCTTTAGTGGGCCCTAACCCACAGGTCTTTTCCCAGGATCTTACCTGACTCTTCTAATTTCCCCGGAGTTATTCTAAATTCTTTTCAAGTGTGACGTAAGAATGGATTCCATCCGTCACATGCCTTCTCCAAGATCTCTTTCAAATTATTTTCATTGTTGGCTCAACCTTTTCGGTTTCTCATTCTCCCGGAGTATCTCAGTAATTTTGGTGGTTTTTCTCGTGGTCAGTTGAAGATCGAAGAAGAAGATTTCTGTTAAATCTTGCCCGTTCTCCAGGAGATTCGCGGTGCTAGCTCGATGTTATCCTATCAAATTGTTTCAAGTCATGCAAATTCTTTTCATCCATCCGGAGCATTTCAGGAGTTGATTTCTATTTCTTTTCACCGGAGGCCATCATTTCAGTTATCGTTCTCTATTTACCCCGGTGCTTCGTTCAAGTGTTCTTTAATCAGCTCGAGTTCTTCCTGTTCTTTGGCATCTAAATCCCCTCAAGCATATTGGTTCTTCTAATTCTTCCCGGTGATTCATACTCTTTCATCAGTCATTTTCAAATTCTTACGGTGGTTCGTTCAAGATTCTTTTTCCTTGATTATCATATTAATCAATTCGTTCTTTCGAATCCTATGGGTGGTTCGTGAAGACCTTCTCAGCTTTGCGATATGTCACTTCTCAATTCTTTTTCAAGAAGAATAAGTAATATGTAAATCCATTGCTTGTCATCAATTTAATTTGATGAAGGATAAGCATACAATAAATCTTATTCTTATTTCGTCCAAGCGATTAATCCTTTTCTTCTGAGTTTGTTCTTGAGGAATAAATTCTAGTTCCAAGTGTTTTCATCTTTTCTTTTCTGGAGTTCAAATTTCCTCGGCATTTCGTTGGAACCTCCATCTAATCACTGCAGGGCCTTAATCTTATTCTTTACATCCTTGAATTCTATCTCATCATCCTTTTGGTACCGGAGTTCTTCATGGTGGTTCTTCATGATTTAATTCATTCTTCAAGTGTTCATCAATATTTTGTTGGAGGAGTTCAAGTATCTTTCCTTCTTGCTTTTCGAAGTGCAATTAATTCTCCATATTCTTTTGAAGTGGAGTTTTGCATTTCTTCGTTCTTCTCAGCTATCCAATCATTTCCACTTGTGGTCGGATATCACCTCATAATTTTGATATGTTATCCATAAGTCCACAACAAGCTTATTCTTTTCGTTGTTGATTTTCTCAACAACTCCATTCAATCTTTTCTTCTAAGGGTGCTCTCTATTTCATTCGTGGCACAAGTTGTCATTTTCTTCTCCGTTCTTTTCATTCCATTCTTTCAATTCTTTCCGGAGCTTTTGTGTTATGTCTTCATCAAGTATCATTCCATCCTCTCTAGCTCGTGTTCTATTTTTTTCCATGTTCAATCGGAGTGCTGCCTAAATCCTTTCAGTCTTATTCGTTTCTTTTCTCATTCTAACCACTCCGGTTAGAACGAGTGGTTTCATAGTCTATCTGATTCCGTGAGTTTTCCATTCTTGTCATTCTCGTCATTCCTCTCTTCTTCTCGAGTGCTCTCAATTCTTTGCTTCTTCTCTTGAGTTCTTGTTTCACCTAATCCCCTTTTCCCTTCCTTCTCGGTCCTAAGATCTCGGGACGAGATCTCTTGTTAGTGGAGGAGTGTTGTAACGCCCCAGATCCGATGCGCCAGGTGTCTGCCAGTTATTCACCGTCGTTGCCATGTCATTTGCTTGCGTGTTGCACTTTTCCATGTCATCATATGCATTTCATATCATGTCATCATGTGCAGTTCATCTTGCATACATGTTCGTCTCATGCATCCGAGCTTTTTCCCCGTTGTCCGTTTTGCGATGCGGCACTCCTATGTCCTCCGGCGTTCCCCTTTTTGTCTCTCGTTGTGAGCGGGTGTTAAACATTCTCGGAATGGACCGAGTCTTGTCAAGCGGCCTTGGTATAGTACCGGTAGACCGCCTGTCAAGTTTCGTGCCATTTGGAGGTCGTTTGATACTCCAACGATTAACCGGGTAACTGTAAAGCCCTCTTTTGTGTGCAGCCCAACAACCCTTCCAAAGTGGCCCAAAACCCAGCAAACTCCCCTTCATGCTCTCGGTCGTTCGATCACGATCGCGTGGCCGAAAACCGCACCTCATTTGGACTCTCCTAGCTCCCTCTACCTATAAATATGTGCTCCTCCCGGATATTTCGCGCAATCCAAACCCTAGCAAACTCCACCCTCCGCCGCCGGACAAAAATCCGGGCCGCGGACGTGTCCGCCGGCTCAGCCGGACCAACCCGCCGTCGCCACGTGTCCCGGGCCGGTCCCCAGTTCGCCGCCGATCCCGTGGGCCCGCAAGGCCCGTGCGGGGCCCACCCGACCCGCTCTCTGCCGCCCTCGGCGTCGCCGGCGCTTCCGCCGCCAAGCGGCGTCCGCCGCCCTCCGCGGCCGGTTGCGGAGCTGCGGGCCCATCCGCGCTCGAGCTCCCCCAGCGCGCGGCGCCTTGCCTTCCCTTCGCCCCATCGCGGGAGCTCCTCCGCGATTTCGCTTCCCTTTCGGCCGCCGCTTAAGTCGCCGGAGCCGCGCGCCGACTTCCGAGTCCGCCGTCCCCGTCGCGGCCATCCTCCGGCCAGATCCGGGCCGGCGCTGCCCGGATCCGGTCACCCCGCGCCTCCCCGGCCTCTTCCTCCTGCTCCGGCCACCTTCTCCGGCGAGATCCGCCGCCGCCTCGTGATGCGTGCCCGGTCAACCCTAGATCCGGATGGTAATTTCTGCCAAGTCCCCGAAACTCCTGATATTTTGGTGCCATGTTCGTCCTGCTGTATCTCCATGCATGTAGCTCCGTTTTGTGCGTGTAATATGTCAAATTGTTCGCCTCGACGAGTACTTCATTTCATTACATTGCATCATTTTCATTTGAGCTCATCTTGATGCCCGAAATGCTGTTGGAAGAGTGCATGTTGCCGTTGATCTGCTGAAACTGTTATAACTTGCTCATTTCTCATTTTTGCCATGTTTGATGTGTGCATCCTATGAGGTTGATGTCTACATGTGTTTTGATCTATGCCATGCCATCTTTCCAGAGGTGCCATCCATGTATTTTTGTGAGTTGTGTGCTGAGTGCATCAAGCTTGTTAAGTAGGGTACTTGTTGTTGCTGTTTTGCTAGACAGATTCTGTTATATTTTGTTGCTATGTAAACATGCTTCTACTAGTTATTCTATGCATATTCTGGAGATGTTCACTTAGGATGTTTTGTTATACATGTCTTTCTCTATCCATTCATGCCCCTGGTAGCATTTATAGCCTGCTGTATCATGTTGTTATCTTGCTCCAAAGTTGCTAAATAATGTTGCTGTCAACCTGCTAACATGAAGTTCAGTTTTGGCCATGTGCTTTTCTAGTGATCCATGCACCCTATGAACTTGATATTGCCATGCTTAGCTTCATAAACATGCCTTCTTACTGTTGGGTGCCTTGCCATGCCATGCTTTGCTCCGTGGTGAGTGGTTCAAGCTCACCAACATGCCTACTTATCGTTGTTCCCGCCATGTATGAATCTGTAATATAACTTGCTATGTTTACATGGGTGCCATCATATCTTCTGATCCTTTTTGGCTCTTGGTCAGTAAAGGACATTTGATATATGCAATTAGTAGATTCATGCCATGCCTTTGTTTGCCATGATAAGTTCCTGTAACATGTTGCTTGATAGCTCTAAACATTGCAACCTGATGTTATTTCTGCTAAAGTCTGAAACTGTTATTATTTGCAATCTTACCATGTGTGTTTGAGCTTGTTCTAGTGATTTCTGGAGATAGCTCAGCGTTCATGTTTTGTTATGCTTTACCTGTACTTCATGCCCATGCCTTTTGTTCTTATGTTGGGGTGCTGTAGCTTGTTGTTTTGATGCTTGCAATATGCCTACTTGCTGTTTTGGACAGATTGTTGCTATGACTTGTATAGTGTGTGTGTGTGTTGAACCGTTGCTCCATTTTGAGTGTGCTCTATACGAAACTTGCTTGTTTTTGCATGTAGTTCCATATTATCATGTTGCATCCTTGTTTTGGTGTGTTTTCTTGATTTTTGTATGCATTTTGCATCAATGCCATGTTTGATATCTTCTAGGCCGTAGCTCCGAATCTAATGAACTTTATATGTAACTTGACTAGAATTTCATGTAGATCCTCTTGGTGCTATTTAACTTGCTGTTTAACAACTTGAACTTAATGGTTATTCAGATCTGGACCAATTTTGAAATATGCATATGAGGACTTACCAGAATTGTTATATGTTGTTTCCGGCCTCATTTAAACTTGCCTTGATGTGTTGTTCTTGTTTGCATCATCTCTTGCCATGAGTAGCTTCATGTAGCCTTGTCATGCATCATGCTTGTTGTGCATCATGTCTTGCCTATGTGTGGTGTGTTTACCATGTTGTGTGCTCTTCTCGATAGTTCCCGTTTCGTTGCGATCATGAGGATGCGTTCGGTTACGCTTGGTTCGTCTTCGTGGCTTCATCTTCTTTATGGACTCGTTCTTCTTCCTTGCGGGATTTCAGGCAAGATGACCGCTACCCTGGATCTCACTACTATCATTGCTATGCTAGTTGCTTCGTTCTATCGCTTTGCTGCATTACCTATCATTTGCTCTTCAAGCCTCCCAAATTGCCATGAACCTCTAACCTTTGACACCCTTCCTAGCAAACCGTTGCTTGGCTATGTTACCGCTTTGCTCATCCCCTCTTATAGCGTTGCTAGTGGCAGGTGAAGTTGAAGATTGCTCCATGGTGGACAGGGTTATGTTGGGATATCACAATATCTCTTATATTTATTAATGCATCTATATATTTTGTAAAGGGTGGAAGGCTCGGCCTTATGCCCAGTGTTTTGTTCCACTCTTGCCGCCCTAGTTTCCGTCATACGGTGTTATGTTCCCGGATTTTGCGTTCCTAACGCGGTCGGGTGATTTATGGGACCCCCCGACAGTTCGCTTTGAATAAAACTTGTCCAGAAGGCCCAACCTTGGTTTTACCATTTGCCTCACCACCACCTACCTTTCCTTGGGAGTAATTAACCCAAGGGTCATCTTTATTATAGCCCCGGGCGAGTGCTTGTCTAAGTGTTGGTCCGAATCGAGCCTCTCATGGGCCACCTCGGGAAACTCAAGTCTGGTTTTACTCGTAGCTTGACTTATCCGGTGTTGCCACGAGAACGAGATATGTGCAGCTCCTATCGGGATGTCGGCGCATCGGGCGGCTTTGCTGGTCTTGTTTTACCATTGTCGAAATGTCTTGTAAACCGGGATTCCGAGACTGATCGGGTCTTCCTGGGAGAAGGTTTATCCTTCGTTGATCGCGAGAGCTTGTCATGGGCTAAGTTGGGACACCCCTGCAGGGTTTAAACTTTCAAGAGCCGTGCCATGTTATGTGGCAGATGGGAATTTGTTAATGTCTGGTTGTAGATAACTTGACACCAGATCCGATTTAAAACGCATCAACCATGTGTGTAGCCGTGATGGTCTCTTCTCGGCGGAGTCCGGGAAGTGAACACGGTCTTTGGGTTATGATTGACGTAAGTAGGTGTTCAGGATCACCTCTTGATCATTGCTAGCTTCACGACCGTTCCTTGGTTTCTCTTCTCGCTCTCATTTGCGTATGTTAGCCACCATATATGCTTAGTCGCAGCTGCAACCTCACCACTTTACCCCTTCCTTTCCCATTAGGCTTTGCTAGTCTTGATACCCATGGTAATGGGATTGTTGAGTCCTCGTGGCTCACAAATTACTACAACAACAGTTGCAGGTACAGGTTATGCGATGATCTTGACGCGAGAGCGATGTTTGCTTGTTTGGAGTTCTTCTTCTGCTTCTTCTTCTATCAGGGTATAGGTTCCAGGTCGGCAGCCTGGGCTAGCAGGGTGGATGTCATTTGAGTTTCTGTTTGTGTTTCATCCGTAGTCGGATGGTGCTCTGATGTGTTGTATTGTTGTATTCATGTGACATTGTATGTTTTGGATGTATCCCCACTATTATGTAATGTTGATGTAATGATATCCACCTTGCAAAGCGTTCCAATATGCGGGTCTATGCTCGGTGGGACCATCGAGTTCCTTTTGGATAGGGTCGCATATTGGGCGTGACAAGTTGGTATCAGAGCCTCGACCGACCCTAGGAGCCCCCTTGATTGATCGTGTAGTTTGGCCGTCATTGAGTCTAGAAAAAAACTTTTTCTGAGTCTAGTTATATCGGAGAGTAGGAATTCTTTTTACTCCTCAGCCCCTTCGTCGCTCTGGTGAGGAATCTTGACGTAGGTGTTTTGAATTACTCCTCTTCCCATTCAAATTTTTCTTTAGGATCACACGGTTAGTTTTCGTTCGTTGTCCATCCTCTTTTATCCGGCGCATTCCTCGTCAAGCTGTTTCGAACCTCTCTCTCTTTGGGAGATCAATCCTCAGTTCTTTTCTATCGAAGTTGTTTTTCCATCCTCAGTTGTTTTCTTTTCCCACCCGACCTCCCTTCTTCCTCTCGGAACCGGAGTCCGTAATCGAATATCAATCCTACTCGTGCGATGTCTTTGTTTTCTTTCTTCAATGATTTCAACCGGTGTTTCATCTTGAAGTCATTCGGCGGTTTCCCTTTCCAAGTTGCATTTGTTTTCCTGCCCTCCCACCCTTTTTTCTTCCCGGAGTTTGAGTCTCTTTCAACCATCAATTTTCATTCGTACGGAGTCTCTTCAGTCTTCCCTCAATCATTTCAACCGGTGAATTCTCGTCTCGTCGTCATTCTTCATCTCTTTTCTTTCCGGTGGACCCAATTCAAGTTTTTCGGGTTGATCATATTCTTTTCCTGGGATCAAGTGTTTTCCTTGCTCGTTCGCCTCTCACCAGTTTATCATTCCGGAGTCCGGAAGACATCTCAGGAGTTTCGTCTGTGTTCTAATTAATTCGAGGTTGTCACCTTATTCAAATATTTCAATTGTTCCAGTGTATCATCTATCTGTTCAACATCCCTTTCCAACGGTGTTTTCTCTTTAGTGGGCCCTAACCCACAGGTCTTTTCCCAGGATCTTACCTGACTCTTCTAATTTCCCCGGAGTTATTCTAAATTCTTTTCAAGTGTGACGTAAGAATGGATTCCATCAGTCACATGCCTTCTCCAAGATCTCTTTCAAATTATTTTCATTGTTGGCTCAACCTTTTCGGTTTCTCATTCTCCCGGAGTATCTCAGTAATTTTGGTGGTTTTTCTCGTGGTCGGTTGAAGATCAAGAAGAAGATTTCATTAAATCTTGCCCGTTCTCCGGAGATTAGCGGTGCTAGCTCGATGTTATCCTATCAAATTGTTTCAAGTCATGCAAATTCTTTTCATCCATCCAGAGCATTTCAGGAGTTGATTTCTATTTCTTTTCACCAGAGGCCATCATTTCAGTTATCGTTCTCTATTTACCCCGGTGCTTCGTTCAAGTGTTCTTTAATCAGCTCGAGTTCTTCCTGTTCTTTGGCATCTAAATCCCCTCAAGCATATTGGTTCTTCTAATTCTTCCCGGTGATTCATACTCTTTCATCAGTCATTTTCAAATTCTTACGGTGGTTCGTTCAAGATTCTTTTTCCTTGATTATCATATTAATCAATTCGTTCTTTCGAATCCTATGGGTGGTTCGTGAAGACCTTCTCAACTTTGCGATATGTCACTTCTCAATTCTTTTTCAAGAAGAATAAGTAATATGTAAATCCATTGCTTGTCATCAATTTAATTTGATGAAGGATAAGCATACAATAAATCTTATTCTTATTTCGTGCAAGCGATTAATCCTTTTCTTCTGAGTTTGTTCTTGAGGAATAAATTCTAGTTCCAAGTGTTTTCATCTTTTCTTTTCCGGAGTTGAAATTTCCTCGGCATTTCGTTGGAACCTCCATCTAATCACTGCAGGGCCTTAATCTTATTCTTTACATCCTTGAATTCTATCTCATCATCCTTTTGGTACCGGAGTTCTTCATGGTGGTTCTTCATGATTTAATTCATTCTTCAAGTGTTCATCAAGATTTTGTTGGAGGAGTTCAAGTATCTTTCCTTCTTGCTTTTCGAAGTGCAATTAATTCTCCATATTCTTTTGAAGTGGAGTTTTGCATTTCTTCGTTCTTCTCAGCTATCCAATCATTTCCACTTGTGTTCGGATATCACCTCATAATTTTGATATGTTATCCATAAGTCCACAACAAGCTTATTCTTTTCGTTGTTGATTTTCTCAACAACTCCATTCAATCTTTTCTTCTAAGGGTGCTCTCTATTTCATTCGTGGCACAAGTTGTCATTTTCTTCTCCGTTCTTTTCATTCCATTCTTTCAATTCTTTCCGGAGCTTTTGTGTTATGTCTTCATCAAGTATCATTCCATCCTCTCTAGCTCGTGTTCTATTTTTTTCCATGTTCAATCGGAGTGCTGCCTAAATCCTTTCAGTCTTATTCGTTTCTTTTCTCATTCTAACCACTCCGTTTAGAACGAGTGGTTTCATAGTCTATCTGATTCCGTGAGTTTTCCATTCTTGTCATTCTCGTCATTCCTCTCTTCTTCTCGAGTGCTCTCAATTCTTTGCTTCTTCTCTTGAGTTCTTGTTTCACCTCATCCCCTTTTCCCTTCCTTCTCGGTCCTAAGATCTCGGGATGAGATCTCTTGTTAGTGGAGGAGTGTTGTAACGCCCCAGATCCGATGTGCCAGGTGTCTGCCAGTTATTCACCGTCGTTGCCATGTCATTTTCTTGCGTGTTGCACTTTGCCATGTCATCATATGCATTTCATATCATGTCATCATGTGCATTTCATCTTGCATACATGTTCGTCTCATGCATCCGAGCTTTTTCCCCGTTGTCCGTTTTGCGATGTGGCACTCCTATGTCCTCCAGCGTTCCCCTTTTTGTCTCTCGTTGTGAGCGGGTGTTAAACATTCTCGGAATGGACCGAGTCTTGTCAAGCGGCCTTGGTATAGCACCGGTAGACCGCCTGTCAAGTTTCGGGCCATTTGGAGGTCGTTTGATACTCCAACGATTAACCGGGTAACCGTAAAGCCCTCTTTTGTGTGCAGCCCAACAACCCTTCCAAAGTGGCCCAAAACCCAGCAAACTCCCCTTCATGCTCTCGGTCGTTCGATCACGATCGCGTGGCCGAAAACCGCACCTCATTTGGACTCTCCTAGCTCCCTCTACCTATAAATATGTGCTCCTCCCGGATAATTCGCGCAGTCCAAACCCTAGCAAACTCCACCCGCCGCCGCCGGACAAAAATCCGGGCCGCGGACGTGTCCGCCGGCTCCGCCAGACCAACCCGCCGTCGCCACGTGTCCCGGGCGGTCCCGATTCGCCGCCCGATCCGTGGGCCCGCAAGGCCCGTCGCGGGCCCTCCCGACCGCTCTCTGCCGCCCTCGGCGTCGCGGCGCTTCCGCCGCCTAGCGGCGTCCGCCGCCCTCCGCTGCCGGTTGCGGAGCTGCGAGGCCCATCTCGCGCCGAAGCTTCCCCCAGCAGCGCCGCCTCGCCTTCCCTTCGCGCGTCCGTCGCGGGAGCTCCTCGGCGATTTCGCCCCCTCGGCCGCCGCCATGTAGCCGGGCGAGGCCGACCTCGAGTCCGCCGTCCCCGTCGCGGCCATCCTCCGGCCAGATCTGGGCCGACGCTGCCCGGATCCGGTCGCCCCGCGCCTCCCCGGCCTCTTCCTCCTGCTCCGGCCACTTTCTCCGGCGAGATCCGCCGCCGCCTCGTGATGCGTGCCCGGTCAACCCTAGATCCGGATGGTAATTTCTGCCAAGTCCCCGAAACTCCTGATATTCTGGTGCCATGTTCGTCCTGCTGTATCTCCATGCATGTAGCTCCGTTTTGTGCGTGTGATATGTCAAATTGTTCGCCTCGACGAGTACTTCATTTCATTCCATTGCATCATTTTCATTTGAGCTCATCTTGATGCCCGAAATGCTGTTGGAAGAGTGCATGTTCTTTGTTGATCTCTTTAAACTGTTATAACTTGCTCATTTGTCATTTTGCCATGTTTGATGTGTGGATCCTATGAGGTTGATGTCTACATGTGTTTTGATCTATGCCATGCCATCTTTCCAGAGGTGCCATCCATGTATTTTTGTGAGTTGTGTGCTGAGTGCATCAAGCTTGTTAAGTAGGGTACTTGCTATTGCTGTTTTGCTAGACAGATTCTGTTATATTTTGTTGCTATGTAAACATGCTTCTACTAGTTATTCTATGCATATTCTGGAGATGTTCACTCAGGATGTTTTGTTATACACGTCTTTCTCTATCCATTCATGCCCCTGGTAGCATTTATAGCCTGCTGTATCATGTTGTTATCTTGCTCCAAAGTTGCTAAATAATGTTGCTGTCAACCTGCTAACATGAAGTTCAGTTTTGGCCATGTGCTTTTCTAGTGATCCATGCACCCTATGAACTTGATCTTGCCATGCTTAGCTTCATAAACATACCTTCTTACTGTTGGGTGCCTTGCCATGCCTTCTTTGCTCCGTGGTGAGTGGTTCAAGCTCACCAACATGACTACTTATCGTTGTTCCTGCCATGTATGAATCTGTAATATAACTTGCTATGTTTACATGGGTGCCATCATATCTTCTGATCCTTTTTGGCTCTTGGTCAGTAAAGGACATTTGATATATGCAATTAGTAGATTCATGCCATGCCTTTGTTTGCCATGATAAGTTCCTGTAACATGTTGCTTGATAGCTCTAAACATTGCAACCTGATGTTATTTCTGCTAAAGTCTGAAACTGTTATTATTTGCAATCTTACCATGTGTGTTTGAGCTTGTTCTAGTGATTTCTGGAGATAGCTCAGCGTTCATGTTTTGTTATGCTTTACCTGTACTTCATGCCCATGCCTTTTGTTCTTATGTTGGGGTGCTGTAGCTTGTTGTTTTGATGCTTGCAATATGCCTACTTGCTGTTTTGGACAGATTGTTGCTATGACTTGTATAGTGTGTGTGTGTTGAACCGTTGCTCCATTTTGAGTGTGCTCTATACGAAACTTGCTTGTTTTTGCATGTAGTTCCATATTATCATGTTGCATCCTTGTTTTGGTGTGTTTTCTTGATTTTTGTATGCATTTTGCATCAATGCCATGTTTGACTTGTTTTGCTCATATCTTCTAGGCCGTAGCTCCGAATCTAATGAACTTTATATGTAACTTGACTAGAATTTCATGTAGATCCTCTTGGTGCTCTTTAACTTGCTGTTTAACAACTTGAACTTAATGGTTATTCAGATCTGGACCAATTTCGAAATATGCATATGAGGACTTACCGGAATTGTTATATGTTGTTTCCGGCCTCGTTTAAACTTGCCTTGATGTGTTGTTCTTGTTTGCATCATCTCTTGCCATGAGTAGCTTCATGTAGCCTTGTCATGCATCATGCTTGTTGTGCATCATGTCTTGCCTATGTGTGGTGTGTTTACCATGTTGTGTGCTCTTCTCGATTGTTCCCGTTTCGTTGCGATCATGAGGATGCGTTCGGTTACGCTTGGTTCGTCTTCGTGGCTTCATCTTCTTTATGGACTCGTTCTTCTTCCTTGCGGGATTTCAGGCAAGATGACCGCTACCCTGGATCTCACTACTATCATTTCTATGCTAGTTGCTTCGTTCTATCGCTTTGCTGCATTACCTATCATTTGCTCTTCAAGCCTCCCAAATTGCCATGAACCTCTAACCTTTGACACCCTTCCTAGCAAACCGTTGCTTGGCTATGTTACCGCTTTGCTCATCCCCTCTTATAGCGTTGCTAGTTGCAGGTGAAGTTGAAGATTGCTCCATGGTGGACAGGGTTATGTTGGGATATCACAATATCTCTTATATTTATTAATGCATCTATATATTTGGTAAAGGGTGGAAGGCTCGGCCTTATGCCTGGTGTTTTGTTCCACTCTTGCCGCCCTAGTTTCCGTCATACCGGTGTTATGTTCCCGGATTTTGCGTTCCTAACGCGGTCGGGTGATTTATGGGACCCCCCTGACAGTTCGCTTTGAATAAAACTTGTCCAGCAAGGCCCAACGTTGGTTTTACCATTTGCCTCACCACCACCTACCTTTCCCTTGGGAGTAATTAACCCAAGGGTCATCTTTATTATAGCCCCCCGGGCCATTGCTTGTCTAAGTGTTGGTCCGAATCGAGCAACTTCTTGAGGGCCACCTCGGGAAACTCGAAGTCTGGTTTTTACTCGTAGCTTGACTTATCCGGTGTTGCCCTGAGAACGAGATATGTGCAGCTCCTATCGGGATGTCGGCGCATCGGGCGGCTTTGCTGGTCTTGTTTTACCATTGTCGAAATGTCTTGTAAACCGGGATTCCGAGACTGATCGGGTCTTCCTGGGAGAAGGTTTATCCTTCGTTGATCGCGAGAGCTTGTCATGGGCTAAGTTGGGACACCCCTGCAGGGTTTAAACTTTCAAGAGCCGTGCCCGCGGTTATGTGGTAGATAAGAATTTGTTAATGTCTGGTTGTAGATAACTTGACACCAGATCCGATTTAAAACGCATCAACCATGTGTGTAGCCGTGATGGTCTCTTCTCGGCGGAGTCCGGGAAGTGAACACGGTCTTTGGGTTATGATTGACGTAAGTAGGTGTTCAGGATCACCTCTTGATCATTGCTAGCTTCATGACGATTCCTTTGTTTCTCTTCTCGCTCTCATTTGCGTATGTTAGCCACCATATATGCTTAGTCGCTGCTGCAACCTCACCACTTTACCCCTTCCTTTCCCATTAGGCTTTGCTAGTCTTGATACCCATGGTAATGGGATTGCTGAGTCCTCGTGGCTCACAAATTACTACAACAACAGTTGCAGGTACAGGTTATGTGATGATCTTGATGCGAGAGCGATGTTTGCTTGTTTGGAGTTCTTCTTCTGCTTCTTCTTCGATCAGGGGATAGGTTCCAGGTCGGCAGCCTGGGCTAGCAGGGTGGATGTCATTTGAGTTTCTGTTTGTGTTTCATCCGTAGTCAGATGGTGCTCTGATGTGTTGTATTGTTGTATTCATGTGACATTGTATGTTTTGGATGTATCCCCACTATTATGTAATGTTGATGTAATGATATCCACCTTGCAAAGCTGCCCAATATCTTGGTCTATCCTCGGTGGGACCATCGAGTTCCTTTTGGATAGGGTCGCATATTGGGCGTGACAAGTTGGTATCAGAGCCTCGACCGACCCTAGGAGCCCCCTTGATTGATCGTGTAGTTTGGCCGTCGTTGAGTCTAGAAAAAAACTTTTTCTGAGTCTTGTTATATCGGAGAGTAGGAATTCTTTTTACTCCTCAGCCCCTTCGTCGCTCTGGTGAGGAATCTTGACGTAGGTGTTTTGAATTACTCCTCTTCCCGTTCAAATTCTTCTTTAGGATCACACGGTTAGTTTTCGTTCGTTGTCCATCCTCTTTTATCCGGCGCATTCCTCGTCAAGCTGTTTCGAACCTCTCTCTCTTTGGGAGATCAATCCTCAGTTCTTTTCGATTGAAGTTGTTTTTCCATCCTCAGTTGTTTTCTTTTCCCACCCGACCTCCCTTCTTCCTCTCGGAACCGGAGTCCGTAATCGAATATCAATCCTACTCGTGCGACGTCTTTGTTTTCTTTCTTCAATGATTTCAACCGGTGTTTCATCTTGAAGTCATTAGGCGGTTTCCCTTTCCAAGTTGCATTTGTTTTCCCGCCCTCCCACCCTTTTTTCTTCCCGGAGTTTGAGTCTCTTTCGACCATCAATTTTCATTCGTACGGAGTCTCTTCAGTCTTCCCTCAATCATTTCAACCGGTGAATTCTTGTCTCGTCGTCATTCTTCATCTCTTTTCTTTCCGGTGGACCCAATTCAAGTTTTTCGGGTTGATCATATTCTTTTCCTGGGATCAAGTGTTTTCCTTGCTCGTTCGCCTCTCACCAGTTTATCATTCCGGAGTTCGGAAGACATCTCAGGAGTTTTGTCTGTTTTCCAATTAATTCGAGGTTGTCACCTTATTCAAATATTTCAATTGTTCCAGTGTATCATCTATCTGTTCAACATCCCTTTCCAACGGTGTTTTCTCTTTAGTGGGCCCTAACCCACAGGTCTTTTCCCAGGATCTTACCTGACTCTTCTAATTTCCCCGGGGTTATTCTAAATTCTTTTCAAGTGTGACGTAAGAATGGATTCCATCAGTCACATGCCTTCTCCAAGATCACTTTCAAATTAATTTCATTGTTGGCTCAACCTTTTCGGTTTCTCATTCTCCCGGAGTATCTCAGTAATTTTGGTGGTTTTTCTCGTGGTCAGTTGAAGATCGAAGAAGAAGATTTCTGTTAAATCTTGCCCGTTCTCCTGGAGATTCGCGGTGCTAGCTCGATGTTATCCTATCAAATTGTTTCAAGTCATGCAAATTCTTATCATCCATCCGGAGCATTTCAGGAGTTGATTTCTATTTCTTTTCACCAGAGGCCGTCATTTCAGTTATCATTCTCTATTTACCCCGATGCTTCGTTCAAGTGTTCTTTAATCAGCTCGAGTTCTTCCTGTTCTTTGGCATCTAAATCCCCTCAAGCATATTGGTTCTTCTAATTCTTCCCGGTGATTCATACTCTTTCATCAGTCATTTTCGAATTCTTACGGTGGTTCGTTCAAGATTCTTTTTCCTTGATTATCATATTAATCAATTCGTTCTTTCGAATCCTATGGGTGGTTCATGAAGACCTTCTCAACTTTGCGATATGTCACTTCTCAATTCTTTTTCAAGAAGAATAAGTAATATGTAAATCCACTGCTTGTCATCAATTTAATTTGATGAAGGATAAGCATACAATAAATCTTATTCTTATTTCGTGCAAGCGATTAATCCTTTTCTTCTGAGTTTGTTCTTGAGGAATAAATTCTAGTTCCAAGTGTTTTCATCTTTTCTTTTCCGGAGTTCAAATTTCCTCGGCCATTTCGTTGGAACCTCCATCTAATCACTGCAGGGCTTTAATCTTATTCTTTCCATCCTTGAATTCTATCTCATCATCCTTTTGGTACCGGAGTTCTTCATGGTGGTTCTTCATGATTTAATTCATTCTTCAAGTGTTCATCAAGATTTTGTTGGAGGAGTTCAAGTATCTTTCCTTCTTGCTTTTCGAAGTGCAATTAATTCTCCATATTCTTTTGAAGTGGAGTTTTGCATTTCTTCGTTCTTCTCAGCTATCCAATCATTTCCGCTTGTGGTCGGAGATCACCTCATAATTTTGATATGTTATCCATAAGTCCACAACAAGCTTATTCTTTTCGTTGTTGATTTTCTCAACAACTCCATTCAATCTTTTCTTCTAAGGGTGCTCTCTATTTCATTCGTGGCACAAGTTGTCATTTTCTTCTCCGTTATTTTCATTCCATTCTTTCAATTCTTTCTGGAGCTTTTGTGTTATGTCTTCATCAAGTATCATTCCATCCTCTCTAGCTCGTGTTCTATTTTTTTCCATGTTCAGTCGGAGTGCTGCCTAAATCCTTTCAGTCTTATTCGTTTCTTTTCTCATTCTAACCACTTCGGTTAGAACGAGTGGTTTCATAGTCATTCTTGTCATTCCGTGAGTTTTCCATTCTTGTCATTCTTGTCATTCCTCTCTTCTTCTTGAGTGATCTCAATTCTTTGCTTCTTCTCTTGAGTTCTTGTTTCACCTCATCCCTTTTTCCCTTCCTTCTCGGTCCTAAGATCTCGGGACGAGATCTCTTGTTAGTGGAGGAGTGTTGTAGCATACTCGATCCGATCGCGCCTGTGTACGCGATTATTCGCCGTCGTTGCCATGTCATTTGCTTATGTGTTGCACTTTGCCATGTCATCATATGCATTTCATATCATGTCATCATGTGCATTTCATCTTGCATACGTGTTCGTCTCATGCATCCGTGCTTTTTCCCCGTTGTCCGTTTTGCGATCCGGCACTCCTATGTCCTCCGGCGTTCCCCTTTTTGTCTCTCGTTGTGAGCGGGTGTTAAACATTCTCGGAATGGACCGAGCTTGTCAAGCGGCCTTGGTATAGCACTGGTAGACCGCCTGTCAAGTTTCGTGCCATTTGGAGGTCGTTTGATACTCCAACGGTTAACCGGGTAACCGTAAAGCCCTCTTTTGTGTGCAGCCCAACAACCCTTCCAGAGTGGCCCAAAACCCAGCAAACTCCCCTTCATGCTCTCGGTCGTTCGATCACGATCGCGTGGCCGAAAACCGCACCTCATTTGGACTCTCCTAGCTCCCTCTACCTATAAATATGTGCTCCTCCCGGATATTTCGCGCAGTCCAAACCCTAGCAAACTCCACCCGCCGCCGCCGGACAAAAATCCGGGCCGCGGACGTGTCCGCCTGCTCCGTCGGACCAACCCGCCGTCGCCACGTGTCCCGGGCCGGTCCCCAGTTTGCCGCCGACCCCGCGGGCCCGCGAGCCCGTCTTGAGGGGACCTTCAGCCCGCTCTCCGCCGCCCCTCGTGGTCGCGGCGCCTCCGCCGCCTAGCCGGCGTCCGCCGCCCGCCGCGCCGATTGCGGAGCTGCGGGGCCCATCCGCGCCCGAGCTCCCCCATGATCGCCGCCTCGCCTTCCCGCTCGCCCCGTCGCCGGGAGCTCCTCCGGCGACTTCGCCCCGCTCCGGCCACCGCCATGTCGCCGGAGCGCGCGCCCGACCCCGGAGTCCGCCGTCCCCGTCGTGGCCATCCTCCGGCCAGATCCTGTTGGGGAACGTTGCAGAAAATTAAAATTTTTCCTAGGCTTCACCAAGATCCATCTATGAGTTCATCTAAGCAACGAGTAACGGGAGAGAGATTGCATCTACATACCACTTGTAGATCGCGTGCAGAAGCTTGCAAGGTGATGATGGAGTCGTACTCGAACGTGATTCAGATCACCGATGTCCAAGTGCTGAACGGACAGCACCTCCGCGTTCAACACACATACGGGACGAGCGACGTCTCCTCCGTCTTGATCCAGCAAGGAGGAAGGAGAGGTTGAGGAAGACAACTCCACCGGCAGCACAACGGCGTGGTGATGGTGGAGAAGAAGTACTCCGACAGGGCTTCGCCGAGCTCTTACGGAGGAGGAGAAGTGTTGGGGAGGGGAGGGGCTGCGCCTTGGGAATTTGTACAGCAGCCCCTTCCTCCCCCTTTATATAGGCACCACAGGGGGGGTGGCCCCGAGATCCAATCTCCGGGCGGCGGACAAGGGGTGGAGTGCCCCCAAGCCGGTGGGCGCCCCCCCCTAGGGTTTCAACCCTAGGCGCAGGGGGTGGGCCCTAGGGGGGCGCACCAGCCCCTTGTGGGCTGGTTCCCTTCCCCTTTCAGCCCATGGGGCCCTCCGGGATAGGTGGCCCCACCCGGTGGACCCCCGGGACCCTTCCGGTGGTCCCGGTACTTTACCGGAAACCCCGAAACTTTCCCGATGGCCGAAACACCACTTCCTATATATTATTCTTTACCTCCGGACCCTTCCGGAACTCCTCGTGACGTCCGGGATCTCATCCGGGACTCCGAACAACATTCGGTGGTCACATACTTGACTTCCTACTAACCCTAGCGTCACCGAACCTTAAGTGTGTAGACCCTACGGGTTCGGGAGACACGCAGACATGACCGAGACGACTCTCGGGCAATAACCAACAGCGGGATCTGGATACCCATGTTGGCTCCCACATGCTCCTCGATGATTTCATCGGTTGAACCACGATGTCGAGGATTCGATCAAACCACGTATGCAATTCCTTTGTCAATCGGTACGTTACTTGCCCGAGACTCGATCGTCGGTATCCCAATACCTTGTTCAGTCTCGTTACCGGCAAGTCACTTTACTCGTACCGCAATGCATGATCCCGTGGCCAACACCTTGGTCACATTGAGCTCATTATGATGATGCATTACCGAGTAGGCCCGAGATACCTCTCGTCATACGGAGTGACAAATCCCGATCTCGATCCGTGTCAACCCGCAGATACTTTCGGAGATACCTGTAATGCACCTTTATAGTCACCCGATTCGTTGTGACGTTTGATACACCCAAGGCACTCCTACGGTAACCGGAGTTACACGATCTCATGGTGAAGGAAGAGATACTTGACATTGGCAAAGCTTCTAGCAAACGAACTATACAATCTTTTATGCTATGCTATGATTGGGTCTTGTCCATCACATCATTCTCCTAATGATGTGATCCGTTATCAACGACATCCAATGTCCATAGTCGAAACCATGACTATCTATTGATCTGTGAGCTAGTCAACTAGAGGCTCACTAGGGACTCATTGGGTCTAAGTGTTCACGTGTATTACGATTTCCGGATAATACAGCTTATAGCATGAACAAAGACAATTATCATGAACATTGAAATATAATAATACTTTTATTATTGCCTCTAGGGCACATTTCCAACAGTCTCCCACTTGCACTAGAGTCACCAATCTAGTTACATTGTGATGAATCGAACACCCATAGAGTTACGGTGTTGATCATGTTTTGCACGCGAGAGAGGTTTAGTCAGCGGATCTGCGACATTCAGGTCCGTGTGTACTTTGCAAATCTCTAGGTCTCCATCTTGAACATTTTCACGGATGGAGTTGAAGCGACGCTTGATGTGCTGGTCTTCTTGTGAAACCTGGGCTCCTTGGCAAGGGCAATAGCTCGGTGTTGTCACGAAGAGTTTGATCGGCCTCGACGCGTTGGGTATGACTCCAAGGTCGGTGATGAACTCCTTCACCCAAATTGCTTCATGCGCTGCCTCCGAGGCTGCCATGTACTCCGCTTCACACGTAGATCCCGCCACGACGCTCGCTTGCAGCTGCACCAGCCATCGCTCCACCATTCAACATATACACGTATCCGGTTTGTGACTTAGAGTCATCCAGATCTGAGTCGAAGCTAAGCGTCGGCGTAACCCTTCTGACGAGCTCTTCGTCTCCTCCATAAAGCGAAACATGTCCTTCGTCCTTTTCGGTGCTTCAGGATATTCTTGACCGCTGTCCGGTGTTCCTTGCTGGGATTACTTTGGTATCTTGCAACCAAACTTACAGCAAGGTTTACATCGGTCAGTACACAGCATGGCATACATAATAGATCCTATGGCTGAAGCATAGGGATGACACTCATCTCTTCTTTATCTTTTGCCGTGGTCGGTGGTCGAGCTGAGCTCAATTTCACACCTTGTAACATAGGCAAGAACCCTTCTTGGACTGATCCATTTTGAACCTCTTCAAAATCTTATCAAGGTATGTGCTTTGTGAAAGACCTATGAGGCGTCTCGATCTATCTCTATAGATCTTGATGCCTAATATGTAAGCAACTTCTCCAAGGTCCTTCATTGAAAAACACTTGTTCAAGTAGGCCTTAATGCTGTTCAGAGTTTCGTATCATTTCCCATCAAGAGTATGTCATCTACATATAACAGGAGAAATGCTACGAGCTCCCACTCACTTTCTTGTAAACGCAGCTTCTCCATAAGTCGCATAAACCCAAACGCTTTGATCATCTCATCAAAGCAAATGTTCCAACTCGAGATGCTTGCACCAGCCCATAAATGGATCATTGGAGCTTGCATACTTTGTTAGCGTTCGAGGATCGACAAAACCTTCCGGCTGCATCATATACAGCTCTTCCTTAAGATGTCCGTTAAGGAATGCCGTTTTGGCGTCCATCGCCATATCTCATAATCATAGTATGCGGCAATTGCTAACATGATTCGGACGGACTTAAGCTTCGCTACGGGAGAGAATGTCTCGTCGTAGTCAATCCCTTGAACTTGTCGATAACCCTTAGCGACAAGTCGAGCTTTATAAATGGTAACATTACCATCCGCGTCCGTCTTCTTCTTAAAAATCCATTTATTTTCTATCGCTCGCCGATCATCGGGCAAGTCTATCAAAGTCCATACTTTGTTTTCATACATGGATTCTAGCTATCTCGGATTTCATGGCCTCAAGCCATTTGTTGGAATCCGGGCCCGCCATTGCTTCTTCATAGTTCGAAGGTTCATTGTTGTCTAACAACATGATTTCCATGACAGGGTTGCCGTACCACTGCAGTGCGGAGCGTGTCCTTGTGGACCTTGAAGTTCAAGAGTGACTTGATCCGAAGTACCTTGATCATTATCATTGTTTTCCTCTTGGTTGGAATGGGCATCACAGAGCGGTTTCTGTGCTGCACCATTTTCCGTTCGAGAGGTAGTACTTCATCGAGCTCTACTTTCCTCCCACTTACTTCTTTCGAGAGAAACTCTTTTCCGAAAGCATCCATTCTTGGCAACAAAGATCTTGCCTTGGATCTTAAGTAGAAGGTATACCCGACAGTTTCCTTAGGGTATCCTATGAATACGCATTTTTCCGACTTGGGTTCGAGCTTTTCAGGTTGAAGTTTCTTGACATAAGCATCGCATCCCCAAACTTTTAGAAACGACAGCTTAGGTTTCTTCCCAAACCATAATTCATACGGTGTCGTCTCAACGGATTTAGGCGGTGCCCTATTTAAAGTGAATGTAGCTGTCTCTAGGCGTATCCCCAAAATGATAGCGGTAAATCGGTAAGAGACATCATAGACCGCACCATATCCAATAGAGTGCGATTCGACGTTCGGACACACCGTTTATTTGAGGTGTTCAGCGGCGTGAGTTGTGAAACGATTCCACATTTCCTTAAGTGTGTACCAAACTCGTGACTTAAGTATTCTCCCCCACGATCTGATCGTAGGAACTTTATCTTTCGGTCACGTTGATTCTCTACTTCACTCTGAAATTCCTTGAACTTTTCAAAGGTCTCAGACTTGTGTTTCATTAAGTAGACATACCCATATCTACTTAAGTCATCGGAGAGTGAGAACATAACGATATCCTCCATGAGCCTCAACGCTCATTGGACCGCACACATCGGTATGTATGATTTCCAACAAGTTGGTTGCTCGCTCCATTGTTAGGAGAACGGAGTCTTGGTCATTTGCCCAAGAGGCATGGTTCGCATGTGTCAAACGATTCATAATCAAGAGACTCTAAAAGTCCGTCGGCATGGAGATTCTTCATGCGCTTGACACCAATGTGACCAAGGCGGCGATGCCACAAGTATGTGGGACTATCGTTATCAACCTTACATCTTTTGGCATCCACACTATGAACATGTGTAATATTACGCTCGAGATTCATTAAGAATAAACCATTGACCATCGGAGCATGACCATAAAACATATCTCTCATATAAATCGAACAACCATTATTCTCAGACTTAAATGAGTAGCCATCTTGTATCAAACGAGATCCAGATACAATGTTCATGCTCAAACTTGGCACTAAATAACAATTATTAAGGTTCAAAACTAATCCCGTAGGTAAATGTAGAGGCAGCGTGCCGACGGCGATCACATCGACTCTGGAACCATTCCCGGCGCGATCGTCACCTCGCCCTTCGCCATCTCCGTTTATTCCGCAGCTCTGCTGTGAGTTACAAATATGAGCAACGGCACGGTATCAAATACCGGGAGTTACTACGAGTCTTGGTAAGGTACACATCAATTACATGTATATCAAATATACCTTTGGTGTTGCGGCCTTCTTATCCGCTAAGTATTTGGGGCAGTTCCGCTTCGGTGACCCTTCCCTTGCAATAAAAGCACTCGGTCTCGGGCTTGGGTCCATTCTTTGACTTCTTCCGGCAATAAAGCTTACGGGCGCGGCAACATCTTTGCCGTCCTTCATGAAGTTCTTTTTACCCTTGCCCTTCTTGAACTTAGTGGTCTTTTTGACCATCAACACTTGATGTTCTTTCTTGATTTCAGCCTCTGCTGACTTCAGCATCGAGAACACTTCAGGAATGGTCTTTTCCATCCCCTGCATGTTGTAGTTCATCACAAAGCTCTTGTAGCTTGGTGGGAGCGACTGGAGGATTCTGTCAATGACCGCCTCATCTGGGAGGTTAATGTTCAACTGGGTCATACGAGCGTGCAACCCAGACATCTTCAGGATGTGCTCACTGACAGAACTGTTCTCCTCCATCTTACAACTGTAGAACTTGTCGGAGACATCATATCTCTCGACCCGGGCATGAGCTTGGAAAACTAGTTTCAGCTCTTCGAACATCTCATATGCTCCGTGATGCTCAAAACGCTTTTGGAGCCCCGGTTCTAAGCTGTAGAGCATGCCGCACTGAACGAGGGAGTAATCATCAGCACGAGATTGCCAAGCGTTCATAACGTCTTGGTTCTCTGGGACGGGAGCGTCACCTAGCGGTTCGTCTAGGACATATTGCTTCCTGGCAGCTATGAGGATGATCCTCGTGTTAGGACCCAATCCGTATAGTTGCTGCCATCATCTTTCAGCTTGGTTTTCTCTAGGAAGCGTTGAAGTTCATGTTGACATTAGCGTTGGCCATTGATCTACAAGACATATTTGCAAAGGTTTTAGACTAAGTTCATGATAATAAAGTTCTAATCAAATTATGAACTCCCACTTAGATTAGACATCCCTCTAGTCATCTAAGTGTTACACGATCCGAGTCGACTAGCCCGTGTCCGATCATCACGTGAGACGGACTAGTCATCGTCGGTGACCATCTTCATGTTGATCGTATCTTCCATACGACTCGTGTTCGACCTTTCGGTCTCCGTGTTCCGAGGCCATGTGCGCACATGCTAGGCTCGTCAAGTTAACCCTAAGTGTTTTATTTGTGTAAAACTGTCTTACACCCGTTGTATGTGAGCGTAAGAATCCATCACACCCGATCATCACGTGGTGCTTAGAAGCGACGAACTGTAGCGGTGCGAGTTAGGGAGAACACTTCTTGAAATTTTATAAGGATCATCTTATTTACTACCGTCGTCCTAAGTAAACAAGATGCATAAACATAATAAACATCACATGCAATTATATAGTTGTGACATGATATGGCCAATATCATCAAGCTCCATTGATCTCCATCTTCGGGGCTCCATGATCATCTTGTCACCGGCTTGACACCATGATCTCCATCATCATGATCTCCATCATCGTGTCTTCATGAAGTTGTCACGCCAGCGACTACTTCTACTTCTATGACTAACGCGTTTAGTAATGAAGTAAAGCAGTTTACATGGCGTTTTTCAATGACACGCAGGTCATACAAAAAATAAAGACAACTCCTATGGCTCCTGCGGTTGTCATACTCATCGACATGCAAGTCGTGAATCCTATTACAAGAACATGATCTCATACATCACAATTCATCATTCATCACAACTTCGGCCATATCACATCACATGATCAATCGCTGCAAAAACAAGTTAGGCGTCCTCTAATTGTTGTTGCATCTTTTACGTGGCTGCGATTGGGTTCTAGCAAGAACGTTTTCTTACCTACGAATCACCACAGCGTGATTTTGTCAACTTCTATTTACCCTTCATAAGGGCCTTGTTCATCGAATCCGCTCCAACTAAAGTGGAGAGACAGACACCCGCCAGCCACCTTATGCAACTAGTGCATGTCAGTCGGTGGAACCGGTCTCACGTAAGCGTACGTGTAAGGTTGGTCCGGGCCGCTTCATCCCACAATACCGTTGAGCAAGAAAAGACTAGTAGAGGCAAGTAAGATGACAAGATCAGCGCCCACAACAAATTGTGTTCTACTCGTGCGTTAGAGAACTACGCATAGACCTAGCTCTGATACCACTGTTGGGGAACGTTGCAGAAAATTAAAAATTTTCCTTAGGCTTCACCAAGATCCATCTATGAGTTCATCTAAGCAACGAGTAACGGGAGAGAGATTGCATCTACATACCACTTGTAGATCGCGTGCGGAAGCTTGCAAGGTGATGATGGAGTCGTACTCGAACGTGATTCAGATCACCGATGTCCAAGTGCTGAACGGGCAGCACCTCCGCCTTCAACACACGTACGGGACGAGCGACGTCTCCTCCGTCTTGATCCAGCAAGGAGGAAGGAGAGGTTGAGAAGACAACTCCACCGGCAGACAACGGGCTGGTGATGGTGGAGAAGAAATACTCGGCTGTGGCTTCGCCGAGCTCTTACGGAGGAGGAGAAGTGTTGGGAGGGAGGGCTGCGCCTTGGGAATTTGTACAGCAGCCCCTTCCTCCCCCTTTATATAGGCACCACAGGGGTGGCGGCCCTGGAGATCCAATCTCTGGGGCGGCGGCCAAGGGGTGGAGTGCCCCCCAAGCCGGGGGGCGCCCCACCCCTAGGGTTTCAACACTAGGCGCAGGGGGTGGGCCTAGGGGGGCGCACCAGCCCCTTGTGGGCTGGTTCCCTTCCCCTTTCAGCCCATGGGGCCCTCCGGGATAGGTGGCCCCACCCGGTGGACCCCCGGGACCCTTCCGGTGGTCCCGGTACTTTACCGGAAACCCCCGAAACTTTCCCGATGGCCGAAACACCACTTCCTATATATTATTCTTTACCTCCGGACCCTTCCGAACTCCTCGTGACGTCCAGGGATCTCATCCGGACTCGAACAACATTCGGTGGTCACATACTTGACTTCCTACTAACCCTAGCGCCACCGAACCTTAAGTGTGTAGACCCTACGGGTTCGGAGACACGCAGACATGACCGAGGCGACTCTCGGGCAATAACCAACATGGGATCTGGATACCCATGTTGGCTCCCACATGCTCCTCGGCGATTTCATCGGTTGAACCACGATGTCGAGGATTGATCAAACCCGTATGCAATTCCCTTTGTCAATCGATGCGTTACTTGCGAGACTCGATCGTCGGTATCCCAATACCTTGTTCGGTCTCGTTCTTGGCAAGTCACTTTACTCGTACCGCAATGCATGATCCGTACAACACCTTGGTCACATTGAGCTCATTATGATGATGCATTACCGAGTGGGCCCAGAGATACCTCTCCGTCATGCGGAGTGACAAATCCGATCTCGATCCGTGTCAACCCAATGATACTTTCGGAGATACCGTAATGCACCTTTATAGTCACCCGATTCGTTGTGACGTTTGATACACCCAAGGCACTCCTACGGTAACCGGAGTTACACGATCTCATGGTCGAAGGAAGAGATACTTGACATTGGCAAAGCTTCTAGCAAACGAACTATACGATCTTTTATGCTATGCTTATGATTGGGTCTTGTCCATCACATCATTCTCCTAATGATGTGATCCCGTTATCGACGACATCCAATGTCCATAGTCAGGAAACCATGACTATCTATTGATCACAACGAGCTAGTCAACTAGAGGCTCACTAGGGACTCATTGGGTCTAAGTGTTCACACGTGTATTACGATTTCCGGATAATATAGTTATAGCATGAACAAAAGACAATTATCATGAACATTGAAATATAATAATACTTTTATTATTGCCTCTAGGGCATATTTCCAACAGATTCGGGCCGGTGCTGCCCGGATCCGGTCGCCCCGCGCCTCCCCGGCCTCTTCCTCCTGCTCCGGCCGCCTTCTCCGGCGAGATCCGCCACCGCCTCGTGATGCGTGCCCGGTCAACCCTAGATCCAGATGGTAATTTCTGCCAAGTCCCCGAAACTCCTGATATTCTGGTGCCATGTTCGTCCTGCTGTATCTCCATGCATGTAGCTCCGTTTTGTGCGTGTAATATGTCAAATTGTTCGTCTCGACGAGTACTTCATTTCATTACATTGCATCATTTTCAGTTGAGCTCATCTTGATGCCCGAAATGTTGTTGGAAGAGTGCATGTTGCTGTTAATCTGCTGAAACTGTTATAACTTGCTCATTTGTCATTTTTGCCATGTTTGATGTGTGCATCCTATGAGGTTGATATCTACATGTGTTTTGATCTATGCCATGCCATCTTTCCAGAGGTGCCATCCATGTATTTTTGTGAGTTGTGTGCTGAGTGCATCAAGCTTGTTAAGTAGGGTACTTGCTGTTGCTGTTTTGCTAGACCGATTCTGTTATATTTTGTTGCTATGTAAACATGCTTCTACTAGTTATTCTATGCATATTCTGGAGATGTTCACTAAGGATGTTTTGTTATACATGTCTTTCTCTATCCATTCATGCCCCTGGTTGCATTTATAGCCTGCTGTATCATGTTGTTATCTTGCTCCAAAGTTGCTAAATAATGTTGCTGTCAACCTGCTAACATGGAGTTCAGTTTTGGCCATGTGCTTTTCTAGTGATCCATGCACCTTATGAACTTGATCTTGCCATGCTTAGCTTCATAAACATGCCTTCTTACTGTTGGGTGACTTGCCATGCCATGCTTTGCTCCGTGGTGAGTGATTCAAGCTCACCAACATGCCTACTTATCGTTGTTCCTGCCATGTATGAATCTGTAATATAACTTGCTATGTTTACATGGGTGCCATCATATCTTCTGATCCTTTTTGGCTCTTGGTCAGTAAAGGACATTTGATATATGAAATTACTAGATTCATGCCATGCCTTTGTTTGCCATGATAAGTTCCTGTAACATGTTGCTTGATAGCTCTAAACATTGCAACCTGATGTTATTTCTGCTAAAGTCTGAAACTGTTATTATTTGCAATCTTACCATGTGTGTTTGAGCTTGTTCTAGTGATTTCTGGAGATAGCTCAGCGTTCATGTTTTGTTATGCTTTACCTGTACTTCATGCCCATGCCTTTTGTTCTTATGTTGGGGTGCTGTAGCTTGTTGTTTTGATGCTTGCAATATGCCTACTTGCTGTTTTGGACAGATTGTTGCTATGACTTGTATAGTGTGTGTGTGTTGAACCGTTGCTCCATTTTGAGTGTGATCTATACGAAACTTGCTTGTTTTTGCATGTAGTTCCGTATTATCATGTTGCATCCTTGTTTTGGTGTGTTTGCTTGATGTTTGTATGCATTTTGCATCAATGCCATGTTTGACTTGTTTTGCTCATATCTTCTAGGCCGTAGCTCCGAATCTAATGAACTTTATATGTAACTTGACTAGAATTTCGTGTAGATCCTCTTGGTGCTCTTTAACTTGCTGTTTAACAACTTGAACTTAATGGTTATTCAGATCTGGACCAATTTTGAAATATGCATATGAGGACTTACCGGAATTGTTATATGTTGTTTCCGGCCTCATTTAAACTTGCCTGTATATGTGTTGTTCTTGTTTGCATCATCGGTTGCCATGAGTAGCTTCATGTAGCCTTGTCATGCATCATGCTTGTTGTGCATCATGTCTTGCCTATGTGTGGTGTGTTTACCATGTTGTGTGCTTCTTCTCGATAGTTCCCGTTTCGTTGCGATCGTGAGGATGCGTTCGTCTACGCTTGGTTCGTCTTCGTGGCTTCATCTTCTTCATGGACTCGTTCTTCTTCCTTGCGGGATTTCAGGCAAGATGACCGCTACCCTGGATCTCACTACTATCATTGCTATGCTAGTTGCTTCGTTCTATCGCTTTGCTGCGTTACCTATCATTTGCTCTTCAAGCCTCCCAAATTGTCATGAACCTCTAACCTTTGACACCCTTCCTAGCAAACCGTTGCTTGGCTATGTTACCGCTTTGCTCAGCCCCTCTTATAGCGTTGCTAGTTGCAGGTGAAGTTGAAGATTGCTCCATGGTGGACAGGGTTATGTTGGGATATCACAATATCTCTTATATTTATTAATGCATCTATATATTTGGTAAAGGGTGGAAGGCTCGACCTTATGCCTGGTGTTTTGTTCCACTCTTGCCGCCCTAGTTTCCGTCATACCGGTGTTATGTTCCCGCATTTTGCGTTCCTAACGCGGTCGGGTGATTTATGGGACCCCCCTGACAGTTCGCTTTGAATAAAACTTGTCCAGCAAGGCCCAACCTTGGTTTTACCATTTGCCTCACCACCACCTACCTTTCACTTGGGAGTAATTAAACCAAGGGTCATCTTTATTATAGCCCCCCCGGGCCAGTGCTTGTCTAAGTGTTGGTCCGAACTGAGCAGCCTGCGGGGCCACCTCGGAGAAACTCGAAGTCTTGTTTTTACTCGTAGCTTGACTTATCCGGTGTTGCCCTGAGAACGAGATATGTGCAGCTCCTATCGGGATGTCGGCGCATCGGGCGGCTTTAATGGTATTGTTTTACCATTGTCGAAATGTCTTGTAAACCGGGATTCCGAGACTGATCGGGTCTTCCTGGGAGAAGGTTTATCCTTCGTTGATCGCGAGAGCTTGTCATGGGCTAAGTTGGGACACCCCTGCAGGGTTTAAACTTTCAAGAGCCGTGCCCGCGGTTATGTGGCAGATGTGAATTTGTTAATGTCTGGTTGTAGATAACTTGACACCAGATCCGATTTAAAACGCATCAACCATGTGTTGCCGTGATGGTCTCTTCTCGGCGGAGTCCGGGAAGTGAACACGGTCTTTGGGTTATGATTGACGTAAGTAGGTGTTCAGGATCACCTCTTGATCATTGCTAGCTTCACGACCGTTCCTTTGTTTCTCTTCTCGCTCTCATTTGCGTATGTTAGCCACCATATATGCTTAGTCGCTGCTGCAACCTCACCACTTTACCCCTTCCTTTCCCATTAAGCTTTGCTAGTCTTGATACCCATGGTAATGGGATTGCTGAGTCCTCGTGGCTCACAAATTACTACAACAACAGTTGCAGGTACAGGTTATGCGATGATCTTGACGCGAGAGCGATGTTTGCTTGTTTGGAGTTCTTCTTCTGCTTCTTCTTCGATCAGGGGATAGGTTCCAGGTCGGCAGCCTGGGCTAGTAGGGTGGATGTCATTTGAGTTTCTGTTTGTGTTTCATCCGTAGTCGGATGGTGCTCTGATGTGTTGTATTGTTGTATTCATGTGACATTGTATGTTTTGGATGTATCCCCACTATTATGTAATGTTGATGTAATGATATCCACCTTGCAAAGCGTTCCAATATGCGGGTCTATCCTTGGTGGGACCTTCGAGTTCCTTTTGGATAGGGTCGCATATTGGGCGTGACAGTAGACTTTTGAGTCAGGAAGAGCACAAAATATAGAAGCCTCGTAGGAGCTCTTCAGTATCTAACTCTTACCAGACCTGATTTGTCTTTTGCTGTCAACAAAGTCTGCCAGTTTTTGCATGCACCTACTGATATTCACTTGACAGCTGCCAAGCATATAGTCAGATATGTTAAACATACTCTCAATATAGGTCTAAATTTCAACAAGTCATTTTCTACCCTTGTCAGTGCCTTTTCTGATTCAGACTGGGCAGGGTGCCTGGATGACAGGCGCTCAACAGGTGGCTTTGCAGTCTTTTTTGGGCCTAACTTAATATCATGGTGTGCATGCAAACAGGCTACTGTATCTAGGTCAAGTACTAAGGTAGAGTACAAAGCATTAGCAAATGCTACAGCCGAAATCATATGGGTTCAATCTATGTTGAAAGAGCTTGGGGTAAAGGGTAAACAAGCTCCATATCTGTGGTGTGTTAATCTTGGAGCCACTTATCTTTCTGCTAATCCTGTGTTCCATGCCAGAACAAAGCACATAGAGATAGACTTCCATTTTGTCAGAGAAAGAGTTGCTCAAAAGCAACTTGACATTCGGTTTGTGCATTCAAAGGATTAGATTGCAGATGGATTTACAAAGCCTTTTCCCACGAGGAGTTTTGAAGAATTCAAGCATAATCTCAACTTAATAAAGCTATGATTACGGGAGGGTGTTAAACATGTTATGGTGTACCCGGCGCATGAGGTAGTTAGGATAGATAGATAGATAGAGATAGATTGTTTTCCTTTCTCTCCAAGTTCTATCTCTTCCTTGAATATCTCTCTCTCTCTTATGTAATCTAAACAATGTATGCGCTATGCTTGGGAGGTGCGCCCCAACTCTATATAACACGAACCCGTCGGCCTCAACAGGCTAAGACGTTTCCAGCTAACGCACAATTACAATCCCCTCAACAAATGGCAAAAGAAAAGGAGTTTAAGATGGTTCTTTTTTGGGATATAATAAATAAAAAAAGTTTAAGAGTGGTTCAATTATAGGTCAACTATTTTGTTTCCCCAAGCAAAACATACGTTCATGGGCTAAGCCCAACACAAATCCACTGACGTTGTTTCCCGAAAGATCACAACTGAGAGAGAAAACTCCCCTTCGTTCCTTCCTGGGGATTGAATCACAGCCGGCAACCATGGTGAGGGCCGCAAGGGCATGACCGGCGCATCTCCACCACGGCCTCCGGGATGTCATCGTGATACGGGAGATACTCGTCCGCCTGCCCCCCAAAGCCCGGCTTCGCGATTCATTCTGAATTAATTCCTCATGCGACCTCCTCATCCTCTGCCACTATGGCATGACTCAAATTAGCTTGTCGGTCTGTAACCCGGCCACGTGTCAGCATTCCTCCCTTGGGCACTGCCAAACTACAAAATCTTTGGGATGTACCTACACCGACCTACAGGCGAGTACAGGTTTCTATTGCCCAAGGATAGAATGCATTGCTATGTCTTCGTGTTGGGCTCCGACCAGCTAGTGATGTACATTAGAGGACCGGAGACAACGTCAACGTTGCATTTAATGACTACTCCTGCCCTGGTCCGTGATAGCCTCCATTGGTACCCGGTGAAGCATCAGAGAGAGAGCAAACTGTTATTGGTTTTCGACACCACAACTGAGTTGCTCCAGCATATGCATGCTCCAGTTGTTTCCACCAGGTCATATATCCTGGAGATGGAGGACATCATTGGCATCTATAGCTATAATGATGCCATGGAAATTGTTGAAATATGGGTGTTACAAAACTATGAAAGCGAGGTTTGGAACTACAATTACCGGCTTAAATTGTCTGTAGCAGAAATCAAGAAGCAGTTGGGAAGGTGGGAGGATTGTTGTAAGAATGCCTTCTTGCTGCTTGGTCTTGGCGGGTGGTTGTTGCACGTTGACACTAATGGCAAACTTGTTGACAACTACCGTATTGATGGACTGAACTTATATTCTTGGAAACATCGCCTCAAACAAACTCTTGTTCCACATACTTTCTTTGCGGCACTACAAGGTTATGATGTGAATGGTTTTCCTCTCACTTGACGGCTGTTGAGTGAGGTGGTGCTTCCTGAAGGCCTAGCTGTCGTACTTTTATGGGCTGCAATATCTATAAATTGGATCTAGTAGTTAACATAAACGGTTGCACAATCATGATTAGGTCAATAAAATGTTGTTATAATTCATTTTTATCGATGAATTTGTTGCATCTCGTTAGGCAATTTTATGGAAACTAAGATGTTGACCCGAATCTTTCTTTGATTTTACGATAAAACCCCATACCTCACTCTATGTGAAGTTGTGAACATCCTGCCATCTTTCTAGGCACCTACGATCTTAGGTTTAAACCCAGCCCTGTAAAAACCCACACCTCTATGTTTGATTCAGTCTTACAGAGTTTACTAGTGTACGGACTGTAATCAGGTCGAATCCGTAGTCCGACAAAAGGAGATGGGGTGCCCAACGGCTCCTGTACGGACTGCCCCTGCGGGCGGCTCTGGCGATGGGGGCGGCGCTCCCGCACCTGGCCCTGCTTCCGGCGCCGGCGCTCTGGCCTCGGAGGGAGGTGGGACGGCGGCGGCCACGGAGGCGCCCAGGCGGACGGCCGGCCCCTCCCCGGGTGCGGCTGCTTGGTCAGGGAGCCGTTTTTGGGCGTTGGCTGATGCGGATTCTGACAGTGAAGAGGAGGAGGAGGTGGGCGCTGCGGATGGGTCAGCGGCGCGCGGCCGTGCGCCGTGCTCCATCGGAGACTTTGTTGCGCGCGCGGAGGAGCTCGGGGGCTCCTTCAAGGCCGGGCGCCAGCGTGCTATTGTGCCCGGAGGCCATGGCTCAAGGCGGCTAGCACTCACCGCGGGCAGGGGGCCGCGCGCGTCTCTTGGCCGAGAGGGGTGGGGCAGCCTGGGCTCCGCCGACGCGGGCTGTGGTGCGGCTAGCTCGGGGTCAAGCTTGGAGCGGGCGGCGCTGTGGCGGCGGCGGCGCCTGCGGATCCGGGCGTCGGCCGTCCTAGGGTTGGGGGCGACACGCCTGGGGTGGTGCTGGGCCGGGCTCCCGGGGCGCCAGGCGGCCCAATCGCAGGGCAGCCCGGCCCAGCCATGCACTGTCCCAGTGACGCAGGGGGCCCATCTCGATCTCACGCTCGGGGCCCAGCCCGGCCCACAGGTGGTAGCCTAGCCCACGCCTGCCAGCGCCGCGCAGCCATATAAATGGCTTTGGCTTCCCCGTGGAACCCTAGATCCCTCACTAGGTTTCCCAGCCACCGTTTCGTAGGTGCGGCGCTTCGGCCACTCCGCCCGCTTCCTCTTCCCTACTCCATCCCCCCGCCTTTGCTGCGCTTGTTTGTGGAGGTGGTGTTGATGGGGTCCAAGTTTGACCGCCGGGGGGAGAAGCCGCCCATGGAGCCGCCGCGGGACCGCAACCGCGGCCGTGCCGACAACGAGGGCGGATGGGGGCCGCCGCCCGCTTGGTGGCTCAAGGAGCAGGAAAGAAAGGAGAAGAAGAAGGAAGAGTACAAGAAGAACGGGCTCGAGCTCAAGCGCAAGGGGCAGCTGGCCTCTCAGGGAGGTGACCGCGCCAGAGATCTGCATGCGAAGAAGCCGAAGCTCAAGCCGGCGGGGGCGGCAGCTTCCAAGCCTCCCCTCCCGCCCAGATACGAGATGTCTGGCTCCTCTAAGGGCACGGTGGAGGCGCCGATCCCTGTCGAAGACGCCGACGGCCCGGAGTGCTTCAAGTGCGGTCGCTCCGGCCACTTCTAGAACATGTGCACCTTCCAGCCGTTGTATGTGGTGTGCAGCAAGGAGGGGCACACCTCGACTTAGTGCCCAACCCACGGCAAGCCTCTGCTCCTTCAAACAATGGGGCACGCCATCTCCGACGAGGGATTCTTCTGCCTCCAGTATCCGGAGGATGCGTGGGGGGAGCCAAACATCCAGCTGGGGGACAACACGGCTGTGCTCTCCATGCCTTCCGGCGCGCTCTCGCGAGAGATCTTGGAGGTCGAGCTGCAGCACCTTTTTGAGGGTGCCTGGGACTGGCAGATTGCCCCCTTGGAAGGTGGCGTGTTCTCGGTGGTGTTCCCTGATCTTGCGTTGCTCCGGATGGCTACTAGGAGCGGCAAGATTTTCCTTTCCCTCAACAACCTCATGGTGGATATTCGTGATGCGGTCCTCGACGCGCCCAAAGGTTTGGAGATGTCAGAGGTGTGGGTCAAACTGGGTGGCGTCCCTCCGAAGCAGCGGCGCTCCGACCGGCTCATGGCGGCCACCACCATGCTCGGCCGCCCCCTGCAGGTTGATGAGGAGTCCCTGATCCGCCCCGGGCCGGTCCGCATGTGTTTCGCCTGCCGCAACCCTCGCAAGGTTCGGGGGATGGTCTAGATCTGGTTCAACAACGACGGCTTCAACATATCCATCGAGCCCGAGCTCGCCCAGGCGCAACTTACGGCACCCGCCCTCCCCTCCCCTCCCCCTCCTCCCCATGCCAAGGGCCCGGACGGGACGGGCATGACGGTGACCAAGATGGCGACAAGGAGCTCGATGCAAGCATGGAGGACGACTCCATCGATACGGTGGCGTGGGAGAAGCTGGGCATCACCGAGCAAGGCGGAGCGACGGCTCGTGTGCTGCAGCCCAGGATGGAGCAATACCTGGCCGGAGGATCGTCAGAGATGGAGCTTTCCATCCTGAACCAATACGGCTCCAACCTGGGGGCGGTCACGTCTCCCCGGTGCAGATGGAGGCAGTGGTGGCCCCTTCGCAGCTGGAGGAGCCGGTGGGTGAGGCGCGTACCCCCATTGCGGTGTCGGCGGACTCTCTGCCTCTCCTCTCGCGCTCTCCACCGCAAGGCGGGAGCAGCAGCAGCAAGCTCGGCGCGGTGCAGCAGCTCAAGAAGGTGGCGGTGTGCAAGGTGAGCGCGGAAGCTGGACGTGCAGCGGAGATCTTGGGGGTTCCGGAGACACCGCACCAGGCGGTGATGGCCCTGGCTGTGCCTGTCCCCGCTCCGCTCGTGCAGGAGATGTCCCAATCGGCGCCCGTCCCGAAGGCCAAGCGCTCCAAGGCAGTGGTGGAGGGGCAGGTGCCCCCCGTGCAGGTCAGCGTGTGTGCCAAGGGTGCCAAAGGCAACCTGCCTTCGCTCTAGCGCGCCCAACTCCTGCAAGCCCAGAAGAACCTGGAAACCTTAGGTAATCCCTTGCCTCGTTTTACGATTCTGTACTCTTTTTAGGACGATCATATGAGCGAGGTATTGGGAGAGAGCGGGGTGGAACCGATGGGTGAGGGTGGGGTGACCGAGCTCATCTCGTTGATTCGTGCAAAGGAGATGGCGCAGGCGACGCTGGCAGCGGCGACTGCTCAACACGCGGAACGCCTGGCACTGGAGGCTGAGTCCTCGCTGGTGCCAGCGATCCAGCCCGAAGGGGATACAGCAACATGGGTTGCTGCTCCCCCCTCGCCTCGCTGCGGCAAGGTGAGGCGCATGGCAAAGGCGATCACCTCCAGGAGAGTGCGCCTACGTAACCGTGTCATTTAGATGTGTGTGCTTCTTTGGAACATTCGTGGCTTTGGTCACTCAGGGTGGCACACCCAACCGAAGGAGTATATTAGGAAAGAGTCGATAGATATCGTAGGGCTTCAGGAAACGATTAAATCAGAGTTCCGGCATCGCGATATCCTGGATATTGAACCATTAGAGCGCTTTGTTTGGCATCATAGCCCAGCTCACGGCCACTCGGGTGGCATGTTGCTTGGTTTTTGTTGTGCCACCTATGAGGTGCTGACCTAGGAGGTTGGGACTTTCTTTATTGCGGCCAAAATCCGCGCGCGAGCGTCGCTTCGCAAACTCGTGATCTTGCAAGTCTACGGACCAACAGATCACTCCCGCTCGGCCGAGTTCTTGGGAGAACTTGAAGCCAAGGTGATGGATTTAGCTGCTGCTCAGATCCCGCTTATGGTGGGAGGTGATTTTAACCTCATTAGTTTGGGTGCGGACAAAAACAATGACAACATCAATTGGTCAAGGGAGGCCATGTTCAACAACGCGATTGCATCTATGGCACTTCGGGAAGTGGCCAGAACTGGGGCGAGGTATACTTGGACCAACAAGCAACTAGCCCCGGTGCGATCTGTCCTGGATCGTGCCTTCATGTCTCCGGACTAGGAAGTGGCGTTCCCATTATGCTCGCTCCTTGCAGAAACAAGGATTGGTTCGGACCATGTGCCTCTAATCTTATCTTCCGGGGAAGATAGAATCCAACACAGCCCGCGCTTCTTCTTTGAAACCGCGTGGTTTGAGGTCCCTAACTTTGACGCCATCTTTATGGAGAGATGGCTGCGATGTGTCCAGCTCTCAGGCCAGCAACGCGGCCCAATGGAGTTTTGGATAGCGGTTGGGGGCCGTCTCCGTGCAAGCCTAAAGGGGTGGGGCGCGAACCAGGGGCGTGACGACAAGGTCCTCAGGGCGAGGCTCCTGGAAGAAATTGCACTCCTCGATGTCCAGGTGGACATGCGACCATTCTCTAAGCAGGAATGGGCGCTACGTTATGCCTTGGAAGGACAAGTTGAGGCGTTGCTGCGGGCCGAGGAGGAATACTGGAGGCGTAAGGAGGCCTCAGGTGGACGCTCAAAGGTGATGCGAACACAAAGTATTTCCGCAGCGTGTCTGAACATTTGGCGCGAAATGCTCAATCCTAAGGCTGCAGACGGAGCAGGGGCTTCTGCTTCAGCAATCGGAGATTTCCCAACACATCTATGACTTCTACATTAGTCTGATCGGGACAGACAAGGCACAGCGAGCGCGGTTGCGTGCGGACGTGTGGCTACCGTCTCAACGGGTGTTAGATAGTGAGAACGAGGAGCTGGGGCTTGCGTTTCTTCCTAAGGAAATCGACGACGCTCTTCTTAGCATGAAATCCGACATGGCCACTGGCCCGGACGGGTAGCCAGTGGCGATGTTTAAGCATTTCTGGTCACTGCTACGTGAGCCAATTTACGACGTGTGTAACGGCTTTATGCGTGGCTGTGTGGACATCGCTAGGCTTAACTACGGCGTGCTCTCGCTTATCCCGAAAGTGCCTGGCGCGGACAGCATCCGGCAGTACAGACCCATTGCACTCATTAATATCCCGTTCAAAATATGTGCAAAAGGCTGCGCCACCAGGCTCTCGCTGATCGCTCATCGAATAATTAGTCGCTCCCAGTCGGCATTCATTCGCGGTAGGAATATCCTGGAGGGACCATTAGCCTTGCAAGAGACCCTTCACGATCTTAGACGCACACACAAACCGGCGAAACTCAAGAAACTAGATTTCGAGAAGGCTTATGACCGCGTCAACTGGGATTTTCTTCGGCAGGTCCTATCCAATAGGGGCTTCTCGCCAGTATGGTTCCATCGAGTCATTCAATTGGTCTCGGGGGGCCAAACTTCTTCAGGAACAAGCGCGGTTTGCGCCAAGGTGACCCCATGTCACCGCTCTTGTTCAACTTCGTCGCCGACGCTTTGGCTGCCATGTTGTGGAAAGCCGCGGAGGCTGGCCACATAAAAGGGGTGTTGGGACACCTCATCCCAGGGGGGATATCCCACTTGCAATACGCGGACGATACGCTACTTTTGTTCCAACCCGACCTACACAGCATTGCAACGGTCAAAGCATTGCTTATTAGCTTAGAACTCATGTCGGGACTTAAAATCAACTTCCACAAATGCGAAGTGATGTCTATGGGCATGGATGTGCAGGACAGTAGGCGCGTTGCGGACCTGTTGAATTGCAAGTTAGGCAAACTCCCGGTTACCTACTTGGGCCTTCCGTTGGACGCTAAGCGTATTATGATCGACGTGTGGGCTCCGCTCTGCACCAAGGTGGGAGGGCGGGTATGCCCGTGGAGGGGGAAGTTCCTTTCCTCCATAGCTAGGCTGGTGCTCACGAATGCGAGCCTCTCCTCCCTGCCGCAATTCGCTATGGGGTTGTTCCTCTTGGCAGAAGGGGTTCATGCCAAGATGGACACTCCCCGGTCTCGTTTCTTTTGGTAAGGATCGGGACCCAAGCGCAAATACCACATGGTTCGATGGGATGCGGTGTGTCGTCCGAAGGCCCAGGGAGGGCTAGGGATCACGAACACCAGAATCCTTAACATCACGCTGATGTGTAAGAGGATATGGAAGCTTTCGCAGGGGGCGACGGGTCTGTGGGTTGATTTGCTTCGTGCAAAGTATTTCCCGTCTGGGAATTTTTCCGAAGGAGTGGCGAGGGGTTCCCCTTTCTGGAATGATCTTCAAGCGGTTCGGCCGGCTTTCGCCCTGGGAGCCAAGTTCTCCATCGGCAACGGCCGCTCGACCCGCTTTTGGTTGGACCATTGGGTGGGCTCCCAACCCCTTTGGTCCGAGTTCTAGGACCTCTACGTCCTGGTGGTCAACCCGGAGCTGAGCGTTGCCACGGCTCTTGCCACCTCCCCCTCCAGCGATCTTCTTCCAGCGTGAGTTAACGGGAACAGAACAAGCTCACCTAGCGGTGTTGCTTGATCTCACCGTGCCGGTGTCGCTTTCCTTGTCCGAGGACACCGTCACGTGGTCTCTGACCACTTCTAGCAAGTTTTCGGTCAAATCTCTGTACCAAAAGCTGTGCCAGGGCCAGTCCTTCCAAGTGCCGAGAGGCTTATGGACCGCACGCCTACCGCTTAAGATTAAGGTGTTCTTTTGGCAACTGTTTCGCAACAGACTGCCCACTTCGACTAACGTTTCCAAACGCAACGGTCCGTCAACCGGTATGTGTGCCGTTTGTAACGTCGCGGAAGATGCGAACCACGTTTTCTTCCGCTGCCCGTTAGCTTGCACTACTAGGGAAACGCCTATACACAGAATCTTAGCAGCAGCGCGGCTCAAAAAGGAGCGCTGCTGCTAACTAGTAGTAGCGCGTTTGCAGGAAACTTGCTGCTGATAAGGATTTAGCAGTAGCACACTCGGCATAAAACACGCTGCTACAAATATCGACCGGCGGTGTTCACCTAACTCTAATTAGTAGTAGCGCGGTCACGCAAACCGCGCTACTGCTAAGGATATAGTAGTAGCGCGCTTTTTCTGAGATCGCTGCTGCTAAATTTCAAATTGCCACACTTTTTGTCCCGATTAGCGATGGCGTCGTATCCCAAAGCGTCTGCTGCTAATTCCTTAGCAGCAGCGATTTTAGATCAGCGCCATCGCTAACCCGCACCAACCCACCACCTTTCCCCACTCGTCCCTCCTCCCCTCCTCTCTTTCCCTTCCCCTACCTCCCCTCCCCTCCTCTCTTCCCTTCCCCTACCTCCCCACATGCTCCCACTCTCACTCTTCTTCTTCCTCAATACTTCTCCTGCATTACTCTCTCTCTCTTCTATCCACCTTTCTCTCTCTTCATTACTCCTACCTAACTACACCACCTGTTGGGGAATGTAATAATTTCAAAATTTTCCTACGCACACGCAAGATCATGGTGATGATATAGCAACGAGGGGAGAGTGTTGTCTACGTACCCTCGTAGACCGAAGCGGAAGCGTTGACGCAGCGTAGAGGAAGTAGTCGTACGTCCTCCCGGTTCGACCGATCTAAGCACCGTTACTCCGGCACCTCCGAGTTCTTGACACGCGTACAGCTCGATGACGCACCCTCGATCTCCGATCCAGCAGAGGCGCCGAGGGGGAGTTCCGTCAGCATGACAGCGTGGTGACGATCTTGATGTTCTCTGTCGCGAGGCTTCGCCTAAGCACCGCTACAATATGACCGAGGTGTAATATCGTGGAGGGGCACGCACACGGCTAAGGAACGATCAATGATAAACTTGTGTGTTCTAGGGTGTCCCCTACCCCGTATATAAAGGAGGGAGGGAGGAGGTGGCCGCCCAAAGGGGGGCGCCATAGGGAGGGGGAAACCTACTCAAGTAGGTTTCCCCTTTCCTAATCTTATTTGGAGGGAAGGAAGGAGTACTAGTATTAGGAAGTAGTACTAGTAGTAGGAAGGAAGAGAGGGGAAGGAGAAGGAAAGGGGCCCGCCCCTTCCCCAATTCGGATTGGGCTTGGGGGGGCGCCCCCCCTCCCTTGCTCCTTCTCTCTTCCTCCTACATGGGCCCAATAAGGCCCATATACCTCCCGGGGGGTTTCGGTAACCTCCCGGAGCTCCAAACTTCTCCGGAACCTTTCCGGTGTCCAAATATATCCGTCCAATATATCAATCTTTATGTCTCAACCATTTCGAGACTCCTCGTCATGTCCGTGATCATATCCGGGACTCCGAACAAACTTCGGTACATCAAAATACATAAACTCATAATATAATTGTCATCGAAACCTTAAGCATGCGGACCCTACGGTTCGAGAACGATGTAGACATGACTGAGACATGTCTCTGGTCAATAACCAATAGCGGGACCTAGATGCCCATATTGGTTCCTACATATTCTATGAAGATCTTTATTGGTCAAACCGCATAACAACATACGTTATTCCCTTTGTCATCGGTATGTTACTTGCCCGAGATTCGATCGTCGGTATCCAATACCTAATACAATCTCGTAACCGGCAAGTCTCTTTACTCGTTCTGTAATGCATCATCCCGTAACCAACTCATTGGTCACATTGCTTGCAAGGCTTATAATTATGTGCATTACCGAGAGGGCCCAGAGATACCTCTCCGACAATCGGAGTGACAAAACCTAATCTTGAAATACGCCAACTAAACATGTACCTTCGGAGACACCTGTAGTACTCCTTTATAATCACCCAGTTACGTTGTGATGTTTGGTAGTACCCAAAGTGTTCCTCCGGTAAACGGGAGTTGCATAATCTCATAGTTACAGGAACATGTATAAGTTATGAAGAAAGCAATAGCAACATACTAAACGATCAAGTGCTAAGCTAACGGAATGGGTCAAGTCAATCACATCATTCTCATAATGATGTGATCCGTTAATCAAATGACAACTCTTTTGTCCATGGCTAGGAAACATAACCATCTCTCGATAAACGAGCTAGTCAAGTAGAGGCATACTAGTGACACTATGTTTGTCTATGTATTCACACATGTATTATGTTTCCGGTTAATACAATTCTAGCATGAATAATAAACATTTATCATGAAATAAGGAAATAAATAATAACTTTATTATTGCCTCTAGGGCATATTTCCTTCAGTCTCCCACTTGCACTAGAGTCAATAATCTAGTTCACATCGTCATGTGATTTAACACCAATATTCATATCTGTATATGATTAACACCCATAGTTCACATCATTATGTGACCAACACCCAAAGGGTTCTACGGTGTGATCATGTTTTGCTCGTGAGAGACGTTTAGTCAACGGGTCTGTCACATTCAGAGCCGTATGTATTTTGCAAATATTTTATGTCCACAATGCTCTGCACGGAGCTACTCTAGCTAATTGCTCCCACTTTCAATATGTATCCAGGTTGAGACTTAGAGTCATCGGATTAGTGTAAAAGTTTGCACTCGATGTAACTTTTACAACAAACTCTTTATCACCTCCATAATCGAGAAACATCTCCTTTAGTCCTTACTAAGGATATTCTTGACCAATGTCCAAATGATCTACTCCTAGATCACTATTGTACTCCTTGCCAAATTCAGAGCAAGGTATACAATAGGTGCGGTACATAGCATAGCATACTTTATAGAACCTATGGTGAGGCATAGGGAATGACTTTTCATTCTCTTTCTATTTTACATTGTGGTCGGGATTTGAGTCTTACTCAATTTCATACCTTTGCAACCACAGCAAGAACTCTTTCTTTGACTGTTCCATTTTGAACTATTTCAAAATCTTGCCAAGGTATGTACTCATTGAAAATCTTATCAAGCGTCTTGATCTATCTCAATAGATCTTGATGCTCCATATGTAAGTAGCTTTTACTAAGCTTTTTTCCTTTTAAAGAACTCCTTTAAAACACTCTTTTATGCTTTGCAGAAAAATTCTACATCATTTCTGATCAACAATATGTCACTCACATATACTAATCAGAAAGGCTGTAGTGCTCCCACTCACTTTATTGTAAATACAGGATTCATTGTAAGTCCATATAAAACTATATGCTTTGATCAACTTATCAAAGCGTATATTCCAACTCGAGATGCTTGCACCAGTCCATAGATGGATCATTTGGAGCTTGCACATTTTGTTAGCACCTTTAGGATTGACAAAACCTTCGGTTGCATCATATACAACTCTTCTTTAATAAATCCATTAAGGAATGCAGTTTTGACATGCATTTGCCGATTTCATAAAATGTGGCAATTGCTAACATGATTCGAGACAGACTTAAGCATCGATACGAGTGAGAAAATCTCATCGTATTCAACACCTTGAACTTGTTGAAAACCTTTCGCAACAAGTCGAGCTTGGTAGATAGTAACACTACTATCAGTGTCCGTCTTCCTCTTGAAGATCCATTCATTTAACATGGCTTGCTGATCATCGAGCAAGTCAATCAAAGTCCATACTTTGTTCTCATACATGGATCATATCTTAGATTTTATGGCCTCGAGCCATTTTGCGGAATCTGGGCTCATCATCGCTTCCTCATAGTTCGTAGGTTGATCATGGTCTAGTAACATGACTTCCAGAACATGATTACTACACCACTCTGGTGCGGATCTTACTCTGGAAGACCTACGAGGTTCTGTAGTAACTTGATCTGAAGTTTCATGATCATCATCATTAGCTTCCTCACTAATTGGTGTATTTGTCACAGGAACTGATTTTTGTGATGAACTACTTTCCAATAAGGGAGCAGGTACAGTTACCTCATCAAGTTCTACTTTCCTCCCACTCACTTCTTTCGAGAGAAACTCCTTCTCTAGAAAGGATCCATTTTTAGCAACGAATATCTTGCCTTCAGATCTGTGATAGAAGGTGTACCCAACAATTTCCTTTGGGTATTCTATGAAGACGCACTTCTCTGATTTGGGTTCGAGCTTATCAGGATGAAACTTTTTCACATAAGCATCGCAGCCCCAAACTTTAAGAAACGACAACTTGGGTTTCTTGCTAAACCACAATTCATATAGTGTCGTCTCAACGTATTTAGATGGTGCCCTTTTAACGTGAATGCAGCTGTCTCTAATGCATAACCCCAAAACGACAATGGTAAATCAGTAAGAAACATCATAGATCGCACCATATCCAGTAAAGCACGATTACAACGTTCGGACACACCATAATGTTGTGGTGTTCCAGGTGGCGTGAACTGTGAAACTATTCCACATTGTTTTATATGAAGGCCAAACTCGTAACTCAAATATCCGTCTCTGCGATCAGATCGCAGAAACTTTTATTTTCTTGTTACGATGATTTTTCCACTTCACTCTGAAATTCTTTGAACCTTTCAACTATCTCAGACTTATGTTTCATCAAGCAGATATACCCATATCTGCTCAAATCATCTTGTGAAGGTCAGAAAATAATGATACTTGCCACGAGCATCAACACTCATTGGATCGCATACATCGGTATGTATTATTTCCAATAAGTTAGTAGCTCGTTCCATTGTTCCGAAGAACGGAGTTTTTGTCATCTTGCCCAAAAGGCATGGTTCGCAAGCATCAAATGATTCATAACCAAGTGATTCCAAAAATCCATCTTTATGGAGTTTCTTCATGCCTTTACACCGATATGACCTAAACGGCAGTGCCACAAATAAGTTGCACTATCATTATTAACTTTGCATCTTTTGGCTTCAATATTACGAATATGTGTATCACACGATCGAGATCCAACAAACCTTTTTCATTGGGTGTATGACCATAGAAGGTTTTATTCATGTAAACAGAACAACAATTATTCTCTAACTTACATGAATAACCGTATTGCAATAAACATGATCAAATCATATTCATGCTCAACGCAAACACCAAATAACACTTATTTAGGTTTAACACTAATCCCGAAAGTATAGGGAGTGTGCGATGATGATCATATCAATCTTGGAACTATTTCCAACACACATCGTCACTTCACCCTTTAACTAGTCTCGCTTTTATACGCAACTCCGTTTGAGTTACTAATCTTAGCAACGAACTAGTATCAAATCTGAGGGTTTCTATAAACACTAGTAAATACACATCAATAACATGTATATCAAATATACTTATGTTCACTTTGCCATCCTTCTTATCCGCCAATCACTTGGGGTAGTACCTCTTCCAAATGACGGTCACTTTGCGGTAGAAGCACTTAGTCTCGTGCTTAGGACCAGACTTGGGTTTCTTCACTTGAGCAGCAACTTGCTTGCCGTTCTTCTTGAAGTTCCCTTCTTTTCCCTTTGCCCTTTTCTTGAAACTAGTGATCTTGTTAACCATCAACACTTGATGCTCTTTTCTTGATTTCTACCTTCGCCGATCTCAACATCGCGAAGAGCTCAGGAATAACTTTCGTCATCCCTTGCATATTATAGTTCATCACGAAGTTCTAGTAACTTAGTGATGGTGACTAGAGAATTCTGTCAATCACTATCTTATCTGGAAGAATAAATCCCACTTGATTCAAGCGATTGTAGTACCCAGACAATCTGAGCACATGCTCACTAGTTGAGCGATTCTCCTCCATCTTTTAGCTATAGAACTTGTTGGAGACTTCATATCTCTCAACTCGGGTATTTGCTTGAAATATTAACTTCAATTCCTGGAACATCTCACATGGTCCATGACGTTCAAAACATCTTTGAAGTCCCGATTCTAAGCCATAAAGCATGGTGCACAAAACTATCAAGTAGTCATCATATTGAGCTAGCCAAACGCTCATAACGTGCTCAGATCCGCTCCTGCAATAGGTCTCATCACCTAGCGGTGCATCGGGACATAATTCTTCTGTGCAGCAATGAGGATAAACCTCATGTCACGGATCTAATCCGCATCATTGCTACTAACATCTTTCAACACAGTTTTCTCTAGGAACATATCAAAATAAACATATGAAAGCAACAACGCGAGCTATTGATCTACAACATAATTTGCAAAATACTACTAGGACTAAGTTCATGATAAATTAAAGTTCAATTAATCATATTACTTAAGAACTCCCACTTAGACAGACATCTCTCTAGTCATCTAGGTGATCACGTGATCCAAATCAACTAAACCATGTCCGATCATCACGTGAGATGGAGTAGTTTCAATGGTGAACATCTCTATGTTGATCATATCTACTATATGATTCACGCTCGACCCTTCGGTCTCCGTGTTCCGAGGCCATATCTGTATATGCTAGGCTCGTCAAGTATAACCTGAGTATTCCGCGTGTGCAACTGTTTTGCACCCATTGTATTTGAACGTAGAGCCTATCACACCCGATCATCACGTGGTGTCTCAAAGCACGAAGAACTTTCACAACGGTGCATACTCAGGGAGAACACTTCTTGATAATTAGTGAGAGATCATCTTAAAATGCTACCGTCAATCAAAGCAAGATAAGATGCATAAAGGATAAACATCACATGCAATCAATATAAGTGATATGATATGGCCATCATCATCTTGTGCTTGTGATCTCCATCTTCGAAGCACCGTCGTGATCACCATCGTCACCGGCGCGACACCTTGATCTCCATCGTAGCATCGTTGTTGTTACGCCATCTATTACTTCTATGACTATCGCTACCGCTTAGTGATAAAGTAAAGCAATTACAGGGCGTTTGCATTTCATACAATAAAGCGACAACCATATGGCTCCTGCTAGTTGCCGATAACTTCGGTTACAAAACATGATCATCTCATACAATAAAATATAGCATCACGTCTTGGCCATATCACATCACAACATGCCCTGCAAAAACAAGTTAGACGTCCTCTACTTTGTTGTTGCAAATTTTACGTGGCTGCTACGGGCTTAGCAAGAACCGTTCTCACCTACGCATCAAAACCACAACGATAGTTTGTCAAATAGACTCCGTTTTAACCTTCGCAAGGACCGGGCGTAGCCACACTCGGTTCAACTAAAGTTGGAGAAACTGACACCGCCAGCCACCTGTGTGCAAAGCACGTCGGTAGAACCAGTCTCGCGTAAGCGTACGCGTAATGTCGGTCCGGGCCGCTTCATCCAACAATACCGCTGAACCAAAGTATGACATGCTGGTAGGCAGTATGACTTATATCGTCCACAACTCACTTGTGTTCTACTCGTGCATATAACATCAACGCATAAAACCTAGGCTCGGATGCCACTGTTGGGGAACGTAGTAATTTCAAAATTTTCCTACGCACACGCAAGATCATGGTTATGATATAGCAACGAGGGGAGAGTGTTGTCTACGTACCCTCGTAGACCGAAGCAGAAGCGTTGACGCAGCATAGAGGAAGTAGTCGTACGTCCTCCCGGTTCGACCGATCTAAGCACCGTTACTCCGGCACCTCCGAGTTCTTGACACGCGTACAGCTCGATGACGCACCCTCGATCTCCGCTCCAGCAGAGGCGCCGAGGGGGAGTTCCGTCAGCACGACGGCGTGGTGACGATCTTGATGTTCTCCTGTCGCAGGGCTTCGCCTAAGAACCGCTACAATATGACCGAGGTGTAATATCGTGGAGGGGGGCACCGCACACGGCTAAGGAACGATCAATGATCAACTTGTGTGTTCTAGGGTGTCCCCTACCCCGTATATAAAGGAGGGAGGGAGGAGGTGGCGGCTCAAAGGGGGGCGCCATAGGGGGGGAAACCTACTCCAAGTAGGTTTCCCCTTTTCCTAATCTTATTTGGAGGGGAAGGAAGGAGTACTAGTATTAGGAAGTAGTACTAGTAGTAGGAAGGAAGAGAGGGGGAAGGAGAAAGGAAAGGGGGGGCCGGCCCCCTTCCCCAATTCGGATTGGGCTTGGGGGGGCGCGCCCCCCTCCCTTGCTCCTTCTCTCTTCCTCCTACATGGGCCCAAGAAGGCCCATATACCTCCCGGGGTTCGGTAACCTCCGGAGCTCCAAACTTCTCCGGAACCTTTCCGGTGTCCAAATATATCCGTCCAATATATCAATCTTTATGTCTCGACCATTTCGAGACTCCTCGTCATGTCCGTGATCATATTCGGGACTCCGAACAAACTTCGATACATCAAAATACATAAACTCATAATATAATTGTCATCGAAACCTTAAGCGTGCGGACCCTACGGTTCGAGAACGATGTAGACATGACTGAGACATGTCTCTGGTCAATAACCAATAGCGGGACCTGGATGCCCATATTGGTTCCTACATATTCTACGAAGATCTTTATCGGCCAAACCGCATAACAACATACGTTGTTCCCTTTGTCATCGGTATGTTACTTGCCCGAGATTCGATCGTCGGTATCCAATACCTAGTTCAATCTCATTACTGGCAAGTCTCTTTACTCGTTCTGTAATGCATCATCCCGTCACCAACTCATTGGTCACATTGCTTGCAAGGCTTATAATGATGTGCATTACCGAGAGGGCCCAGAGATACCTCTCCGACAATCGGAGTGACAAAACCTAATCTCGAAATACGCCAACTCAACATGTACCTTCGGAGACACCTGTAGTACTCCTTTATAAGCACCCAGTTACGTTGTGACGTTTGGTAGTACCCAAAGTGTTCCTCCGGTAAACGGGAGTTGCATAATCTCATAGTTACAGGAACATGTATAAGTTATGAAGAAAGCAATAGCAACATACTAAACGATCAAGTGCTAAGCTAATGGAATGGGTCAAGTCAATCACATCATTCTCATAATGATGTGATCCCGTTAATCAAATGACAACTCTTTTGTCCATGGCTAGGAAACATAACCATCTCTGATAAACGAGCTAGTCAAGTAGAGGCATACTAGTGACACTATGTTTGTCTATGTATTCACACATGTATTATGTTTCCGGTTAATACAATTCTAGCATGAATAATAAACATTTATCATGAAATAAGGAAATAAATAATAACTTTATTATTGCCTCTAGGGCATATTTCCTTCACCACCTCCATTAATGCATCTCCTTTCTCTTTTTCCTTCCCCCTCCACTAGTTGAAGTTGTCTTCTCCCAAATTAGGTAGCTAGGTAGATGTAGGATTTACTTAAGTGACCTATTTGCCCCCTAACTAGATCTATCTTTGTCAAGAAGAGCTTTGTGCACTTTTGATCTCCCTACAACATCATCTCCACCATGTGCTCGATCTCGATCGAGATAGAGGTGATAAAAATTTCATGCTTTTGCAAAATGGAAATATGTTTATGTGTGTGTGATATGTTTGTGGAAATTGTGTGTGTGGCATGAGTTGACGCCAAATTGTGCTTTTGAGTTGCCTATGTTTTGCCAAAATGTCGATTTATTTCCGTTTTGGCGAATTCCGGGCAAACTCTAGATCCATATATGTCCTATTTTTAGGGAAGGTCAAGCCAAAAAAATTTATGACTTTGATGCATGCATGCATTTTTATAATCAATTTGTTTATTATTACCGTGCAGAGTTGACGATGGTTAGTGGAACGATGGTGGACAGGTGGTTGCGGTCGGCGGTCCAGGACATGAAAGAAAATAACCGGACAGAGGTTTTATGTCCGTGTCGAAAATGCAAAGGAATAGTTTGGCTCGACCCCCATGACGACGGTCGTGTCAAAGCGCACCTGCTCATGACTGGTTTCATGGATGGCTATACTCGGTGGATAATTGAAGATGAGGATGACGATGTTGAGGATGCCGATGGGGCAGGCAATGATGACACAGGGCAAGACGAAGAGATGATCGATAATGGCGGCGGGGAAGAGGCCGGACATGGCGGAGGAGAAGGGGCCGGACATGGCGGCGGAGAGAACGACATGGACTCCACGTAGCAGAGTTCGTCGGTACTAAGTTCAATTGTGCGGGACCCTCATGTTCAAGCATTGCTTCGCAAGGAGACGAGTACTGAGAGAGCTGCTTCTAGAGAGGAAGCTAAGCTGGAGCAACTGGTCGTAGACTCGAACACTCCATTGTATGATGGTTGCAATCCTGAGGTGACCCGCTTGAGTTTCATGCTCCAACTCCTGAAGACGAAGGCTAAAAACAAATGGACCGACACTAGCCTCGATGAGCATCTCAAGTACCTAAAGGATGTTCTTCCCGTGGGTAATCTATGTCCTACTAGTGTTGATGAGGCCAAGAAGATCGTGTTCCCTCTTGATCTGCCACACGTTAGATACCATGCATGCATCACCGATTGCATAATTTATCGGAAGGAGCACGCGGAAAAAACAAGTTGTCTGGTGTGCAATGCTTCTCGATACAAGAAGGTCGGGAAGAAATGTCCCCAGAAAGTTGTATGGTACTTACTAATCACTCCTCATCTTGATACAAGAAGGACGGAGCCGCTGCTGAAGGTATGGAAGACGAGGTCTGTGTTCTGGGACTTGGAGTACTGGCACAAACTCGATACACCTCATTGCCTTGATCAAATGCATATCTGTAAGAATGTCCTTGAGAGCTTGCTCGCAACACTGATGAACATGCCGGATAAGACCAAGGATGGGCTGAAGGCAAGAAAAGACTTGCAGGATTTGAAAATCAGGGAAGATCTGTACATGCCGCCCCATAAAATGCCAGACGAGACAGAGACGGAGACAGAGGCACGGGAGAAGAAGGGCAAGAAAATAAAGAAAGAGGATTATTGCCCCCCTTCTTGCTTCACCTTAAGTCAGGCTGAGATCAATCAATTCTTTAAGTGCCTTACCGGAGTCAAAGTTAGTTCCGGTTACTGTGGCAAGATAAGCAGATAACTAGACACGGACAACAAAAGGTTCCGCGGGATGAAGTCTCATGACTGTCATGTGATGATGACGCAGATACTACCTGTTGTCCTTAGAGGGATAATGGACAAGCACGTCCGTGACACGCTTATTGGTCTCTGCAACTTTTTCGACGTAATCTCTGGAAAGTCGATCAGTGTGAAGCAGCTCCAAAGGCTACAGGAAGAGATCGTTGTGATACTGAATGAGCTTGAGATGTACTTCCCGCCCGCGTTCTTCGACGTGATGGTGCATCTGTGTGTCCATATTGTGGATGACATAATAGACCTGGGGCCGTCATTCCTGCACAACATGATGTCGTTTGAGAGGATGAATGAGATCATCAAAGGATTCGTTCGTAACATGTCCCGTCCGGATGGAAGCATCATCCAGGGATATTTGGCACAAGAGTGCATCTCTTTCCGTGAGAATTTTCTATATGGCACAGACCAGCCGCCTGGTGTTAGTGTTGGTTTGCCCGTTAACAAGCACGATGGGAGGCTCGAAGGAGATGGTCACTGCAACGATCGCAGGGAACTGCACGTGGCATACTTAGATCGACGCAGCGACTTTGACAGAGCAAACTTGGTAGTGCTACAACACCTAGACGAGGTAGATCCTTTCGTGGCACTGCACAAAGAAATTATCGCAAAGAAGTATCGTGACCGGGGGGTATGCAGGACGGACGCCGAAGTTACTAGAGAGCACAACTCCACTTTCCTGCATTGGTTCAAAGAGCATATTATTGCTAACCCCTCGGAGGAGGGCTCTAAGGACGGATTGCTCATATACGCCTTAGCACATGGCCCCTCGCCCAACCTCGTAACCTATCGGGCATATGATATCAACGGATACACGTTCTACACGGAGGCCAAAGATATGGACAGTGATGATCAGAACTCAGGGGTGACGATGGAATGCATGACCGGCAGCGACAACGGTGCAACTGAACGATTTTATGGAAGGGTCGAGGAGATCTGGGAGCTTGACTACTCTGGACTGCACAACACGACGATGTTCCGTGTCAGATGGGCTAAGAATGTCAAAAGAGAAAGCCGGATGTTCACTACCATGACTATACACGACGCCAAGAGCGCTACCGTGAACGCTATCGCAAAAAACGAGCCATGGGTACATGCTAAGCACGTGACACAATGCTTCTTCATAATTGACCCGCGCAATCCCAGCCGTGTTGTCGTGAGGAGAGGCAAAAGGAACATCATTGGAATGGATGGAGTCGCCAACGAGGAAGACTATGATCAATACGGCAACCCAATGAGGGAAGATGACGATGATGATGAAGTATACGTCAAAACAAGAATCAATACTACATTACCTAAGAAAAATCGTACTCCATGGAAAAGGCAAAGTCACAATGAGGGGCTCAATTATTCTTCAACGAACAAGAAGGGAAAGAAGCTGACTCAAAAACGAAAACGTTAGCACTGAGGAAACGTATGTTATCGGTCCAATGATGTGTAATATATTATATATGTTCCTATTATGTATACACACTTAGCCATTATTATGCATGGATCCAATGATGTGTAATATATATGTTCCTATTTTGCATACATATTTAACCGTCAAATGATGCAATATATATCGCCCTTCCTTCGTTCACTGCCCTCGGGAAATAAAAGTGGGATAAAATAAAGGAAAAGAAAAAGGAAAACTGGCAGTAGCGACGGTAGTAGCAGCGCGTTTTGCATAAACTGCTGCAGCTACTGAATTTAGTAGTAGCGAATTTTGCCTAAACCGCTACAGCTACTGAAGTTAGTAGCGGCGCGTTTTGACATAATGCGCTACTGCTACATCTACTTAACCCAAAATTCTCACTCGCCCTGCTTCATCCCGCCTTTTCCCTCGAAATCCCCACTCTCTCTTCCCCCGTCACACCACCGCGCCCGACCCGGCCCCGGCGCTCGCCCCGACTCGGCCTGGCAAGGCTTCGCCCCGACCCAGGCCCTCAACCCGACCCGGTGCGGTGCTAGCCCCGACCCGGCCGCCCCGACCAGGCCAAGGCTTCGCCCCGACCAGCGCGCTCGCCCCCGACCATTCGGCCCTCGCCTCCCTCCTCTCCCCTCTCGGCCGTCGTCGGGCCTGCCTCCTCGCCCCTACACCCTCTGTAAACCCCCCCCTCTCTGTGCTAGGGTTCTTTGGTTATGTTAATTAGGTTATCTATTTAGTTATGAATTTAGCTAGGTTTCAAAATTAGCTGAATTTATATGCAAATTTGAACTGGACATGTGATATGTGCATATGTCATGTTTTGGACATGTCATGTTTGGAAAATGATCCGATTGGCCTATGTTACGCCGGAATGTTGATTCATTTCCGTTCCGGTGATTTCAGCGCCGATATGTCCATTTTTAGCAAAGGTCATGCGAAATTTCCGTGAATAAAGGCATGATTTGTGCTACATAGTTGGCATATCGAGAGTGCTGGCACATAGATTTCTTTTTATGTCATTTCTCATTTATTCATACTTTTAGAAATAAATGAGGACACTTAATCATAGGAAACATGTCAAACAACGAAGAAACTGGGCCTTCTGACCAAGATGGAGACGAGATGGATTATGAGGGTGAACAAGAGTACCTCGACTATTTGACTGCTAAGAAAGGTTTGCAGGTCGGCCTCGATGATGGTACTGACGCCGACATCGACACCGACGGCACCGGCACCGATGGCGGCACCAAGACCGGTGGGGAAGGTACCGGCGGGACAAGGAGAAAAAGGTTTTTTACACGGACAAGATCACGAGGAAATTGATTAGACTACTGGAGAAGCAACACCGCGGCCGCAATATGGTCGTGTGCACGGCGCTGGATACGGCGCCACGTGGAAGGTGTTTTACAACGACGGCCCAGAGGCCAAGAAGCAGAAAAAGAAGTTTAGTCAGGCGGACATCGACGCAAAGGTGAAGCTTGCGGTTGAGAAAAAAACAGCTGAGGACGCGAAAAAAGCAGCCGAGGACAAATATGAGTTGCTACAAAGAGCAGTCAATGCACCAGAATCGCACTGCGAAATAATTTTGCTACTAACTTGGTTCCATTATCATCAATCGGGCGAAGGAAAATCGAGACAAGACAAGACATGATTTCCCGATGCCCAGTTTCGTCGCGAAAGCAACTCCATGAACAACAACACCATCGCACCATCACTTGCTCAAGCAACCGGGCCTCCTCTCACAGCCGCTCCCGCTCATAGCAGCCCGTCCTCAGTCTCAGGCGCGTAGGTGGGCCTTTGTCTTTGGCTGAGCTCGACACCGTCACGGTAATTACATGTCACACCAACACACACACACACACATATATATATATATATATATATATATATATATAATATTCCATTTTTGTTGCCTTTCGGTTGTTTTACGCCACAGACATATGTGTTTGCAGGCGAAAGAAACCTCGTGCACCATACTCTACTTGATCAAAGGCCAGAAGGTGGACGTGGGAAAGAGGATGATAATGGACCCCTCTCAACACACGTTCCACAACCAGCCGATCCCCGCTGGGCACTTCAGTGTTAGCTTGACCAGTGTAAAATCGGGGCACGAGGATTTGCCTCCTCCAGTACAGCATGTGGGAGCGGACGACAAGACCCCGCCGCGGATTGGAAGCTGCAAGAATTGGGTGTTGCTATGGCCGAAGAATCCTATTCGTCTGGAGCCGGCCGAGAGCACACCAATAACTACCACACATCAACAAGCATGTGCGGAGACCACCACCCGCCTACGCAATTACCAGCTCCTGTAGTGCCGGGTGAGAGCGGTGGACGACATGATGAAGGGGGTGCAATAGTACTGGCTGATGTAATTTCTCTTGTAGAACAGAGAATGGATGATGAGACTGAGGTCGACCCTATGGATTACCTCAATACAAACGCGTATGGTGTGACATAGATATGATGAGTCAACCATATGACGAATCGGGCTATCACTTGCTAATGAGGATATGGATGATATGCCGGGCAGGGTCGTACCATGGATTGCAAAAGTCTTTCTTCATGAAATCCTCACAGAGACGCTCAAGATGCCGCCCAACACAGGCTCAACTAGCCGGGCGCGAGGGTCGTCAAGATTTAGCCCGGGAACACTGGGCAGGGGTTAAGGAAGGGTCGGAAGGTGTGCCCAAGAAAAAGGAGGAAGAGATCGGGGAAGGTAACTGCCTCCAAACAAGCCAGAGCACATAGCAGCGAGACGATGCATTCTGAAGAGCGTGTACCCGTGAAAGGTGCGTTCATGTTCCATCTCACGGGCGAGCCGATGCTACCGTCGAAACCGCTGGGGGCACTATCAGGGGATCTCAGGAGATTGCACGACCATGTGCTGTCGACTGAGAAAATCCTACTAGCCTCAAAGGATCCAGGATATCCGACACACACGGCTCGTGTGCCTGAGGGGAAGTGCTACGTCGACACATGGCCCGCGGAGGTGTCCTTCCTGCGGTTTGACCATATCTTTGAGATGTTTCTAACAAAGCGGCTTGATTTTACTATCGTCCGCCTTTTTGCGCTACATATGAGCTCCGTCATGAAGAGTGAAGAAGTCTCGCAAATCTGTGTGGCGGATCCATACTACATGCACGAGTCTTTCTTGAGTCTCGGCGACTTTGAGCGTGAAACTGCTAGGGAGTACCTCCAAAACTTCATGGTACAGAATAAGGACCGGGAAATTGTCCTCGTGCCTTATCATCCAAAGTAAGTCAGTTCCGGACAACCCTTTCGTACATTTCAATCATTCCTTCTCTCTCATATGGGGAATAATTTGAGGTGTCTTTTCCCCGCAGCAACGGGCGCGCCATCCTTATCGTTCTTTACCCGCAAGTCTCCCACGCCGTGTATCTTGACCCTTCCAGAGACTACGAGAAAAAGGACTGCACCCACATAATGAATATTCTAGATGATGCTCTCCAAGGCTTCAGCTTTAGAGGTGGCCACGTGCAGATCCGGAAACAAAGGAACAAGATGATGGGTTTCGCGCATAAAACTTACTTCTCCTGCATCCATGTCCCAAAACCAAGCAAGAAGGATGGATTCTACATCGTCCATCTCATGATTCAGTTCAATACGGATCACCAAAGCTTCAGATTAACAATGAAATGATGATCATATCCACAAGTGGCTAGAATCTCATGGAGAAGCGAATTATAAACTTAGAGATGACTTCTTTCGCATCCAAAGCGACATTGCGACGATCATCATGAAAGAAGTCGTCGATGAGAAGGATGTTCCACCACGGCCCTATATCGCGGTGACGTCCGAACTCAAGATAGGCATGCAACATCTAGACCTCACGCCGCCAAGAAGCTAGGGTTTGTCCTCGATGATATGGAAGGATGGAACTTCTAGTGATTTATGATGCCGATGATGATGATATGTGTCGGTTGAACTTGTATACTTTTTGTAGCGATGAAACTTTGTGATGTCCACAGTCCCTGCCGAACTTGCGTAACGCTACTTTGTTAGTTTGCGTACGATGACCTGCGCACCTCTAGTTAATTAATTTGCGCATCGTATGTTGCATCTAGTTGCTAACCCTTTCTTTTTCGGTGTTGCTCTAGTATATTTTGTTGCATATATATGATTTTACATCCTCTTCATGAACATGCATCTCTAACAGGTACCTAGTTTCTTGATGGCGAGATGGAATTGCTATGTCGTGTACAAAGGGAAGGTTCGGGGTGTACAACGAGTGGCATGAGTGTCAGGCGCAAGTGAATGGGTTCACGGGCGCCAGCCATAAAGGCTTCAAAGGCACAAGAAGGAGAAGCTAGTTACTTGAGGTTCACTTATTTGGCGCGAGAGAGGACTCAGAATCGCCACCTCATGTATCAGATAGTTCCGCTCTCACTCATAGTGATAGCACTTCTTGCGTATACCTTTGTTTAGATGGATGATGTTGTTGTAGTTGCAAGTATTCGAGACTTGCATGTATCGCTATTTTCGAGATGATGACAAGATATCACTTTGTGTTGGATGATGATTATGATGAGACTATTTGTATGTACATGCTATGATTACATTTGTGGTCTCGCAGGCATTTGTATGTGTATCATGATGACATTTCTATGTGCTAAAGATTCTTCTACAAAGCCTGTTCAAATATAAAACAAATATGCCAAAAAAAACTACTTAAATTAGCAATAGCGAGTGTATAAAGTTAGCAGCAGCGCCTCGATAGCAGTAGCGCGTCCAGGCAAAGCGCGCTAGCGCTACTAGCAGTAGCGAGCTTCCTCTAACCACGCTGCTGCTACACTTGTGTAGTAGTAGCACCGGTGGGCACGCGCTACTGCTATGTGTTAGCTGTAGCGCCTTATTAGTAGCGCCTATACCCGCGCTACTGATACATCTAAAACCCGCGCTGCTGCTAGCCTTTTCCCTAGTAGTGTTGCTTTGCTTGGAGTGCGGTCCGCGCTGCAGCTAACACCTCTTGGAACCCACGCTCGGCCACTGATCTTGCGGCCATCGTCGATTCTGCTAAAGAAGGCAACAATCGCGTGCTTTGGAGCTGTCTTGGCGCCTTGGCCTGGTCCCTTTGGCTCACCAGGAACAAACTAGCGATCGAGGGTATCTTCCCAACACACCCGGCTAACATCATCTATAAATGCAACCTCTTCTTGCAGAAGTGGAGTCCGTTGGCGAGGCGCAAGGATGCTGACAAACTGAAGCAAGCCCAAGATCGTCTGCGTCAAGTCTACGTTTTGGCTAGGGAACCACTCGCCACTTCTACCTCATGATTGTGGCCCTTTTGTCCTGCGATCGAGCGAGCCTGCGTGCTCTAAGCTCTGGCTAAGAGCCATGTAATTTCCTCACTGCGCACTTCGTTTGGCCTGTTCTTAAGCTCCCGTGACTCCGTGTTGGCTCTGGCCTTGAGCCTCCGTGCTCGTGTTTCGTTGTCTGAGACTATGTTTGCTACGCTGCCTAAGTTGTGGGCTTTATTAATTTAAAGCCAGGCGCGTCTAGCGTCTTCGTTCTTAAAAAAAAGTTTACTAGTGCTATTTCTGTCTTCTAGAGTTTACTTGTGTTATTTCAGTAACCGTTGCACCTTGCTGATGCGTCTCACAGGCCAGCAACAACAAAGGCCCCCTGTACTTTATACCTTGATGATGCATTTCACAAGCTAGCATGTGAGATCAACCCCAGCATGTGTTCTCTTTTGCTGGGTGCCCATTTCATAATGCGATTACCAGGATGTCTCTACCTTTCTGATGTGTTTCACAGTCCATACTGTAGTAGCAACAACAAGGATCTATCTGCTTTATGCATTGTTGTTGCATTTCACAGTCCAACATGTGAAACCTGTTAAACGCAGCCTTGTATAGATAGACTAGGGATAGATGTTTAAGTAGTTTCGGTGGCTTATCTCTATATCTTTTTGAACCGAACCGAATCTCTTCCTCTCTTATCCCTTGTTCTCCAAGGATGTAATCTCAACAACATGTATGCGCTGTTATCAGGGAGGTGCGCCCCTGCCATATAAACATGCAACGCGTCCCTCCAACGAGGTAAGACGCTTTCCGCCTATCGCACATGGTAATCAGAGCAACCCTCTTCCAATACATCTAATCTCTCCAACCATCCATTAGTGCCTAGCATGTCTTCCTCCGGCTCCTCCCAGATCGGCCTCAACAATCAGGTCACGGAGAAGCTCACCCGTACGAACTACGTACTGTGGCGAGTCCAGATCACGCCGCAGCTAAGGGGAGCTGGCGTCTTCGGCTATGCCGACGGCAGCACGCCGGAGCCGGACCGTTTCCTTCCTGGCAAGGACAAGGACGGCAAGGACTCCACCGAGCCCAACCCTCTCCACCCAATATGGGTCCGGGAGGATCAACAAGTTCTTGGTTATCTGCTCAACAATCTCTCCAAAGAGGTGTTGGTGCAGGTGACCGCGATCACCACGACGCACGCGCTCTGGACAACGCTGGCGGCCATGTTCTCCTCGCAGTCGATTAGCCGCATCAACAACATCCGCACGGCTCTGCTTCATGCGCAAAAGGGAACCCAGCCGGTCGCCACCTTCTTCGCCTACATGCGCGGCCTCGCTGACGAACTCGCCGCGGCCGGCAAGCCGCTGCAAGACGACGAGATCGTCTCCTACATCCTTCACGCGCTGGACATGGAGTACCAGCCTCTGGTGTCGGCCCTCGATGCCCGCACCTCTCCCGTCACCCTGGATGAGCTGTTCACCATGCTCAGCAACTTTGATCAGCGCATGGCGCTCTACCAGGGGGCGGGCGGCTTCAAGTCATCCGCTAACGCTGCCTCTCGTGGCCGCGGTGGACGCCGCGGCGGAGCTTCCCGCGGCAAGTCTCGTTCTGGTGGCGGCGGCAACTCCTCCAACAACAACCGCGCTGGCCGTTCCCCCTCCACCAACCCGAAGGGACGCGGCGGCAGTGGCGGCCGTGGCTCCAACAGAGCGCGTCCGGACGCGCCGCGATGCCAGATCTGCGGCAAGCTCGGGCACAGCGCTCGGGATTGCTGGTACCGCTACGATGACGATGATGACTCCTCTCAGGATGAGGACAAAGTGGCGGCTGCGGCGGACGGCTCCTACGGCGTCGACACGAATTGGTATGTCGACAGTGGGGCCACCGAACACATCACCAGCGAACTCGAGAAGGTGACCACGCGGGAGAAGTACCGCGGCAAGGACCAAATCCACACTGCTAGTGGTGCAGGTATGAGGATCCGTCATGTTGGTCATACAGTTATTAAAACTCCCCATCGTAAACTTCATCTTAAAAAAATTTTGCATGTCCCAAGTGCTAGTATGAATCTTCTCTCCGTTCATAGAATTGCCATTGACAATCATGTATTCCTCGAGTTTCATCCTTCTTTCTTTTTGATCAAGGATCAGGCAACGAGGAAAGTACTTTATCGAGGTAGATGCGTTCGAGGGCTCTACCCGTTGATTCCGGAGCGTCAAAGATTCAATAAACAAGCCTACGGTGTTGCCAAGCTTTCGTCAACACGGTGGCATGATCGATTAGGCCATGCATCATTTTCTTTAGTTGAAAGATTACTTAGGAAAAATAAGCTCCCGTTTGTTGGTGAGCGCAACGTTGAAACAGTTTGTGATTCATGTCAACGTGCAAAGAGTCATCAATTACCCTATCCTATATCAACTAGTGTGTCTACAAAACCATTGCAATTAATCTTTTCCGATGTTTGGGGTCCTGCCCCTAGCTCAGTTGGTAGACACACTTATTACGTAAGTTTCATTGATGACTACAGCAAATACTCTTGGATCTATCTCCTCAAGAAAAGATCTGACGTCTTTCAAGTTTTTCAAAACTTTCAGTCTCTTGTTGAACGCAAGTTTGCAAGCAAAATCATTGCTGTTCAATCAGACTGGGGAGGAGAGTACGAAAAGTTGAACTCCTTCTTCCAAAACCTTGGTATTTCTCACCATGTTTCATGTCCTCACGCTCACCAACAAAATGGCTCAGCAGAACGAAAACATCGACACATAGTTGAGGTAGGACTAGCTCTTTTAGCTGGCGCCTCCATGCCCCTCAAATTTTGGGACGAGGCCTTTCTTACGGCTGTTCATATCATCAACATGCTTCCTAGTCGTGTTATCAATAATGAAACTCCAGTAGAGAGGCTACTCCATGTCAAACCTGACTACAAGTCACTTCGTGTGTTCGGATGTGCATGTTGGCCTAATCTTCGCCCCTACAATAATCGCAAACTCATGTTTCGCTCAAAGCAATGTGCTTTTCTTGGCTATAGCCCCCTTCATAAAGGAGTAAAGTGTCTTGACATCTCCACTGGCCGCGTCTATATCTCGCGTGATGTAATTTTTGATGAAACTAAATTTCCGTTTGCTGATCTTCATCCTAATGCCGGTGCTAGACTTCGTCAAGAAATACTCCTTCTGCCATCTCATCTATCCGGCATCGATCATGGGGGAGAAGATAACTGTGATGATCAACTAATGACTAACCCTCCTAACCATGCGCATGAGCTTTGTGATGTTGCAGGAGAAAACGGAATTGAAAACAGAGAAGAAAATGATGCACAAAATACTCCCCAAGTGCCATATTTCATGTGTCACAGCCAGGGGAGCAAATCCGCCTCGGAGTGCGCCAGATCCGCCTCGGGATCGCGACGGGAGCAGCAGTGCAGGCAATCTACACCGGGATCCGTGCAGGCTGACGCGGCAGATCCAGCAACGGGCCCGCCCGCCGCTCGTGCAGTTGGCGCCGACTCCGCCGAATCACATGACGCGCGCCGCCTCACCGAGGCGACCGGCATCCGCTCCGCGCCAATCAGCGACCGACAGCTGGCAGCCTCCGGATGGCCGAAGCGCTGCGCGCTTTCCCGACGAATCGCGCTGCTACAAGCGGCGCGTGGCGACGCGGTCGACAGGCGCTGAATCCGGCGCTGATCGGCGCGGGCCCACGCAATCAGGCGCGCGTGACGAGCCGATCGGGCGCCTGGGATCTTCTGCGGCGATGACAGAACCAGGATCACGGGCTGAAGCCGCAGAGAATCCGGCGCAAACACGAGGCGGATCTGCCTCGGGAGCTGCAGCGCCTGGAACTCATGTTCCCGGCCCAGGATCTTCTGTGGCCGCTGATTCTGCTGCACCTTCACAACGAAAAACACGTCTACAACAAGGTGTGATAAAACCCGTTGATTATAAACATATAACAAAATATGGTCTGGTTTGTTCCACAGGTGAACCAGGTGAGCCAAGCACGCTTGAGGAAGCGCTTGGTGATGACAAGTGGAAAAAGGCAATGAAAGAAGAATATTTGGCACTAGAGAAAAGTAACACATGGCATCTAGTTCCTCCACAGCCAGGTAAAAACCTCATTGATTGCAAATGGGTTTTCAGGATAAAAAGGAAATCTGATGGAACCATCGACCGGTACAAAGCAAGACTTGTTGCCAAGGGTTTCAAGCAACGGTATGGGATAGACTATGAAGATAATTTTAGTCCTGTTGTTAAAGCTGCAACCATACGTCTTGTTTTGTCCATTGCTGTTTCTAGAGGTTGGAGTCTCAGGCAGCTTGATGTACAGAATGCGTTCAGATGGATGCTCGAAGAGGAGGTATACATGAAACAACCTCCTGGGTTTGAAAATGAAAAAGCACCCTCATTTGTATGCAAACTTGACAAAGCACTTTATGGGTTAAAGCAAGCACCGAGGGCCTGGTACTCACGCCTTTGTCACAAAATGCGCACACTTGGCTTTGTTCCTTCCAAGTCGACACCTCTCTGCTCATTTACAATAAACTGAACACATCCATATTTGTTCTCATTTATGTTGATGACATTATTGTTACAAGTTCATCTGATGAGGCGATAACTGCATTGTTGAAGGATTTGAGTACAGATTTTGCTCTTAAGGATCTTGGAAATCTTCATTATTTCCTAGGGATTGAAGTAAAGAAACATGATGATGGACTTCATCTCTCCCAAGAAAAATATGCCACTGACTTGGTAAAAAAGGCTGGCTTGCAAGGTTGTAAACCCTCACCCACTCCTTTATCAAGTTCTGAAAAACTGTCTCTTACAGAAGGTACACCTCTAAGCAAAGAGGACAGCACTAGATACAGAAGCCTAGTTGGTGCATTACAATACTTAACTTTAACAAGGCCTGATATTTCTTTTGCTGTGAACAAAGTATGTCAGTTTCTTCATGCACCTACCACTGTTCATTGGACTGCTGCTAAACGTATAGTTCGATATGTCAAAAACACTTTGAGCATTGGTCTTAATTTCAGCAAGTCACCATCCATCTTGGTCAGTGCCTTCTCTGATTCTGATTGGGCAGGCAGTCTAGATGATAGACGCTCCACTGGTGGGTTTGCAGTATTTTTTGGTCCTAATCTAATATCATGGAGTGCAAGGAAACAGGCAACTGTGTCCAGGTCCAGTACAGAGGCAGAATACAAAGCATTGGCAAATGCAACAGCAGAAATCATATGGGTTCAGTCCATTCTTAAGGAACTTGGTGTGAAAAATACTAAAGCTCCATGTTTGTGGTGTGACAATCTTGGTGCCACTTATCTGTCTGCTAATCCTGTGTTTCATGCCAGAACAAAACACATAGAGATAGATTTTCACTTTGTCAGAGAAAGAGTTGCCAACAAGCAACTTGATATTCGGTTTGTACACTCCAGAGATCAAGTTGCTGATGGATTCACCAAGGCCTTGCCCACACGGAGTTTTGAAGACTTCAAGCATAATCTCAACTTGATGAAGTTGTGATTAAGGGAGGGTGTTAAACGCAGCCTTGTATAGATAGACTAGGGATAGATGTTTAAGTAGTTTCGGTGGCTTATCTCTATATCTCTTTGAACCGAACCGAATCTCTTCCTCTCTTATCCCTTGTTCTCCAAGGATGTAATCTCAACAACATGTATGCGCTGTTATCAGGGAGGTGCGCCCCTGCCATATAAACATGCAACGCGTCCCTCCAACGAGGTAAGACGCTTTCCGCCTATCGCACAAAACCAAATTGCAACCTCGTTGTCGTAGGTCACAAACTGACACTAGAAGTATAGTTGCATGAAATCAGGCTGAAGTGACTACTGCATGTGTTGATGCTAAAATCAACAGGTCATTTTGCTTTGCTTTTGAAATATTGCCAACTAATCTTCCTCGTCTCTCTATTCAATTGAGCCGAGGAATTGACTTTGCTTTATTTTATTTATCTTTCTAGTGGTCTTCTTAGTAGTCAGTTGTTACCAATTTATATGCCTCATGGCCCTCTTCCTTGAACTGAAGAATTGACTTTACGTTAGTATGTAGTGGTCTTTTTAATAGTCAATATTTAGGCAGCTCTCTGTTTCTACCCCCACCCCCGTTATAGCTGACAATGACAACATGCAGATTTTTATCTTTGTTAACCTGCAAGCTGCATTTGATTCTTACAGCGCCTTGGAGCAGTACTCAATGAAACATTCTGTTATAATTCATTTTTCATCATGAATCAACTGCACCTGTTAAGTTAGTCCTTATGGAAACTAAGATGCTTGCCATTACAGCGAGAATCCAACATGGTTACATGATTTTCGTCCAACCGTCGTGCATCTTCCATAATTTGGTTTACTACTATTTATGGTGAATTTAATATGGTAGGGGATTTTGCAAAATGAGGTAGCTTTGTCTGTCAAACTATGGCATACTGTTCTATTTTTTTCTGTTCAAAATAGACAGTTTGCACCATCTCTTCACGTCTTAGCATTGCCAATTAGGTTATATTGAGACTTTCAAATGTTTGTTGGATCAGATCAGCATCTTCTAGACCTGAAACAAAAGACTGCCAGTTGTACATTCTTCTGTTGGGTGTACCAGCAGCTGGAGCTTTTATATCAAAAAAAAGAAACTGAGTTTATAGGGCGTGAACATTTGGATTTTGTCCGACCGCCGTGTGGCTCTTCTCCACGCTGTGGATCTGATGTTGCCATGCGCGCATCAGATGACATCGTGGATGCCGGGTCAAGTGCTATTCTAGCTATAAAAGAAAAGCAATTGATGCTTTTGTTGAGACATAGTCCCGACAGGGCTGTTGACATGTCCCTGTGAGGTGTATATACTCACATTCTCTGTTTTACCACTCTGTTTCTTAAGCTGGGACAGATGTGTTTATTGGATGAATGTTCAGACTGAACTTGGCCTTGCAGATATAATCAATCACCTTGAACTTGAACGTGTCCTTGTAAAGTCAAGAGTAACCTCAGAATTCAGAGTAGTCGTTGAGACATTGATCAGTGGGTGGGAGTCATAGGTGATTCATGGAATGGCAGGTACTAGTTCTCAACCTTCTCAATGGCAGTTGGCAGGTACTAGTCCTTGTAAAGTCAAGAGTAAGCTTAGAATTTAGAGTAGTAGTTGAAAGATGGAACATTGACCAGTGGGTGGGAGTCACAGCCTCATAGCTGATTCATGGAATGGCAGGTACTAGTTCTCAATGTGCATCTATAAATTCTTGAGCTTGAATTGCTGCATCAAGTCTAAGAAAGATTGTACCCGCATGATTTTGTTCTTGTGAAGCTTAGTTAGCATTTAGCAGCAGTACCTATTGGCGCTATGGACCCGCATGGGCATGGAGGACCAGGTGGAGGAAGCCCTGGAGGGTGGGGTCCGGTACCACCTGGAGGGCCTGGATTTCTCGGTGGGCCTGGCCCTGGTTCTTGGGGGCCTGGATTTCCGGGTGGCTTTGGACCTGGTTCTTGGGGCCCTGGATTTCTCGGTGGCCCTGGCCCTGGTTGGGGATCTGGATTTGGTGGCTTTTTCGGATCCTGGTAAGTTGAATCATCATCTAACTGATGGAAGTTTAAAGTTTGCATTGTGCTATCGATATCATCAATTCATTCAGTTAGCATATCAATTGCTATTCTTTCTTAAAAAAATCTATCCTTCACTTGGAGACCGTTAGTGGTTAAGGTGTCAAGTGTAAAATATTCAGCATAAACTCAAAGTTCAATTCCAAGCTATGAAGCATATACTAGTCGTTTAGTTTTGTACCTCTGAAAACCCTCATGGTTTAGATGAATATACATGTGCAACTCTGAACAAGTATTTCTTCTACAGCTTCTATCTTCTCTGCTGCTGTTGCCTGCTCCAGGACTGCTGCGGCCCTCTATTCGGACACCCAGGCCCAGGCGGTCCACCACCCCCTTTCTGATAGCCTGCCGAGCTGGGGACTTTATCGACGGCGACAAACTATTCCTGGGCTAAATATATTCACTGAAGAACCCACATGGGTGAAGATATTACATCTTGGATATTTCCCTTGCTACTATGTAAATACTAGTGAAAATAAGTAATGGTCTTTGTATGTCTCTGTTGGAGATCGTTGCTTCTGTCTTAGCCTCTTAGGTAGTACCGGGTACTAGTGTTATTTCGGATACTGAATGCAATTATCAGGGTTGTCTAAACTTTGTAATACCTTGCTGATGCATTTCACTGCCCAGAATGTGAGATAAGCTACAATCTCATGGTAGTTCACAAACTGACACCAACCGGGGTAAATAAGGCAGAAACGCACCGGATGATCTCTCTAGCCAGCATCAACCCATCCTGGAGCTAGTAATCCATTCCAAAGGGTTCTGTTTGATTGTATTAATTAGACTTTTGCAATGAAAATGTATTTAACCCTTGAAGCATTGTTGAAGAGAGATTTTCCCCTATTTCTTGAACTGAAGGATCAACAGTACCTCTTTTTATCTAGTGGTCTTCTTAATAGTCAATTTTTGATTTGTTTCCTACCGTCTATTGTAGTTGTAGCTGACAGTGAAAAGAGGCAGATTTCCCTGGCAATTGGGGAGCGGGATGTAGTAGTATTCTTGTAGAAAAGGATGGTATAGCACTTGTAACTTATGTGGTGTACTTTCATTTGGCAATTAATGGGTGATCTTGGTACTCCACCATTGTACTTGGCTTGTACGTAAAGCCGCTCCTGGATACTGCCGTAGCATCTGCTAAGCTCGTCAGTTGGTCGCACGGTCAGATGTGCACCATTTTAGGATTATTGCTACAACTGATGTTTGATCTTAACTTAAGCTGAAGAAACAAATCATGTACTAATAAGCACAAGAAAGTTTCTCCATGGTCTGGCCCAGGTTCCACATCGTGCTCTTCTCTCAAGCAGGAAGACACTAGGTCAGTTGTGTGATGGTACAACTGTAGAACTAATCTGAACTTCACTGTCATAAAATTCTTCAGAATGTAGAAGTAATTTCATCATCGAGATTAACTGATACAGTATGTGCTGTATGCATGCGTGTTGGTCAGAAATGAAAATCAACACATATTTAATATTGAATAATGCACATATGCCCGACAAGAATAGATAAAACTGGCGAGAAAGTCTTTGGGGTGTCTGCTTGCATTCCATCCAGATCACAATTCACAATGATATCATCTCGAAATCAAACTCTTGGGACCGAATACTAATGTTTGGGTGAATGTTTTTTCAGTAGCTGATTGCAATTGGCCGGGTCTACTTTACTTTGTACGTACATTGTTGGTGACTTCTACAAACCAGCATGTCTAACACAAACGCTACGGCTTACTCCTCTATGTTTGTGAGCCGGAACAAGCATTTATAACTTCCAAGAAATCAAATTCAGCAATGGCCTGATTAAATCCGGGACCTTTCGACAAACACAAGGCCATTCTTCATTGCGGTCGCCACGCCGACAACCGCATATGAGGCACAAATCAGCAGCAGCAATAAAATTACCATGTATGTCCCGAATGACAGAAACGGTAGCCGCTGCATTCTCCTCCCGGTGAAACGCGCATCTACATTTTTTCTAGTTGATGCTTTGTCCAGCGCCCAGTAAATTCAGTGAAGATATTACAATCTACTAATGTCAAGCATCAAAGGTTTAGGTTTAAGAGAAGAGGGGTTTAATTATATAGTTTTCCTAGTTTTTTTAGGGGAATATATCGTTTTCCTAGTCCAACTTGCAAACGTACATGGGCAAACTAAGCCCAGCACAAATCCACTGACGTTGTTTCCCGAAAGATCACAACTGAGAAAACCCTTGTCGTTCCTGAGAAAACTCCTCTCGTTCCTTGCTGCGGATTGAATCGCCGCTGGCACGGCAACCACGGCGAAGATCGTAATGGCAGCGCCCCTCCACTGCGGCTTACCAGATGAGATCGTTATTTGGGAGATACTTGTCCGCCTGCCCCCTAAACCCCTCCTCCGCTGCCGTGCAGTCTGCCGGGCCTGGCGCCGGGCCACCTCCGCCCGCGACTTCCTCCTCGCCCACCATGGCCTCCAGCCCTCCCTCCCCATCGTCTCCGGCTTCCAACACGACGGCCCCCGCTACGACCACATCCTCACGTTCGATCACCGGGCTGCCGGTGCCCAGCTCCAACCGGTCGCCCGGCTTCGCGATTCACTCCGAATTGAGGCCTCCTGCGATGGCCTCCTCATCCTCTCCCAGTATGGAATGGCTGGCATTTGCTTCTTCGTCTGCAACCCGGTCACACGTCAGCTTGCCTCCCTTGGGCCACCACAGGGCTTAAATATCTTGGGGATGTACCTACAAACGACCTACTGCTGAGTACCGGCTTTTACAGCACAGTCACCTTCCTAAAGATAAAATTGGCTGTTATGTCTCCGTGTTAGGCTCCAACCAGCCACCGAGGTACATTAGCGGGCTGGAGAACACGTCAGCGTTGGGCTTCAAGCCAGCTGTCCGGTTCCGTCATAACATTTATTTGTATCCGGTGCAGCGTAACAGCGAAGGCAAACTGCTATTGGTATTCGACACCACAACCGAATCATTCCGGCGGATGCATGCTCCAGTTGTTCCCACTAGGTCATCTATCCTGGAGATGGATGATACCATTGCCATCTATAGCTATAACGATGCCATAAAAACCGTTCACATATGGGTGTTGCAGAACTATGAAAAGGAGGTGTGGAACTACAAGTACAAGGTTGAATTGCCTGCCGCAGAAATCATGGAGTGGTTGGGAAGCCCAAAGGATTATTGGCATGTCAATGTTGTGTCCGTGGATGGTCACGTCTTCTTGCTCCTCAGTCTTGGCGGACGTCTCATGTACATTGACACCGACGGCAAATTTGATGACAGCTTCCATCGTGATGGCCAATACTTATACGCCTGGAAAGGTCGGCTCAAACAAACTCTTGTTCCGCATACCTTCTTTGCGGCATTAGAAGGTTATGCTGTGGATGATTTTCCTTTCACCTGATGGCTGCTGACTGAGGTGTTGCTTCTTCAAGGCATAGCCGTCATACCCATATAAGCCTGCAATATCTACGAATTTGATTAAGCATGAGCCTATTGGACTTTGCTTCTTCTTTTGGCATTGATGTATACCATTTGTGATCAGAAGCTTAATTTGACTATATTATGTGGTTGCTTGTCTCTGTACCCTTTCAGGTTGAAGTGACTATTGCTGTGTTGATGCTAAAGTTGTAAATTGTTGCATCATTGTGATTAGCCCAATGAAATGTTCTATTTTAATTCCCGTTTTCTTCATCAATCTGTTGCACGTGGTTACGTAGTTTTTAATGGAACGGCACCCCATTATACCAATAATTGGACATGGTTATATTTATCTCTTTCCGAGGAGTTGTATTGTTCTTGTTGAAAAGATTGTTACCAGTACCCTTTTTATGTTGCATTATTTGGAGTGATATCTTATTATTTCACTTTTCCTGCTAAACATTGTAGGATTAGTGCTTCATCTGATGTTTGATCTTAACATAAGCTGAAGAAAAAAAACTTGTACTAAACAACCACAAGACAGTTTCTACATGGTCTGGCCAAGGTTGCACATTGTTTTCATGTCTCAAGCAGGTCGTCAATAGGCTTGCTGTGTGATGGAGTGATGGTGCAACTGTAGAAATAAGTTGAAATTCACTCTGATAATTTTCTTTAGAACGTTGAAGAATTTCACCAACTGTCAAGTCGTGTCGCTGTTGCTTCATCTTGCTTGTCAAGGTCCACGAGAACACTGTATTTCGTTTTACTGACAGTTGTAAGTAGCTGGTGATTTTTGTGAATGTGAAGTTATTCAGGTCCCCAGCTGCTTTCCACTATGGTTTCTTTGATTTATTCAGGTACCTCAGTCAGTCTGTGTGAACATCCTGCCATCTTGTCAGGTGCATGCCCCTACGATGCAGGGAGCCAGGGACTGCTGGTCGTCCTGGGCATGTATCCTTGAGTTATAAAATAAAATTCAGAGTTGCACAAGTGCTGTGCAACATTAAGAGCTGCATAAAATTCTGCACGAGTGCACGTACTATATTCGAGTTCAAGATTCGATGGTGCTGCCTTGAGTTATTAAATTCAGAGCTGTGCTCCTTTGGCTATCACAATTCAGAATGAATTTTTGTATATTCACAGTGGTGCTAGTAAGCTGTAGCTGGTTTAAAAGATTGGACTGCCGCTCACACAAAACCACAACTATTGGGGTATAATAAGCTGTTTGCCACCACAATCCGTCGTAAAGCGATCTTTGTACGGTTTTCTCCCATTGTACCTTGTTTTCTAATGGAAACAGATGCCAAAGTGTTGGCTGCTTAATTGTAGGTTCACCGGCCCATAAATACTTTCAGTTTGCAAGTTCCCTATCTCCACAATAGTGGCTTTTACATGTTTCATGGCATATCATCACTCTCTGATGTCACTTGGGAGCTAAATCAATGTACAACTGTGAGTGGCTTTCAGTCAGGAACTGGAGCTTTTGAGGGAGGAGCGTCGGCTTCGGTCTTCTCCTAGGCGGTCAGGCTATTCAGCAGTTGCTGGTAGTTGGTAGTGAGAAGAAGCTTCTTATGGTGTTAATGGCTAGTTAGAGCCAAGCCTAGCGTTGTAAACCCAAAGACGATGTTGACATCTTTGCCTGCCTTCTGTGAAACGGTACACCAATCCTTGGCGTACTCTCAAAAAATATAGAACCGTGGGTGGCAAGGTTACTTCTTACTTACACGGATAGGTGTAGGGGTGAAATTATGTCTTTTGATTCCAATAATGATTTATATTATTTCAAATGATGATATGCCATATTTTTATTTATTGAACAATATAGTTTGACTTTGATAACTCAAGTACAAATAGTGATAAAGATGCCCTAAAAAAACTTGTGATAAAGATAACTTTTTATACAATGATCCATAATAAAACTGGAGTACATCAACAAGGTTAATCATACTGGAAACTGAGTCCAACTTGTAAACGGACCAGGGCTGCTAAACCGATCCGTATGTAATGTAATTTCCTACTTGCAAACGGACCATGACTAAACCCAGCCCAAGTCCATTAATAATCTCATCTCGGTTGTTTCCTCAAGAATCGATCGCCACATCTCGTTCCCTCCACAGATCGGCGGCCATGGCGAAGGACGCAAGGGCACGAAGAGCGATGCCTCTCCGCGGCCTCCCGGAGGAGATCGTAGTCTGGGAGATTCTCGTCCGCCTCGACCCCAAATCCCTCTTCCGCTGTCGCGCCGTATGCCGCGCCTGGCGCAGCTTCACCTCAGCCCGCCAGTTTCTCCTTGCCCACCACAGCCACCAGCCATCCCTCCCCATTTTCTCCCGCGCCCAGTACCCCAGCAGATTCAACTATCAAGACATCGTTGCTTTTGACCACCAGGCCGCCGAGAAGCTCCACACCATCGCCAAGCTTGACCGGAGGTTCCATGTAGATGTAGAGGCCTCTTGCGACGGCCTCATCATCCTCTCCAGTTGCTGCATGACTGGCACCTGGTTCTACGTCTCTAACCTTGCCACTCGTCAGTGTGAATGCCTTGGAAAATCCCATTCCGAGGACGTGAATTTCCTAGGGATGTACCCACACCGCCCTACTGGCGAGTACCGGTTGCTACTTCACCGGAGGAGCCACGAGAAGCACATGCAAGTAGATCTGCTACCTGAAGGTCAAATTGGCTGCTACGTCTTCACGTTGGGCTCCGACGAGCCACCGAGGTACATCGGGTGGCCGGAGACCTCGTCAAAGCGCTTAAAGGCACCTGCCCTGGTCCATGATAATCTGCATTGGTATCAAGTGCACCGTCGTAGCCAATACAACACAATGCACAATCAGATTAAAAGCAAATACATAATAGTATTCGACACCATAGCTGAGTCGTTCCGGCAGATGCGTGCTCCAATTGTTCCCAGCAACTCGCATGCTTTTGAGAAGGATGACACTGTTCCCAGCAATGCACATGTTTTTGAGATGGATGGCATGCTTGGCATCTATGCCCGTAACAAATCCACGGAAATTGTGGATATATGGGTGTTGAAGAACTACAAAAGTGAGGTTTGGGACTTAAAGTACCGAATCAAATTGCCGGTGGCCGAAATCAAGGGGCAGTTTGAAGGCCGTGATGACCATTGGTATGCGCACGTTGTTTCGGTGGATTGTGACATACTCTTGCTGGTTAGTTTTGATCGCTGGGTGCTTCACGTTAACAATGATGGTAAATTGGTTTCCAGTTTCAATCTAGATGGCGGAGGATTCTATAATTCTAAACTTTCGCTCAAACAAACTCTTGTTCCACATACCTTCTTTCCGGCTCTGAAAAGTTGTGCTCGGAGTGCTTGGCCTTTCTTCTGTGTCAGCGTCCCAAGTAAGCCACTGGGTGGTGAGGGCAGAAATGTTGCCATGGCAGCAGACTCGACCACGCCAGCAGGTACGGATGACAAGTGGACCAATCAAGGAGAGGGGTGCGTCATCGCAAAGCCAACTAGGATCAAGTATCCCAATAGAAGATTCGTGGGCCCCGAGTGGGTTAACTCTACTTAAAGCCAGGGGATCGAGAGAAGAGGCATTCGGGCTTGCATCATGGCACGACACCTGCTTTTCTTTTCTTCTTCCTTGTATCATTTGTAATCGCATGAGAGAGAGAGAGAGAGAGAGAGAGAGAGAGAGAGAGAGAGAGAGAGAGAGAGAGAGAGAGAGAGAGAGAGAGAGAGAGAGAGAGAGAGAGAGAGAGAGAGAGAGAGAGAGAGAGAGAGAGAGAGAGAGAGAGAGAGAGAGAGAGAGAGAGAGAGAGAGAGAGAGAGAGAGAGAGAGAGAGAGAGAGAGAGAGAGAGAGAGAGAGAGAGAGAGAGAGAGAGAGAGAGAGAGAGAGAGAGAGAGAGAGAGAGAGAGAGAGAGAGAGAGAGAGAGAGAGAGAGAGAGAGAGAGAGAGAGAGAGAGAGAGAGAGAGAGAGAGAGAGAGAGAGAGAGAGAGAGAGAGAGAGAGAGAGAGAGAGAGAGAGAGAGAGAGAGAGAGAGAGAGAGAGAGAGAGAGAGAGAGAGAGAGAGAGAGAGAGAGAGAGAGAGAGAGAGAGAGAGAGAGAGAGAGAGAGAGAGAGAGAGAGAGAGAGAGAGAGAGAGAGAGAGAGAGAGAGAGAGAGAGAGAGAGAGAGGGTTAACTCTACTTAAAGCCAGGGGATCGAGAGAAGAGGCATTCGGGCTTGCATCATGGCACGGCACCTGCTTTCCTTTTCTTCTTCCTTGTATCATTTGTAATCGCATGAGAGAGAGAGAGAGAGAGCATAGTGTATCTTGTGGTGGAAATACAATTCGAGAGAACTAGACACTAACATTCTGATGGTTGTTGAGTGAGGCGGTGCTTCATAATGGATGTAGCCGTCGTATCTTCATCAGCTGATTATCTATGAACTGGATGAAGAATGAACCTCCTTGTTTGTTTTAATCCTTGCGTATGTATATAAAGTTGTGATCAGGAGGTCAGATTGTTATGTAGTTGCATGAAATCTATGCTTGTTTTGATATCCTTCCGGGCCGCAGTGACTACTGCTTTGTTGATGCTGAAATTAGAAAGTCAATCTTCCGGGCCACATGACTCTATTTTCTCGGGCTGAAGAATATGCTTTTCTTTATCATACCTTATTCTATTTATTATCTGTGGTTCTTCTTACTCAAATTTTAGCAATCTATAAGGTCATATCTCTGTTTCTGGAAATGAAGAATTGTTCCTACCTTTTATGTAGTGGTCTTAATAGCAAATCAGTGTGCTCCCTGTTTCTACAGTTTGTTGTAGCTGACAATGAAAATAGGATAGATGTTCCTCCTTGCTGACTTGCAAACTGCACCCGACTTCTAGGAGACCTTGAGCACTGCTGTCTACTGGTTAATTTAAATGCTTGCATGTTGCACCATTGTCAACTTCTCAATGAACTGTTCTGTTATAAATTATAATTCAGTTTTCTTCATGCATCTGTTGGATCTGGTTCGTTAGGTCTTATGGACAGTAAGCTCTCCACCATAGCAAGAATTAGATGTGTTTATATTTTCTCCTTGAGGGGTAGTATTAGTATTTTTTTGAAGGGTTTCTGTAAAGGGGAATTGTAGTAGCCACTACAGGAAAATCCCGGTTTCCCGTGTATTAGCCTATAAACCGAGTGCTTTTTTTCGGGCACCCGGCTTATGCTCCTCTAAGCCGAGTCTCGAGAAAAAAACACCCGGTAAATACGAGGAACTCGGCTTATGGTCATCTATAAGCCGAGCTTCGCAAAAGGCTCACGGCTTATATGAAACACACGGTATCTACGGGAAAAGGCACCCGGCTTACAGCACACACTCGGCAAAGACATCTTCCACGTGTCTGCAACAGCAGTGGTTGACGGCGCCATCACGGAGCAGCCTATAAGTCGTGTCTCTGAAATAGGCACTCGGATTATAGGACATATAAGCCGTGTATCCGAAGCAGGCACTCGGCTTATATGATATATAAGCCGTGTGCACGATGAAAGCACTAGGCTTACATTTTTGCGGATTTTTTGCAACGCCTAACACTTGTGCGAAATTAATTTAAGATGGTTTTCATTGCATTTATATTTACTACTTAATTAGTATTATTATTCTAACCTATTCTCTGTCGACTAGTTTTCATGGTCTTATTTGTGAAATTCTTAATTTAACGCCACTTTAATATTTTCATGACTCTTTCGATACCCTAGCGTACCCGCCACCACACTTCTAGACGTCTAAGAGGCCCCAACGCAAGATTTGGCGGCATGGCTAGCCCTCAGAAGCCGCCGGTCACAATCGTAGACACGCGAATATCAATCCGCATAGAGGGAACTGTTCAGATACTTCTGCATCACAATCGTAGACACGCGAAGACCAATGGACCTCTCCACCCTGTTGTGGTAGGTCAGCCCATAGGAACACTTCGGAAGAAGGTCCGGGCCAAACCCACCGAAAGATTCCCTTGTTAACCCGACGCGGACGTTACACCCTCCAGGTGCCGGCGGCGGCGCCGTCCGTGGAGGGGGTCACACTCCGAAGACGCGTGCCGGGTGTTGGCACCCGCCACCACACTTCTAGACTTGTAAGAGGCCCTGACGCAAGATTTGGCGGCTTGGCTAGGCCCCGAAGGCAGCCGGCCACAATTGTAGACACGCAAGAGCAATCCGCGTAGAGGGAAGTGTTCAGATACTTCTGCATCACGAAAAATTATGAAAAAATACCATCCGTCCTATATCACATGTTTCCACGCCGTGTAAGAAATCATGATTCTATCGCGCTCCAAGTTTTGAATAATATTCACGCCGCACCGTTACCGCAGAACGTTTACTATATTGTGTCATCGTCGTCCGTGAGGGGGGCCACACCTCGGAGCCGCGTGCTACCTCTTTAGACATGACACCACACCTTAAGGCATGTATGAGGGCCCCGCACGATGCTCCGGTGCCATTGCTACCCCCAAGGCCCCGGTCCCGCCATACCCTGCAGCAGTTGACCATGAGATCTAACCCTTTGACGACTTTCGCCGGACGGGCTATGACCAACGGACCTCTCCACCCGGTTGTGGTAGGTTAGCCCATAGGAACACTTCGGAACAAGGTCCAGGCCAAACCCACCGCAAGATTCCCTCCATGTCGACCCGACGCGGCCGTTACCCCCCTCCAGGTGCCGGCGGCAGTGCCGTCCGAGAAGGGGGTCACACTCACAAGACGCGTGCCTGGTGTTGGCACCCGCCACCACACTTCTAGACATGTAAGAGGCCCCGACACAAGATTTGGCAGCTTGGCTAGCCCTTGAAGGCCGCTGGCCACAATCGTAGACACGCAAGAGCAATCCGCGTAGAGGGAAGTGTTCAGATACTTCTGCATCACCAAAAATTATGGAAAATTACCATCCGTCCTATATCACATGTGCCCACACCGTGTAAGAAACTCATGTTTTTATCACGCTCCAAGTATTCAATAATATTGACGCCGCACAGTTACCGCCGAACGTTTACTATACCGTGTCATCGTCGTCCGTGCGGGGGGCCACAGCCCGGAGACACTCGCTACCTCTTCAGACATGCCACCACACTTTAAGGCATGTATGAGGGCCCCGCGCGATGCTCCGGTGGCATTGCTACCCCCAAGGCCCCCGTCCCGCCAAACCCCTGGAGCGATTGACGAGGAGATCTAACCCTTTGACTTTTGCCGAACGGGCTTTGACCAACGGACCTCTCCACCTGGTTGTGGTAGGTCAGCCCATAGAAACACTTCGAAACAAGGTCCGGGCCAAACCCACCTCAAGATTCCCTCCGTGTCGACCTGACGCGGCCGTTTCCCCCCTCCAGGTGCCGGCGGTGGCGCCATCCGTGAAGGGGGTCACACTCCGGAGACGTGTGCCTCGTGTTGGCACCCGCCACCACACCTCTAGACGTGTAAGAGGCCCCGACACAAGATTTGACGGCATGGCTAGCCCCCGGAGGCCGCCGGCCACAATCGTAGACATGCAAGAGCAATCCGCGTAGAGGGAAGTGTTCAGATACTTCTGCATCACCAAAAATTATGAAAAATTACCATCCATCCTATATCACATGTGCCCACGCCGTGTAAGAAAATCATGATTTTATCGCGCTCCTAGTATTCAATAATATTCACGCCGCACAGTTACCGCAGAACGTTTACTATACCATGTCATCATTGTCTGTGAGGGTGGCCACACCTCAGAGCCGCGTGCCGCATCTTCAGACATGCCACCTCACCTTAAGGCATGTATGAGGGACCCGCGCGATGCTCCAGTGGCATTGCTACCCCCAAGGCCCCCGTCCCGTCAAACCTTGCAGCAGTTGACCAGGAGATCTAACCCTTTGACTTTCGCCGGACGGGCTTTGACCAATGGACCTCTGCACCCAGTTGTGGTAGGTCAGCCCATAGGAACACTTCGGAACAAGGTCCGGGCCAAACCCATTTGCAAGATTCCCTCTGTCTCGACCCGACGGGGCCGTTACCCCCCTCCAGGTGCCGGCGGCGGCGGCGTCCGTGAAGGGGGTCACACTCCGGCGCCGAAACACTAGAAGTGCAATAAATGTCTCAAATATTCTAGGCGGGTCCGAAAAATGCATGGGCCTGACACCTGTCGTTCGATGGCCTTCTTTGGGAGCACAAGAAGTTCCGATGCCAACAGAGCAACAGCTCCCACACTACTTTCACAAACCCGACTCGTTCCCTCTCGGTACCTAGAGATTACATCGGAGATGTCGTGGTTTACAAGCGGCCTCAGGTGAGGCCTACTCGAAACAGGCCCAAACTTTTACCACACCCTACAGGGGCCATGTGATGACACCGTGCCAGCTCCCGAGGGTTTCCGGCATTATGTAGTTTTCCGAGGATTTAAGCGGTTGGATCAGGCATGCAGCCGAGGTAATTTTGCCCCTCGGTGGCTGGGCCTGCCCCTCCCTCGCCTCCAAAAGGCCTACGCATGTCGCAAAGACATCACATAGGATTTTATATGCCGCTTCTGGGCATGATTTCAAGTGCCGCCTTGCAGATCTGCAATTTCCGGCTCCGAAACTCTAACAGTGCAATAAATGTCACAAATATTCTAGGCGGGTCCGAAAAATACGGGGCCTGACACGTGTCATTAGATGGCCTTCTTTAAGAGCACGAGAAGTTTCGAGGCCAACTGAGCAATAGGGCCCACACTTCCTTCACAAACCCGACTCGTTCCCTCTCGATATCTAGAGACTACATCGGAGATGGTGTGGTTTACAAGCGGCCACAGGTGAGGTCTACTTGAAACACGCCCAAACTTTTACCAGAATATTGACCGATATTTTAAAGAGTGGAAATAATGAAATAAGGGGAGAGGGTACCATTTATAAAAACAATGCAATAAAAATAGAATAAGAATACAATAAAAAGAAAAGTAAAATAAGTATCATAAAAATACAATAAAATGAAACACATAAATTATTAAAAGTAAAATTAATAATTTTTCTGTATTGAAATAAAACCAAAATAAAAAATAATTTTTGTAAACCGTGTGTTTTTTCCTATGGCACTAGGCTTACCCTTCTGCACTAGGCTTATCAGTGAGCGTGGGACTTAGCGAAAATAAACACGCGAAGACCACATTTTGGCCCAAATCGACCCGCCCACTATCTCTTCCCCGCGCCTCCCCCTGTCTCAACCCCGCGCCCTCCCCTGTCTCCCCCCACGCACCGCTCCTCTCCTCGCGCCGCCTCCCACCCTCCATCCATCGGCCGCCTTGCCGTCACCCCTTGGCGCCGCCTCTCTTCGCGCACAGATCCCCCGCCTCCTCTCCATCCTCGAGCACGGGAGCCCGTGCCAGTCCTCCCATCGGCGCCGCCGCCTCCCCATTCGCTAAGGTTCAGGCCGTCCGGCCATCTCCGCTGCCCCATCCTCCTCTGCCGCGCAAGACAGACCCCCGCTCCCTCCCGAGCATGGGGAGCCCCGAGCTGGCCTCTCCCATCGGCGCGTCGCCGGCCATCTCGGCTGCCCCACCCTCCCTCCGCCGGCAGGTCCCTCTCTCTCTCTCTCTCTCTCTCTCTCTCTCTCTCTCTCTCTCTCTCTCTCTCTCTCTCTCTCTTCTCTGACAACATCTTTCTCTGTTGACCAGGGCCCGGCTCCTCAGGCGGCAAGGTGCTTCGGCCGGCGTGCCCCTACTGATCTCCTGCTCGTGGAACAACTGCATCAGCAGGAACACATGCTGCATCTGGTTTTGGTTCCCCTCCCTCCCACAATTGCATCTTCAGAACACCTGCATCACACACATACACATAGTGCTCAGGGTTCATAAAAAGGGGAACACCGCACCCCGCACACACCGCCAACCGAATTCCCACCGTACTGCTTGGGCAGCGCTGTCGCCTCGTGCGTGGGGAAACCAGAACTGTACCAAGGTCAAGTGCACCGAGCTCATCCATTGTGGTTTAGATCAGCTTTTGCCTTTCCTTGAATGCTCTTGTTCATATTTATGCATGTTTCCTGATTCCCCTTTTTCTCATCTGTGATGTGATGCTCATACGAAAAGGAAGAGTAAGAAGAAATCTATGAAAGATGGTAAATTGGCAATAGAAGAACATGTAGGTGTAGAAGCTGGTTGATGCTGGCAACTGGACTCTTATCTCAGAGTAAATTAGCTTCAGATATCAGAATAGTACACTGGTTCAAAAATCAGAATAACTACTATCTGGGTGCAACTTGCTGGCAGGGCAGTTAAATTAGATATCTTATTTTTCATTGTATCTTGCTTATTACTTTTACAAATTAGTGTTCAAGACAATCTTCTGTTGTTGCATTCCAGCAAGTTAGCTTACAGCCGAAGATAGTTTATCCGATCCAAATGGTGTAGGTCGAACAAAACTTATGGCTGGGGTAAAAATATTTGTGGTGATCAGCATTTTCTTCTCGCTTTGCTGTTAAGATGTCGACGCGGCGCTACGCACCGGATGATCTATACTATTACCATGTTTTTTATGTTGGGTCTGAGAAACTAGAGAATTCATGCCTCTTTGCCATGCCAAGAGTATTCTAGGGATTTCTTATGAATATACTGTATGTAATATGGGATGGCTATTTTGATTAAGAGATCAATTTTTATGCAGGTTTATCTACACTCTTCTCAGCCTGGGAATCATCATGTGCTTGCTGACCTGTTCGGGCCACATCGCCGCTGAAACTGCAAACAACCCCTGCCTATCTTGTGTAGCCTTGGAAGCATCTGATACTAGGAGTTGCGTTAGCCTATTTAAGTGTGCTTACATGGCAGCTGCTACTGGTTTAACAAAATTCCTCAAAGCCTTTTGCATTGTCACATAAAGATCAAACCTTGCGTGCTTTTTTCCAGATATATCCATTTCAAAAATATAAATGATATTTCAAAAAGAGGGTCATGTCTCTAGCAGTTAAGTTTTGAACTGGAACTGTTGACCCCTAATAATAGTTTGCTGAAACCTGAAGTCCCAGTTATGTTCTTGGAGCTCTCTGACCTTAGATGTACTGTGTCTTGGTGATATGGACTATTTTGCCTTAACCCGCCATGTATATAGCACGTGATCTTTGTATTCTTGCTTGTGATACTGGAAGCTGCAATCGCCGCCGATGTATTTCTGAATAGCTACTGGGAGGAGGTAAGGAGCACTTCAGCTGCTATATACTTGATATTTCTGTGTGTATTTTAGAACCAAAATAAGGTCTCTTTTGTCGCCAAATTTTTGCTGGAATGGAAGTCATCTTAAGAACAAAATGAAATTATGACTGGTCGAACCTGAGAAAGTTTACTTCTAAAATATATCCATATGTCGTCTTAAGAATAAAATGAAATTATGTCTGCTTGAACCTGAGAAAGTTTCCTTCTAAAAATATGCCCATATGTAGTTTGCATAATATGGCCTTTTCTTTTCATGTAGTGTGAGAAATACATGCAATGCTCTACTTAAGATATTCTCTTCAAAATGACATCTCTAAAATTACTTGATCGCAGATCATTATTGAGACATGTTTGTTGCATATTTTTCCTTTTTATTTTTCACCCTTGCATCGAGTGGCTTATTTATCAGGTCTGTTTGTTTGTTATTTTCTCTGTTCCAATATAAATATTCATTTTAAAGGTTCGCTTCCTGGTGTTCTAATTTGGTATTTTTTGCCCTACTTTTGGCAGTACCTCCATCAAAATTAGAAAGACGTTTTAGTAATGTTGTGTTTTTTGGGCCATGCTTGTGGATATACTCACTCCGTTCCTAAATATAAGCCTTTTAGAGATTCCATGCAATTCATAAATTATAATTTTAGTGATGTCTCATCCTTCTCATTTGCAGTTCAGTTTTTTCTTAGAGCAATGGTCTTATGATTCTGTTTGTATCTAATGCCATTTTCTATGTTTTTCTTACTTATTTTCAGGACAAATCCCACCAGACTTGGCTCTAATTGAAGTTATCATAAGAGCAAGTAATCAGCACTTGTTGTTCTGTTTTCTGATTCTATTGAGAAAGCTCAAAATTTGCAGTGTAAGATCAAACTTTTGCTCGCAGAATATTGAATGTGCGCTAAAAAGTATGTAGATTTACTCATGAGGGTAGAATCCTGTGAATTTCTTTTGAATCGATTGCTCAATTAGAATAATAGCATACATGATAGACATTTTATTTTATAACACCCGTGATGAGGACATGTGGTGCGTAAATTCTATTCATAAGTTTTAAGGTCATAAATTATATCCTCGCTGTCCAATTCTATTCATAAGTGTTATATGAATCTCCATCAGCAGATCCTTGCAGCGCAACACGCGGGGTGAGCCAGATGGCATGGCGTTCAAACAAAGCCATATTTTTATTTAGTCTACTATATAATGTACTGCTATCACTATATGACATAGAAGAACTATATAAATCTGTTATCCTGGACTGCCATTGGCTTGCTTTTGGTGTATCAGTGTATTTTTTAACTGGATGGAGAAAACCTATCACCATATGTAATCGACTTGGTACTATGGTACCATTTTCTATGAGATGCATGTATTCTGCTTGCTCCTACCTCTTTCATTACAACATATCAAATGTTGATGCTTATATTGTTCATACTTCTTAGCTTCAATTTGAACCTTATATGTTGATGCTTGTTGACTCTTATGCCTTATCGATCATTTGAAACTAGACTTTGGAAACTCATGCGTTTGATAATGGACTTATAGGTTTGCATCGTGGATGCCGTTGATGGTGGGGATACATGCTACAGTGGAGCTCATTGCATCTTTGAGCTTCATGCTTTGTGTGAACTTGGAACTCGTGCTTTTGTTTGTGAACCTTGTTGGATATGTATGCATGTGTGGACTCGGAACTTATGGTCCTTTTGTTTGCGAACTATTGTTGCATATGTACGCATGTGTGGACTTTCGTTGGATATATATTGCTTGCTGGATCTATATATTGCTGCATATGTATTGTTGGTCATTTTGCTTGCTGGATCAATATATTGCTGGATATATATTGTTAGTCATTTTGCTTGCTGGATCAATATATTGCTGGATATATATTGTTGGTCATTTTGCTTGCTGGATCGATCAATATATTGCTGGATATATAAGCCATCTTGCTGCTGCTCGCTGTAGCATGCAGGGAAAAAAAAATGTTATTTGGCATATAAACCGAGTGTCCCAGGGACATGGCACCCGGCTTATAGGCATATTATGCAACGGGGAGCTGTATAAGCCGAGTGTTCCAGATGCAGGCACCCGGCTTATAGGATATGTTTAATAGTGGATGTCCTATAAGTTGTGTACAAAGGAACCCGGCTTATATTTAAACCGTGCAACTTGCGCAGACACAAGGTTTATATATAAACCATGTGGCTCATGCAGGAACTCGGTTTATATTTAAACCCGCGGCTTAGTTAGGCACTCGGTTTCTATTTAAACCGTAGCGCCGAGGGCACTCGGTTTATACTGACGGTGACACGTGGCTGTTATCTCCGCCTGCCGTCATGTTACTTTAGTAAGCCGAGAGCCTCAGATAAACACACGGCTTATACGTAAACTGAGTGTTTTCCCACTGGCACTCGGCTTATAGCGTATAAGCCGATCAAGTGGAAACCGTGTCATATAAGCCGGGAGTTTGACTCGGCTTATATATAAACCGAGTTTATATTGACATAAGCCGAGTTTTTTGGGTACACGGCTTTAAAGTTTTTTCCTGTAGTGAGCGAAATTACTGTGCAGACGATGGATGGCGGATGAAAATCACATGACGCTCTTGATCAACGGCTGTAACTCACTGAACGAATGGGATGCATGGCTGCAATTATGCGTCGGCCAGGAATCGGCTGCAAAAATGTCGTCCATGTAGCAGTTCTCTTGTGGTATTCTAGAAAAGACTGGTATTGCAACTTGAAAATCCATGAATATCTTTTTTGTGCTTCCTGATGACACCCTTTTCGGTTGCATAGTTTGCAACTATCTCTTATTCTTTCAATCACCTGCTAACCATTTTGGATAAATGCTTCATGAAGGCACAACCATGCTATGCCTGTTTGCTATGGTCTGGCTCACTTCCCACGTTGTGTACATGTCTCAAGCAGGGCAGTCACTCTTGTTAAACATGTATGACGCATACACATGACAGAGAAGATCTTCAGAGGTAGTTCAGGAGGTAGTTTAGCTAGCATATCTATCTATCGCAACCGAGTCTATCTCCTCCTTTCTTCCTCATCAAGTTGTACCCTAGATTCTCTCTTATCTTCTCAACCAACTTATGTATGCGGCTCAGGGTTATTGCTGTTGGAAATATGAGCAATTTACCGAATGATTTTATTAACAGAAATACTAGATAAAGCATGACTAGTATAGCAGTGATAAAACAAGTCATGCGATTTGACAAAGAGAAGGTAAATAACATCTGCATATATGAGCTAGAACCGATCATATCTAGAGCACAGTAGATCAAGATGAATATATGAGGTAGATCCTAACATATCTAGGACAAACACTAGAACAAGGAACTGTGGCAGGACCTCTAACAGGAAAAACGAGAACACGTACGGGACAACAGCCGGAGTAGAGGCACTGGACTTGGGGTCGGTGTCCTCCATGTCGTCAAGGAGGTTGTCGACGTCGGGGAAGTAGTCATCGTCGGGGAAGTACTCGTCGGAGTCCGGGGCGTCCGTGACTAAGAAGTCAGTAGTCGCGCAGAGCGCTCCCCAAAAACCTGATCACCCTTTTCCAGGACTCAAAGAGGTGCGGTTTCGGAGGCCTACTGTCCCGACCTGCGGTGCACGCCGCAAGCCGGGATGAGGAAGATCGTAGCAGCAGCGCAGTGTTTAGGAGCCAGTGGCGAGAGGAAGAATGAGTTCTGGTGCGTCTCGCTGAGAGGAGCGACATCCCTTTTATAGGCGCAAGAGAAGGAGGCGAGAGGGCAGCGCCGGGAGCTGAAGGGAACGTGGGAGACAAAACGAACAGACAGCAGCTGAAGGGTGCAGCGTTCGTATTCAATGTCCACTACAGCAAAAACTTTTCAGCTTCCGAGTGACCTTTCGTATACCCGTAGTGCTTGGCAAAAATTTGGACATCGGCTCGGCTCATTCCCGCAACTCGCGGCGCGGCGCGTCGTGAAGAGGCGTGGCGTGGCGTGGCGTGGCGGGCGGCGGAGGAGGAGCGCGCGTGGATGTCCCTCTTGTTCTCATGCTCATACAAGTGGGGAAGGAGCCTCCCTTCACTACTAGGGAAAAGGCTAGCAGCAGCGCGAGTTTTAGATGTATCAGTAGCGCGGGTACCCGCGCTACTAATAAGGCGCTACAGCTAACTCATAGCAGTAGCGCATGCAAGACTCAAGACTACTGCTACACAAGTGTAGCGGCAGCGCTGTTAGAGGAAGCTTCGCTATCGCTAGTAGCACTAGCGCTTTGGCTGGACGCGCCATCGCTATTGAGGCGCTGCTGCTAACTTTTATACACTCGCTACTGCTAATTTAAGTTGTTTTTTTGGCATATTTGTTTTGTATTTGAACCGGCTTTGTAGAAGAATCTTTAGCACATTGAAATGTCATCATGATACACATACAAATGCCTGCGAGACCACAAATGTAATCATAGCATGTACATACAAATAGTCTCATCATAATCATCATCCAACACCAAGTTATATCTTGTCATCATCTCGAAAATAGCAATACATGCAAGTCTCGAATACTTGCAACTACAACAACGTCATCCATCTAAACAAAGGTACACTCAAGAAGTGCTATCACTATGAGTGAGAGCGGAACTATGCAATACATGAGGTGGCGGTTACGAGTCCTCTCTCACGCTAGCGTGAACCTCAAGTAACTAGCTTCTCCTTCTTGTCTGCTTTTGAAGCCTTTATGGCTGGCGCTCGTGAACCCATTCACTTGCGCCTGACACTCATGCCACTCGTTGTACACCCCCGGAACCTTCCCTTTGTACACGACATAGCATTTCCATCTCGCCATCAAGAAACTAGGTACCTGTTAGAGATGCATGTTCATGAAGAGGATGTACAATCATATATATGCAGGAAAATATACTAGAGCAACACCAAAAAAGAAAGGGTTAGCAACTAGATGCAACATATACAGTACGCAAATTAATTAACTAGAGGTACGCAGGTCATCGTACGCAAACTAACAAAGTAGCGTTACGCAAGTTCGGTAGGGACCTTGGACATCACAAAGTTTCATCGCTACAAAAAGTATACAAGTTCAACCGACACATATCATCATCATCGGCATCATAAATCACTAGAAGTTCCATCCTTCCATATCATCGAGGACGAACCCTAGCTTCTTGAACGGCGTGAGGTCTAGATGTTGCATGCCTATGCGAGTTCGGACGTCAGTTCGCGATATAGGGCCGTGGTGGAACATCCCCTTCTCATCGACGAATTCTTTCATGATGATCGTCGCAATGTCGCTTTGGATGCGAAAGACGTCATCTCTAAGTTTGTAATTCGCTTCTCCATGAGATTCTAGCCACTTGTGGATATGATCATCATTTCTGCTGTTAATGCGAAGCTTTTGGTGATCCGTGTTGAACTGAATCATGAGATGGACGATGCAGAATCCATCCTTCTTGCTTGGTTTTGGGACATGGATGCAGGAGAAGTTAGTTTTATGCGCGAAACCCATCTTCTTGTTCCTTTGTTTCTTGATATGCACGTGGCCACCTTTAAAGCTGAAGCCTTGGAAAGCATCATCTATAATATTCATTATGTGGGTGTAGTCCTTTTTCTCGTAGTCTCTGGAAGGGTCAAAATACACGGCGTGGGAGACTTGCGGGTAAAGAACGATAAGGACGGCGCACCCGTTGCTGCGGGGAAAAGACACCTCAAATTATTCCCCATATGAGAGAGAAGGAATGATTGAAATGTACGAAAGGGTTGTCCGGAACTGACTTACTTTGGATGATAAGGCACGAGGACAATTTCTCGGTCCTTATTCTGTACCATGAAGTTTTGGAGGTACTCCCTAGCAGTTTCACGCTCAAAGTCGCCGAGACTCAAGAAAGACTCGTGCATGTAGTACGGATCCGCCACACAGATTTGTGAGACTTCTTCACTCTTCATGACGGAGCTCATATGTAGCGCAAAAAGGCGAACGATAGTAAAATCAAGCCGCCTTGTTAGAAACATCTCAAAGATATGGTCAAACCGCAGGAAGAACACCTCCGCGGGCCGTGTGTCGACGTAGCACTTCCCTCGTGCACACGAGCCGCAGATGTCGGATATCCCGGATCCTTTGAGGCTAGTAGGCTTTTCTCACTCGACAAGACATGGTTGTGCAGTCTCTCGAGATCCTCGATAGTGCCTCCAGCGGTTTCGGTGGTAGCATCGCTCGCCTGTGAGATGGAACATGACCGCACCTTTCACGGGTACACGCTCTTCGTAATGCATCGTCTGCTGCTGTGTGCTCTCGCTTTTTGTAGCGATTACCTTCCCGATCTCTTCCTCGTCCTTTTTCTTGGGCACACCTTCCGCACCCTTCCTTAACCCCTGCCCAAGTGTTCCCGGGCTAAGCATCAGACGACCTCGCGCCCGCAAGTTGAGCCTGTGTTGAGGCGGCATCTTGGGCGTGTCCTGTGAGGATTTCATGAAGTGAGACTTTTTGCAATCCATGGTACGAGCCTGCCCGGGCATATCATCCATATCCTCATTAGCAAGCTGATAGCCCGATTTGTCATATGGTTGACTCATCATATCTATGCCATAGTCATACAGCGCTTGTATTGAGGTAATCCATAGGGTCGACCTCCGCCTCATCATCCATTCTCTCGTTTCTACAGAGAAATTACATCAGCCAAGATTATTGCACCCCTTCATCATGTCGTCCGCCGCTCTCACCCGGCACTACATGAGCTGGTAATTGCGTAGGCGGGGTAGTGGTCTCCGCACATGCTTGTTGATGTGTGGTAGTTATTGGTGTGCTCTCGGCCGCTCTGCATTTAATAAGATTCTTCGCCATAGCAGCACCCAACCCTTGCAGCTTCCAATCCATGGCGGGGTCTCGTCGTCCGCTCCCACATGCTTATCGAGGAGGCCAATCCTCGTGCCCGATTTCACACCTGGTCAAGCTAACCTGAAGTGCCCAGTGGGATCGGCTGGTTGTGGAACATGCGTTGAGAGGGTCCATTATCATCCCCTTTCCCACGCCCACCTTCCGCCTTTGATCAAGTAGAGTATGGTGCACGGGGTTTCTTTCGCTTGCAAACACATATGTCTGTGGCGTAAAACAACCGAAAGGCAACAAAAATGGAATATTATCTATATATATATATATGTTGGTGCGACATGTAATTACCGTGACGGCGTCGAGCTCAGCCAAAGACGAAGGCCCACCTAGCGCGCCTGAGACTAAGGACGGGCTGCTATGAGCGGAGCAGCTGCGAGAGGAGGCCGGTTGCTTGAGCAAGTGATGGTGCGATGGTGTTGTTGTTCATGGAGTTGCTCGCGATTTAAACGGGCATCGGGAAATCATGTACCGCCTTGTCTCGATTTTCCTTCGCCCGATTGATGATAATCGAACCAAGTTAGTAGCGAAATCATTTCAGCAGCGATTCTGCTGCATTGATTTTCGTTGTAGCAACTCATATTTGTCCTCGGCTGCTTTTTTCGCATCCTCGGCTGCTTTTTCTCGACCGCAAGCTTCACCTTTGCGCCGATGTCCGCTGACTAAACTTCTTTTTTCGCTTCTTGGCCTCGGGCCGTCGTTGTAAAACACCTTCCACGTGGCGCCGTCTCGGCGCCATGCACACGACCATATTGCGGCCGCTGGTCCAATGGTAGTCCCTTAAGTTCGCTCAAGGCCGGTTGAGAGGGTGTCCCACTTGGCCCTCATCAGAGAAGTAGGGCTTTCGGCTGCAAGCCGGTGTTTCTTCTCCGATAGTCTAATCAATTTCCTCGTGATCTTGTCCGTAAAAACCTTTTTCTCCTTGTCCCACTTGTAGCGGGCCCTAATGAAGTCATGCTCCAAGGGGTTGGTGAACTTCGCGAAGGGGTCTGGGAGACCCGCGGCTTCACGTTCCGCGTCCTCCTTATCCCATATGGGCCTTTTACCGAGGTAGACACGGCTTCCGAGGCGATGCTTCCCCGTGTTCCTTTGCTGAAGGCTTTAGAATTTCACAGCCTTAGCCTTGGCTGCCTCGTTAGCGCAAGTGTCCTTGAACTTTTCGAACTCCTCTTCCGTAAGTGTCGGATTTTCCTCCAGAATCTTGGACAGGGGTTCATCAGCCTCAATAGCTCATTTCACCCTCCCTTTCCAGGAGGCCAAATCATTGCTGAACATGCCCATGGCGTGATTGTTAATCTTTTTCATCTTCGGATCATCCCACGGTTGTTCTATGTTATCATCCCAGTCGGGGAACTTGAATCTCTTGTGCAACTTCGTTAGGAGCAACTGCGTCAAATGTTCTTTACTCCTTAAGTCATCGTCGTTGATGTCACAAGATTCCGTAGGATGCATCCTACTTGGTTCCCATAGCACTGGCGAGGTTCTTCCGGCTCTAACGGCTCAAACTTGCCAGGTGCCATCTTTGTGATCACAAGTCATCCAATCCCTAGTTTGTTAGGTTTTCGTATCCTCTGCCTCCTATGCTTCCTCTTTTTGGTAGCGACATCGGGGCCGGTACCTTCCCTGCCGGTACCTTCCCACCGGTCTTGGTGCCGCCATCGGTGCCGGCGCCGTCGGTGTCGATGTCGGCGTCAGTACCATCATCGAGGCCGACCTACAAACCTTGCTTAGCAGTCAAATAGTCGAGGTACTCTTGTTCACCCTCATAATCCATCTCGCCTCGCATCTTGGTCAAGGCCCGGTTTCTTCGTTGTTCGACATGTTTCCTATGATTAAGTGGCCTCATTTATTTCTAAAAGTATGAATAAATGAGAAATGACATAAAAGAAATCTATGTGCCAAGACTCGATATGCCAACTATGTAGCACAAATCATGCCTTTATTCACGGGAAATTTCGCATGACCTTTGCTAAAATGGACATACCGAGCTACTGAAATTCACCAAACGGAAATGAATCAACATTCCGGCGTAACATGGGCCACTCGGATCATTTTCCAAACATGACATGTCCAAAACATGACATATGCACATATCACATGTCCAGTTCAAATTTGCATATAAATTCAGCTAGTTTTGAAAACTAGCTAAATTCATAACTAAATAGATAACCTAATTAATTAACATAACCAAGAACCCTAGCAGAGAGGGGGGGGTTATAGAGTGTAGGGCGAGGTGGCAGGCCCGACGACGGCCGGCAGGGGAGAGGAGGAGGCGAGGGCCGACGGTCGGGGCGAAGGCTGGTCGGGGCGAAGCGCCGCGCCGAGTCGGGGCGAGCGGCTGGGTCGGGGCGAAGCGGTGTGGTCGGGAAGCGCCGCGCTGGGTCGGGTCGAGGGCGGACGGGCGAAGGCTGGCTAGCGCCGCGCCGGCGAAGTCGGGCGAAGCGCGGCGCCTGGTGGGGCGTGGCGGTGCGGCGGGGAGAGAGTGGGGATTTGGGGGGAAATGGCGGGATGAAGCAGGGCGAGTAAGAATTTTGGGTTCAGTGGATGTAGCAGTAGCGCGTTATGTCAAAACGCGCTGCTACTAACATCAGTAGCTGCAGCGGTTTAGGTGAAACGCGCTACTATTAAATTCTGTAGCTGCAGCGGTTTAGGAGAAACGCGCTACTACTAATTTTTTTAGCTGCAGCGTTTTATGCAAAACGCGCTGCTACTACCGTCGCTACTGCCAGTTTTCCTTTTTCTTTTCCTTTATTTTATCCCACTTTTATTTCCCGAGGGCAGTGAACGAAGGGAGGGTGATATATATTGCATCATTTGACGGTTAAATATGTATGCAAAATAGGAACATATATATTACACATCATTGGACCCATGCATAATAACGGCTAAGTGTGTATGCAAAATAGGAACATATATATATTACACATCATTGGACCCATAACATACGTTTCCTCAGTGCTGACGTTTTCGTTTTTGAGGCAGCTTCTTTCCCTTCTTGTTCGTCGAAGAATAATTGAGCCCCTCATTGTGACTTTTCCTTTTCCATGGAGTACGATTTTTCTTAGGTAATGTAGTGTTGATTCTTCTTTTGACGTATACTTCATCATCATCGTCATCTTCCCTCATTGGGTTGTCGTACTGATCATAGACTTCCTCATTGGCGACTCCATCCATTCCAATGATGTTCCTTTTGCCTCTCCTCATGACAACACGGCTGGGATTGCGCGGGTCGGTTATGAAGAAGCATTGTGTGACGTGCTTAGCGTGTACCCATGGCTCGTTTTTTGCGATAGCGTTCACGGTAGTGCTCTTGGCGTCGGGTATAGTCATGGTAGTGAACATCCGCTTTCTTTCGACATTCTTAGCCCATCGACACGGAACATCGTCGTGTTGTGCAGCCGAGTAGTCAAGCTCCCTGATCTCCTCGACCCTTCCATAAAATCGTTGAGTTGTGCCGTTGTCGCTGCCGGTCATGCATTCCATCGTCACGCTCGAGTTCGATCATCACTGCCCATATCTTTTGCCTCCGTAGAACGTGTATCCGTTGATATCATATGCCCGATAGGTTACGAGGTTGGGCGAGGGCCATGTGCTAAGGCGATATGAGCAATCCGTCCTTAGAGCCCTCCTTCGGGATTAGCAATAATATGCTCTTTGAACCAATGCAGGAAAGTGGAGTTGTGCTCTCTAGTAACTTCGGCGTCCGGTCCGCATACCCCCGTCACGATACTTCTTTGCGATAATTTCTTTGTGCGAGGCCACGAAAGGATCTACCTCGCCTAGGTGTTGTAGCACTACCAAGTTTGCTCTCACAAAGTCGCTGCGCCGATCTGAGTATGCCACGCAGTTCCTCGCGACCGTTGTAGTGACCATCTCCTTCGAGCCTCCCATCGTGCTTGTTAACGGGCAAACCAACACTAACACCAAAGCGGCTGGTCTGCGCCATATAGAAAATTCTCACGAAAGAGATGCACTCTTGTGCCAAATAGCCCGGACGATGCTTCCATCCGGACGGGACATGTTACTGAACGAATCCTTTGACGATCCCATTCATCCTCTCAAACGGCATCATGTTGTGCAGGAATGACGGCCCTGTGTCTATTATGTCATCCACAATATGGACACACAGATGCACCATCACGCCAAAGAACGCGGCGGAAGTACATCTCAAGCTCATTCAAGATCACAACGATCTCTTCCTCGTAGCCTTTGAGCTGCTTCACACCGATCGACTTTCGAGAGATGACGTCGAAAAAGTTGCAGAGACCAATAAGCGTGTCACGGACATGCTTGTCCATTATCCCTCTAAGGGCAACAGGTAGTATCTGCGTCATCATCACATGACAGTCATGAGACTTCATCCCGCTGAACCTTTTCTTGTCCGTGTCTAGATATCTGCTTATCTTGCCATAGTAACCGGAATTAACTTTCACTCCGGTAAGGCACTTAAAGAATTGATTGATCTTAGCCTGACTTAAGGTGAAGCAAGAAGGGGGCAATAATCCTCTTTCTTTATTTTCTTGCCCTTCTTCTCCCGTGCCTCTGTCTCCGTCTCTGTCTCGTCTGACATTTTACGGGGCAGCATGTACAGATCTTCCCTGATTTTCAAATCTTGCAAGTCTTTTCTTGCCTTCGGCCCATCCTTGGTCTTATCCGGCATGTTCATCAGTGTTGCGAGCAAGCTCTCAAGGACATTCTTACAGATATGCATTTGATCAAGGCAATGAGGTGTATCGAGTTTGTGCAAGACTCCAAGTCCCGCAACACGACTCGCCTTCCATACCTTCAGCAGCGGCTCCGGCGACTTTCTCATTGTCTTTCCCGCGGGCACTCCTTCCAGCTTTTCAACAGCTCATCGATTTCGCACCACTCCGCTTACGTGGAGGTCCTCGATGCTCAGCGTGACCATTGAATAGATCTCCACGGTTTCTCCACGGTCGTCTGTTCAAGCCATCTTCGATGCCCCATGTACACGATTTTCCTGCACCGCCATCTTTCCTTGACGTTAGCTGCTGAGACGTTGTATCATCCATGCACCACGTGCATCCGCAATATCCATGGCACACTGGCCCGCCACATATCCGTAACCGAGATAGTCCTGCACTATCGTGATCAGCGCGGCTCTCATGTTGAAATACTCACCTTTGCTTTGGCATCCCATGTCTTGGCCGGTGTTTTCCATAACGTGTCTAACTCCTCTTGAAGTAGCCCCAGATACAAATTAATATTATTTCCTGGTTGTTTCGGCCCTTGAATAAGCATGCTCATGTGAATGTACTTCGATTTCATGCACAACCAGGGGGGAGGTTATACATCCGTACAAACACGGGCCATGTGCTATGGTTGGTGTTCTGGTTGCCAAACGGATTCATGCCATCGGTACACGCGCCGAGCACGATGTTCCTTGCATCACATTCAAAATACCGATAGAAGTTGTTCAATGCTCTCCACTGGCTTCCATCCTTCACGTGTCTCAGCTTCGGATCATCTCCATCGTTGGGCTTCTTCCTCTCCGCGTGCAAGCGCATTAGCTTTGCTTCCTTGGGATCTACAAAATACCTCTGGAGACGGGGAGTGATCGGTAAGTACCATACAACTTTCTGGGGACATTTCTTCCCGGCCTTCTTGTATCGAGAAGCATTGCACACCGGACAGCTTGTTTTTTCCGTGTGCTCCTTCCGATAAATTATGCAATCGTTGATGCATGCATGGTATCTAACGTGCAGATCAAGAGGGCACACGATCTTCTTGGCCTCATCAACACTAGTAGGACATAGATTACCCGCGGGAATAACATCCTTTAGGTACTTGAGATGCTCATCGAGGCTAGTGTCGGTCCATTTGTTTTTAGCCTTCGTCTTCAGGAGTTGGAGCGTGAAACTCAAGCGGGTCACCTCAGGATTGCAACCATCATACAATGGAGTGTTCGAGTCTACCACCAGTTGCTCCAGTTACTCGTCTCCTTGCGAAGCAATGCTTGAACATGAGGGTCCCGCACAATTGAACTTAGTACCGACGAACTCTGCTGCATGGAGTCCATGTCGTTCTCTCTGCCGCCATGTCCGGCCCCTTCTCCTCCGCCATGTCCGGCCTCTTCCCCGCCGCCATTATCGATCATCTCTTCGTCTTGCCCTGTGTCATCATTGCCTGCCCCGTCGGCATCCTCAACATCGTCATCCTCATCTTCAATTATCCACCGAGTATAGCCATCCATGAAACCAGTCATGAGCAGGTGCGCTTTGACACGACCATCGTCATGGGGGTCGAGCCAAACTATTCCTTTGCATTTTTGACACGGACATAAAACCTCTGTCCGGTTATTTTCTTTCATGTCCTGCACCGCCGACCGCAACCACCTTTCCACCATCGCTCCAATCGACCATCGTCAACTCTGCACGGTAATAATAAAAAAATTGATTATAAAAATGCATGCATGCATCAAAGTCATAAAAAAATTTGGCATGACCTTCCCTAAAAATAGGACATATATGGATCTAGAGTTTTCCCGAAATTCGCCGAAACGGAAATAAATCGACATTTCGCAAAACATAGGCAACTCAAAAGCACAATTTGGCAAGGCCAACTCATGCCACACACACAATTTCCACAAACATATCACACACACATAAACACATTTCCATTTTGCAAAAGCATGAAATTTTCATCACCTCTATCTCGATCGAGATCGAGCACACGGTGGAGATGATGTTGTAGGGAGATCAAAAGTGCACAAAGCTCTTCTTGACATTGATAGATCTAGTTAGGGGGCAAATAGGTCACTTAACTAAATCCTACATCTACCTAGCTACCTAATTTGGGAGGAGACAACTTCAACTAGTGGAGGGGGAAGGAAAAAGAGAAAGGAGATGCATTAATGGAGGTGGTGTAGTTTTGTAGGAGTAATGAAGAGAGAGAAAGGTGGATAGAAGAGAGAGAGTAATGGGGGAGAAGTATTGAGGAGAAGAAGAAGAGTGAGAGTGGGAGCATGTGGTGGAGGTAGGGGAAGGGAAGAGAGGAGGGGAGGTAGGGGAAGGGAAAGAGGAGGGGAGGGAGGGATGGGTGGGGAAAGGTGTTGGGTTGGTGCGGGTTAGCGATGGCTGGGACCTAAAACGCGCTCGCTAAGGATTTAGCAGCAGCGCGCTTTGGGATACGGCGCTACTGCTAACTGGGATAAAAAATTGTGGCAATTTGAAACTTACCAGCAGCGATCTCGAAAAAAGCGCGCTACTACTACATACTTAGCAGTAGCGCTGTTTTTGCCACTGCGCTACTGCTACTTAGAGTTAGGTGAACACCGCCGGTCGATATTTGTAGCAGCGCGTTTTTGGACGAGCGTGCTACTGCTAAATCCTTATTAGCAGCGAGTTTACATAACACGCGCTACAACTAGTTAGCAGCAGCGCCCCATTTTGAACCGCGCTGCTGCTAAGATTCTGTGTATAGGCTTTTCCCTAGTAGTGCTTATAAAGAGGTCCAACCCCCTCTAAACTAGCAATGTGGGACAAAACTTTAGTTCCGCCTCTTGCCTTACACGAATGGGCTGCGTGGGCCTCTAGGATTTATTAGGAATTTCGAAAATTGTTATTGGGCTAGGCCCAAAATAGACAAAATTCCAGCAATCCCCCACCAGATCCCAGAGGCACACAAAATTTGCCTTTGGTTCCAAAACACTGTTTTATATACCGGTACTGCAGTGGAGACTATTAAGTTGAACTTTCACCTAGAACTCTATGCTACACTAGTAAGCAACTTGAACAGTGGACTGGGCCTTGAACTGCAAGTTTTCTGCAAATCTAGCTTCACACAAAGCCTTGACAGATACGTGGCTACCGTGGGTCTTCCCCGCGGGTGGAGCTTATGCGTCATACTCCGAGACCTTTCATGAGTTACTAGAGAGAATCCTACTCTCATAGATTGCGACGTTTAACAATCAGACTCATATAGGTGTGTTCTTCAAAAGTAGTTCTGCAGGACAACATCTCTGCTTCAAAGAGCCACTTAGAACACATTAAGATATACATCAACCTACCATGCAGATTAGGAGAGTATTGCATCTTCATGGAGTGGTATTTTTAGCAGTAAGGATACTCTCCTCCCAGTTGACCAACAGCTTGTCTTCCACATGTAATTCACGGGATCTCCGATCACAAAGAATAGGTTACCACTGTGAACAACTTATACTGTGGGTCTCATACCCATCTCCCTCGATGCATTATCTATCGCATTACGTGATAGACCCTTAGTAAAAGGATCTGCCAGATTTTTAGACGTTTGGATATAATCCAATGCAATAACTTTGGAGTTTTTCATTTTTCTGACAGACTTTAACCTTCTCTGAACGTGTCTTGATGACTTCATGTTATCCTTTGAGCTGCTCACTTTAGTGATCACAATTTGATTGTCACAGTTCATAAGGATGCCCGGTACAGGTTTCTCAACTACCGGCAAGTCATTCAAGAGCCGACGAAGCCAATCTGCTTTGACCGTAGCTGTATCTAGTGCTATGAGTTCTTCTTCCATTGTTGACCTCGTTAAGATGGTCTGCTTGCAATACTTCCAAGAAACAGCGCCAGCTCCATGAGTGAATACATATCCGCTCGTGGCCTTTATCTCATCAGCATTTGAGATCCAGTTTGAGTCACTATACCCTTCAAGCACCTTTGGGTGCCCGGTGTAGTGAATTCAATAATTCACAGTGCCTTTCAAATAACGCAAAACTCTCTCTAGAGCTTTCCAATGCACATCTCCTAGTTTTGAGACAAACCGACTCAGTTTGCTAACAGCAAAAGAGATGTCAGGTCTTGTAGCACTGTCTAAGTACATGAGCGAGCCAATAATCTGAGAATACTTCAATTGATCTCTAGCAATTCTTCGATTTTTTCGAAGCAGCACGCTAGCATCATATGGTGTTGGAGAGGGCTTGCAGTCACTATAGCCAAAGCGACTCAAGATCTTTTCCACATAATGAGATTGAAGCAATGTAATCCCACCATCATCATCTCTCAACAACTTGATGTTCAGAATGACATCAGCCACTCCTAAATCCTTCATCTCAAAACAGGGAGATAGGAAATCCTTGACCTCCTTAATAACATTCAGATTGTTCCGAAAATCAGTATGTCATCAACATACAAGCAAAGCATAACTCCCCCACCCCCCACCATGGCGATAGTACACACATTTGTCAGCTTCGTTCACAACAAAGCCTGCAGCTGTTAAAGTTCTTTCGAACTTCTCATGCCACTATTTGGGTGCTTGCTTCAGTCCATACAAAGACTTCAGCAACTTGCACACTTTCCCTTCCGGACCATCTATTACAAACCCATCTGGTTGTTTCACATAAATTTCCTCATCCAACTCTCCATTTAGGAAAGCAGTCTTAACATCCATTTGATGAACGAGAAGACCATGTGAGGCAGCTAGTGAAAGTAGAACTCGAATAATGGCCAGTCGAGCCACAGGTGAGTAAGTATCAAAGAAGTCTTCACCTTCCTTTTGGGTATAACCCTTAGCCACGAGCCAAGCCTTGTACTTTTCGATAGTACCATCAGGCCTAAGCTTCTTCTTGAATACCCATTTGCATCCTATAGGTTTGCACCCATAAGGACGATCAGTTATCTCCCAAGTTTCATTCGCCAAGATGGAATCCATCTCGCTACGAACCGCTTCCTTCCTGTAGTCAGCATCTTCCGATGCATAGGCCTCCAAAATAGAACTGGGAGTATCATCTATGAGATACACAAGAAAATCATCACCAAAGGACTTTGTTGTCCTCTGTCTCTTGCTCCTAGTAGGAAATTCATTGTTCTCCTCCACAGGACTTTCAAAGTGTTCCATCGAAATGGCAGGTTCGGTAATTGTAACTGGTTACTGATTCAATGAACTAGGCATCTCCTAATTAGATGAGGTAGCCATATCCTTCATGGGAAAGATGTCTTCAAAGAAAGTCACATCATTCGACTCCATGATCGTACCGACATGCATGTCAGGTACCAAAGATTTTACAACCAAGAATCTATAGCCAATGCTATGAAAAGCATATCCTAGGAAAACATAGTCCACAGTCTTCGGTCCAAGCTTCCGCTTCTTTGGAATTGGATCATTGACTTTCGCCAAACAACCCCATGTTCGTAGATAAGAGAGTTATAACCTTTTCTTGTCCCATTCCTCGTATGGAGTTATCACTTTGTTCTTTGTGGGGACTCGATTTACGACATGACATGCTGTCAATATCGCCTCCCCCCACCATGCCTTGGAGAGACCCGATGTGTCTAACATGACGTTAACCAAATCACTTAGAGTACGGTTCTTTCTTTCGGCCACCCCATTTGACTAAGGTGATTAGGGAGGCGTCCTCTCATGGATTATACCATGTTCCTCACAAAAGCATCAAATTCATTCGAAAAATACTCTCCACCATGGTCGGACCTAAGCCTCTTGATTTTTCGATCAAGTTGGTTTTCCACTTCAGCTTTATAGATCTTGAAAAAGTTCAAAGCCTCATCCTTAGATTTCAGAAGATACACACGGAAGTATCTAGTGGAGTCGTCAATTAACGTCATGAAATATTTCTTTCCCCCTTTTGTCAAAACACCTTTCATTTCACATAGATTTGAATGTATAAGTTCTAGTGGCGCAAGATTTCTCGTCTCCACAGTCACATGAGACTTACGAGGTTGCTTAGCATGCACACACACTTGACACTTAGATCCCTTGACAGTGGTGAAACTAGGGATTAAGTTCAACTTCGCTAGTCGCGACATGCAACCAAAGTTAACATGACAAAGACGTGAATGCCACACATTTCATTCACTATTGTTGCAAATATGATTAACAACTTTATTGCAAATGTCTGATAAGGATAAACGAAACAGGCCTCCTGACTCATAGCCTTTACCAACAAAAGTTCCATACTTGGATATTAAAAATTTATTCGACTCAAAGACAAGCTTATAGCCATCTCTACACAGAAGAGATCCGCTAACAAGATTTTTATTGACGGAGGGGACATAATGCACGTTCTTCAGCTGCACGGTCTTCCCCGAAGTAAACTTCAGATCGACCGTGCCAACACCACGAACAGAAGCACTTGAACCGTTGCCCATTAGCATGGTTGAAGTCCCTGCGGTCTGATAAGACGAAAACATGGAAATATCACCGCATACATGCACATTAGCACCCGTGTCAATCAACCAATCATGAGAATGACATACTGAAAGAATAGTGGGAAATATATCATACCCAGCATCCTTCATGTCAGTGTCTCCAACGACAACATTAGAGGTCTTGCCGCCTTTCCCAGGATGACGCTTGTCATAGCGATTAGGACAACTAGCAGCCCAATGATCAATATCTCCACACACATGACAAGCACCTTTCTTCTTGTCACTCTTCTTCTTAAAGTTCGTGTGTTGTACAACCTTGTTCTTCCCATCAAACTTTGCTTTACCATCAAGCTTTCCCTTGTTCTTGAACTTGTGGGACTGGAAGTTTTTCTTTACATGCAGATTGGCACTAGATCCTCCTCAATACCTCGGCACGTGTGTCCTTTGCTCTCGCCTTTTCTTCCACATCAAGAGTACCAATGAGATCCGAAAATGTAAAACTCCTGTCTCTTATGCTTCAAGAAGTTAGCAAAGTTCCTCCATGAAGGAGGAAGCTTAGTGATGATACCCCGCAACAAACTTGTCCGGTAGCATGCAATTGAAGTGCTCAAGTTCTCTAGCAAATTATCAGTATCTCATGAGCCTGCTCAACCACGGAGCGCTCTTCACCATCCCAGTAATCATAGAATTGCTCCATGATGTACAGCTCAAGGCCGCATCCGAGACCCCAAACTTGGCCTCGAAAAGGCCCCACATATCTTTTCCATTGTCAATTGATGCATAAGCATCAACTATGTTCTCACCAAGAACACTCAAGAGAGCAGCCTTAAACAGAGTATCCATTTTCTGAAAAGCTTGTGCCTGTTGAGCATCAAGTTCTCCTTCAGGTCTGCCAAGAGTGGCGTCATAGCAACTCATGGTTTGAAACCATAAGACTGCTCTCATGCGCCACCTCTTATAGTGGATACCCTCAAACGTAGGAGGTCTCATGGAAGCAGCAAAACCATTCGGACTAAATTGCCTATAATAAGGTTTTTGGAATGTTGGAAATATGAGCAATTTACCGAATGATTTTATTAACAGAAATACTAGATAAAGCATGACTAGTATAGCAGTGATAAAACAAGTCATGCGATTTGACAAAGAGAAGGTAAATAACATCTGCATATATGATCTAGAACCGATCATATCTAGAGCAGACAGTAGATCAAGATGAATATATGAGGTAGATCCTAACATATCTTGGACAAACACTAGAACAAGGAACTGTGGCAGGACCTCTAACAGGAAAAACGAGAACACGTATGGGACAGCAGCCGCAGCAGAGGCACTGGACTTGGGGTCGGTGTCCTCCATGTCGTCAAGGAGGTTGTCGACGTCGGGGAAGTAGTCGTCGTCGGGGAAGTAGTCGTCGGAGTCCGGGGCGTCCGTGACGAAGAAGTCTGTAGTCGCACAGAGCGCTCGCCAAAAACCTTATCACCCTTCTCCCGTACAGGACTCAAAGACGTGCGGTTTCAGAGGCCTACTGTCCCGACCTGCGGTGCATGCCGCAAGCCAGGATGAAGAAGATCGTAGCAGCAGCGCAGTGTTTAGGAGCCAGTGCGAGAGGAAGAATGACTTCTCGTGACGAGGCGTGGCGAGGCGGGTGGCGGAGGAGGAGCGCGCGTGGATGTCCCTCTTGTTCTCATGCTCATACAAGTGGGGAAGGAGCCTCCCTTATAAAGAGGTCCAACCCCCTCTAAACTAGCAATGTGAGACTAAACTTTAGTTCCACCTCTTGCCTTGCACGAATGGGCTGCGTGGGCCTCTAGGATTTATTTGGAATTTCTGAAATTGCTATTGGGCTAGGCCCAAAATAGACAAAATTCCAGCAATTGCACCCCTGCTATATAACACGTAGCACGTCGCCCGAACTTGGGCAAGACGTTTCCGCCTAACGCACATGGTAATCAGAGCCTTCCTACTTCCCATCTAGATTCCCTACGATTCCACCCGTGCCTAGCTATGTCTTCATCCTCTGGCGCCTTCCAAGTCAGCCTCAACGGCCAGGTCACTGGGAAACTCTCCCGCACGAACTACGTGCTATGGCGCATGTAGATCACGGCGTAGCTGCGTGGTGCCGGTGTCTTCGGCTATGTCGACGGCATCTCGCTGGAACCGGCCAAGCTCCTCTCCACCAAGGATAGGGATGGTAAGGAGACTCTTGCACCCAACCCTCTCCACCCAATCTGGATCTGAGAGGACCAGCAGGTTCTCGGCTACCTGCTGGCCAACCTCTCCAAAGAGGTGCTCATCACGGTGACCACGGTCACCACCGCCCAGGCGCTCTAGACGACCTTGGCGGGCATGTACTCGTCGCAGTCGCCGAGCCGCATCAACAACATCCGCATCTCCCTCATCAATTTACAGAAGGGCAACCAGTCCGTTGCCTCCTACTTCGCCTCCATGCCCGGTTTCGCCGATGAGCTGGCTGCGGCCGGCAAGCCGATCCAAGATGACGAACTCATCTCCTACATCCTTCATGGTCTAGATCAGGACTATTAGCCCCTGGTCTCGGCCCTCGACACCCACATCACTCCGGCCTCCCTCCACGAGCTCTTCGCCATGCTCAGCAACTTTGACCAACGCATGGCACAGTTTCACGGCTCCGGCGGCGGCGGCTTCAAGTCCTCCGCAAACACTGCATCACATGGTCGTGGCAGCGGCTCTGGCCGGCGTGGTTCTTCCCGTCGCAAGGGGAGGACAGGAGGAGGTGGGCAAAACAACGGTGGCGGGCGCTCTGGCAATAGGGGGCGTCATGGTGGCGGCTCTGGTCGGGCTCGTCCAGATACCCCGCGTTGCCAGATCTGCGGCAAGCCCGGCCACACGGCCAAGGACTGCGGGTACCACTACGAGGAGGATGACAATGACTCCCAAGACAAGGACAAGATCGCCACGGCTGCTGATGGCTCCTATGGGATCGATACCAATTGGTATGTTGACTCTGGTGCCACCAACCATATCACCAGTGATCATGAGAAAGTCACAATGAAGGAGAAGTAACGCGGCAAAGATCAAATCCACACTGCAAGTGGAGAAGGTATGAGGATACATCACATTAATCATTCAAGTTTTAATAACCCGCAATGTAAAATTCATCTTAAGAAAATTTTGCATGTCCCTAGTGCCATCAAGAATCTTCTTTCCGTCAATAAAATTGCCATTGATAATCATGTCTTCCTCGAATTTCATCATTTCTTCTTTTTGATCGAGGATCAGGCAACGAAGAAAATCCTCTATCGAGGTAGATGTGTTCGAGGGCTCTATCCGTTGATTCCAGAGCGTAGAAGATTCAATAAAGAAGTCCATGGTATTGTCAAACCTTCATCAACACGATGGCATGATAGATTAGGACATGCTTATTTTTCCTTAGTTGAGAAATTGCTGAGAAAGAATAAGCTCCCGTTTGTTGGTGAGTGTCATCTTGATACAATTTGTGATTAATGTCAACGAGCTAAAAGTCATTAGTTACCTTATCCAACGTCCACTGGTGTCTCCACAAAACCATTGCAATTAATCTTTTCTGATGTTTGGGGTCCCATCCCTAGTTCTGTTGGTAGACACACATACTATGTGAGTTTCATCGATGATTATAGTAAATTCTCGTGGATTTATCTTCTTAAGAAAAGATCTGATGTTTTTCAAGTTTTCCAAAACTTTCAAGCTCTTGTTAAACACAAGTTTGACTGCAAGATTGTTGTTGTCCAATCCGACTGGGGAGGGGAATATGAGAAGTTAAACTCATTCTTCCAAACCCTTGGCATCTCGCATGTGTCATGCCCTCGCGCTCACTAACAAAACGGCTCTGCCGAATGCAAGCACCGTCACATTGTTGAATTGGGATTTCTCTCCTCGCAGGCTGATGACCCACAAGCATAGGGGATCTATCGTAGTCCTTTCGATAAGTAAGAGTGTCGAACCCAACAAGGAGCAGAAGGACATGATAAGCGGTTTTCATCAAGGTATTCTCTGCAAGTACTAAAATAAGTGGTAAAAGATAGTTTTGTGATAGGATAAATGGTAACGAGCAACAAGTAACAAAAGTAAATAAAGTGCAAGAAGGTGGCCCAATCCTTTTTGTAGCAAAGGACAAGCCTAGACAAACTCTTATAATAGGAAAAGCGCCCCGAGGACACATGGGAATATCGCTGTTAGTTTTCATCACGCCATATGATTCGCGTTCGGTACTTTGATAATTTGATATGTGGGTGGACCGGTGCTTGGGTACTACCCTTACTTGGACAAGCATCCCACTTATGATTAACCTCTATTGCAAGCATCCGCAACTACAACAAAAGTATTAAGGTAAACCTAACCATAGCATGAAACATATGGATCCAAATCAGCCCCTTACGGCAACGATAAACTAGGGTTTAAGCTTCGTCACTCTAGCAACCCATCATCTACTTATTACTTCCCAATGCCTTCCTCTAGGCCCAAATAATGGTGAAGTCTTATGTAGTCGACATTCACATAACACCACTAGAGGTTAGACAACATACATCTTATCAAAATGTCGAATGAATACCAAATTCACATGACTAATAATAGCAAGACTTCTCCCTTGTCCTCAGGAACAAACGTAACTACTCACAAAGCATATTCATGTTCATAATCAGGGGGGTAATAATGTGCATAAAGGATCTGAACATATGATCTTCCACCAATTAAACCAACTAGCATCAACTACAAGGAGTAATCAACACTACTAGCAACCTACTAGCACCAATCCCGGACTTGGAGAAAAGAATTGGATACAAGAGATGAACTAGGGTTTGGAGATGAGATGGTGCTGGTGAAGATGTTGATGGAGATTGCCCTCTCCCTATGAGAGGAGCGTTGGTGATGATGATGGTGATGATTTCCCCCTCCCGGAGGGAAGTGTCCCCGGCAGAACAGCTCTGACGGAGCCCTAGATTGGTTCCGCCAAGGTTCCGCCACCACGAGGTTCTCTCCTATTTTTTTCTCATCGAAAGACTTCATATGGGAGAAGATGGACGTCGGAGAGCCACCAGGGGGCCCATGAGGTAGGGGGGCGCGCCCAGGGGGGCGCCCCCCACCCTCGTGAGCAGGGTGTGGGCCCCCTGGCCTTCATCTTTGGTGACGATTTTTCTTTATTTATTTTAAGGTATTCTGTGGAGTTTCAGGACTTTTGGAGTTGCGCAGAATAGTCCTTCAATATTTGCTCCTTTTCCAGCCCAGAAATCTAGCTGCCGGCATTCTACCTCTTCATGTAAACCTTGTAAAATAAGAGAGAATAGCCATAAGTATTGTGACATAACGTGAAATAACAACCCATAATGCAATAAATATTGACATAAAAGCATGATGCAAAATGGACGTATCACAGGCGCCTCTATGCCTCTAAAATTTTGGGACGAGGCCTTCCTCACCGCAATTCGCATTATTAATATGCTTCCTAGTCGTGTTATAAATAATGAGACTCCTGTTGAAAGACTCCTTCACACCAAACCAGACTATAAGTCTCTCCGTGTGTTTGGATGTGCGTGTTGTCCCAACCTTTGTCCTTATACACTACAAGAAATATGTCAACTTGTGACCCTCACTATTGGTCGCTGAAAGGTCATAGTTTTTCATTTGCGACCTTTTTGTGACCAAAAACAGAAGGTCAAAAGCTGAGGGTCATAAACTGACTATAGCGACCTTTCTTCTGGAATGGTCGCAAACGTTTACGACCAAAACAAAAGGTCGTAGATTTAACGACCAACTGTTTTGGTCACTAGCAATCCGACCACACCACGCCGATCCACTGTGGCAAGTCGACGTGGCGAATTACGACCAAATGAAAAGGTCGAAATGGAATCAGCCCGGTCCATTTCAGCTGCCTTGATGGGCCAAGCCCAATAATTCAGCCCATTTAATTTTAATTTTTTTCTTTATTTTGCTTATCTCGCATGGGCCCGGCCCAATAATTTGGCCTTTTAATTTTCGGGAATGGAGCCTTTTTACGATGAAATTGTTTTTTATTCCACTATTGTTTTGGGCCACAGCCTTTTTAGTCTAGTTCGAATTGGGCCTTGGCCTTTTATTTTCTCGTTATGAAGCCTTTTTATAATTTTTTCTTCTTATCATTTCTTTTTTTAGGCCCAAGCCTTTTTGGTCTAATTCTTGTTTGGGCCTTGGCCTTTTAGAGCCCATTTTCATTTTGCATAACTATAGACAGAAGGGCACTAGTGATCCACAAGCCTGTGCACTAGTGATCCACATAACTTAACAGAAAATAAACAAAATGATCCACAAGATCACATAACTTCACAAGTGGTCCAGTTCACAAGATCACATAACTTCACAGTTCACAGTTCAAAATGCTCTCACTCAGACTCCTGTGTTCACAGTGTTCAAAATGCTCTCAGCTCTCAACAAAATGCAACAGCTCTCAACAAAATGCAACAGCTCCCGGCTCAAAGACAAAGAGGTTCACAAGACAGCTCAAACTACCTTAGCTCGAAGAGCGCCATCAAGTGGGCTAACTGCTCTTCCTGCTCTTGAGACTTCTTGCGCAGCAGCTCAAGTTCCTTGTCGCGTGCAGCTTCAGATTCTTCCGCCTTCATCTTCATTGCCGCCAATTCTTCTTGCATCACTTCAGCTTGAAGCTCAGACCTCTCCAGCTTCTGCTCAAGCTCACGAACATGCTTAGTTGTTGCTTTGCCGGAGTAGTTCCTAGATTTGCTCTGCTCAAGCCCAACATTCCTGAGGAATGTGCTTTGCTTGACTTCGGTCTTGAGGACTTGTTCGACAATTTGAACAGCAGACTTTGGCTCTTCACCTTACGGTACCGCGCGTCCTTCATTTTTTTCCATCTCAAGCTAGCATATGGAGGAAAATGATAGGCATTAGTGGGAGATCTATTTCACATTTTGCAAACCAAACCAAGCAGGAGAAACCAAACCAGCACACAAATGGATTATTTGAAATAACCAAACCAGCACACAAAATATATACAAGAAGATCACTAGTGACCTGGAGACATGCAATTGGAACAATATGATCACTTTATTAAGCCTAGAATGGTGGTTCTATATAAGATGGCTTCCCGAGTGAGCCGATCATCAAACTAACATTCAGATCAAATTTCATCATATCATAAAAAATGCATCAAATAGCTACAAGAAGTTCGATATATTTGTTGAAGTATCAAACAACATCAAAGCATGGAACATAGCGTGTGTTCTTGACTGGCTCCGAATCAAACAACATCAAATCATGAAAGCATCAAAGCTGGCTGTGAATCAAACAGGGCAAAGCATGGAGTGACTTACTATAGCAGTCTTGACTGGCTCCGAAAACCCGTGCTTCTTGCTGTTGTGGGTGGCCTTAAACAAGTCAATCGCAGACAGCTCCTCACCCTTACGCTCTTCTTTCTGAAATGTTTTTCAACAAAAATCAAAATGTTATTCAGCAAGAATCAGAAATGTTATTCAATGAGGATCAAACGGTAAGGTCTCTAGAGAAGAGTTCTCACAGTGGCAAAAATGTGTGCTGTGTAGTGCCTGGAACCAGTTCTGTGATTGTACACGACTTTTTCTCGATTCATCTTGTTCGACACACAGGTTTCCTACAAAAAGCACATCGTCAAGATGATCTAGCACTAGCATATCATGTGCGTAACATAAAGCATCAAACAAAGCTGAGACAAACCTTGTGTCTTGGGGTAGACCACATCTCCACGAGCTTGCCATTCACCATCCGTTAGATCAGCAATCGGAGACTTAATGCTGACTTTATTTGCGGCTACGGTATCAAAATACTTCTTCTTGATCCGATGGCGTCTGTTCTTTGAATGTTTCGCAGAATATCTTTGCACGAGGTCTTGATGGTCTCCGAGTCCGTGTTCATCTCAAAATTTGCCTACCAACATAGCAAACAAGGTAGGAACAATATTAGTGATCATGCATAGGTGTAACAGAAAATAGATAGTGCATTAACTATGAAACAAGTAGCTTACAAAGAACTTTCCCAATGTAGTTGTCCAATAGAGAAGCATCTCTTTTGTATAGCTTGAAATGAGGAAGAACCGAAGATGGCTTTTTGCAATGAGTCCACACTCGGAAGCAAGCTTTTGCTGCTGCAGAGGCTTCTCTCGATCTAATCATCCTTCGCAATTTGGATAGGCACCTTGCTACCAAGCGACTTGGTGATCCTCTCTAGCCCTCTGCCCTTTCTAAGTCTAGTCTTGGGATTCATTGCATCGAAAATGAATCTGAACTCATAAATTAGAATAGAAATCGACAAATGCAGGAATCGACAAAAGCATACATGATCATTCCATTTGGAAAATGCACTAGTAAAAGATAGCATTGCAAAGGTCAACTTGCTCGATTGAAGCACAAGCTGCTGTTCTTCTTCATTGATGACAGCTGTTCTGTCAATAGAAGGTGCAACAGGCTGAGGTCGTGTGGACAAGGCTCGCTTCATCAATGCAGATGGTTCTCGCTTCATCTAGGCGACAGGCCACTTCCATCCATGCCGAGAGTGGTTCCTTCATCCATGGGCGGCAACTCATCACCCGCTTGTAGGTACACCACCCGTAGTGGAGCAGCTTCTTCTACGAGGGCTCCATAAAGACATCAAAATCCTTTCTGGAGAATCTGGACCCGGATAAGCAATGACATCATGAAGTTGGACTGATCCATGCATGCCCATGGTGGCAGGTTGTACGGCACCACAAAAACTCGCCACATGCTATAAGACGTGCTCATGTTCCCAAACGGATTAAACCCATCTCGTGGCAATGCCAAGTTTTATGTTCCTTGGATCTGCAGCAAAATCTAAATGTATACTGTCAAACACTTTCCATGCCTCTCCATCCGCAGGATGGCTCAGCTCATTGTCCACAGGTTGCCGCTTCAGCTTGTGCCACTGTACTTCACGCGATGATTTCTTCGAGATGAACATCCGCTGCAGCCTTGGTATCAAGGGAAAGTGCCTCAGTACCTTCTCCGGTATTAACTTCTTCCCATCAGCATCTTTCCACCTAGATGCATTGCATTTTGGACACTTGTCATGCTTTGCTAAATCCTTCCGAAACAAGACACAATTATTTGGGCACACATGTATTGACACATAACCTAACCCCAGCCTGCGGATTATGCTCAATGCTTCATCATAAGATCTGGGAACACAACTATCAGGGAATTGCAAGCTCAAAAGATGGAGTATTGCGTTGAATGCGGCATTGCTAATCCGGTAGAAAGACTTGATGTGGAGTAACTTCACGGTGAAGGTAAATCTTGAAAATTTACCCCTTCATGAGCTGCGCTTCGCCTCCTCTAACACCTCAGCAAACAACGATTTCTGTCCATCAGCACGATCTTCAGCATCGTACAAATCCTTCAATAGGTCAGGAATCCTATCATCTTCATGGCCATCCTCTTCCTCCAAAACAGCATTATCTCGCAAAACCTTTTCCATGAAATCAATGCCAGCATCACCACCACCCATCATATGAGGGGCCTCTGTATCAGCTTCAAAATGTTGAGGTTGTCTGTCTAAAGGTTCTCCATGATATATCCATCTATCATATGTGCTGGACATCCCATTAAGAAGCAGATGATCTTCCACTCTTCCTTGAGCCATTCTTGGACGGTTGAGGCATTCACAACATGGGCAAAGGATGTGAGCATCGTTGGCAAAATTTGCCCGAATAAATGCCATGAAATCATCAACTCCTTTCATATGTTCTTTCGAAAACTTTCTAACTCCTCGTCTAATCCAGCTTCTATCCATCTCGCTAAAGACAACAAATTGTTGCAACTTAGCAAATCAATCTAAGTGCATCAACATTAATTAATGAAAATGGATGGAAGTAATGGAAGCTAAAATTCCAGAAAATAAGGTAGGCACCCAAGTTTATATGCTAACTGCCTAAGCACAACATTCAGCTATTTCCAATTCCTCACTACTTTAGTCCAGTTCACATGGTTTACAGATTTCACATGGGAGCAATAAAAGTAGTTCAAATGGAAATACAGATTTCACATGAGAGAAAAGAAAAGCTAACTAAAACATGATGGTTCACAAAAACAGAGGTGGTTAAACAACCAACAATAACAATATATGCTGCCACTAAGAACTATTTTGGTTAAACCAGCAACAATAACACCAATGTCAATTTACATGAATGCCATTTCCAAGATTGCATCAAATCTACATCAATGAGAGTTTTCCTAGTTTACATCTAATCTACATCAATATTCAGGTCCTTTCACGATCCGAGGCTGAAATTTCAGAGGTGTAACATCAAATCTACATCAACCCTGTGATCCTGTTTCAGGAAAGACCAACTCGAGCTCTGTTCTATTGATTGTCGACAACATAATTTACCAAGAATAATTGATGAATTCCAAAAGAATTCTTAACAATTTCATCAACAACAATTCTCCTAATAATTTCATCAATGTAAATTCTCTTCACAATTTCTACCAAATTCATCAATGACATTTCCAAGAGATTTTTCCAAGCTTACAACAAACCTACATCAAATCACTCAAGATTCTCCTAACAAATCTACATCAACAGAGAGGAGAGGGGAAGAGGAGGGGAATGAGAGGGTGCATACGTGGCGAGGTCTGCTTGGCGGTGGCGACTCCCCCATGCTCGGCGGGCGGCGAGTCCCCATGCGTGGCGACGCGAGCGGCGAGGTCGCCGTCCTGTCCCCGCCTGCAGCAGCAAGCGTTGCTTCCGCCGCCTACCTGCAGCGAGGTCGTGGGCAAGGCGGCGGCCCCTCTGGTTGCTTTGCCGCCGGCCGCCGCCGCCCCGCCTCATCCGAGCGACGCTTGCTGGTTGCTTCCGCGCTGCCGCCGCCGCCGCCACCTGGTCGGAAGACCTAGAAAAACGATAAGTGTTGCTCTGCTCGATGCCACCCGCCACCTGGTCGGAAGGCCCCACTTGTCACTGATACGAGAGAGCCCTGGTTTTGTATAGTATATAGAAAACTACCCATACATTAGCAACAATCCCCCTCTAGCCCAGCGGCACCGAACGAGCGAGCGAGCGCCAGGTCGTGGGTTCGAGTCCCGCCTCGTGCATCTTTTTTGGGCGAATTAAGCGCTCGGCACCACCTGTCAAATGGGTCCCGCCTGTCAGTGTGTGCCCCGTCTGTCTGTTGAATATTAAAACTCAAGCAAAAATGACACCTAGACAGTGACACATAAGAGAGGTTGCTGAGGTGGCTGCCTAATCATCCCAATTCATTCAAACTCAAGTGTAGTGACCATTTTATATTGGTCGTTATCAGGTAGGCATGAGGCAGTGGACAATGCTACTAGCTTTACGACCATTTCCTCTAATGAAATTATGACCTTTCTGACCAAAATGGTCGTTATGGTTTAGGGTTTAGAGCCCCCCAGGCAGCTTTTGACCAATTGGTCTAAAATGGTCATAAATTTATGACCAATTCTTCCAGGGTCACTAACAAAAGGTCATAAGTTGACATATTTCTTGTAGTGATAATCCTCGCAAACTCATGTTCTGTTCTACGCAATGCATGTTCATTGGCAATAGTGCTCAACACAAAGGTGTAAAATGCCTAGATGTCTCCACCGGCCATGTCTATATCTCTAGGGATGTCGTGTTCGATGAAACAAAATTTCCCTTCGCTGATCTTCATCCCAACACCGGTGCACGTCTTCGCAAAGAAATCCTCCTTTTGCATCTCATCTCACTAGCCTTGATCAAGGGGGAAATGATATTGATGACCAACTACTGACTAATCCTACTAATACCATGTATGAAGCTTGTGCTGATGAAACAGGAACGAACAGTGAAGAAAACGACGTTGAAATTGGACCTAATGGTGAAAATATTGGTCGTCATTTTATGAGTCACGACAGGGGAGACAGATTCCCCTCGGGATCAGTTCCACGGCAAGCAATCAGATCCTCCTCGGGATCCATGGCCACAGGTGCAGGCGCAAGTGCAGAGACTGGATCCTCCGCGAGATCCCGCGACGCAGAGACAGGCGCGGGTACATGCGCCGCCTTCGACTTTGCAGGCACCACGCGGCCGGCTCCCAGCGGTTGTGTCACGTTTCCCGCGCCGCACCGATCGCCATCTGCCAACTGGCGCTCAGGAACTGGCCCAGGTGACGTGCGCTTCCACGGCCAGCCCGTGGTCTACAAACGGCGGACTACGATTGGGTCCACAGGCGCGGGGCCCAGTGCGGGTTCCTCTGTGTCCGCTCAGCCGACCGGCGCAGGCGGCAATGCTGATCCGTCATCATTGGATCGTGATGGGCTGGATCCAAGGCTGGGATCTTCTGCAGCTCCAACAGGCGCTGACGGACGAGCGCAGGCCACAGATAGTCCGGCGGCCCCAACAGGATCTGCTACTGTTGAAGATTCTGTGCAGCCGCATGGATCTTCTATGCCTATGGATCCAAGCGCATACCTGCGACGTACATGACTACAAAAAGGTATGACAAAACATGTTACCTAAAAACATGTTATCAAATATGGTATGGTTTGTTCTACAGGTGAACCAGGTAAGCCAAGTACAATTGAAGAAGCACTTGGTGATGAAAGATGGAAGAAAGCTATGAATGAGGAGTACATGGCACTCAAGAAAAATAAAACATGGCACTTAGTTCCTCCACGGCAAGGTAAAAACTTGATTGATTGCAAGTGGGTACTTAGGACTAAAAGAAAATCTAATGGAACTATTGATCGTTACAAAGCTAGGCTTGTTACCAAACAGAGGTATGGTATATTCTATGAGGACACATTTAGTCTAGTTGTCAAGGTTGCCACTATTCACCTTGTCTTGTCCATGCTGTTTCCAGGGGCTGGAGTCTCACACAACTAGATGTACAGAACGCGTTCCTCCATGGTGTTCTGGAAGAGGAAGTGTACATGAAGCAACCTCCTGGGTTTGAAAGCAAAAGATCCCCCTCTCATGTGTGCAAACTTGACAAAGCATTGTATGGGTTAAATCAGGCTCCAAGAGCATGGTATTCTCGTCTCTGTCACAAAATGCAGGCACTTGGTTTTGTCCCCTCTAAATCTAACACCTCACTGTTCATTTACAACAAGTCCAACACATGCATATTTGTTCTCATATATGTTGATGATATTATTGTGACAAGCTCATCTGATGAGGCAATCATAGGACTGTTGAGAGACTTGGGTGCAGATTTTGCCTTGAAAGATCTTGGAGACTTGCACTTCTTTTCTGGAATTGAAGTGAAGAAACACAAAGATGGACTTCACCTCTCTCAAGAAAAGTATGCTACTGATCTGGTGGAAAAGCCTGGCTTGCAAGGTTGTAAACCCTCACCTACTCCTTTATCCAGTTCAGAAAATTATCTCTCACGGAAGGGACACTCTTGAATCAAGAGGAAAGCACAAGATACAGAAGTTTAGTGGGAGCATTGTAGTATCTCACTCTTACTATACCTGATATTTCTTTTTCTGTTAACAAAGTATGCCATTTCCTTCATGCACCTACTACTGTTCACCTAACTGCTGCAAAACGTATAGTCAGATACATCAGGAATACTTTGAGCATGTTGCGGAACGCAGTAATTTCAAAAAAATTCCTACGACCACGCAAGATCTATCTATGTGATGCATAGCAACGAGAGGGGAGAGTATGTCCACGTACCCTCGTAGACTGAAAGCGGAAGCGTTATGATAACGCGGTTGATGTAGTCATACGTCTTCACGATCAGACCGATCTTAGCAACGAACGTACGGCACCTCCGCGATCAGCACAAGTTCAGCTCGGGGACGTCCCTCGTACTCTTGATCCAGTTGAGGCCGAGGGAGAGTCAGCACGACGGCGTGGTGACGGTGATCATGAAGTTACCAACGCAAGGCTTTGCCTAACCACTACGACAATATGGCCGAGGTGTGTAACTGTGGTAGGGGGCACCGCACACGGCTAAACAATGTCAACTTGTGTGTCCTAGGGTGCCCCCCTACCCCCGTATATAAAGGAGCAAGGGGGAGGCCGGCCGGCCCTTGGGCGCGCCAAGGAGGGGAGGAGTCCTCCTCCTAGTAGGAGTAGGAGTAGGACTCCCCCTTTCCTAGTCCAACTAGGAGGGGGAAGAGGGAAGGAAGGAGAGAGGGAAAGAGGGGTTGCGCCCCCTCCCGTAGTCCAATTAAGACTTCCCTTTGGGGGGCGCTACCTACTGGGCTGCTGCCCTCTCTCTCCCCTAAGTCCCACTAAGGCCCATTACTTCCCCTGGGGGGGGGGGTCCGGTAACCCCTCCGGCACTATGGTTTTCTCCGAAATCACCCGGAACACTTCCTGTGTCCAAATATAGCTGTCCAATATATCAATCTTTATGTCTCAACCATTTCGAGAGTCCTCGTCATGTCCGTGATCACATCCGGGACTCCGAACTACCTTCGGTACATCAAAACACATATACTCATAATACCATTCGTCATCGAACGTTAAGCGTGCGACCCTACGGGTTCAAGAACTATGTAGACATGACCGAGACACGTCTCCGGTCAATAACCAATAGCGGAACCTGGATGCTCATATTGATTCCTACATATTCTACGAAGATCTTTATCGGTCAAACTGCATAATAACATACGTTGTTCCCTTTGTGATCGGTATGTTACTTGCCCATTCGATCATCGGTATCTCAAATACCTAGTTCAATCTCGTTACCGGCAAGTCTCTTTACTCGTTTCGTAATACTTCATCCTGCAACTAACTCATTAGTTACAATGCTTGCAAGGCTTATAGTGATGAGTATTACCAAGAGGGTCCAGAGATACCTCTCCGAAACACGGAGTGACAAATCCTAATCTTGATCTATGCCAACCCAACAAACACCTTCGGAGACACCTGTAGAGCACCTTTATAATCACCCTTTTATGTTGTGACGTTTGGTAGCACACAAAGTGTTCCCCCGGTATTCCGGAGTTGCATAATCTCATAGTCTGAGGAACTTGTATAAGTCATGAAGAAAGCAGTAGCAATGAAACTAACACGATCATAATGCTAAGCTAACGGATGGGTCATGTCCATCACATCATTCTCCTAATGATGTGATCCCATTCATCAAATTACAACACATGTCTATGGTTAGGAAACATAACCATCTTTAATTAACAAGCTAGTCAAGTAGAGGCATACTTGGGACTATAGGTTTTGTCTATGTATTCACACATGTACTAAGTTTCCCGTTAATACAATTCTAGCATGAATAATAAACATTTATCATGAATTAAGGAAATAAACAATAACTTTATTATTGCCTCTAGGGCATATTTCCTTCAGTCTCCCACTTGCACTAGAGTCAATAATCTAGATTACACAGTAATGATTCTAACACCCATGGAGCTTTGGTGTTGATCATGTTTTGCTCGTGAGAGAGGCTTAGTCAACGAGTCTTCAACATTCAGATCCGTGTGTGTCTTGCAAATCTCTATGTCCCCTTCCGACACTTGATGACAGATGGAATTGAAGCGTCTCTTGATGCGCCTGGTTCTCTTGTGAAATTTGGATTCCTTTGCCAAGGCAATTGCACCAGTATTGTCACGAAAGATTTTCATTGGACCCGATGCACTAGGTATGACACCTAGATCGGATTTGAACTCCTTCATCCAAACTCCTTCATTTGCTGCTTCCGAGGAAGCAATGTACTCCGCTTCACACGTAGATCCCTCCATGACGCTCTGCTTGGAACTGCACCAACCGACAGCTCCTCCATTCAATAAAAATACGTATCCGGTTTGTGACTTAGAGTCATCCGGATCAGTGTCAAAGCTTGCATCGACATAACCATTTACGACGAGCTCTTTTTCACCTCCATAAACGAGAAACATATCCTTAGTCCTTTTCAGGTATTTCAGGATGTTCTTGACCGCTGTCCAATGTTCCACTCCGGGATTACTTTGGTACCTCCCTGCTATGCTTATAGCAAGACATGGTCTGGTACACTGCATTGCATACATGATAGAACCTATGGCTGAAGCATAGGGAATGACTTTCATTTTCTCTCTATCTTCTGCGGTGGTCGGGCTTTGTGTCTGACTCAACTTCACACCTTGTAACACAGGCAAGAACCCTTTCTTTGACTGATCCATTTTGATCTTCTTCAAAACTTTATCAAGGTATGTACTTTGTGAAAGTCCAATTGAGCGTCTTGATCTATCTCTATAGATCTTGATGCCCAATATGTAAGCAGCTTCTCCAAGGTCTTTCATAGAAAAATTCTTATTCAGGTATTACTTTATGCTATCCAGAAATTCTATATCATTTCCAATCAACAATATGTCATCTACATATAAGATCAGAAATGCTACAGAGCTCCCACCCACTTTCTTGTAAATACGGGCTTCTCCAAAAGTCTGTATAAAACCATATGCTTTGATCACACTATCAAAGCGTTTATTCCAACTCCGAGAGGCTTGCACCAGTCCATAAATGGATCGCTGGAGCTTGCACACTTTGCTAGCACCCTTTGGATCGACAAAACCTTCCGGTTGTATCATATACAACTCTTCTTTCAGAAATCCATTCAGGAATGCAGTTTTGACATCCATTTGCCAAATTTCATAATCATAAAACGCAGCAATTGCTAATATGATTTGGACAGACTTAAGCATCGCTACGGGTGAGAAAGTCTCATCGTAGTCAACTCCTTGAACTTGTTGAAAACCTTTCACAACAAGTCGAGCTTTGTAAACAGTAACATTACCGTCTGTGTCGGTCTTCTTCTTAAAGATCCATTTATTTTCTATGGCTTGTCGATCATCAGGCATGTGCACCAAAGTCCACACTTTGTTCTCATACATGGATCCCATCTCAGATTTCATGGCCTCAAGCCATTTCGTGGAATCTGGGCTCATCATCGCTTCCTCATAGTTTGTAGGTTCATCATGGTCTAGTAACATGACTTCCAGAACATGATTACCGTACCACTCTGGTGCGGATCTTACTCTGGAGGACCTACGAGGTTCGGTAGTAACTTGATCTGAAGCTTCATGATCATCATCATTAGTTTCCTCACTAATTGGTGTAGGAATCACAGGAACTGATTTCTGCGATGAACTACTTTCCAATAAGGGAGCAAGTACAGTTACCTCATCAAGTTCTACTTTCCTCCCACTCACTTCTTTCGAGGGAAACTCCTTATCTAGAAAGGATCCAATTTTAGCAACAAAGATTTTGCCTTCGGATCTGTGATAGAAGGTGTATCCAACAGTTTCCTTTGGGTATCCTATGAAGACGCACTTCTCCGATTTGGGTTCGAGCTTATCAGGTTGAAGCTTTTTCACATAAGCATCACAACCCCAAACTTTAAGAAACGACAACTTTGGTTTCTTGCCAAACCATAGTTCATAAGGTGTCGTCTAAACAGATTTTGATGGTGCCCTATTTAAAGTGAATGTAGCCGCCTCTAAAACATAATCCCAAATCGATAGCGGTAAATCAGTAAGAGACATCATAGATTGCATCATATCTAATAAAGTACGGTTACGATGTTCGGACACACCATTTCGCTGTGGTGTTCCAGGTGGCGTTAATTGTGAAACTATCCCATGTTGTTTCAAATGAAAACCAACTCGTAACTCAAATATTCTCCTCCACGATCAGATCGTAGAAACTTTATTTTCTTGTTACAATGATTTGCCACTTCACTATGAAATTCTTTGAAATTTTCAAATGTTTTAGACTTATTCTTCATTAAGTAGATATATCCATATCTGCTTAAATCATCTGTGAAGGTAAGAAAATAACGATACCACCACGAGCATCAATACTCATTGGACCGCATACATCGGTATGTATTATTTCCAACAAGTTAGTAGCTCGTTCCATTGTTCTGGAGAACGGAGTTTTAGTCATCTTGCCCATAAGGCACGGTTCGCAAGCACCAAGTGATTCATAATCAAGTGATTGCAAAAGTCCATCAGTATGGAGTTTCTTCATGCGCTTTACACCGATATGACCCAAACGGCAGTTCCACAAATAAGTTGCAATATCATTATTAAACTTCAGTCTTTTGGCTTCAACACTATGAATATGTGTATCACTACTATCGAGATTCAACAAAAATAGACCACTCAGCAGGGGTGCATGACCATAAAAGATATTACTCATATAAATAGAACAACCATTATTCTATGATTTAAATGAATAACCATCTCACATCAAACAAGATCTAGATATAATGTTCATGCTCAACATTGGCACCAAATAACAATTATTCAGGTCTAAAACTAATCCTGATGGTAGATGTAGAGGTAGCGTGTCGACCGCGAGCACATCGACTTTGGAACCATTTCCCACGCGCATCGTCACCTCGTGCTTAGCCAATCTTCGCTTAATCCGTAGCCCCTGTTTCGAGTTGCAAATATGAGCAACAGAACTAGTATCAAATACCCAGGCGCTACGGCGAGCATTAGTTAAGTACACATCAATAACATGTATATCAAATATACCTTTCACTTTGCCATCCTTCTTATCCGCCCAATACTTGGGGCAGTTCCGCTTCCAGTGACCAGTCCCTTTGCAGTAAAAGCACTCAGTTTCAGGCTTAGTTTCAGACTTGGGTTTGTTCTCTTGAGCAGCAACCTTTTTGTCGTTCTTCTTGAAGTTCCCTTTCTTCCCTTTGCCCTTTTTCTTGAAACTAGTGGTCTTATTGACCATCAACACTTGATGCTCCTTTTTGATTTCTACCTCTGCGGCCTTTAGCATCGCGAAGAGCTCGGGAATAGTCTTTTTCATCCCTTGCATATTATAGGTCATCACGAAGCCTTTATAGCTTGGTGGCAGTGATTGAAGAACTCTATCAATGACACAATCAACTGGAAGATCAACTCCCAGCTGAGTCAAGTGATTATGATACCCAGACATTTTGAGTATGTGTTCACTGACAGAACTATTCTCCTCCATTTTGTAACTCTAGAACTTGTTGGAGACTTCATATCTCTCAACTCGGGCATTTTCTTGAAATATTAAATTCAACTCTTGGAACATCTCATACGCTCCATGAGGTTCAAAACGTCTTTGAAGTCCTGATTCTAAGCCGTAAAGCATGGCACACTGAACTATCGAGTTGTCATCAGCTTTGCTTTGCCAGACATTCTTAACGTCATCAGCAGCATCTACATCAGGCCTGGCACCCAATGGTGCTTCCAGGACGTAATTCTTCTGTGCAGCAATGAGGATAATCCTCAAGTTATGGACCCAGTCCGTGTAGTTGCTGCCATCGTCTTTCAACTTAGCTTTCTCTAGGAACGCATTAAAATTCAAAGGAACGGTAGCATGGGCCATTGATCTACAATAACATAGACATGCAAAATACTATCAGGTACTAAGTTCATGATAAATTAAAGTTCAATTAATCATATTACTTAAGAACTCCCACTTAGATAGCCATCCCTCTAATCATCTAAGTGATCATGTGATCCAAATCAACTAAACCATGTCTGATCATCACGTGAGATGGAGTAGTTTTCAATGGTGAACATCACTATGTTGATCATATCTTCTATATGATTCACGCTCGACCTTTCGGTCTCAGTGTCCCGAGGCAATATCTGCATATGCTAGGCTCATCAAGTTTAACCCGAGTATTCTGCGTGTGCAAAACTGGCTTGCACCCTTTGTATGTGAACGTAGAGCTTATCACACCCGATCATCATGTGGTGTCTCGGCACGACGAACTGTAGCAATGGTGCATACTTAGGGAGAACACTTGTACCTTGAAATTTAGAGGGATCATCTTATAATGCTACCTATGTTCTAAGCAAAATAAGATGCATAAAGGATAAATATCACATGCAATCAAAATATGTGACATTATATGACCATCATCATCTTGTGCTCATGATCTCCATCACCGAAGCATCTTCATGATCTCCAACGTCACCGGCGCGACACCTTGATTTCCATCATAGCATCGTTGTCGTCTCGCCACCTATTGTTACTACGACTATTGCTACCGCTTAGTGATAAAGTAAAACAATTACATGGCGATTGCATTGCATACAATAAAGTGACAACCATATGGCTCCTACCAGTTGCCGATAACTTTGTTACAAAACATGATCATCTCATACAACAATTTATATCAGATCATGCTTGACCATATCACATCGCAGCAAGCCCTGCAAAAACAAGTTAGACGTCCTCTACTTTGTTGTTGTAAGTTTTATGTGGCTGCTACGGGCTTCTAGCAAGAACCGTTTTACCTACGCATCACCACAATGATTTTTCGTCAAGTGTGTTGTTTTAACCTGCAACAGGGACCAGGCATAGCCACACTCGATTCAACTGAAGTTGGAGAAACAGACACTCACCAGCCACCTATGTGCAAAGCACGTCGGTAGAACCAGTCTCGCGTAAGCGTACGCATAATGTAAGTCTGAGCCGCTTCATCCAACAATACCGCCAAATCAAAGTATGACATGCTGGTAAGCAGTATGACTATTATCGCCCACAACTCTTTGTGTTCTACTCGTGCATATAACATCTCCGCATAGACCTGGCTCGGATGCCACTGTTGGGGAACGCGGTAATTTCAAAAAATTCCCTACAATCATGCAAGATCTATCTATGTGATGCATAGCAACGAGAGGGGAGAGTACGTCCACGTACCCTCATAGACCGAAAGCGGAAGCATTATGACAACATGGTTGATGTAGTCATACGTCTTCATGATCCGACCGATCTTAGCACCGAATGTACGACACCTCCGCGATCAGCAAACGTTTAGATTGGGGACGTCCCTCGTACTCTTGATCCAGTTGAGGCCAAGGGAGAGTTTCGTCAGCACGATGGCGTGGTGACGGTGATGATGAAGTTATCGGCGCAGGGCTTCGCCTAAGCACCACGACGATATGACCGAGGTGTGTAAATGTGGAGGGGGGCACCGCACACGGCTAAAGAATGTCAACTTGTGTGTCCTAGGGTGCCCCCTGCCCCCATATATAAAGGAGCAAGGGGGGAGGCCGGCCGCCCTTGGACGCGCCAAGGAGGGGGGGAGTCCTCCTCCTAGTAGGTGTAGGACTCCCCCTTTCCTAGTCCAACTAGGAGGGGGAAGAGGGAAGGAAGGAGAGGGAGAGGGAGAGGGAAAGAGGGGCTGCGCCTCCCTCCCCTAGTCCAATTCGGACTTCCCTTGGGGGGGGCGAGCCACCTCCTGGGCTGTTGCCCTCCCTCTCCCCTAAGGCCCACTAAGGCCCATTACTTCCTCGGGGGGTTCCGATAACCCCTTCGGCACTCCGATTTTCTTCGGAATCACCCGGAACACTTCCGGTGTCTGAATATAGCCGTATAATATATCAATATTTATGTCTCGACCGTTTCGAGACTCCTCGTCATGTACGTGATCACATCCGGGACTCTGAACTACCTTCGGTACATCAAAACACATAAACTCATAATACCAATCGTCATCAAACGTTAAGCGTGTGGACCGTACGGATTTGAGAAGTATGCAGACATGACCGAGACACGTCTCCGGTCAATAACCAATAGCGGAACCTGGATGCTCACATTGGTTCCTACATATTCTACGAAGATCTTTATCGGTCAAACCGCATAACAACATACGTTGTTCCCTTTGTCATCGGTATGTTACTTGCCCGAGATTCGATCGTCGGTATCTCAATACCTAGTTCAATCTCGTTATCGGCAAGTCTCTTTACTCGTTCCGTAATACTTCATCCCGCATCTAACTCATTAGTTACAATGCTTGCAAGGCTTATAGTGATGAGTATTACCGAGAGGGTCCAGACATACCTCTCCGAAACACGGAGTGACAAATCCTAATCTTGATCTATGCCAACCCAACAAACACCTTCAGACACACCTGTACATCACCTTTATAATCACCTTTTTACGTTGTGACGTTTGGTAGCACACAAAGTGTTCCTTCGGTATACGGGAGTTGCATAATCTCATAGTTTGAGGAACTTGTATAAGTCATGAAGAAAGCAGTTGCAATGAAACTAACACGATCATAATGCTAAGCTAATGGATGGGTCATGTCCATCATATCATTCTCCTAATGATGTGATCCCGTTCATCAAATGACAACACATGTCTATGGTTAGGAACCATAACCATCTTTGATTAACGAGCTAGTCAAGTAGAGGCATACTAGGGACTATAGATTTTGTCTATGTATTCACACATGTACTAAGTTTCCGGTTAATACAATTCTAGCATGAATAATAAACATTTATCATGAATTAAGGAAATAAATAATAACTTTATTATTGCCTCTAAGGCATATTTCCTTCGGAGCATTGGTCTAAATTTCAGCAAATCTCCCTCCACTCTTGTCAGTGCCTTCTCTGACCCTGATTGGGCAGGATGCTTGGATGACAAGAGATCAACTGGTGGATTTGCCGTATTTTTTTGGACCTAATTTGTTATCATGGTGTGCACGAAAACATGGTACTATCTCTAGGTCAAGCACAGAGGCCGAATATAAAGCATTGGCAAATGCTACAGCAGAAATAATATGGGTTCAGTCCATGTTAAAGGAGCTAGGTGTGAAGAGTACACAAGTTCCATGTCTTTTGTGTGACAACCTTGGTGCTACTTATCTTTCTGCAAATTCCAGTCTTTCATGCTAGAACAAAACATATAGAGATTGATTTTCATTTTGTGAGAGAAAGAGTTGCCCAGAAGCAACTTGACATTCCGTTTGTGCATTCCAGAGATCAAATTGCAGATGGCTTTACCAAGGCCCTGCCCGTACGAAGCTTTGAAGACTTCAAACATAATCTCAACTTGACCAAGTTGTGATTAAGGGAGGGTGTTAAACATGTATGACGCATACACGTGACATAGAAGATCTTCAGAGGTAGTTCAGGAGGTAGTTTACCTAGCATATCTATCTGTTGTAACCGAGTCTATCTCCTCCTTTCTTCCTCACCAAGTTGTACCCTTGATTCTCTCTTATCTTCTCAACCAACTTATGTATGCGCCTCAGGGTTATTGAGCCCCTGCTATATAACACGTAGCACGTCGCCCGAGCTAGGGTAAGACGTTTCCGCCTAACGCACAGCTCTGAACATTTTCTACTGCGCATGTAGTACGTGATCTTGCAGGGTAAATGATCAGACGCTCACGTTTAGGCTGTTGAGAAGATTTCTTTGATTAGTATGTCATTTTGGATATCTTCGTGAGAAGGATAGATAAATTGTTGACGAAATTCCTAGAGTGTCTGCTTGCATTCAACGTTACAATAGCAATATGTGGTTCTTGTTGCAGCAAATTTAACGGCAGGGGGATGTTCGATTCATTTTACACTGAAAGGAAAATCATTTTAAAAGTGTTTCATCCCTCGGAGATTTACTCAAATTTACAGTGGAAAATTTTGTGAGTTGCCTTAGAAGAATAAGAAATGTAGGTATTCTGTTTGAGCCAATATATGCTATCAGAGCTCTCATAACCAATATACAAAAATAGAAGTAATCCGTTGAGGCATAGTTGTTCGATTGATTGGTTTGTCGTTGTTCGCCAGTGTGGTGTTGGTAGTGTTGCTGGCACTTTCGGTGTCTCTTCTCTTGTCTTCATCTGCGAGTGTTTGCTGGTTGGATCCCTGGTCCTGGCCGGTGCCGTCAGACAAACCAATCTGTACATGTCGGGACGCGGCTGTCTGTGATAGGTGACAACTGTGACAACATCAACAAGAGGAAGTTTCCTTTACAGATCTTGTGAACGACATCTCTTGTTGATCGTTACCATATTCAAGGTTCTCGCTCTACGATTACTTTCAGGGAGGTCTTCACTCTATAATCTGGTGGCTGATCTTTTTGTTCGTCTTCAGAGATTATCCATGGGTTCATCATTTGGGAACTGATTGCTGCAGATCTACAATTCCTATTTCGCGGTCAGTGATCAATATATTTACATATGAATTATAGGTCCATATTTGCAAAAGCATGGATTCGGTTTTAAACAACACTAAATCCTAACAGAATCATGAAAACAAAAATTATATTTTGTCTATTTTAGCATGGCGAATTATCTCGAGTTTTACGAGATGCAGGTAATATTTATCTATGTAAATTGTTTTCAATGAAAATACTGATAGATCTCAGTTTTAAGACGTACCTTCAGTACCAGCAGTTCTTAATGTGCTTGAGTAAGATTTACATGTCTGAATTTACATACTAGCTATTGTCCCGTATAAATGCACAACTATCTAAGATGTCTAATTACCTCCTGTTTTACTATATGCAGATAATATTTCTAGCCCAAGAGGCAAGAAATACACTACAGTTACTAAAGATGTAGTTTGTTTTCGATGAAAATAGTCACAGACCTCCATTTTAAGTAGTGCCTTCATCTAAACCTTCATAAATAGTTCCAAATGTGCTTTGAGTAAGATTGTCGCCCATCTGGATTTACACACTAGCTGTTGTCCCTTATATATTCAGTGCAGCTATTTAGCATGTCGAATCTTGCAATGAGTATTAAAATGATTGCTATGATCTGTCTACTTTTATTTGCTTTAGTTCGGAAACCAAAAATGTATTATGCATAAAGGATATATAAATAAAACTATCTTAAAGAAACAATAACGTGCCACCAAGGGCGAGAATTTCATTTACAGATTTTCAGTTCTCAGACTAAGATGTACTTCTTCCAGTGTATGCAGGGAGACAATGAGTATGAACTAAGTTATCGCTATGGTAACAAACAACTTGGTGGTTGTGTGCGAGTAGCTTTCTTATTTTGGTAGGAGCCATGGTGGATTGAGAGATTGAGGAAAGGAGGAATGGGAATTGGTGACATGTGGCGACGACTCCTGCTCATCCCATGCTAGCGCCCCCACTGGACGGAAGCTGGAACAGGTCGATCAAAAATTACAAAGGAGAGCACGAGCAGTCATCCGGTGGAGGTGACGGTGCTCGACGAGAACAGTCACCATGTCGCGTCGGTGGAGCGCAGCGAGGGTGCGTGCGGGTACGGAGTGTACCATACTTTTCAACTTCTGAGTCAATCCAAAAATAGTAGAGGACTTCTGAGGAGGACAATTGTCGGCCAGGACAAAGAAGCCATCGAGAGTGGTTGTACCGATGTACTAGTAGGGGGCAGCAGGAGCTCTTCCTAGAGGAACCGACTGGTCATTGTGTTGATCAAGAGGTGGCATGTGTTGCTCTAGAAGACCTCATTGAGGATGATCCACCAGCGTGGGATGAACGGCAATTGGGTTGTCTTTGACAGAGTGCTAATTGTTGGACAAGAGCAAAAATCCATTTGGAAGTTGTTGTTAGTGGCTAATGAGGATTCAATGATGATGTGGCTGAGCTCATGCAAAAGAGAGGATCAACCTGCATTCGTTGTGGCTGGAAGGACATGAGAGGTTGTTAGGAAACTAGGGCCCTTCTTCCTCTTTTTGTCTGATGGAAGAACTTCGATGGATGTGGTCACCGTTGTTGCAAGCCCAAGGTTATTTTGGATTCCAGGATAGAACAAATTCCAAATCAAATGCCCTATTCCTGCCTACCAAAATGGGAGAGCAGTGCGATTGAGAAAATGACATAACATTACAAGAATGAACAATGAAGAACCAAAAGAGAGATGAGTTAACACTTACCAGATCATACCAACAAATCCAGGACCATTGTGCAACGGATTAGATAAAGGAAACATGAGTAACAAATGAAACAGATGGAGAGCGAGATGAAGGAGGGAGGGGTGGAATATCTATCTAGTAACGTCGTGTTGAGTCTGGTGTGAACGATTGTCGGTGCTAGATCTAGGTCTAGTTCTAGCTTAGCACATCGAGAAGGGTGCTGACCAACTTTGAGGGAGAGATGTACTTGGGAGAGGATTTTCGGGCGAGGGAACGGGTCCACGAAGCTCACTAGACACACCTTAGGGAGTAAATTGCAAAAAAAACACACCATAATTGGGGACCCTAAATCAAAAAACCACCACCTTTCGTTTTTTCTCAAAAAACCGCCACGTTTGTGCTGACAGTTTTCAAATGGCGCTGATGCGCTGATTTGCCGCGTCTGAGTGCAAACCTGACCGCTTGGGCCCGCTGTCAGGGGCCACGTGGATAGGGGGCAATGGCGCCCATGGCGGACGCCATTAGACGGCGTCGCACAAAACCTAGCGACCCGGTCGAGCCGCACCCAGTTCCCCATTCCCCCTCTCTCTCGCTTAGGTCTCTGCCTCCGACCCCTTCCACCGCTCGTTTCTCGCCGTCGGCCGCCACTCGCCGCAGCCATGGTCTCCTGGAAGGACGGCGAAACCAGCAGCGACAAATCTGTCTCCCCCCTTTTCAAGTCGCACGCAGAGGAATCCTACGTGAGTATCATTTCTCCAAAATTAGGGTTAGGGTTTTCTTTGATTTGAGCTTTTTTTCACCTCTGTGATTGGGGATTTGAGTGTCGTATCTGCTATATTGCACACTATTGTAGATCCCACAGACCAATGTTGACACAGAGTGGTGCGACATTGTGGCCGGAGGCCCGCTATGTTGTCATAACGCTCTTGTGCAGAGGGTTGTTGTATTCCAAGGAATAAACACTGGCCATAGGTTTTACGGATGCAGTAATGAGGTTAGTCGGAGTTCCTCTATTTGCAATTTATTCTCTTGGAGATGAAGATTATGCATCTAAATATATGTTTTTTCTCTTAACTGAATATATCTGAAAATGTTGTTTTATCTGTTGTTATGAGGAAATAATCTGTCATTTTAATCAATGCTTATCTGAATATATATAGATGTTCACTGAATATAGGTGTTAAGTGAGCTGAGTTAACTGAATATATATAGATGTTCACTGAATAAGTCAATTATGGTGTAGTGGTGCTTGACTGAATATATATAGATGTTCACTGAATATAGGTGTTAAATGAGCTCAGTTAACTGAATATATATAGATGTTCACTGAATATATGTGTTAATTGACTTATTTGAATTTGTTGTCCTGCTGCTCACTATGGTGTAGTATGAATTCTTTCTCTTGAAGGAATCTGATAGGTTTAATAAATGCTAAGTGATTATTGTTATCACAGGAAGGAGACAATTGTGGTCTGGTGCAGTGGATTGACCCAGAATGGCCAGAACCCATGAAAAATGCACTCGGCAAACTTTGGGATATGTATGAGCACAATAGCAAAGAGAATGAAGCTAAACAAAAGCTCATACTCAAGCTGATAGTAGAGAAGAAGCTAATCCAGGAGAAGCACCACAACCACATCAAGGAAACAAGCATTTTCTTTGCAACAGTTCATAAGAATGTGATGAGGGAGAATTACCAGAAGATTATGCAGGATGGTGATGTAGAGAATGTTGTAGTTCAAGCCCAGGAAGAGAAGGCTAAACTTGAGAAAGAGAATATTGAGCTTAGGATAGCACTGCAAGTGATTAAGCAGAGAAAGGATGAACTTGTCAGGAATTGGAAGAAACATGTAGCAGATGAAGGTGTTCAACAGATTGAACAGATGAAGAAGGAGAAGAGGAAGCTAGAGTATATCATAGCTGATTTGCTTAAGGATGGGGAGGCAAACAAGGTGAAGATGAGGAAAATCAAAGAAATCTGTGATGAGTGCTTAATTTGTTGGCATAATGTATGAGGCCAATAAGGTTGAACTAAGTTTGCTTTGTTGTATTGTCTTGAACTAAGTACTCTGTTAAGTTTTAATGGATTATTATGTAAGATGTGAACACTAGCCTAAGATGTGGACCTTAGTAGTATGATGTAATGAATTATGATGTTAGTTCAATGTGATCATATGGAATTGTGTTGTTAATGTGCATCGTGGTCCAAATTGATCATATAGATGCCTTATGTTGATGAGATGGTCTGTTGAAACATTTATGATATACTTCATGTCTTTAAGAACAAGCACATGTCGTCGAGAGGCTTGGCTAAGTCAAAGTGGTTGATGCCTTTCATCGTCGGTTGTTGAGAGGCTTGACTAAGCCAAAGTGGATGCCTTTCGTCGACGGTTGTCGAGAGGCTTGGCTAACCCAGAGTGGGGGTTTCCTTTCGTCGACGGTTGTCCAGAGGCTAGGGTAACCCAAAGTGGTAGATGCCATTTCGTCGACGGTTGTCGAGAGGCTAGGATAACCCAAAGTGGTAGATGCCCTTTCGTCGACGGTTGTCGAGAGGCTTAGCTAAGCCAAAGTGGTGGGCATCTACCACTTTGGGTTACCCTAGCCTCTCGACAACCGTCGACGAAAGGCAACCCCCACTTTTGGTTAGCCAAGCCTCTCGACAACCGTCGACGAAAGACAACCCCCACTTCTGGTTAGCCAAGCCTCTCGACAATCGTCGACGAAAGGCATCCACCACTTTGGCTTAGCCAACCCTCTCGACAACCGTTGACCAAAGGGCATCTACCACTTTGGGTTACCCTAGCCTCTCGACAACCATTGACGAAAGGGCATTTACCCATTTGGGCATGAACACAGAATATATTGAATAACCTTCCAACATATTGAGTAAAAAAATCATATTAAGTTTAGCAACATCACATGAAGTGGACATATTAAACAACAAGTCATGCCAATATCACAACAAGTTCCACAAATCTTGCCAACGTCACAGCAAGTTCACATTAAACAACAAGTCATACCAGCAAGATAATAGCAAGTTCCACTAATCTTGCCAACACCACAGCATCATAACAGTCAGTTCCACAAATCTTGCCAACACCACAACAACATAGCAGCAAGTTCCACAAATCTTGCCAACACCACAGCAAGCAGAGTAATCTAGCAAGTTCTAGATTAACAAAATGCAAGTTGCCAACACCACAACAACTGCAATAGCCAGCCTAATTGCCACTAGCATAGAAGTAATCCCCAAGTCTGCTTGGCTTCTTCCTCACCCTTGTAGAACCAGATGCTGCAGTAGTAGCGGGCCTTGGAGGAGCAAATGAAGACCTAGCCCTTAATGAAGAAGCTGATGCACTTGCAGCAACTATTGATTTAGCTCTTGCAGCAGTTGATGCAGCTCTTCCACCAGTTGATGCAGCTCTTCCACCAGTTGATGCAGTAGGTCTTGAAGCAGATGATGCAGATGCAGCTCTTGCACCAGTTGATGCAGCTCTTCCACTAGATGTTGGAGCAGTTGTTGGATCAGGTACAACAGCAGCTCTAGATGCAGCTCTTGCACTAGTCTATGAAATCTTGGATTTTTGCTTTGGATGTTCTTTCACCACTCTAGTTGTCAGAATGCATCTGCTCCCAGGATTTGTGTCCAAAACAGCTTGAAGATAGTCTCTAATCCTAGTGTATTGTGCTTCCTGGTCACCCTGCACAACACTTAGAGCCTGCTGCCTTGCCCTGTAAGCCTTCATCTTTCCAACCTCCACAACATACTTCTCCTTTGCCTTGTCTATGACAGTCTCAATACCTGCTTTAGGATCTGTCCTGAAGCTGTCTTCAACTGCTTTGGCCACAAACCTAGCAGGAACCTTGCAATTCTCACCACTTGGAGCACATGTATGTTGTAGTTGCAGCTTCCTAATACAGAATGTTTTTTCATTTGCAATAACAGATGCAACCATGTGAAAGGGGCAGCCCTCCTCAAGACAATCGACTATGATCATATCTTTGTTGTTCCTGTGGTAATGGTAGTTCCTTCTTTGTGTGACATGCAAATTAACCAAAGCTCTTCTGAACTGGTAAACATCAAGGAAACACATGTGCCAACATATTTGCTGTTGTGGCTCAAGTCTTTTCTCATCATACCATATCCTGGCCTTCCTCTTCTTTTCCCTAGACTTTCTACCAGACGTGGGACAATACACTACTACCTCCTCATCTGGATCAACATAAAGTTCATCATCCATATCTTCATCACTTACTGGAATGTAGTCTGACTCAAGTTCAACTTGTGAACTGCAATGTAATCTACTTGTTGGACCTCTTCTAACAGGCAATTTCTCTAGATGTGGTTCTTCAACAAACCCATCTACATCCTCCTCCTCCTCCTCCTCAATCTCACAGAATAAGTCTTCTGGCTCACAATCACCTTCAAAAACCCTCTTCCTCTTCAAATCTTTTATTTTCTGGTTTAAGTCTACATCTTCTTCTTTTTCCTCTTCATCATCTTCCTCTTGTTCCTTTTATTGTTGCTCCTCTTCCTCTTGCTCCTCTTGCTCCTGTTCCTCTTCCATGTTATCTTCTTATTGCACTACTAGCATGTCATCAGCATACTCTTTAAGAAAGTCATCTAACTCTGTCACACCTGATATGTCTTTCCAATTTCTAACATTGCAACTCTCCTGTGTAAAAAGATATTCTCCATATGAATCTTCTATGTGTACACTGACAAGAGGAGCAGACATGTCTGGTTGTGGTTCACTGCTCCGAGATTGATAAAGCACAGCTGCATCATCTATATTATAGATCTTAGGAGATCCGATCTGAGAAATTGGAATCTGCTTCTCACATCCATCTCCAATGTTGATATGCATGTCAGACTCACTTCCTTTCATAACTGTGATAGTGACACACCTCTTGTCCTCATACAATATCAGCATCTCTTCTACATCTTCCTCGGATTTTATTAGTTGCTTGCCTGCCATCCCAACACCATGCTGCTTCACATAATACATGGAGTCCTTTTGACCATACCCCTCTATCCCAATAATAGCTAGCATATTGACATATGTGATATCTGATTCACAAATGGTCCTTTCCAGATTGTCACAACCTTGGAAATGGAACCTGAGATCCCAAGGTTCATCTTCACCCAAACTGCAAGTTCAGTTAACAGCAAGTTTAGTTCATAGAAATTTCATTTAACAGCAGATTCAGAAAACTAGTAGAAAAGTTAACAAACAAGTCAGATAACACAGAACTCAATTAACAACAATTGAGCTCATATTCAGTTAACACTCATTTCAGTTCAATCAATTGAGATCACTTCACACTTGAAATCATATTCAGTTGTCAATAAATTCTGTTAACACTAACCACTAACTTCAGTTATCAGTTTTCAGTAAATTCAGTTAAATGTCAATAAATTCAGTTAACAACAGTTGAAATCATATTGAGTTAATTGTTAATTAAGTAAGCAGATATATTAACTAAACAATAGATTGAAACTAACTTCAGTTAAGTGAATTTAGCTCATATTCAGTTAGCATAAATTTTCAATAAATAGAACTTATAAATTGAAGAGCAATTGTAGAATTACGATTGCTCATTCCTAAAATGAACTGCAAACAAGGTTGACATAATTCAGTTAATGAGTAAAGCTACAAACCCTAATTCAGTTGACATAAACCCTAATTCCTAAATTGAACTACAAACAGAGATAATACACTACCAAAATCACACCAAGTGTACAATTATAGTACCAGAATCACAAGAAAAATTATTGAAAAGGGAAGAAAATACTAACTCAACGCCACCGAGGCCGGAAGTGAAGTGGTGGCTCTGCCCTGGATTTGCTTTCCAGACCTGGGCCAAATTAGCAGCGGCCCGTGACTCAATGTCGTCGACGCTGGCTTTGAAGATGCTGCCATCCTCATCGCGCTCATCACCGCTAGCAACGACAGATCAAACGGTGCCAATCATACCATGGGGTGACGTGACCGGCTGAGTCGGCGCAGCCGCCGCCGCCGCCGGTGGCCATGAGGAGAGCGAGCTAGGGCGGACTCGTGGGAAGGAGGCGATGCGATTTGGGGGGAACTGGGTGCGGCTCGACCGGGTCGCTAGGTTTTGTGCGACGCCGTCTAACGGCGTCTCTCAGGGGCGCCGTCGCCCCCTGCCCACGTGGCCCCTGACAGCGGGCCCGAGCGGTCAGGTTTGCACTCGGACGCGGCAAATCAGCGCATCAGCGCCATTTGAAAACTGTCAGCACAAACGTGGCGGTTTTTTTGAAAAAAACGAAAGGTGGTGGTTTTTTGATTTAGGGTCCCCAATTGTGGTGGTTTTTTGCAATTTACTCCACCTTAGGTGTAGGGAGAAATATGCCATTTGATTTTGCAGCCGTAAGTTAAAAATAGCTTTGCATGTTTCTATAAAAGTGCAAGTGCTTGAACAAGTGTGTATTGCACTTTTCTTGCCAGAGCCAGGCTTAATTGGAATGATAGACTACTCATATCAACAAGGATTTCCTTCTTTTCCGGAAGCCTATTTGAAAATAACTCCAAAGTAAAGTGTGCTTAGCTTGGAGCGATTCTAGGATGAGTGACCGACTAGGAAGTTGGTCGCAGGTACGCACGAATGACGACAAAGTGCATAGGAAAGACTAGTGTTGGTTTGCGGGATAGTCTAGATACCACCAGGCGTAACGGCCGAGAACCAGTGACTGTGGCCGAGGCATTACATTTCAGTAGACTAAAAAGACTACCGTATGTGATGAATGACTATTGCAACGACATTGAGGAGGAAGTTTCCTCCACATATATGTCCTATGTCTTGATTCCCTCTTCTGGTGGCATGAAGGATATAAGGTGAGCCGCGGCAAACTCGAAGTACCTCTTTGTATTTTATTTTAACCTTCTTGATTTTTCTGCTTCTAAGGACAACTTTTCTAGATAACAAACCCTCAAGTTCATGAAAAATATTCATTTGGCCCCTCAATAACTCTGAAAGATTTTCGGTCCTTCAAGTCTCAAACTGGATAAGTTTCATCCTAATCCGGGTTTCTATGAAAAAATTGCTACGTGCAAGTGGTTTTCTCTCTTCCCACTTGCCACGTAGGATGGGTGGGTTAAACAATCGTTTGTTTTCTTCCTCCTCGCGCCCATCCATGGCAACTCCGAACATTTTCGACGACAAATTTAGTGACACGAGGATAACAACTTTTGTTGCTAAGCATGACAACTTTCATGCTTCGGTTTATTTTTGATAGAGACTTACCATATGTCATTGAAAATTGCCATCCTGCATGAATGAAACTGCCATAAAAAAACGTCAGGGCCGGAGTGCCATGCACCTGATGTTTGACACTTATCATTTAGGTTTACTAATTGAAAGCCGACTAAGATTTCCTTGAAGTCAAGAGTCGATTCAGTAAATGCAACTTGGAAGCCGACTAAGATTTCCTTGAAGTAAAGAATCAATTCAGAAAATGCAACTTTAGGTAAAAATAAAAACACCGCAAAAAGTCATTACATCAAATAGATCTCCAACAACACCGAGGAGAACATTATATTGAAGATCAAAAAGAGAGAAGAAGCCATCTAGCTACTAACTATGGACACATAGGTCTGTGGTAAACTACTCATGCATCATCGAAGGGGCGGCAAGGATGATGAAGAACCGCTCCATGATCGATTCCCCCTCTGGCAGAGTGCCGGAAAAGGCCTCTAGATGGGATCTCGTGGTTCTGGAACTTGCGGCAGCTGAAAAAGTATTTCGTGGACTCCTGCGTTGGTTTCACGATTTTAGGGGATTTATAGAGGCAAAGTTAGGTCAAACGGAGCCTCATGGGCCCCACCACCTACCAGGGGGCGGCCTGGTGCCTTGTGGGCCCACGGTGCATCCTCTGGTCTTCTCCCGAAGCTACTAGTGTCTCTTTTGTCCAAAAAAAATCTCCAAAAAGTTTCGTGGCATTTGGACTTTGTTTGGTGCTGATATTCCGCGAAACCAAAAACAAGCAAAAAAACAGCAATTGGCACTGTGCACTAAGTTAATAGGTTAGTCCCAAAAAATAATATATTATTCCTGAAAGTGTATATAAAACATCCAAGATTGATAATATAATAACATGAAACAACAAAAAATTATAGATACGTTGAAGACGTATCAAGGACCATCATGAAGACGGAGACGTGGAACAGGGGAGCGGGAGGAGCGCGACTGCCTCTCGCTGGAGGTGGAGGGAGAACAAAGGCCAGCGACGGCGGCACACTGGGCAATAGAGGCGGCGGTGTGGAACCCTAAGGGTACGAGAGGGATGAGAAAGATCGAGCGTGAGACCATGAGAGAATGGAGCGTGGAGGTGGGTATCGGGTTTGCGACGTGAGGTGAGTCAGTAAAAGGCCAGGCGGGGAATGAGATGAAATAAACCAGATAAAAATAACGAGACGAAAGTGGAGGACGAAAAAATCATAAAGACTATCCTACCAGGAGTAGAGATGTGCAACTACATGAGTGTGTATTGCACGCAGGGTCTCATTGAAATCCCATTTTGTTGCTTGTTGAAAATCCATCGAGAGGAATGGCGCAAATTACACTTTTCACCGAGATGAAATTGCACAAGGCATCTACTCCGCTGGCTGGGAGTGGGGAGTGCGCCGCCAACCCCGCCGCATAACCAAGAAGTCAATCCCCCACCGCGCAGCCTCGCCGTCGGCATGGACGAGGAGAGGACGGAGGCGTGGTGGGCCCGCCGCGCGTGGGCACTGCTGTCCGCCGTCCGCGAGCGGGCGCCGCTGGTGCAGTGCATCACCAACCTCGTCTCCATGGACATCGCCGCCAACGCCCTCACCGCCGCCGGCGCCTCCCCGGCCATGCTCCACAGCCTCCGGGAGATCCCTGACTTCACCCCGCGCTGCGACGCAGTTTACATCAACGTCGGAACGCTCTCCGAGGACTGGCTCCCCTCCATGCGCGCCGCCGCCTCCGTCGGCCGCCCCTGGGTGCTCGACCCCGTCGCCGCCGCCGCCTCCGGCTTCCGGATGGAGGCCTGCCTCCAGCTCCTCGCGCTCCGCCCCGCCGTCGTCAGGGGGAACGCGTCCGAGATCCTCGCCCTCGCCTCCAGCTCAGACAGCTCCTCCTCCTTCAAGGTACCTCAACTAAATCCAATCCTATTAGTAACTCATTGTTAATTTCAAATCCAATCCTATAAACTGATCGATTGTGGAACTGCAATGCTATAAACTGATTTGAACCACGTGCTCCTGGTGCTGTTATTTTGAACGAAGATTGATTCTTCAGCTCATTTGGGGTTGCTGTGGTTGTCGTTCAAATTGACTTGCTGGAAACATATGCTGTCCATGTAATCTTGTGGCCAATTTCAGATTTAAAAGAAAATCCTGTAAGAAACTGTGAAAGCTAAAACAAGTTGTATGGTTCAAACGTGATTCAAACCTGTAAGAAACTGTACCACAACTTCACAAGTGCAGAAATCAGAGAATGGCAGTACTATGGAAGAAACACAGAGGAAAGGGACAACAAAGCGACTAATTGCCTTAGCGTGCCCACAAGATAAGTAGAGGTTGAGAGGTAGGAAAGGCACTATGCCAATTTCATTAAGGCAAATGGAAAACAATTTATCAGGGCGATGCAATACAGTCATTATCCTGTCTCTGAAAAAATTTTAGACTGCTTGCCTTAGTTAAGTTTTTTTCCATCGATTCCAGGACGATTGCCTGATTGCCTATCTCCCAGTTATTTGAAGATAAGCAACGTGCATACCAAGACGATGCCGCTTACAGTATATATTCCATCTTGCTTCTAATGACACTAATACTTGTGGCCAACTGCAGGGTGTGGACAGTTCACATGACTCAGGGGACGCCCTGCAAGCCGCGAAAGCATTGGCACGGTCCAGCGGGGCGGTTGTTGCAGTATCTGGAGCAGTTGATTTCATCACGGATGGTGAGCAGGTCATCAGTGCTAGCAATGGTGTGGCAATGATGCAGAAGATCACGGCGACAGGGTGTGCTGTGACTGCTCTTATAGCGGCTTTTGTCGGGGCGGATCCATCAGATGCTCTGGCTGCAGCGGCATGTGCGCTCGCCATCTTCGGACTTGCTGGAGAGATAGGGATGGAGTCAGCGAAAGGACCTGCCTCTCTCAGGATGCATCTCATCGATGCTCTCTACGGTCTCGGCGAGCAGACCGTCACATCTGGAGTAAAAATTGCGCTGCTGCCGTAATGCATGTGTACCGTGGCTATCAGTGTCGTAGGAGAGAGATACAGAGTCTGGAGTAATCTGCAGGGTCGTCTCGTCTCCTTGGTGCTTGCAAAACCATGAAGCAGATCGGGTCAGATTGGCTGTTAGATCACTCATCCATGTGTACCACCCCCCATCAATAATCCGGTGACCATCCCGGCTGTAGTAAGTACGTACATAGTTGTGAATTGTGACATCATCTACACAGAGAATGATGTTCGTAAAATAAGCCAGTCGAAATGAGGTGTTTGTGCTTGAATGGCTTTGAGATGGTCGAATGGCTATTCTGTTCAAACACTTTGATCCCCCTATGGCCCTATGCCTATGAAGTTAATGATTTAAGGCCCCCGCTGCATCAGGAGGGAAACTTTGGAAAGGAAGCTTACTGGCTCATCATGCTGCAGTTTTGCTTCTGAATTTTGTTTCCCATATTCCATGGTGAGTAGTACATTATATCAGCAGTGCAACATAGAAGCTGAATCACCCAAGGGATGATCGAGTAAGCTATTTTTCTACTTGAAAGAAATAAGAGAGAATCTTATCAAGAAGCCAATCAGGCCTTGTACAATGCAAAGTGCTTAGGGGAGGTGCTTAAAAAAAATAAACCAGGCTATCCTTAAGCACCGGTGCTTATTTGTACAGCTTAATTAGGTGTCTCTCTATAGAAGTAGGCACCGGTGCTTTAGGAAAACCGAGTTTATTTTTCTAAGCACCTACCATTGTATAAGGCCTCAAGGATATTGTTCTTTCAGAAACTTGAAAAGCTCTGTTTTGTTCCTCTCTGTGTCCTCTGTCTGAGATGTGTGTTCAAGGCATCCACTTCACATCAAGTGTGCAGTTCTTGGAGGTGCAGTGGTCATGTTTTCAGTTGATGCACAAGCTTGTAATCTTCCGTGTAATTTTCTTCATACCATGAAGAGCCTTTTTGCTCTGAATACTTTAAGTGGAACAGAGCAACTTCATAGCGTTGTAATCTCAGGTTCGTATGTAAGTTCTTTTTTTTTTATCAAAAGGGGTTTCCCCCGTTTTATAAAAAACGGGGCAAAGCAAGTCACAATGACTGTTACAAGCGAATGGGTTTACCAGAAATGGCAAACCAGAAAGAGGCAGTCTGGCTCGCAAGAGCGCCAAAGCCTAGCCATAATCAAAACAGCTAAGGAGAAAGACCAGCGCCACGCAGGGCAGCATCAGAGATCAATAGTCAAGCAATACAGCAAGTTACTTAGGAATAATGACCCAACTCCCGGGCGACAATCATCCTGAATGAGCTTTCAGCACGTTACTGCCCCGGGTCTCTTTGAGCATGCCCTCAATTCCCATCCCAGGCGATCCTGAGCAGCTCGCCTCTTCGACGGTCCAAGAGCTGGAGGCAGCATCGAAGCAGTGCTGATTGATCGCCGTCGCACAGGATCTTGCATTGATGTAGAGAAGAGCTGATCCTTCCCAAGATCACTCGAGTGCTTGTCCATGGTACGCCCTGAAAACAAATGTCATTACGCATGGTCCAAATGTCCCAAATGGTAGCAACACAGGCAATGTTAACATCCGTTTTTGTTGTTGTTCATGTTCCAGAAGGAAGATAATTCAGACATATTCTTAGGGATGTTGAAACCAAAAGTATCAGCAACATCGCCAAAATTTGTTTGGCTACCACACATTCAAAGAACAGGTGGTGAACAGATTCATTTTCATTGCAAAATAAGCATCTTAAATCTTCTACTACCCTCCTCTTGTTCAAGTTGTCTCTAGTGAGGATTTTATTATTAAAAGCTAACCACATGAAGACCAAGTATCTGTTAGGCACTACAATTTTCCAGAAACTTTTCCATAATGGGGTACTTACCCCCCCCCCCCCAGTTAATCATATTATAACAAGACCTAACTGAGTATATCCCAGATGGCTCCAATAGCCAGATAGGTTGGTCTTCCTCAGTGGATAAGATTTGGGTGGAGATGACATGGATCAGGTCGTGCCATCTGTCCATAAACCCCTTGTCGGTGTCAAAACCGGCGGATCTCGGGTAGGGGGTCCCGATATGTGCGTCTAAGGCTAATGGTAACAGGAGGCAAGGGACACGATGTTTTACCCAGGTTCGGGCCCTCTCGATGGAGGTAAAACCCTACTTCCTGCTTGATTGATCTTGATGATATGAGTATTACAAGAGTTGATCTACCACGAGATCGTAGAGGCTAAACCCTAGAAGCTAGCCTATGATGATTATGATTGTGTCCCTAAGGACTAAACCCTCTGGTTTATATAACACACAGGAGGGGGCTAGGGTTTACACAGAGTCGGTTACAAAGAAGGAAATGTAATATCCAGATCGCTAAGCTCGTCTTCCACGCAAAGGAGAGTCCCTTCCGTACACAGGACGGAGTCTTGAGTCTTGTATCTTTTCACGGTCCAGTTGTCCGGCCAAAGTGTATAGTCCGGCCATCCGGGTACCCCCCTAATCCAGGACTCCCTCAGTAGCCCCTAAACCAGGCTTCAATGACGATGAGTCCGGCGCCCAGTTCGTCTTCGGCATTGCAAGGCGGGTTCCATCTCCGAATACTCCAAAATAATTATCGAACACTTTGATCGTGTCTGGATCTGCAAGACGACTCTCATATGCCATCATGGAGAGAATGATATTCCACAAATGTAAACTGCTGACATCTTTAGATAACATGAGATGGCATCATGGTCGAGTCATTATTGACCCGTCCTTCCACAACCAACCATCGCACATATTGCGAGGCAGTTTCCCGGGCACGTCCTGTTGAAGCAGAGATCGTGTTCCCCTTATCATGGGGCTTTCATCAATACGGGCTCGGGCAGCCCAATCGCACCGCCAATAGCGGCAAGTGCGGAACGAGTGGGCTCCACCAGGCAAGTGGGGAGGCGCAAAGTTTTTATTGCCTCTATAAAGAGATAAGGCCTCTTCTTCCTTACCCATGCCTTTCCCTTTCGCTCGTCCATTCCCCTTCGCTCGAGCCCTAGCGCCCAAGCACTCATCTCCTCCACCGAAAAAAGGTTTTGCGAAGATGTCCGGATCCAGAGCAGGAGGCAAATGGATGGCCTCTACCGTCTGGGAGAAGGATATCAGAAAGCTCCGAGAGGCCAGGTATCTGGCCAAGAAAATCGGCCATTGTCTTCCGACGGCGGGACAGATCGTCCCCAATTCGGAGCCCCACGAGAGGGTCGTGTTTCTTCCTCATTTTGTCCGCAGGCTCGGGTTTCCCCTTCACCTGTTTGTTCGCGGCATCATGTATTATTACGGGATTGATTTTCATGATCTGTCCCCCAATTCTTTCCTTAACATCTCGACGTTTATCGTCGTGTGTGATGCCTTTCTCCGTATTTCGCCCCACTTCGGCTTATGGCTGAAGATCTTCAATGTGAAGCCCAAGGTGGTTAACGGCGAGCATGCTGAGTGTGGCGGCGCCATGGTGAGCAAGATGCCCAAGGTCACATGGCCGACGGGCACCTTCAATGATTCCGTCAAGGAGTGGCAGCAGCAGTGGTTCTATATCACCGAGCCACGTGGTAAAAAGTGGGCCGCTGCTCCTGAATTCAGATCCGGAGCCCCACTGCGGCTCACGTCCTAGCCCAAGAAGGGCCTGAACTGGTCCTCATCCGATGAGCTGTCAGTGCTCCAAACACGCGTCCAGGCGTGGTAGATAAGGATGTCAAACTCGTCAATGTAGTCCAGGTGATGTTAGTTCGCCTGGTTCTCCCTTGCCATTACCGAGCCTGCAATTTGTGGGAATACGACCCAGCCGAGCACCAGACCCTACGGGAGCTCTACGGCTCCTCACACAAGGACATCTGGAAGGTGCTCTTCAAGTCCGGCAAACCATGGCCGGGCTCCGCCAAGGACCGCAGGTATCAACTATCCCGCTTCGCAAGTCCGGTAAGTCATTGCTATGTTCTGTCTATCCATGTTTAGCTGGCGTATCCTGAGGGAGACGCCTTATCATGCTTTCTGCAATTATCCCAGGAATGGACGAAGAAGGTGGGGTGGATTCACTGTCCGGCCCTGCTGCCGGAGGAAACGGCGGGACCTCTTATGACGAACATGCTGGTCCCAGCGCCTTACGAGGCGCCGAAGAAAGAGGCCTCCAAGAAGGTCAAGGAGACCCGGAGCGGCCTCCTTCCCTGCGATGCTCCGAACACGAAATCCGAAGACTCCAGCACCCATCCTTCCCCCGAAGACGAGGGGGAGGAGGAGGAAGAAGATGAGACCTCCACGGGGGGAGGGAAGAAAAGGACGGCTTCCTCATCCCTAGAGCCGAATCACCAAAGAGGGGGAAAGATTCCCTCCCGGAGGCGTCCACCACGGCTGCCAATAGCAGCCTGGAGTGGGATCCCAGGGCCCAGCCCCTGGTAAAATCATGAGTACACGAAATACGAACACGCCTACGCGCCCATGGTTACTAGGGAGCAGTAGTTTAACTGTTGCCACACTTTGTGCAGCCCGGCGAGGTCTCGCGCCGAACAGTCCTCCTCGGAGGATTCGCTGAGCTCAGATGCCCTGGAGAGCGAGACGCCTCCAGAGGCCCCTTCCCCGAAGCCTAGGCGCGACACCGATGCGTCATCTCAGTGGGACCCAGACCAGGGAGGGCATATCTCTGGGGTCGGATACACGGGAGCAGCGGTTCCCATGAACGTCGACGGCGGGGGCGATCTTAGATTCGGCCCGCAGCCGGACACGGTCCTGGAGACCTTTAAAACTCCAGGATCGGGCGAGCAGCCCCCCTTGACGGAGGGAGGCAAGCCCGCTCCGCCAGCAACCTCTGTCCAAGTAGAGTTGTCGGGCGGTCTATGGACAGCGCTAAAGAGTGCGTCCATCATCGATGAACATCGCACCCTCATGGGTGCGGTGTTTGAAAAGATTTAGTCCGCTGAGAGCGGACTGAATGAATCCTTCCTTAGCCTTATAAAAGGCTTCGAGGTATGTTTTTAGAAACCTTTGGAAGATTGTCATAGTATGAGTAGTAGCCCCTGATGCACTGTCCGGTGAAAGAGAGAGAGCCGGACAGGGGATCAAATTTCCGCTCTGCAGGAGACTTAGTTAATGACATATATCCCATTGTTTGAAAACAGGCATCTGTAGCGACGACCGCCTCTCATAAAGCGGAGGTGTCCGGACTAAAGCAGAGTCTGGAACGGGCCGAAGAAGAACTTGCCCGCGTGAAGAAGCAGTTAGAGGACAAGCAAGGTATGTTGAGACCTTTTGCTAAGTTGAGCACGAATTAGTAGTTGTGCCTGATGAAAATATTTGTATTGTATGCTCTAGGAGCAAGTGCCGAAATTGAGGCACTGAAGAAGGCTGTGGCCGAAGCCGACAAGAAGGCGGCTGCCGAGCAGGCTCTTCGCGAGATGTACGAGGCCAGGGTCATTGAAGCTGAGTGAGAGCTCCAGGAGGTCGTGAAGAAAAGCGAGACCTTGGAGCAGAGTCTAGCAGGAAAAGAATCCGAACTCGCCCAAGCTCTCCAAGCCGCAGATGATGCTCAGGAAGAAGCCCGAGGTGCTCTGAAGGACATTCAGGAGGCACGGAGGGTTGCGGCTGGTAAGGCCTTTTGTACTCAAAGCAATTTTTACACAGTAATGGGAGGAACTCTAAGTGACAAGCTGAATTCTTGTTTCTCCAGGGGCGTTTGCGGACCTGCCCCGCAGCATATCTGACGCTGCCCAATTCTACCGGGCCGAGGAGAAGAAGTCTGCAGAGAAGCATTTCTGGTTGCAGTATTTGGCGCCGAATTATCTGGTGCCCTTTATCGATCAGCTGAAGCAGCTGGTCGAACTGCACCAGGCGGCCGAACTAGCCATGAAGGACTTAGTTGTCCGACTGTGGCCCGCTAAGCCAATTCCAAGCAGTTACTTCAGACTCGTGAAGCGGATTGTTGGTGCTTGCCCTCAGTTCGACGTGTTTAAGCGATCGGTCTGTATAGAGGGTTCACGCATGGCGTTTGCCCGTGCGAAGGTGCACTGGGGGAAGCTTGATGCTGAAAAGCTGATGACTGAGGGACCGCCAGAGGGTAAGCAGCATCGCAAGCCCGAATTATACTATGAAGGTGTCCTGAAAGGAGCCCGCCTTGTGGCGGAACAGTGTACGAAAGACACTATATTTCCCTTAAGGCAGTCATGTTGTCCTTTGTAATGCGGGATACTGGCACTGTTATTGTTTATTGCCTATTATATGAACGTTTTTTCTTCCTGTGTGGCCGTTTTAGTATATATAAATCCTGAGAGTTGGCTAGTCGTCGGCTTCTGCCCCCACGTAAAAAGTACGGGGGTGTTTGGGACATACCTGAACACTCTTTATCCCATTTTTGGGTCCTTGGAGGAGGTGTTCATCATCGCGAACTAGGCAATCAGACTATAGGGCTTTATCACTCTCACTTAGCCATAGGAATTCGATTATGGTGGGTGTAGCCCCTGGTGTTCGGAAGACCGTACGAGGGGCTCTAACGGCGCCTGATCGGAAGACCGATCTGTCGCACTTTGCATTTGTTATGGCATTATGCGGAATAAATCTTTAAAGATTTTACAACCTCTCGAACAGTTGATCATCTCTCGCTGTATCATGACAGTCAGTTTTCGGCTTTCTCTACTGAGGTGCTCGTCCGGAAGAACCGGGACACAATCGCAGTAGTTCTCCCAACGCTATCTTAGCCGATGGAATGGAACGTAAGGTACCAAAACATGGGAGCTGGGCAAACCCAAGTAATGACCCAAGACATGATTCGAAGCTGATGCATATAGTGCTATAGGTTCGGGGTGCCGAGCAACCGAGAAGGTGGCTGGACTTTGTTGCCATATTATGAGTACTGTGAAGCCCCTGGCATAGTGGGGCATGACACTATGTGCGGGTGCCCTCATGACGAAAGAGCGTCAATGAGGAACGACGGGCGGTAAGTGTTATATAAGTCTACGTATTGTAGTAGAGTGACATGTCTATGTAGTACTATTTATGCTTATGAAAAGAGGTGTGGTGGCGGAACCTGTCGTGGCCGGATTGGAGGAGGCTGTGTGCAGATTTCAAAATGTATCCGGACTGTCTCCTTGGGGGGGGGGGGTACTTATGTGTTCCCGCCTTGTGCGTCCGAGCTGATTCCATGTCGCCAGTCCTGTTCTGCGCAAAAGTCAGTCTTGTAAAGACAAATGCTTAGAGGCAGCTGCATGTCATATGGTGGCTGAACCACGGGTGCCTGATTGGAGCCTGGTCGAGCCAGGCTATCATGCCGTAAAGTAGCTTGGACCCCTCAGTTGGTGTCCGGGTAGTTGGCTGCCGAATCAAAATTCGATAAACGGGCACAACTCGCTATCCCAGCGGCGGTATAATTTCCACTCTGAGGGTGGAGTTCAGCCTTGCCCATAATTGTGACTATGTCACGTGGGTTTGGCCTGATGTTGTACCCCGTTGAGTCTAGCCAACGCGGTTCATCCCTATAGTATATGGTAGTTACTGTATAAGGGGACAATGCTGAAGACTTATTCTTCGGCATGGTATTTGTTTGGTGATCCGAGGACAACCTCCAGGGTGGTTGGCCTGTAAAACTTGGCCTTTGCACCTGGGACAACATCTGTTAGAAGATGTTATTAATGGGTTTGATCCTTGAGCGGTCCATACCTATCTGGCAAATTTTGTCCTGGCGCAGCGAGTTTGGGCTGCTGTTTATGCCCATAGGGGCTCGTGTGAGATGAAACCCACAAACTATGGGGTCGATGGAAGTGCAATTAAATTGCTATGGTTGATGTTGCCCGGACGGTCGATGTGACCAGAGATGATCGGCCGTATTTTTGCACTGCGGAGGATCTTCCTTTGACCTCGCCATGTTTGGTGGGCTTCTCGTTGTTTGAGACTTCCTTTCATTGTTTCCGACGCACGACCGGCCGTTTTGTTTTGAGGATCCGGCATTCTCTATTGGTATGCTTGGCCGCCATTCTAGGAGTACCATGAATTTGACATGGTTGGTCGAGTATGCTGCTCGGGCCGGATGGGTTTGAGCTGTTCTTTTTCCGTTGACCGGACTGGGGGCTGCGGAATTCGGCACCAACTCCCTTGTCTTGGTCGTCATCATTATTTCTGTGATGCTTATAACTCTTGCGTCGAGGTTTGTGGATGCTGCCTCGCGTTTCCTGCGTATTGCCCCGGACCGTGGTGTATTGGCGTCGGGGTGTGGGCTTTAGGTCCTCCTTCTTAGGTTGAGGTGGCGAATTGTGCTTTGTGTACCCTTTGGCGGGGCGGTCGAGTCCGTATTCCTCAGTTGCTAGGACCTTGGTCCACCTGTCTATGAGCAAATCTTGGTCAGCTTTGAGCTGATGTTGCTTCTTTTTCAGGCTTTTCGCCGTGGCCATAAGCCGTCTCTTAAACCGAACTTGCTCTGTGGGATCCCCAGGCATGCCGAATTCATCGTTGCCGAGGCTCACCTCGCCTTCGGAGGGGGGCATGTAGTTGTCCTCCTCCAAGTATCCGTCTGTCGCCTGTCCGGCCTGCTCGAAGGCAGGCAGATCGGGATTGTATTCATCTTCGGCACCATCCGGATTGTTTTTGACTCCTGTGCAGGTATTTTTGTGGTGAGGCTTGGAGCGGCGTTGATGACGCCCATACTTTGCCTTCTTCCTTGTGGGGTTATCCTCCATTGCCTCTTCGCCATTGGTATCTTTCGGAGTGTCCACCATATATATATATATATATATCATATGAGGAGGTGGCTGTCCAGCGCCCAGTGAGCGGTGGTTCCTGTTCTTCTCCAACAACGTCGTCCATACCGTCAATGTCTTCAGAGTCGAAGTCAAGCACGTCGGTCAAATCATCGACCATGGCAATGAAGTGGGTGGTGGGTGGGCAACGAATTCCCTCGTCGCCTGCTTCCCACTCGAGCCGGACATAGTTCGGCCAAGAGTCTCCTGACAAAGAGAGAGACTTTAACGAGTTCAGCATTTGTCGCCAAAGGGCGAGTGCTAGAATATATCCGCAGTGGTGAACTCCATTACCGGAGCCCAATTAGATTCGACGGGCTCGGGGGTGCGTGGACTGGAACCTACAGCCGGACACGAGTCCGGGAGTCCGGTGTCACAGGCTTCCTTGGGGGTGAAGCCGGTGCTCGGCTCTACCACCGATGAGTGTGCGGCCTTCGGGGCGGGGTCCATCCACCCGTCCTCGGACGAAGCGATCTGCCCCAGATTTAGGTCTGGAGCTCCTGCGGGCGTGATATCCCGAGTATTGTCCGACAGCAGGTCTAAGCCGTGCTCGTCGTGATTGTTCGGCGCTCCTGGCATAGGCCCGAATCCGTCGAAGATCAAGTCTCTGCGGATATCAGCCATGTAGTTCAAGTTTCCGAACCTGACCTGATGGCCAGGGGCGTAGCTGTCGATCTGCTCCAGATGGCCAAGCGAATTGGCCCGCAGTGCGAAGCTGCCGAACACGAAGATCTGTCCGGGGAGAAAAATCTCACCCTGGACCGCGTTGTTGTTGATGATTGAAGGAGCCATCGAGCCTTGCAGCGACGACACAGAGGAACTTTCAATGAAAGCACCAATGTCGGTGTCAAAACCGGCGGATCTCGGGTAGGGGGTCCCGATCTGTGCGTCTAAGGCTAATGGTAACAGGAGGCAAGGGACACGATGTTTTACCCAGGTTTGGGCCCTCTCGATGGAGGTAAAACCCTACTTCCTGCTTGATTGATCTTGATGATATGAGTATTACAAGAGTTGATCTACCACAAGATCGTAGAGGCTAAACCCTATAAGCTAGCCTATGATGATTATGATTGTGTCCCTAAGGACTAAACCCTCTGATTTATATAGATACCGGAGGGGGCTAGGGTTTACACAGAGTCAGTTACAAATAAGGAAATCTAATATCCGGATCGCCAAGCTTGTCTTCCACGCAAAGGAGAGTCCCATCCGGACACGGGACGGAGTCTTGAGTCTTGTATCTTCACGGTCCAGCTGTCCGGCCAAAGTGTATAGTCCGGCCATCCGGATACCCCGTAATCTAGGACTCTCTCACCCCTCACTAACACACCTATTAAAGGTGAGTTTGAGGGTGTTGCCATCCCACACCTCACCTACCACACAATGTTGTTGCTGGAAAATCTCATACACCTCCCAAAATTGAGTTTTCAGGGAAGAATACCCAACCCCAGTGTCATCCCAGAACCTAATCTTGTCCCCGTTCCCCAAAATCCATCTAAAAAAAGATCTAATGCCTTCCAAAGTCCAGGTCACCCCTTTCCAAAAAGGCGAACCCACACCCTGCTTGGCCCACAACAAATTAGGTTTATACTTATGATCAACCAATCTCACACAATCCTTATCCTGATTCATGAAGTATCTTTTAACCCATGAAGCTAATAAAACCATATTGAACTCTCTTAAATTGGGAATCCCCAAACCACCAAATTCTTTTTTCTAAGAAATCAGACCCCAGTTAGCAAGATGATATTTATGTTCATCACCCGAGTCCCCGCAGAATAAATGCGACATCTGAGAAGTGATGGCTTTGATGGACCACTTAGGGAATTTAATCACAGACATTAAGTACATAGGAATACTAGTAATGCAAGCTTTGAGCAGGACTAGCTTTGCCTCATAGCTGAGTAGTCTCCCTTTCCCGCCACTAATCCTTTTCATGATCTTGTCAATAATATATTGGATATCCTCTCTCCTTAGTTTAAGATAATGGAGAGGCACCCCCAGGTACTTAAGGGGGAAATCCCCCAACTTGCAACAAAAGATTTGAGATAACAACTTAGCCTCTTCCTCACTCATATTAACCGGTACCATTTCACACTTACCATAGTTAATTTTCAACCCATATAGGTCTTCAAAACATGCGAGCAGCCATTTTAAGTTTTTTACATATTCAGGTTTAGGGTTTAGAAATAATATTGTGTCGTCAGCATACTGCAAGTAGATAAGCCCACGTGGATGATGTGAGGAACAATCCCAGAAATGATGTTGCTATTGACAGCTTTCATCAGCATGCACGAAAAGACATCTGCCACAAGGTTGAAAAGTATAGGGGAGCCAGGGTCTCCTTGTTTCAACCCTTTCCCAGCCACAAAATAAGGACCTAACACATCATTAATCTTAACACAGAAGGAACTGTTTTGCAGAATGGACAAATTCCACCTGATCCATTTAGCTCCAAAGCCTCTAGATGTTAACATGTCTACTAGGAAATCCCAGTTCACACAGTCGTAAGCTTTTTCATAGTCTAATTTGAGAACAACCCCAACCTCTCTGGATTTGTGTACTTCATGGATAGCCTCATGGGCAATAACCACACTTTCAAGTATGAATCTGCCCCTCACAAAAGCAGATTGGCATGGGGATAGTAACCTATGTCCCACAGGGGAAACCCTATATTTGTCATGGCTTTACTAAGTATTTTCATAGAACAGTTGCTTAAACAGATGGGTCTGAATTTCTTCATATTTTTGGCATCTGGCTCTTCAGGAATATGAGTGACCATGGAATAGTTTAGTCTCTGGATATCTAGAGACCCATTCTCAAAGTCTCTCATCAGCGCCATAAAATCTCCTTTAATAATCTCCCAAAAGTGTTGGTAAAATAAAAAAGACAGACCATCAGGTCTAGGGGCTCCATTAGCATAAGAGCCCATGATGGCTTCTTTGATTTCCTCCTCTGAAAAAGGCCTCTCTAGCAATGTATTTTTAGCTTCTGTCACGCGTTCCTCTTTAGACTAAAATTGGTCATCCAGGTGGATGTTAGGTTTAGGCTCAAACCCAAAAAGGTTTTTATAGAAATTAGTTGCTACCTCCAGCATGTCTTTGTTGGAGTATACAGGTCATCTGGGCCCTCCAAGATAGACAACTGATTTTTCCTCCTATGTTGATTAGCAACGGCATGGAAATATGCTGTATTTCTATTCCCCCTCTTTGATTTTTCTGTCTCTAGATCTCTGCCACATGGCAGTTTCTTCTTTTCTCCATATATCACACAGTTCAGCTATGGTTTGTTTCATCCTGAGGAAATCCTCAGCACTAGATCTATCTTGTTCAGAGAAGATGTCTAAGATATCAAATTCCTGTAGTAAATCTTTTTTCCTGTTTTTCATGGCAGCCTCAATATTAACGCTCCAACCTTTCACAAGCTTACTAAATAGTTTAGTTTTAAATTGCCAGGTTTCAATAGCAGTGGTGAAAGGGGAAGGTGTGGCCCAAATTTTCTCAACAAAGGCCTGAAAATCAGGTTGACCAAGCCACCATTTCTCAAATTTGAAAGGTTTGGTTGGGCTATTTACACCCACCCCAGAATCCAGCAGAATGGGAGCATGATCACTCCCCACCCTTGGTAGGGCACATAGGGATGTAAGTGGGAAGTGACTATCCCAGCTGGTAGCAGAGAAAACTCTGTCAATGGTGGCAAAAATGGGGTTGTCTTAGTTATTATTACTCCAGGTAAAAACCATGTTCGACAGCTTGTACTCCATCAAACCCCATTTGTTAATCCAATCATTAAACAAAAAATCCCAAGAGTTATTAGTACTACCAGAGTTTTCTCCTTAGCCTCCCTAATTAGATTAAAATCTCCCCCAAACAGGACAGGATAGCATAAGCCTTCCATACTCGCATGTAATTCAGCAATAAAATCCACTTTATCAACAGCATAAACTGTGCCATACACTACAATCAAGTGCCAACAAAACCACCAATCTTACTTTTCAAGGAAATAATAATGCAGTATTTCTTTAGGCTAACATCAAGGACCTCAAAAAAATTGATTTTAGTACCCACAAGGATACCACCAGCAGTACCTACTGGGAGTATATGCCACTCATATGCAGTAGAGCCATCTAAAGTATTAAGGAAGGAATCAGTTAAGCTCTCTCTTTTAATTTCTTGGAAGCCTAAAAATTCAGGCTTATACTTATTTACCAAATCAGATAGGTACTGAAGTTTTCCTGTTTGTCCTAAACCTCTAATATTCTAGAAGATACCAATCATGGGATTTTAAAGGGGTGTGTTAGACTAAAAAGTCCATCTCGTACTGCATTCCCATAGCTACCTACAGCACCAGCAGAACCCCTGGTGTGTTGGTGCCAGGGATGCCATTATCTGGAGTACAAACTCCAGTATCCTTGTCCAACTCAGTATCTAGATTGTCAGGTAGACATATCTCAGGATTTGAGAAGCAAAAACCAGGTATTTTTCAGTTTCATCTCTAATGATATCATTAATGTTTTTTTTCTTCATGTCCTTATTATCAATTTTAATATTAACTGCAGAAGCACAAGCCTCTAAAATAACCGATGATTCAGTAGTAAAGGACTTACTTTTAAAAGTAGTAGGGACTTTCAGGTTTTTCTTCATCTTGTAAGCAGCAGCTTTTTTTCATGATATTCTGTCTGTTATGGGTCATGGTGCTTGGTCTGGGAGCAACAACTGGCCCCCACTTGTTTTTGGCAGTTGGTTGCTCATTGGGAAGAGCCAGTTTCTCAATCAAACCCATCATCTTCATTCCACTGACTAAGAAGCATCCAAAGTAGCCAACTCCTCATCTAAATCAGCCACATCACTAGCAGAATCAGACTCAGCATCATCAAGTTCTTTTAACAGATCAGAGCAATAAGTTTTCTTTTGTATGTAAGTTCTCCGTGGCACAACCGAGTAACTCTAGCTTAGTACTTGGTAAATTAAGTCTGAGGTCATTTTGTGGAGTTGAGCAGGCACGGCGGGCCTTGCAGCGCTATTGCCAGCGGTGGTGCCCAGTATATAATGTGTAGCATTATGCAGGTATGGCGCTTGAGCGGGTGCATGGGGTGGCGGCGGCACGGCGGCGGGGCGCCTTGAGGGGACGAACACGTGGGCGCTGGTCGGGCGCATCGGCGGCTGCTGCTGAAGCAGCGGCAGTGGCGGCGGTGGGCTGCTGCGGACAAGGCGGCGGCGCGGGCGGCGAGGCGAGCGCGTGGAGCATGGTGCAGCCTTGGGCGAAAAGCAGCTGCTGGCGCTGCTGCTGACTGCTGCTTGAGGCTGCGTCTTGCGCGCACAAGCGAAGCGATTGGTGGCGCGCAGCGCATGGCGGGCGGGGCGGCATGCGCGCGTGGGGCTACTTCTTGGCGCGGCTGGCTAGCCAGGCTGGTGTGCCGGCGGACGCGCGGCTGGCTACCTAGCTAGCTGTTGGGGAACATAGTAATTTCAAAAAATTTCCTACGCACACGCAAGATCATGGTGATGCATAGCAACGAGAGGGGAGAGTGTTGTCTACGTACCCTCGTAGACCGAAGCGGAAGCGTTGACCCCACGTAGAGGAAGTAGTCGTATGTCTTCTCGGTCCAACCGATCCAAGCACCGTTACTCCGGCACCTCCGATTTCTTGACACACGTACAGCTCGATGACGCACCCCGGGCTCCGATCCAGCAAAGCTTCGGGGAGGAGTTCCGTCAGCACGACGGCGTGGTGACGATCTTGATGTTCAACCGTCGCAGGGCTTCACCTAAGCACCGCTACAATATGACCGAGGTGTAATATCGTGGAGGGGGGCACCGCACACGGCTATGGAACGATCACGAAGATCAACTTGTGTGTTCTAGGGTGCCCGTGCCCCCTTATATAAAGGAGTGGAGGAGGGGAGGGCCAGCCCTCTCTATGGCGCGCCCTAGGGGAGTCCTACTCCCACCGGGAGTAGGATTCCCCCTTCCTAGTCCAACTAGGAATCCTTCCAAGTATTAGGAGTAGGAGACAAGGAAGGGGAGGAGAAGGGAAGGAAGGAGGCGCAGCCCCTCCCCTAGTCCAATTCGGACTAGGCCTTGAAGCGCTGCCTGCCCTAGGCAGCCCTCTCTCTTTCCGTATGGCCAAATAAGGCCCAATACTTCTCCCCGTATTCCGTAACTCCCGGTACTCCAAAAATACCGAACCACTCGGAACCTTTACGATGTCCAAATATAGTCGTCAATATATCGATCTTTACATCTCGACCATTTGAGACTTCTCGTCATGTTCGATCTCATCCGGGACTCCGAACTCCTTGGTACATCAAAACGCATAAACTCATAATATAAGCATCATCGAAACTTTAAGCGTGCGGACCCTACGGTTCGAGAACAATGTAGACATGACCGAGACCGTCTCGGTCAATAACCAATAGTGGGACCTGGATGCCCATATTGGTTCCTACATATTCTATGAAGATCTTTATCGGTCGGACCGCATAACAACATCGTTGTTCCCTTTGTCATCGGTATGTTACTTGCCCGAGATTCGATCGTCGGTATCAATACCTAGTTCAATCTCGTTACCGACAAGTCTCTTTACTCGTTCCGTAATACATCATCTCGCAACTAACTCATTAGTTGCAATGCTTGCAAGCTTAAGTGATGTGCATTACCGAGAGGGCCAGAGATACCTCTCCGACATTGGAGTGACAAATCCTAATCTCGAAATCGCCAACCCAACAAGTACCTTCGGAGACACCTGTAGAGCACCTTTATAATCACCCGATTCGTTGTGACGTTTGGTAGCACACAAAGTGTTCCTCAGTAAGCAGGAGTTGCATAATCTCATAGTCATAGGAACATGTATAAGTCATGAAGAAAGCAATAGCAACATACTAAACGATCGGGTGCTAAGCTAACTGAATGGGTCATGTCAATCACATCATTCTCCTAATGATGTGATCCCGTTAATCAAATGACAACTCATGTCTACGGCTAGGAAACATAACCATCTTTGATTAACGAGCTAGTCAAGTAGAGGCAGACTAGTGACACTCTGTTTGTCTATGTATTCACACATGTATCATGTTTCCGATTATTACAATTCTAGCATGAATAATAAACAATTATCATGAATAAGGAAATAAATAATAACTTTATTATTGCCTCTAGGGCATATTTCCTTCACTAGCTTGTGCGCGGGTGTGCGTGCTACTTCTGCTAGCTAGCTAGCTTAGCTAGCCAGCGGCGAGTGGGCGCCGTCGTGTTGTTTGCTAGCTTTCTGGCTAGCATAGGCGGGCGAGGCGAGCGGGCGAGCTCGACTGCGGCGGCTGCACAGGCGAGGCGAGAGCGCGAGCTCGCGGGCAGGCGAGGCGCAGGCGTGGGCTGAAAGTGCGTTATATCGACTAGAGGGGGGTGAATAGGCGATTTTTATGAATTCTTCACTGAGGAATTTGCTTGTGAGGAAATTCCTTAGTGAAGAACTACTTGCAGCATAATAAGTACTCAGTAAACATAACATGATACTAGCATGGTCATCATGATGAAATGAAGACAAGCACAGAGTCTGAGAAAGCGTAATCACAGGACAAGATGAAGACAAACTGGTGAAGAAATTGGCGAGGAATTTGAGAAAGTCTTGATCAAAGTCTTCAAGCACAGATATGAACAAACACTCAACACGATAATGAGGAAATGAAAGGGTTGAGGGATAGAATCGATTAGTTGGTGAAGACAATGATTTGGTAAACCAGTTCCAAGCTGCTGTCTCGGTTATGCGTCTGGTTGGGCGGTGAGTATTTAAACTCGAGGACACGCATCCCGGACACCTAGTCACTGAGCCGCAACTCAAGACACCCAGTCTCACCGTATTCTCCTTGAACTAAGACCACGCAGGCCTCGTCCAATTACTCGTGGTAAGTCTTCAGGTGACTTCCAAACCTTCACAGACTTGGTCACTCGGCGATCCACAATTCCTCTTGGATGCTCTAGACCGTGACGCCTAACCGTCTGGAAGAAGCACAGTCTTCAAAGGTAACAAGCGTCGGATCCACGCGAGATCAATTTCTTCAGTGATGCTCAATCACTTTGGGTTTGTGGGGGTTTGGTTTTGGGATTTTCCTCACTTGATGATTTTTGCTCAAAGTCCTCGGAGGATGGGTTGCTCTCAAATGACAAGTGTCAAGTTCTCTCGGAGCAGCCAACCAGCTAGTGGTTGAAGGGGCGGCTATTTATAGCCTAGGGAGCAGCCCAACATGATAAGACATAAATGCCCTTCAATGATATGACTGTTAGGTAGATAAGATATTTTGGGACAGCCGGTAGCAAGAAGACACGAACGGATCGGAAATTTGACTCTCAAATTCCTCGGGGCTATCATGTTCCTCTTTGGGTAGGCAATTCGCCTTTGGCGAATTCCTAACTCCTCGATCGAACAAAGTCCTCATTGACGGAAGAACTGCGTCTCATCCTTTGAAGAAAATGACTGAAGCTGTATGAGATTTCCAATGGCTTCACTCGAAGGGATTGGTAGGTGTAGGATTTTGAGTTGAGCATCACATGGAAATTTTTCCTTAGTATTTCCTGGACCCCCTTTAACAGTACGGTGTTTCCTATGACTCAAGAAAGAGAAAATGAAACTACGAAAACAAAAGTCTTCACGCTTCATGTTCCTCAAGTGAATATCAAGTCTTCAAGGTCACACCATTTTCTTCACTTTCAAAGTCTTCAGAAAGTCTTCAGAATATCAAAGTCTTTAATCAAAGAACTTCATTTTTAGGGGTCGACTTTCTCTGTAAATATCAAACTCCTCATAGACTTATAGACCCGTGTACACTCACAAACGCATCAGTCTCTTAACCTATAAGTCTTCAACACACCAAAATCACTAAGGGGCACTAGATGCACTTACAATCTCCCCCTTTTTGGTGATTGATGACAACATAGGTTAAGTTTTCAACGGGGATAAACATATGAAGTGTAAATACTGATATTGAGGAATTTGATTGCAAGATATAGAAGAACTCCCCCTGAAGATGTGCATAGTGAGGAATTTGCTTTTGAGGCAATGCACATTTGAAGAGTTGAATCATGGAGAACTCCCCCTATATCTTGTAATTCATACACGCATTTGATATATAATATGAAGAATTTGAAATGCATGATGAAATATGGTGCCTGACGAAATTCAGCATGCATGCAATAATATTAACGAGGAATAAGCATGCCGAAAGCATCAAAAGTATCGGAGCATAGTGCAACAAAAGCACCATCCAAAAGTATCAGAGCACCATCGGGTTTAAGATTACAACTCGATCCAATAAAAGTTTCGGAAGACCGAGAGTTGCAACTTAAAAACGCCCATAATATAAACCGGCTTGAAGACTAACTCAGATTTCTCCCCTTTGTCATCAAATGACCAAAAGGATTGGCGAGGACTAACGCCCCTGAAGAATTTCAAGTTGATGGAGGAGCGTCAGCGTTGTCGGGGTTGTTTGTTGTAGTAGGGCCTGCCGCGGTGTCATCCAAATCTTCATACTCAATAGTTTCACGCGATGAAGAATAAGAGCTGGCCACCAGATCATGAACTTTGACCCTCTTGAATTTCTTCGGAGGAGGTGCAGACCAGTCAAATGCTTCCTGGAGACCCATAGTCTTCAGTTCTTCCGCGCTATAGACATGTGTGAGGACAGCCCAGGTGCGGTTGAGGGTTTCATGAAGGTGATAATGATTTTTATTCATTGCATTATGGGTTGAGGTCATGTTGTGAAGAATTGCAGCAAACTGACGCTTTACCCATTTGTGATTGCGATCAACCTTCTGATGAAGACTGAGGAGTAACTCACGGTCGATCATCACCACAGGTCTTTGTGGCTTGAGGATTTTGCTTGGCTGAGGTATTTGCGGCAGTGTCATGTGTAGCAGAATCGTCATTGGTAGAGTAAGATGTAGCCAGGCGAAATTGACCATCCAATGGACGAATGCCTTCATCGATCACAGCAGCTGCTTTGCCTTTGTCATCAGATGATGAAACTGGTCGCTTGAGGACTTCAATGGGAGGCAAGTAGCTACCATGGTTCAGAGTGTTAGCTTCGTAATTCAGTGAAGATCTTGCCCTTATGAACTTCATAATCCAAGGAGCATAGGGCTTCAGCTCAAAAGGTGACATAGCAACATTAGCCAGAGTCCTCATGAAGAAATCATGGAAGTTGACGGGAACGCCATGAATGATGTTGAAAAGCATATTCTTCATGATGCCAATGACATCTTCACATTTGAGTCGTGGCCTTTGATAGGACTCATTGTCTTCGTCGAGGATCACGATAGACAGTCCGAGGCACATAGAGCAATTCCTTGACGAGGAATTTGGTTAGTGGGGCCTGCCCGAACTTCAAAGGCTTCATGAGCACTTGCATATAATGATTTATCGTTCAGGGTCATTGTAGATGCAGCGTGCCTTTGTCATGGGGAGGATCAAGAGGAAGGGCGAAGCAATTCAGTTGTCGGTGCCTTGTAGTGAGTGTTTTCGGTCATCAATCCAACACCCATGAATTAACATCTTGACATCTCGGTGATATGCGGTGTGGCGTAGAAGCGAAGAATGAGTTCTTCATTCCAATCACGGATGTCATTGCAGAAATTGAGCAATCACGCATCGTGAAGAACACCGAGGACTGGCTCGAAGCATGGCGAGATTCCATATCCACGTGAGGAATATGTTCATGATCGAAGATTTTGTCCTTGTCAAACAGCACTGAGGAATAGAAGTTGGCTTGGCTAGCTGTCCAGAAACGCCTCTTCCTTATGCGAGCAGAGTCATATGGGTTGTAGTCAGTGAAGAACACATGCTCGGAAAAGAAGTCTTCAGCCTTGAACTTCTATTTGCTTGAGAATGGATTCTTCGGCTTTGGCAGAGGGGTGTCAGTGATTTGCAGTACCACCTCAGGAATCGCGAGCTCAGGTGCTTCAGGCTGAGGAATTTCTGGTTCCTCTTCTTGTGCAATCAGTGGATCAGCAGTATGAGGTTCTTCAGCACTAGTGGCTGGAATTTCTTCATGAACAGAGGAAGTGGGATGAGTTTCTTCAGAGCCCATTTGAACAGTTGTAGCCGGGGACTGAGGAATCTGTTGAATAGGAGTGAAGAGAGGAGTATTGGGATGCTGACTTTCCCAAAAGTCATCATTCATCACTGGTGTGGAGCATCCAATATCCACATCTTCATCTTCAATTTCCTCAACACCAGCCTCTTCAGCTGTGAACTGAGGCATAGGTGAGGAATTGACTGTCGTTGAAGGGACTGTATCCACTTCAATTTCTTCATCAATCTGCTCTGACGAAGCAGCAGAATGATTTTCTTCATCAGATCCGCTTGGAATCTTGTAGTCTTCTCCAAAAGGAACAATTTCCTTTGATGACATGGAGGAAATCGGAACGACATCAATTGGATGTTCAAGAGAGCTGGCCATTGGCTTCATTCTCTTCGCAGCCGAAGAATTTGATGCAGCTGATTCCTTCCTTTCTTCACTGCAGCTCGCTCTGCACCCTTGGTCTTCTTCACTTCATAGGCATAAGGAAGAATAGGAGTTGGTGTAGGCGCGGGAGGAGCTGAGGTTTGGTTGATTCTCTTGAGTGCAAGCGATGCGGTTGCCTGATCTCTTCGATTTCTTGAGCGCACCACTAGTGGATGCCTGGCAATTTCTTCGCGGTTGGGATGGAGTCATCAGCCCTGGAACTTACATTTTCATTAGCAGGCTGAAAGTCATCAGCGGTGCTGGCATGTTCTTCAGCAGGCTGAGCAGAGTCTGCAGCTTGAGGATTTTCTTGTTGCGATGGGGCTGCAACAGTTGACATTTTCTTCGTCGAGGTTGTGAATCTCACTTTGGCTCCTTGCCAATCAGCATAGTATGCATCGAAGTCCTTCTTGAGGGCTTGGATTTCAGGCGAGCTGGAGAAGTTCCTCAGGTGTCATTCTGACAACATTTTTCTTCAGGAGCTTCTCCTTCCTGTATTGAGCCTTCTTGATTTCACGTGCCTTTTCAAATTTCCATTTCTCTTGAGTGATGAAATGGGTCAGCATGTGACTTTGACCAGGAGTCAGTTGAAAGTCAGGCATGGGGGTGTTTGGATCCTTATGCCATAAATCAATGTAGTCGAGGATTTTCCTCAGATCCAAAAGCAGTGGCACAGATGTGCCTTTGGCTCTAGCGGCCTTCACTTGCCTGTCTCTGATGATTTCTGCAAGTTCTTCATCAGAAGCTTCATCATCAGAGGGCACTTGGAATGCAACCTGTTTCTTCCTTGGACTTGGCCGAGGACCGCGTCCAGCTGTTGCTTTCGTCTTCAACGGTGTGGGGCCTGATGAGGACATTGGTGCAGCTGAGGAACTCGCTGAGACACCATAAGCAATAGAAAAGCCCGCAGTCCTTTGACATGTAGCCAGATGCACAGGAGTTGAGGACTTTGGTGGAGCAGTAGCGGTCTGAGAAATTTGCCGTGAGGGCATAGCTAAGGAACTTGGCCGTGAGGGTGTTGTTGGTGAAGCACTCGGCTTACGAGCAAGCTTCTTTGGCATTGATTTCCTTGGCTTGACCGAGGTCTCAGCAGCAGCAGCAGCGGCAGAATCCTCATTGAATTTCCTCACTGCCTCCTTGGCTTGTCTTGCCAATTTTGCTTGACGCCTAGCCCATTCTTCAGGAAAGTCCTCACCACGCTTGATATTGGTGGGATCAGCTACTTGGCAGTGCCAATGGAGCTCTTGGGCATGGAGGATTTAAGGCGAATTTCTTCATGTACTTTGGAGTAACATATCGATATTCCCTCCATTCTCGTGCCCATCTTCGTTCAATCCTCTGAATGCGCACTTTGCGCTGATTTTTGTTCTCTTTGCCAAATTTGGCTTCATCAGGTGTGCAATAATCCTTGTATATGTCATCAGGGATCTCGAAAGCAGTCATAACCTCAGGTTTCTTTCCTCCTTTCTGCGGTCTCTTTCCTTCAGCCATATTCTTCAGATGAGGAATTTGAACAATTGAACACTCTGAAGAAGTATGCAGTTTTTCTTCGAGGAACGCTGCAAATGAGTTAAGTTGATGAGAACCTAGTTATTCAAAGAGCGGACATGAGTACCTGTGAACAGAGTGTAGGTGCGAGGAATTTGGAGAGGTCATATGCGTTCTCAGAAGATTTTTCGAAAAGACAAGTTTTGAGGAATTTGACCAGTTGAGCCTTGAGGAATTTCACTAAGCGTTCTTGACTTAGGTTCCAGAGTTGTACAGATCGAAAATCCACACAATTGAGGAATCTTGAAGAAAATGAGTGCTTAGAGAAATGGATCAAGAGCATACAGTGCGTGAGGTGTTCAGATGTGTGAAGATTTGAAGAATAAAACACCTTTCAAGATTTTCAGGAAAGCTTGAGAATCAAAGTGAGTAATAAAAGTAACTTTTAATTACCCGAACTGAAGAACACGACGAACTGTGATGAACAGAGGTGAAGTTCGTCAAGTTAGATCTCCCACGCCCTAACTTGGCAGAGGGAGACAGCTACGGCGGCGGCGGAGTGAAGATTTCCGCAACCGGCGCGAGTACGACGGCGACGAGGACGAGGCAGCGAAGCTCTTCCTCACCGGCGACGATGGAGTAGCGGCGGCGCTAGGGTTTGAGGAGCTCGAGCGAGAGACAGCGACCGAGCGAAGTAAATGAAGTGAGGAAGGGGAGAGGGGTATTTATAGCCACGTTGAAAAACTATTCGCCCGAAGATTTTGGGACGAACATGCCCCTGCCCTTTCTCCTTCACGCGACATGTGTCACTCACGTACTGTGCAGATGAGATCGTGTAAGATCGTGGGTGATTATAATAATGCATCGTGGGATGCGGAACGGTTTGAAGGGTAAAAAGAAAATCTGGATAAGATTTGTTTTAAAGTTTCGTTCGCAATTTCTTCAGTTGTCAAGGACACAGTAAAGACTTTGAACGAGTTTCAAATAGAACACACATGAAGAATTTGTGAATAGATAGGGTTGAGTATAGCATAGAGGGGGAAGGGTCCGATCACATTCACTTAGCAGAAAATGCAACTTGAAGAGATAGCCATAAGTGAATGCTGTAGAGGACATAAACTCATATATATAGCCAATGAAGAAAAACGACGGAAACAGTGAAGATTTTGCAAAGTTGAAGAATTTGAAAAACTGAGGAAAAACTCAAATTGAAGATTTTCAACTTTTTGTGGTGGCGTAACCCACCGTATAAGAATGATGATTTCAGACACTGCGTACAATTGTCGTAGGGTTCTAAGAATCAAATTCTTCATTAATTTCTTCACACTTAGAGTGTTATTCTTCATTGATTGAAGAAAAACGTTTCTTGATGTGTTGCACATCTAAGTCATCAATTTTGCATAAGTGTTAGGATGTGTGTCCTTTTCAAAGAACATTCGAAGACTCTAAGATATTTAGCTCACACCGCAACTTGCTAAATCTCTTCTCATCCAAGGGCTTAGTGAAGATATCAGCTAGCTGTTCTTCAGTCTTCACATGCTCGATGGAGATGTCGCCCTTCAACACATGATCACGAAGAAAATAATGACGAATCTGAATGTGCTTTGTCTTCGAGTGCTGAACTGGGTTGTGAGCAATTTTGATGGCACTCTCATTGTCGCAGAGGAGAGGCACATTCTTCACGTTGCGCCATAGTCCTTGAGGTTTGCTTCATCCAAAGCAGTTGAGCACAGCATGAGCCAGCAGCAATGTATTCAGCTTCAGTGATGAAGCGGTGATCGCGATTCTGTTTCTTCGAGGACCAACAGACCAAAGATTGTCGAGAAATGACAAGTACCAGATGTTGACTTGCCGTCACACGATCACCAGCATAGTCGAGTCGAATATCAATGAGATCAAAAGCGAGCCCTTGGGGTACCATAATCCTAGTGTTGGTGTGTGAGCTAGATATCGAAGAATATGATTCACAGTCTTATGGTGTGATTCCTTCGGTGCAGCTTGAAATCGGCACACATGCAAACACTAAGCATTATATCTGGCCTAGATGCACATAAGTACAATAAAGAACCAATCATGGAGCGGTATACATTATGATCAAAGTCAATACTATTTTCATCAGTGCATAGATGACCATTTGTGGGCATAGGAACTTTGACGCCTTTGCAATCTTGCATGCCGAATTTCCTCGATTACATCTTTGAGGTATTTCTCTGAGATATGAATATGCCATTCGCTCTCGACAAATTTGAAGACCTAAGAAGAATTTCAACTCTCTCATCATAGACATTTGATATTCTTCACTCATCATATAGGCAAATTCATCACTATAACGTTGGTCAGTACAGCCAAAGATAATATCATCAACATATATTTGGCACACAAGCAGTTCTCCATCATAAGATTTAGTAAAGAGAGTAGGGTCGAGTGAACCGGGTGTGAAGCCATTCTTCACGAATAATTCCTTCAATGTATCATACCATGCCCGAGGGGCTTGCTTGAGGCCATAGAGGGCCTTATTAAGTCTGAAGACTTTGTCATGATTCTTTGGATCTTCAAAACCTAGGGGTTGAGCAACATATACTTCTTCCTCAAGCTTACCATTGAGGAATGCACTTTTCACATCCATTTGATATAAAATGATATCATGATGATTAGCATAAGCAAGTAATATGCGAATAGCGTCAAGTCTAGCAACAGGTGCAAAAGTTTCATCGAAATCAATTCCTTCAACCTGTGTGTAGCCTTGAGCTACGAGTCGTGCCTTATTCCTCACCACAAGGCCATTTTCATCTTGCTTGTTGCGGTAGATCCACTTTGTGCCAATGATATTATGCTTGCGAGGATCTGGGCAATTGACCAATTCCCAGACATTGTTTATCTCAAACTGATGTAATTCTTCTTGCATAGCCTGAATCCACTCCGGCTCCAGAAATGCTTCATCTACCTTAGTGGGCTCTGTGATAGAGACAAAAGCATAGTGCCCACAAAAGTTAGATAAATGTGAAGCTTTTGAGCGTGTGAGAGGACCTGGTGCGCTAATGTCATCGATGATCTTCTCCACTTGTACTTCTTTTGCAATGCGAGGATGAGCTGGTTGTCGCTGAGGAATTTGATCAGCATTTTCTTCGGCACCATTTTCCTCATCATGTTCTTCAGCTGCATCAGCTCGACGTTCTTCATGAACAGGAATGAACTCTTCAGCAGATTCTTCAGTAGGAATGACATCCTCAGTTGCCTTGAACTTGATAGAATCCTCAGGTGCTGGTTCATCTAACACAGAAGGTAGGTGCTCTCTTTGCGAGCCATTAGTATCATCGAACCGCACATCTACAGTGTCAACAATCTTGTGAAGAACAATGTTGAAGACTCTATAGGTGTGCGAGTCCTTTCCGTAACCGAGCATAAAACCTTCATGTGCTTTCGGTGCAAATTTAGAGTTGTGGTGAGGATATCTAATCCAACATTTAGCACCGAAGACTTTGAAATAACTCACATTGGGTTTCTTGTCAGTGAGGAGTTCATACTCCGTCTTCTTGAAGAATTTGTGAAGATATACTCTGTTGATGATGTGGCACGCAGTATCAATTGCATCAATCCAAAAACGCTGAGGCGTTTTGTATTCATCAAGCATAGTGCGAGCCATCTCAACAAGAGTTCTGTTCTTGCGCTCCATGACGCCATTTTGCTGAGGAGTATAAGGAGCAGATAACTCATGAGTAATACCAAGTTCATCAAGATAGGCATCAAGACCGGAATTCTTGAACTCAGTTCCATTGTCACTTCTGATGTGCTTGATCTTCACACCAAAGTTGGTTGAAGCCCTCGAGGAAAATTGTTTGAAGACTTCCTGCACTTCATGTTTGTAAGTAACAATGTGTACCCATGTATATCGAGAATAATCATCAACAATGACAAAACCATATAGAGATGCATCATTAGTATTTGTTGAGTAATGATTAGGTCGAAGAGGTCCATGTGAAGCAATTGAATGGACGAGTAGTGGTCATGATAGTCTTATTTGGGTGCTTGGCCTTGGTCATTTTTCCAGCTTCACGGGCTCGCATAAATGATCCTTGAGGAATTTAACATTCTCAATGCCAATGACATGCTTCTTCTTCAAGCGTGTGCAAATTCCTCATGCTGCGTGACCAAGTCGTCGATGCCATAGCCAGCCTACGAAGCTTTTGCAAGTAGACACACGGCTGGTTGTGGTCCTGTAGAGAAATCAACAATATACAAATCTCCTCTCCTAAAGCCTTCGAAGACTTTGGAATTGTCAGCTTCCATTATCACAACACAGCGATACTTGCCAAAGACAACAACCATATCGAGATCACAAAGCATTGAGACTGACATGAGATTGTATCCTAAGGACTCAACAAGCATGACTTTGTCCATGTGTTTATCCTTAGAGATTGCAACCTTACCAAGACCCAATACCTGACTTTTGCCTTTGTCAACAAAGATGATATGCTTCAGAGGTGACGGTGATAAAGGAGCATCCATCAATAGATTCTTGTCACCAGTCATGTGATTCGTACATCCACTATCGAGGACCCATTCAGTAGTTTTGGGTTGATCATCCTGCAGATGAATTAGTGTAGCTTACAATCTCATATGCTTCATCGATGAAGAATATGATATCAAGTTCATCGATGAATTTCATCAAGCGATAAGCAGATATAGCGATATGAGGGCGTGTGAAATGAAAGTTCATTTCAGCATGATTCGCTGCGTCCTTTCGAGCACTTTTCGTCGGGTCCCGACAAATTCTTGAGACGTTAAAGCACGCCGGAGACTGACCCTGCAGAAGAGATTAATTCTTTTCTTCACCACCCACATCCGGAGGGTGGCAAAGAATTCATCACTCTGCGAGCACCATATGAGAAAGGTGGGAAAGATGCCAAACCGTTTCGTTTCACATAAGAGGGGTTAGGGTAAGCATTTGAATAAGCAGAGTAATTCTTCGAGGACTTATGAACATAATGGTTTGAAGAATAATGCACATATTCATAGCCCTTAGCTCTACCATGCGAGACAGAATTGTTAGCACAATGATAATCATATGAGGACTTTGATCCTTTTTAGGAATTTGGTCCATATGAAGAATTTGATCTGGGGTTCCTATTCTTCACTGGTGGTGTCATGAGGACATTCACCTGAAGACTTTCAACATAACTATTGGGAACCCAGATTTTCTTCATAGGGGAACCGTTCCTGCAGTTAGTGCCAACATATCTAGCAAATACTTCACCATTCTGATTTTTGAACAGTTTATAGTTGGAGTCAAATGACTCATCAGAAGAATGAGGAGATTCGCATGTAAAGCCAGATAAGTTAGATGGATCAACTGGAGGTCCCTTTGCAGCAACCCATGAGGTTTTGGGGTACTGCTAAGGCTTCCAATATGTTCCATCAGCATTGAGTTTCCTCTCAAAGGCAATACCCTCTTTCCTAGGGTTTCTGTTGAGGATCTGCTTTTAAGCACATCACAAAAGTCGATGCCCTTTGAGGCTTTTGTACATGCTGTCATGTACAATTCCTTCAGCCCTGCATTGTCAGTGATACTAGCAATGTCCTCAGATGAGGAATTAGTGATAGCAGAGGAAGATGAAGAATTTGTAACAGTTGAAGCATTTGAACATTCAGGTGAAGAATTAGCAGATTCACATTCAATGCACTTTAAGCATGGAGGAACAAATTCTTCCTGAGAAGCGCTGATTTGTTGAGCTAGTAATGAATCGCGCTCCTTCTGAAGATCTTCATAACACACTCTTAACTTTTCAAGATCTTCCTTTCTTTGAAGAGATTCAGAGATAAGCTTCTCATGATCTTGCTTTTCTTGAAGAAATTCATAAGAAAGTTTCTCATGATCAGATAAGAGAGTGTTATGATGACTTTGAAGGTTATCAAACCTAGACTGAAGTCTCTGAAGATTTTCAGTCAGGGCTTTAGTGCGATCCATTTCTTCACCCAACATATCATCACTTTTGTCTAGCATGTTTTGAACCTTCTCAAAAGCCCTTTATTGTTTCACAGCAATCTTAGCAAGTTTAGAGTAGCTGGGCTTTAGATCCTCATCAGATTCATTTTCACTAGATTCAGAGGAGTTGTATTTGAGTACCTTTGCACCTTTTGCCATGAAGCAATAGGTGGGAGCGTAGTCATCATTATCTTCATCGGGCTTGTCGGTTGAGTCGGTTTCTTGATGTTGAAGATGGACTTGCTGTGAAAGCGATGCGAAGGCCGGACTCGCCACGCCAGATTCAGATTCTTGAGACGCCTCCTCTTCATCATTTTCCTCAGATTCAGCTTGAGTCCATTTCCTTGCCAATGAATGCCCGAGCCTTCTTGGAGCTGCTCTTCTTGTGAGATGAAGACTTCGAGGATTTTGATGACAAAGATTTTGACGATTTCTTCTTCTTCTTCGCATCATCAGAACTGTAATCCTTGTATTTCTTCTTCTTCATTTCCTTTTACCACTGAGGACAATCTTGAATATAGTGACCAGGTTTCTTGCATTTGTGGCACAGCCTTCTCTTATAGTCACTGGATGAGGAATCACTGCTTCTTGAGGATTTTCCAAAGCGACCACGTCTTGAGAACTTCTGGAATTTCTTCACGAGCAGTGCTAGCTCCTGGCTCAATTCTTCAGGATCACCAAGGCTACTACCAGGATCCTCATATTCAGAGTCAGACACAACCTTGGCCTTCAGGGCACGTGGTTTACCATAGTTTGAACCATAGAGATCTCTCTTTTCAGCAAGCTGGAATTCGTGAGTATTTAGCCTTTCGAGGATATTGGCAGGATCAAGAGACTTGTAATCAGCACGCTCTTGTATCATCAGTCCCAGAGTGTCAAATGAGGGATCAAGTGATCTCAACAGTTTCTTGACCACTTCATGATTAGTGATGTCAGTGGCACCGAGGGCTTGAAGCTCATTTGAAATGTCAGTGAGGCGATCAAAGGTTTGTTGGACATTTTCATTGTCGAGTCTTTTGAAGCGGTTGAAGAGATTCCGAAGAACATCAACTCGAGAGTCACGCTGAGTTGAGACTCCTTCATTCACTTTGGACAGCCTATCCCAGATAAGCTTAGCAGTTTCCAAAGCACTCACTCTTCCATACTGTCCTTTACTCAGATGGCCACATATGATATTCTTCGCTTGAGAATCGAGTTGCTTGAATCTCTTCACATCGGTAGCGTTCAGTGAGGGTGAGACAGAGGGAACACCATTTTCCAACCAGAGATCGTTATCAATTGCCTCAAGATGCATTCGCATCTTGTTCTTCCAGTAGGGGTAGTCCGTCCCATCGAAGGTAGGACACCCAGCCGAGACCTTGATCATACCTACGGTCGACATAACTAAAACTCCAGGCGGTTAAACCAAAATCACACAGAACAAGGGAGTACCTTGCTCTGATACCAATTGAAAGTGCGTTATATCGACTAGAGGGGGGTGAATAGGTGATTTTTATGAATTCTTCACTGAGGAATTTGCTGGTGAGGAAATTCCTTAGTGAAGAACTACTTGCAGCGGAATAAGTACTCAGAAGTAAACATAACATGATACTAGCATGGTCATCATGATGAAATGAAGACAAGCACAGAGTACAGAAAGCGTAATCACAGGACAAGATGAAGACAAACTGACTGAAGAAATTGAACTGAGGAATTTGAGAAAGTCTTCAGTCAAAGTCTTCAAGCATAGATATGAACAAACACTCAACACATTAATGAGGAAATGAAAGGGTTGAGGGGATAGAACCAGTTAGTTGGTGAAGACAATGATTTGGTAAACCAGTTCCAACTGCTGTCTCAGTTGTACGTCTGGTTGGAGCGGATGAGTATTTAAACTCGAGGACACGCAGTCTCGGACACCCAGTCACTGAGCCGCAACTCAGGACACCCAGTCCTCACCATATTATCCTTGAACTAAGACCACGCAGGCCTCGTCCAATTACTCGTGGTAAGTCTTCAGGTGACTTCCAAACCTTCACAGACTTGGTCACTCGGCGATCCACAATTCCTCTTGGATGCTCTAGACCGTGACGCCTAACCGTCTGGAAGAAGCACAGTCTTCAAAGGTAACAAGCGTCGGATCCACGCGGGATCAATTTCTTCAGTGATGCTCAATCACTTTGGGTTTGTGGGGGTTTGGTTTTGGGATTTTCCTCACTTGATGATTTTTGCTCAAAGTCCTCGGAGGATGGGTTGCTCTCAAATGACAAGTGTCAAGTTCTCTCGGAGCAGCCAACTAGTTAGTGGTTGTAGGGGGCGGCTATTTATAGCCTAGGGAGCAGCCCGACATGATAAGACATAAATGCCCTTCAATGATATGACCGTTAGGTGGATAAGATATTTTGGGACAGCCGCAAGAAAGACAAAGAACGGTCGGAAATTTGACTCTCAAATTCCTCGGGGCTATCATGTTCCTCTTTGTGTAGGCAATTACATGGCGAATTCCTAACTCCTCGATCGAGCAAAGTCCTCGGTGACCGGAAGAACTGCGTCTCATCCATGAAGAAAATGAATGAACTGTATGAGATTTCCAATGGCTTCACTCGAAGGGATTGGTAGGTGTAGGATTTTGAGTTGAGCATCACATGGAAATTTTTCCTTAGTATTTCCTCGACCCCCTTTAACAGTACGGTGTTTCCTATTACTCAAGAAAGAGAAAATGAAACTACGAAAACAAAAGTCTTCACGCTTCATGTTCCTCAAGTCAATATCAAGTCTTCAAGGTCACACCATTTTCTTTACTTTCAAAGTCTTCAGAAAGTCCGGGTGCAGTTGAAGGCGCCCAACACGGACAAAATCCGGACAAAACGGACGTCCGTTTGGTGTCGTGCGGTGGAGTTGGCCTTAGGGTCCCTGAACACCAAATTGGCTGTTACTACGCTGGTCTTCCTCATGTGTCCATTTTCTTGAGCTGAGGGATTTGGCTTTGCTTTATGCTAAGTCCTGTCACTTTTTCTACGCCCCTCATGTCACTATTTCTTGAATTGAATAATTGAGTTTTACCTTTGTATCTACTGATCTTCTTAATAGTTAACATTATGCTGTTTCTTGTTTCTATCCTTTGTTGAAGCTGACTATGAAACAGAGGCAAACAAATATTACTTGCTGATTTGCAAACATCATCTGATAATAGAAGACCTTGAATACTAGTTATAGTTGCGTCATAGTCAATGGAATATTCTGTCATAAATTCATTTTTCTCTATGAATTAATTGCATTTTGGTAGGTAGGTCTTATGGAGACTTTAAGCTCTTCTCGTTCCAATGAGCTGTAGTACTCTCTAGAATAGACTGATATTGCAATCTGAAACATCTATGAATACCTTTTTGTGCTTCCATGCTGAAACCATTTTTTGTTGCATTGTTTGGAATGATCTCTTAGAGCAACTTGAACGGGGCGACCCAAACGGACGCGCGCTTTGTCCGCTTTTTGCCGTTTGGTCGGCCAGGCGGACGTGCCCGTCCGCATTTTAAAATAGGCCGGCTTGACCGTCCAACGGGGAGGCCGACCCAAATGTGCCGGCGTGAAAAAAAACAAGTTTGCACGAAATAAACATAATTAAACTTAAAGTGGCAGGTCAAACGCCGGCCAAAGTCCACCTAAATCTAATAAACATTAAAAAAAGTCTGCGCCCGCCTGCTGCAGACCCCGCACGCTGCCCTAGACGTCGTCGGCCTTGCCCTTGCCCTTGCCCTCGACGCCGCCATTGTCGGTGAGGTCGATGAAGACCGGAGCAGAGCCAGCCCACCCGAACGCCGCCTGGTACGCTGCCAGGGCAGCGTCCTCCGGCGTCTGCTGGGCGGCGGCATTGCGGCAAGCCGCGCGCGCTCCTCCTCCTCCTCCTCGAGCCGGAGCGCCTCCACGTCGCGTTGGAGCATGGCGTCGTAGCGCATCTGCTCCTCGCCGCCGGCCTGCTCCTGGCGGTGCCAGTGCTCCTTCCATCGCTCGAGGTGGGCCGCCTCCTCCTCCGGCGTGGCGGCGAAGTGGACGGGAGGCGCGCTGACCCACTCGCGGTACTAGCCTGTCCACGAGTAGGCCTCCTTCGGCCAAGTGGGTGGAGGCGGGGAGCGCTTACGCGACGGCTCCGGCTTGGGCTGGACGGGCGGCGACGGTGGAGGCTAGCCTCCAGCGCGTGCTGCAGGGCCTCCTTGAGGGCGGCTTGGTACTCTGCCTCCGCCTCCATGTCCTCCGGCTCTACCTCCGGGGGCGACGGTGGGAACGACGGCGGGACGGCGTCGACACCCGAGCACCGTTGCTCCTCGTGTTCGAGGGCGAACCAAGCCTCCCAGTTGGGAGATTCGGCGGCGTACTAGGGCAGCCGACGTTGCTCCGGCGTGAGCAGCGCGTGGCGCCGGCGCACCTCATCGTCGTGCTCACGTTGGGTCCGCGGAACCGCCGGCACTGGGATCTGGTTTGGATCCAAATGCCAATGGTGCGGCACCATCACGTCGGGGTAGGGGAGGGGCTGCCTGTACTCCCAGTGCCACCGCGCTTGGTGCACCGGGATGTGCAGGCGCCAGCGTTCAGGGCGGAAACGCGCCGGCAGTGGAGGGGGAGGGGGAGCTCGGGATGACGAGGCGCCGGGGGTGCCCTTGCCCTTGCCCTTGCTGCTGCCGAAGAGGCCCATGGCCGCTCTAGGGTTTGCGGTCGCTGGCGAGGAAGCAAAGGGAGTGGTGGGGGGCCAGATGTGGACGGGAGAAGTGGATGAGGCCGACCCCGCCGCACGCGTGGTTAAAAAAGGACGCGCGCACTGGCTGACGCATGGGTCCGCTGTCGGTGGTCGTCATAAATAAGACGACCGGTGGCGGTTGGGTGGCCGCCAGGTGGGGATGCGGCGGACGGCGAGGAGACGCGCGGCGCGTCCGCTTCGTGTCCGCGCCGACGCATTCCAGGCGCAAATTTGGGCCGCAAATGCGTCGGCGCGGACGTGATTGGGTTTGGGTCGGCGTGTTGGGCCGCCACTTTTGTCCGCGCCGACCCAAACGGACGCGGGCGGACGAAATGGGTCGCCCCATTGGAGTTGCTCTTACTGTTTTACTTTTCTTACTAAACATTGTAAGCATTAGTGCTTCTGTTGATGTTTGATACGAACATAAGTTGAAGAAACAAAATTTGTAGTAATAAGCACAAGAAAGGTTTGCTATTGTCAGGCCCAGGTCCCACATTGTGTTCATGTCTCAAGGAGGACAGAACCAGGCCTGTTGTGTGACAACACAACTGGAGAAGTAACGGTAAATTTACTGATCATTTGCTTCAGAATTTTGAAATAAGGTGTAAAAGTAAGTTCATTATCCAGATTAGGCGATCCAGTATGCGTGTTTGTGATATGAAACTGGAGACTGATCGATAAGTCTTTTCACCATAAACTGTATTTGGTGCTCTTTGGTTGCACTAGAGCAAACTGAACGATCGTTGACATGGTGATGCAGGCATGCGCTTGTGCAGTGTGTATTCTGGTGCTCAATGCTCTGTTTTCCTATGATATATTTGTTGATTGGGTCATGCTATGGAACAAAGCTTTTCAGAATTTACATGATCACGGAGATATAACCAATCACCTTGAACTCAAATGTGTCCTTGTAAGCTGACGGTTCAGACTATTAGTTGGAATATTGACCAGTGGGTAGTGGGTGAGAGTAGTTGCAGGTTATTCATGGAATGGCAGGTGAGCGCACAGCTACTAGTTACATACATCTCTTTGAGGTCATTGTCTGCAGTCTTTCCTTGTTGAGATCATCGTTTACCAGTGGGTGATGATTGGCAGAATATTGTCTTCCCTTATTTCAGTAGCTGAATGCAATTATCAGGATCCTACTCTTACTCTACTTTATACTCCCTCCGTTCCTAAATACTCCCTCCGTCCGGAAATACTTGTCGGAGGAATGAATGTATCTAGATGTATTTTAGTTCTAGATACATTCATTTTTATCCATTTCTCCGACAAGTATTTTGGGACGGAGGGAGTATATGTCTTTTTAGATATTTCAATATAGACTACATACAGATGTCTCTAAAAGAATATATTTAGGAATGGAGGGAGCAGTACCTTGTTGGTGACTCAAGGATAACACGAATTGATACAAGCCAGGTAAAAAAAAAGCAGAATACTGCTGATCTGCTGATGCTGCAGTTTTCCTCTTGCTTGCAGGAACGGATACTTTGTGATGAAGGTGTTAAATGGTCCCATATCGCTTCACATGTTGTTCGCGCACCTCCATTAAGTCAGCTCAGGTTCTAGGTGGACAGGAACTCTTCCATTGTGAATCTGGTAGCAATATTCTGCCAAGGGACGAGTTACATTCGAAAAACACTGATTCATAGTTGACACCGTTTAGCTATGGCAAACTAGCAAACCAAACCACTGTTCGCTATGATTCATCTCCCACTCTTTTGAGTAATTTTGAGATGTGAAATTCAAGCAGTGATATTTTACGGCTTCACTGAATTTTGTGGAAGGCACAGTTAATATCTACTCAACAGTGCAAAGATTCCACAATATCTTACGAGCTTTGGCACCGAAAATATAGATCGTACTTATTTTAGATTATTGAGCCAACAATGTATATGGTGAATGCCGAGACGAAGCCCTTGCAAATAATCTTCAGTCGCCCACATTCTTTGTTAACCCTTTTGCAACATTAACTTGTGATGATAGTTTGCATCTGTTCCAGCGTTTCCACTTCCAGGCATTGCTAGATGTCTGTGCTTTAACAATTCATTGCAGGTCCGATACTGATAGTCTGCATGTTTCTGTTCGACAAGAAACATCACTGAAACTAATTGGTGCTTTGAAGCGTTAAACCTTCTTTACATTTTCATCTGCAATTCAGCACATCGCCAAAACTAACCGGTGCTTTGTAACGTTAGACCCTCAACATTTTCATCTGCGACTCAGCACATCACCAAAACAGTCTCATTTTGCTTCCTCATCTGCCGTCACCTAGCAATCTTTTAGTTGGAATTATATAGGTTTTACATCAATTCTAAGCATCGGAAATTTGAGTTTCGCAGCCATAGAACGGGAGCGTAGTTGAAGGTCACACGAAGTAGTTGCCTCTGCTTGTCAGTTTCAGTTTCAAATTTGGATCTTTGTTTGGTCACAAGATACATATGTCAGATTAATATCTACAACCTCATGTTGCTAACTGACTACTTCATTCACATGCTGTGACCCGTTCGTACTGTAGTTATTTGTTGCTCATGCTTTAGGTGTTCATGAACATCAGCTTAATTCACCACATTGGTCTGAATTTAATTTTCTGTCTAATTTTGAGCAACATGAAATTGGTTCCTTAGTTCTCTTAGCAATGAAAGCAAAAGTTTGTTTGTTCAGACAACACCCAAAAACTACAGAATCCAAATAGCAGATGACAAATTTTTGTTGTCTGCAGAATCACCGACGGAAAACAATAAAAGCTTGGCAAGAATCTTGAAAGAGCGTTCACCAACCTTAGATTTGATAACGATTCTATTAAATGATCACCAACTAATCCAAATATAGCTAGCTAGAACTTGGTCCGGTACTGGCACGACGAGCTCTGTGCGCCGGGGCGCCGCAGGCTGACAACGACGTCGCACACCGTGAGCACGACGGCGTGGTGCCTGAGCAGGCCAAGAATGGTGACCGTCCCCGGCACGGTCGTCCGCACGGTGAGCGACACGTCCCCAGCGCCTCCGAGCACGTCGCCGTACAGCTGAGGCGCGTACCCGGCAAGGCGGTCAGCGAGCACCGTGAGCCTGACGGTCACCACGTTGGTGCTTCCCGCGCTGATGCGTCCGGGCGGTACGTTGGCGTCCGCGGCGAGCGTGTTAGACTTAAACACGATTTAGTGCACGGCACGTGTACATGTCCGAGCTGGACAGAAGTAGTAATCCGAGTAGGATTGATGCTTGGGTCTGTACGTGTATATAAGTACACCCAGCCCCTTGTAATTGATCAACTTGTGAGGCAATAAAGAAATCACCAGGAACGTCACGTTCCTGTGGCAATCAGCCAGGTTTGCCGTGCGTAAGTACTGCTAGTAGTGGATCGATCCGTTAATCGATTAGCTAGCTACTAGTTGTTCTGCCTGTATGTGGTTCCGTCTCAGACGTGTTTCGCTTCGACCAAGTGCACCGGTCAACAGCGAATTGTTCAAGAGTCTGTCAGCTTTGCTTCGTTGTCGTTCGTCGTCGGTCGTCGTTGTCGCCGGAAAGTACTCGGCGTCGGGACTGGGCCAACAATTGGTATCAGAGTCCAGGTGTCCGGAATGAATCTCGGTAGACTCACGAGTGGTCGGTCATGGTTGGTGGGCTGGAAACGCTGGTGTTAGCGGGCCCATGGATGACCGATGTGTGAGGGGGAGATTGTTGGGTTTAGTCCCACATCGGTTGTGGGGGAGATATAACACGACTTATAAGGGCGGGGGTGTCCCCTCCTAACAGGCTAGTCTTTTGGGGGGAGAGGGCCCAAGGCTTGTCACAAGTCGGTGTTGCTCTTCGGTTGGGCCTGGTTGACGCATGTGGGTCGGAAACGCTGGTGATAGCGGACCCGGGATTGCGTAACAGAGCGCACCATGGTAGTAGACCTCAGCGCGGCCGGCGTCATGCGCGAAGGACGCGACGGGGCTGGGGTTGCGGATGGAGAGGACGACGTCGAGCGTCACGTTGAGGGAGAGTCGGGCAGGGGAGAGAGACACGGAGGTGAGCCGGATCGTAGAGATGGTGGTGTCAGCCGGGTGCGGGCGGAGCACCGTGATGGCCAGCACCGCGACGGCCACGGCATGGAGGAGGAGTACGGCGAGGGAGACAATGAAGCAGACGCGGAGCCCGCGTTGTGAGGCGGCTGCCGCGGGGCTACGGTGGTCACAGGCGGCAGTGGGCATGCTTGCTTGCTGGTTGCTCTCTTGGAAAGAGGTGGTGCTTAGCTACCAGTCTTGGTCTGCTTGACCCGTTTATGCACCTGTTTCCCCCAACTTAGCTACATGTAGGTTCCCTAAAAGTTAAATGCGGGTCGCCGTTGATTTCTGCTTTGAGATTCGTGCTCCATGATATTTTTTATGTTGCGATTGTCGTTGTGTTTTGGGGCCAAATTTCAGATTGACCACTGTTTTGGGTCGGTTGATTCCTTATTGCGCTAAAGACCATTTCGCGTTGTTTGTTTACAGTGCTTCATTATTTTATATTTGTATGTATTTTTAGAATTTCTTTTTGCATTTTCTGCTTGAAATAAAAAATGCATTTCTTGCTTGACTTTTTCCTTCTTTTAGTCAGTTTTCTTGGATATTTTTTGGAAGTTGGGTAAATGAAAATTTAATACATGCAAATATTATATAAATTATACTAGAGTGTGAACATTACACTATTATATGATTATTTCTCACATATTTAAAAAGTGCAAAGTTGTGTGTAAGTTATTTTATTTTGTATTTAATTTTCTTTCTTAAAGGGTAATACCAATGTCACTAATTCATTCCGTCTTAGAAAATTTGTCTTTTATTTTGTTCTAGTTTTGTTTCATTTTCTTTCTTCTTTCAGGGTAATACCACTGCCACTAATTCTTCCTCCTTAGAAGACTTATTTTTTCCCGAAAACCCACTATGATATGCTTATTCTTGCATATGTGCAAAATTTCTTAATATTGTCTTTCTCTCTAAAGGCTAATACCAATACCAGTAATTCATTCTTCCATGGTAAACTTATTTATTTTGATATTGTTTTAGTATTTGTGTCATTTTCCTTTATCTCCAAAGGGCAAAACCAATATCACTAATTCATTCTTTGTAGGAACCTTTGTTTTGTGAAATTCAACTGTTATATGCGTATTCTCGTATATTATAAAAGGTGCATTTACTATCGAAATTATGTGCAAATTTTTCCTTTATTTGATTTTTTAATTTTCTTTACTCTTAAAGGATAATGTTAATGCCACTATTCATTCTTTCTTAGAAAACTTTATTATTTCGATTTTATTCTCTTTCTTCTTAGAGGGTAATATCAATGCCACTAATTTAGTCTTTCTTAGAGAACTTCATTATTTTGATATTTTTTTATTCTCTTGATTTTCTAAGGGTAATACCAATGCAACTAATTCATTCTTTGTAGGAACTTTCCTTTTGCGAAATTCCATTATTATATTATTATTCCCGCTTATTAGAAAAAGCACAATTACAGTCTATACAAATGCCACCAATTCATTATTTTGCCATTATTTGATTTTCATTTTCTTTAATCTTAAAGGATAATGCTAATGCCATTAATTCATACTTTTCTTAGAACTGCCATTATTTTGATAGTTTTTTTTTACATTTTTGAGGGCATACTAATGGCACTATTTCATTCCTTTTTAGGAAACTCCTTTTTTGCTAAATTCCACTATCATATGCTTATAATTGCATATTACAAAACTGTAATTTATGTTTAAATTGTAATTCCACTATCATATGTCACTAATTCATTATTTTGGTTTTTTAGTTTTATTTCACTTTCTTTGTTCTTAAAGGCTAATACCAATTTTATTTTGTTTCCTTTTTAAGAGTAATACCAATGCCACTAATTCATTCCATTTTAAGAAACATATGTTCTGCGAAGTTCCACTATTATATGCTTATTCTTGTATTATGAAAACACACAAATTTTTGTATAAATTATGTGAAAATGTTGTCATTTTTTAGTTTATATTTCATTTTCTTTCTTCTTTGTGGATAATATCAATGTCACTAATTCATTCCTTCTTACGAATTTTTTGCAGAAATTCCATCATTATATGCTTACACTTGCATATTATATAAAAACACATTTTTTGTGTAAATTATGTGCAATTGTTTGACTATTTTCTTCTTCCTAAAGTGCAATACCAAGGCCATTCATCAAAAAGTTCATTGAATTTTCTTTACTTCTTGTTTTATTAGTTTATTTAATTTTATTCTTTTTAAGGATAATACGAATGCCACTTATTCATTCCTTCTTAGGAAACTTTTTTGTGAAAAACCCACTACTATATGCTTATTATTTCATATTGCAAAAAAGATGATGTGTTTCATCTCCATGCCAAAAGGTGAGCTGACCAGCTGCTGCAGGGCGGGACCTCGCGGTAATCAAGCATGATAAAAAAAAGCGATTGACCAAATATTAGCTTTCAGTCGCTTGACCATTAGTCGATCCTTTTTTTCGAGGGAACCCACTTTTGCACTTAATGTTGAAACATGGTATACAAGTAAACAACAATATATAACTTCTTCATTTTTAATTGAAATTTACTTTTATTAATTCATAATGCTATATCAAAAAGTGTCTATACAAGGATACATATATTACAACTACATGCACTCTAAAAGACGGTGGTAAAAAATAGTCAGACAAGACCAAGATAATACATAAGGCAAACGGGAATTGGTATCGATCCATGGACTATACCCACAACTTTAGGCCTGACCCTTGGATGGTGGCAATGTGGGGTTATTGACGGCTTGGCGTGTGGTTTCCATTTTGTAGCCTCTCTACCATCTCTTCACAACTCTCACGTAAACATAGACCATGTCCGCACCACTGGTGAGTGTCGAGAACCCAAGACTGGTTTCATCAAATCTTCATTGGTAGGTCCCCACATGGAACGTTTTCCGGTCCCTGATGAACTAGGAGGTGCTGCTGCTAAGGGCAAGTTCGGTCCCATAGCAATGCATAGAACAAGAATACGGGCTTTGGGTTTTCTCACCGGTGCTCAAGATGGGAATGGGCCGGGTCGGCCCGCTGGGTCACTGACCCGGCCCGAAATCTCGAGGCCAATGGGCCAGGCGGGTTGGCCTCGAATCACAAAACGGGTCAGTGGAGCCGGCCCCGTGTGACCCGACGGACCAGACGGGTCGACCCAGCGCTAGTCCTCCATCTCTGCCGCCGCCACGAGCGCTAACCTAGCTCCCGACTATTTCGTCCGCCGCCGGCAGCCGCCGGCCATCTCTGCCGCCCCCGGCATCCCCCGACCTTCTCTACCGGCCGCTCCCGCCTGGCCGGGCGCGGCGCCGCTGCTGCTCCTGGCTTGCTGCTTCTGCGTCTGGCCGCACAACCAAATCTTGGTCGCCACCACCACCGACGCCACTGACCGTGAGTTATCAGAACCTAGTGCTAGCCCCCCTCTCTTGGCTGCTTCCTAGTCTTTGCAGTACAGCTCTGGTTGATGGTTTTAGCAAGGGGAAAAGGCGAGGATTTAGGCTGCAATGAGGCGCCTTCCCCTCCTTGTTGTTTGTTGTTAGCTCGTGGGATCCTTGTTACTTGTGGCAATTGAATTAGCAATACGTACTTGAAACTGAAATCTTCTCTCTCTGCATGTTGCTGTGCTAGGTTGAGATCCTTGTTACTTTTTGGCAGCATCATTGCCTAAGATTGTGATATTTATTTATTTTCTTCCTTTGGAGGATAAAAATGCTCTTACTTTATGCACATCTTGTTTACCGAGTTTCATAGTTATAATTTGTGAATTTCTGATCTGATCTCAACTATTTACTCAACATTGAATTAGATAGAAATGGCTCAACTTCTGAATTGCATCAATGGTGACTGTTGGCATTAATTTTATCCCTTACGAATGGACTGTGTGTTGACGGCTAGGCACTAGAATATGCACTGCTGGAGGATTCTTTCGAAACGAATGTGCCCAAACTGATACAAATCTATGGCAAGCAAAATCTGTTGCGGGAAGCCGAACGAGGAAGCATTCCAGCTCCACCTCCCATGGCATCTGATCAGGTCTTGCTGACTGCACTGCACTGCACTGGTGGACATGTACAGCAAGGCCAGGGATCTCTCTCACCCGCTCAAAGGAAACATTCCAAGAGATCGTGTCGCTCGATAAGCGCACGTACTGCCTCTCCGATTGGATCAACGAGGCTGTGTGTGTGACCCGAAACATGAGTGCGGGACTGGAACCATGCGACAGGTGTGTCGCCTTGATACTCAGCGCGCACCAGCCAGCCAGCCAGATGGGGTTTGCTCGTGGGAGCCGCGAGCGGGTAGATTCAGTCTTTTCTTTCGGAATGGCGAGATGGATGATTGGACTGCTTTCTTGCAGCCGAATCTTGGCTTCTCCCGCTCATGCTTTCCCCACATGTCTCTGCTTATTCCCCACATGTCTCATGCTTTCTCTGCTCACAAAAAACCTTCCTGGAGTAGTGCATATGTCCAACTGTGAGTTTCTTTCTATTCTGTGATATAGGGTCATGTGACTTCTTTTTCTTGGGCTAGCTGCCAGGTTGAGTTTGCGTATATACATTCATGTCAACTGTTGGCACTTTTCTTTCTATATCAGTGTAGCTGATCCATCGACAAGTCTAGCATTTTTTAGTGTCAGTTCAGGGGATGCTTTACTGGCAGCGATTTCTTCACTGTTTTTGTAGTGTTGCTCAATGGGATGCTTTGCCGGCAGTGATTGGACAGTAAACTAAACTGTCCGGTTTCTTATCTGCATGCATCTGCTGTTGATTTTGAAAGTTAATGCTCTCTAATGTTATATATTTCCCTCTGATCAGAAAAAATGGAAGAGGAAGAAGGGGACCATGAGGCATACCAAAGTGGTGGTTCATCGTTGATATCCGGTGCGACAATGAGAAGGGCTCAACCACCCCCAGGGGTGTCTCCTTCTTCGGTAAACATTTGTAGAGCTTATCACGGTCAGTATTGTTGATCTTTCTTTTTCTTGGGACACAGAGTGGTGCCATTTTTCATGTTTTAGTACTAGTAGTGTAGTACAGTAAAGGCATGTTTGGTAATCTGTAGGAAGATAGGTGAGAGCAGATACATGTTGTCGTAACTTTTAACTGTTTTTTAAGACACATACAATACAACTATATGAGCTTGTACAGTCATAAGTTGTGTGGCACCTTCCGATTTATTACCAATTTGTAAACCTGTTTACATGTAGGATGTAGCAGTTTAAAGAAGAGAGTGCATTTGTATGTATAGCCTGTCATGTTCTTTTGCCGAAGTACTTTTTTTTCATTCGAGCTGAAGAGTGAAAACCATCAGCATGGTCCAAACATTAAAAATTCATGTTCCTGTTCCTGGAGCAGCTCAGCGGCACTTGTTATTTCCATCAACCAGTGTTGGAGAATAGCTGTAGCCTGAAGTTTTACTCATTTGTTGTAACTTTTAATTGTTTGTCATGATAATATAACCCGGTTATACTCATTTGTTGATGCACTTCCTCCCTTCTGTTCTTGATATTCCTGGAACAAGCTTGTCTGTGCTCTATCATTTGAGAACTATCAGATGTGTGTTGCTTTAGTTCCTCCTTCTGTTTTGAATCATAAGATGTTCTAACCTTTTTCTAAACCAGATGTATATAGACGTGTTTTAGCGTGTTTGTTCACTCATTTCAGTCCGTATGTAGTGTACTTTGGAATATTCAAAATGTCTTATGATTCAGAAGGGAGGCTTATCACGATAATTATCCGCCAAATTCATGCAATGTTAACACTCGTGTCCTTTGCTCAGCAGGACGTTCACAAGACACTCGTATGGCTGATTTTGAAGATGAGGCTGATGAAGAAGATGTTGACTATGAAGAAGAAGAGGAAGGAGAAGAAGATGAGGATGATGAAGAAGAAGAAGATGATGATGAAGAAGAAGAAGAAGAGCGAGATAATGTGGATGAAGAGGGAGGGGCTGAGATCATTGACATGGGATCATTTTCTGAACCGGGAAGAAAGTTTTTGTCTAAAGTGTGGAAAGAATATGTGCCTATCCGTGTTGATGGCATAGTTGTAGCTGCTGAGTGCAAACACTGTTCAAGGAATATTTGTGCTGAGCGTAAACATGGAACAAGTTCGTTGCGCAAACATTTGAAGAGATGCAGGAAAGGAAGAAGGTTCTTAGAGTTTACGGACAAGCTGAGTGCTTCTATCATGAGTCTGATGGAGTTGCAATGGGGCTTTGGACCTTTAATCAGGCATTAGCACGCCGAGAGCTTATGAGGATGATAGTGTTGCATGAATTGGCATTCTCATTGGTGGAGTATGATGGATTTAGAAGATTTGTCTCTAGTCTAAATCCTAGCTTTAAGATGATATGTAGAAAAACAGTGAAGGAGGACTGCATGAAAGCATTTAAGGAAGAGAAGAGAATTCTGCAAAGGATGTTCCAAAACTCCAAATCCAAGATTTCTTTGACTACGGACCTATGGACATCAAATCAGACAGTGGGGTACATTTGCATCACAGCCCACTTCATTGATGAGGAGTGGAAGCCGCAGAAGAGGATAGTGAAATTCGCAGCTATGGAGACACCGCACACAGGAGCTGCAATGTTCAACATCATGGTGAATTTCATAAGAGAGTGGAATATTGAAGATAATCTCTTTGCTGTGACGCTAGACAATGCATCGAACAATGGTGCAATGATGAAGCTATTGAAGGCACATCTCCTGCTTAAGAAGATGTTACCTGGTAGTGGCAAGTTGTTTCACCAACGTTGTGCCGCCCATGTCATAAATCTAATATGTCAAGCAGGATTGAACTTCCTTGGTCCAGTGATCAACATGATGCGTGAAAGTGTTAAATTTATTCGAAGCTCACCAAGTCGAAAGGAAAAATTTCAAGAAATCGTTCATGCAAACATGGTGTATCATGTGGGAGAACTCCAAGTCTTGATGTTCCAACTCGCTGGAACTCAACCTACATGATGATTGATATAGCAAAGGAGTATCGCGGAGTGTTTGACTCTTTGGCCATTCAAGATAAACAATATACCTTCAAGCCATCTTTTGAGGATTGGGAAAATGCCGAAGATGTTTGCAGGCTACTGAAGGTATTTTATGAAGCCACTAATGTGATATCCGGCACAAAATATCCAACTGCTAACTTGTATTTCCATGAAATATGGAAAGTGAAGCTGACCTTAGAGCAACAACATTATGAAGAGGATTCTGAGATGGGTACAACGGTCAAATATATGAAGAGAAAATTCAGAAGGTATTGGAAGATGACATGGTTGAGCCTTTGTATTCCAGTGATTTTGGACCCACAATTCAAGTTGAAATATATTGAGTTCCGATTTGGCCTAGAGTTCGGGAACGAAGCTGCAGCAATGATTGCTAAAATAAAAAATGTGTTCCAAGGGTTGTTCAAGGAATACCTCCAATTGAATGGCAATGGCTCAGATCCCATGTCACAAAGAGGTGATGATGACATGGCTGTAAGTGGTGAAGATCCTATGGCTGATTGGGACCAGCATGTCACCCTCACTGCTCGATCAACAAATTTGGATTCTACCGAACTTGATTCGTACTTGTCAAAGGTACCCATCCGTCGAAGTGATCAATTCAATATCCTTGCATGGTGGCAGACCAACTCAGGTGAATACCCAACGCTGAGTCGCATGGCAGCAGATATCTTGGCAGCTCCTGCCTCTGCGGTGGCATCCGAGTCCGCCTTCAGCACTGGGAAGAGAGTCCTGTCAGATTTTCGAAGTCGAATGACAGCAACGACACTTGAAGCTCTTGTTTGCTTACAAGATTGGATACGGGCCACCGGTAATGCCATACGACACAAGTTTCTTCTTTGTTTCTTATTAATGCTTAAAGTTTACAAGTTTCTTCTTTTTTTCTGCAGCTAATACTCAACGTAGCTTGGCTTCAGTTCATGACATTATAATGGACTTACAAGGTATGAGAAACCTTCTGATGTATATAGTTCCATGTATATGAAAGTACACTTAAAGTATGAAGTCTGCTTTTTAATGAGGGATTTCATATCTACAGTTCATTCCAGGGAACTATTTGCAAGATGCAGCCCAATCATGTAGATGAATATATAGTGTTTTACACACAGAACTAGTGCTGTTAGTTTTGATTTCCCCAAGTTCGTCAAATCACTCATGCCACTAGCAAAGGTCACTTTTACTCTTACAGACAACACCAACATTTAACATTGGATTCACGTCATTAGAAATTGACATGAATGAACCACAACTTCATTTCATTTTTCGTCCATCAACCCCGCTATAGTACAGCTTCACAGGGAAAGACACTAAACATTTTGGCTTGCAGGCAGCCCTAGAAGATTTCAAGCTATTTCTAAGAGCAAACCCCCCTAGCCCTCTTTCTTTATCCCCCAAATGTTTGCTAGAGTTAGTACTGGATAGGTTGTTGTCTTTCTTTATTTGCTCTTCCTTTTTGTTTTAGTTTTTTCCTCCTATAGGATAGTTTGTACATATTTATTTTATAATAGAAAAATACCGCAGAAAAATTGTTCTACGGTTCTCGGGTCAAAAAAAAAACTACGATGGCAAGATTTTTAAAATTGAGTCAAAATCTTCCATAACATCACAACTAGAACTCCCCATCCTTCTCATGCTTCCTGTTGCTGCAAATCCAAGTAAAAGAATATCATAGGATTCTATCTGTTGATCTCTAATATATATTTCTTTTTCCATTCTTGCTTGTTGATATGCTTACTAGAATCAGGAATATTCTCTTTGTTCTAATCTTTGTTGCGGAGTGGGTGATGGGTAGTGTATGATGGATATTTAGAAGTGTATTTTCTTGCAAACTTGATCATGAATTGGTTTTCTGGAACATGCCTTTGCTACTAAGAATATTCCTCTGTTCATAAATATATTATTTAGTTTTTTTGAGGGATAAATATACTATTTAGTTGATGTGCACAGAATTACTCTTGTAACATTTCTTTGTAAATACAGATATCGAGGATTGATGCTTGTTGGAGCAATTCATGTTAAACCTCAAGCAGATGATGAAGCAAAGACATGTCAGCTTTCTCTATAACCTACTGGATGTGAAAAGTTTAGCATGTTGAACTAGTAATCTTTTTGATCTTGTCTGAGTCCGTTGGATTGAGGTCCTTAGCTTAACGTTCTTTCAAACTTGTAATCTTTTGATCTTGTACCATGTACACATTTGCTGACATCTATTTTTTTGGGACTTATTACTAATTTGGTGAGGCCAGAAATGTTGGACGGTGCAAACATTTGGTTCAGAAAACCTGTAATCCTCTGGAATGTGTAAAATTTGCTAAATTTTGGGTCGGCCTCATGTGCCCAGTGGGTCAATGGGGCCACAAAATTTTGATGAAATGGGTCGGCCCATGGCCTCGCATATTGGCCTTGGGGCCATGGGGCCGGGGCCGGGGCCAGGGCCGGGTCGGCCCATTCCCATCTTGAACCGGTGCATATGACGCTTGTGGTAGACTTCATCACCTTTGATAGTTGCAGATCATTTGCACACCGAGTAACAGAAGCACGGGGTCCCCCAAGTGCTTGTTGTCTTGTTCCTCATCTTGAGGGTCCAAAGCCACCAAACTCCCGACAAATTCCCAACCTTGTCCTTGATGACCACCTTCCAAACGACACCATATATCCCACAACTGATGGTTGACCTCTCCATCGTGCTAGATTCTTTGCTGTTTTTTGCGAGGTTGGGTGTAGATGCTACAAAACTCTGGCAACATGAATCGTGAAACAAAAACGGCGGAAAACCACGTGGTGTGAAGCTTGTAGAAATGTCAGGATTAATATAATATACATCAAGTAAATTGGCAAGGGGAAAAAGTAGGCAAAAGGGGAGTCCTAGAGGGACTTGGGGCCGCCGTGCCCCAAGTAGCCATGCGGTTGTCTACTTTAAAATACAGTTCATGATGTTTTGTCAAGGCCACTGCCAGTGCCTTCTAGTGATTTGTCCTCCGTAATGTTAATATGCAATCTGGTGTTCATTTAACAGTTTTGTCCTCTAAAATGTAATATTCAGTTAATAGTTTGGTCCTCTGAAATGTAATGTTCAGTTAACACTTTGGTCCAATAATTGCTATATTTCGTAGTACTATTCTCAAGCATTCTTTGTTTTGTTAACTGTCTTATCTTCTAGTACATGTTTCTATTCTACAATGTCATGCTCAGTTAACTATTTTGGTTCATTTAGTCTGTTGTCCATTTAACTGTTTTGTTCAATTCTGTAATTTGATTTTCATTTGCTATGGCTACAATTTTGCATTGTTATGTTTATGAAATAAATCGAATTTGGTTGTACTCAATACATATTCTACTGATAGTATGATGCTACCTCTTGAGCATGCGTTGGTTTTCCCTTGAAGAGGAAAGGGTCATGCAACAAAGTAGCGTAAGTATTTCCCTCAGTTTTTGAGAACCAAGGTATCAATCCAGTAGGAGGCTACAGTACTCAAATCCCTCGTACCTGCACAAACAAATGAGAACCTTGCAACCAACGCGATAAAGGGGTTGTCAATCCCTTCACGACCACTAGCAAAAGTGAGATCTGATAGAGATAATAAGATAAATATTTTTGGTATTTTTATATATAGATTGGAAAGTAAAGATTGCAAAATAAAATAGATCAGAAACTTATATGATGGAAAATAGACCCGGGGGCCATAGGTTTCACTACTGGCTTCTCTCAAGATAGCATAAGTATTACGGTGGGTGACCAAATTACTGTCGAGCAATTGAAAGAAAAGTGCATAGTTATGAGAATATCTAGGCATGATCATGTATATACGCATCACGTCCGCGACAAGTAGATCGAAACGATTCTGCATCTACTACTATTACTCCACACATCGACCGCTATCCAGCATGCATCTAGAGTATTAAGTTCATAAGAATAGAGTAACGCATTAGGCAAGATGACATGATGTAGAGGGATAAACTTAACCAATATGATATAAACCCCATCTTTTTATCCTCGATGGCAACAATACAATACGTGCCTTGCTGCCCCTGCTGTCACTGGGAAATGACATCGCAAGATTGAACCCAAAGCTAAGCACTTCCCCAATTGCAAGAAAGATCAATCTAGTAGGCCAAACCAAAATGATAATTCGAAGAGACTTGTAAAGATAACAAATCATATATAAAAGAATTCAGAGGAGATTCAAATATTGTTCGTAGATAATCTTGATCATAAACCCACAATTCATCGGATCTCGACAAACACACCGCAAAAAGTATTACATCGAATAGATCTCCAAGGAGATCGAGGAGAGCTTTGTATTGAGATCCAAAGAGAGAGAAGAAGCCATCTAGCTAATAACTATGGACCTGAAGGTCTAAGGTAAACTACTCACACTTCATCGGAGAGGCTATAGTGGAATGAATCTTAAGATCCAAAAGATTCAAAATAAAAAATTAATATTTGCGTACAAATAGTAATACTTCAAGCATGCTAACCAAGCAGTTTATGTCTTATCAAAACAACATAGCCAAAGAAAGCTTATCCCTACAAAATCATATAGTTTGGCCATGCTTCATTTTCGTCACACAAAATGCTCCCATCATGCACAACCCCGGTTTCAGCCAAGCAATTGGTTCCTAGTTTTTAACGTGCTTCAGCCTTTTCAACCCTCACGCAATACATGAGCGTAAGCCATGGACATAGCACTATAGGTGGAGTAGAGTATGATGATAGGGATTATGTGAGAAAACAAAAAACGAGAAAGTCTCACATTGACGCGGCTAATCAATGGGCTAATCAATTGATGTCAATACAACGAGTAGGGATTGCCATGCAACTCATTATGATGTAAAAAAATCTCTAAATTCCTGTTGTATGAAAACTTGTGTAAAGGTGTATGAATACAACATGAAATAAAAAAGAAATAAAATACTAAATAATAGTAGTAGCGCGGGAAAGGAGAAGCGCTACTACTAATTAACAGTAGCGCTGTTCTGAAGAAGCGCTACTACTAAGTCAATTTAGCAGTAGTGTGGGTCTAGGCGCGCTATTGCTAATCATTATCAGTAGCGCTCCTGCCCGCGCTACTGATAGGCCTAAAACCCGCGCTGCTGCTAGGCTTTTCCCTAGTAGTGCTCCCCTCTCTCTCACCCCTCTCTCCACCCCGCGCCCCCACTCACCCGCGCCCGCACCACCACCGTCGAGCACCGCCGCCGCCCGGACGCTAGCGCCGCCCCACCCCGCCGTCCCGGAGCCCTGCGGCCCCATCTCCACAATCGCTAGGTGCCCCCTCTGCACTGCCATCGCCGCCCCGCCACCGCCCCACCCGCAGCAGCACCCCACCGCCCGAGCCTGCGGCCCGCCGCCACCACCGCCGGTGCCCCCTCCGCATGGCCAGCGCCACCCTGCCGCCCCGGAGCTGCGGCCCAGTCGCCACCACCGTCCGGTGCCCCCACTGCCCGGCCAGCTGTCACATCCCTGGTCCTGGTATGCAGTAGGCTAGCCCTTCATGTGTGCATCATGTTTAACTTTTCAAATGAATTTGAAATGGGGATGTTCAAACCCTAGCACCAAATGGAATTCAAATAGGTTCAACCTAAAAATAATTTTAGTGAATCCAAATGGCTTTCAAAAATGTTCATCATTTCTGGAAAATGCTAGAACCATAACCAGAGGTGTTGCACATTTTTCCATGACATATTTGGTCACTGAATTAAATCATATGTACTTTGCAGTTGGGCATTTAAATGCTAGTAAATATGTTAAATGCTCAAATAATTTTGAACTTAAGTGTGGGCTACTAGGAATAATCCCAACAGAGCCCACAATTATTTGCAGGATTTTAGGAAACGTTTTAGTATTTTTAATAAAGCCATCAAATTGCAGAAGAAATAGAAAAGAGAAATAAAAATAGGAAAGAACAGAAGGCCACCAGGCCACCTACCTAGACCTACCTGGCGCCACCAACCGGCCCAGCACTGCAGCTGGCCGGCCCAGCCCACGACCGCTTCCTCCCTGTCGTCTTCCTCCCTCGCCAGAAGGACGGAGGGCGCGTGCCCGACGCGCGCACGGCCACCGCACGCAACCTCCTGCTTGCCGACGAGGGCCTAGACGCCTCCACGATGCCACGCGCTCCCCTCGACCGCTCTCGCTATCTCTCTCGCTCATTCTCACCTCTGCTCCCTCTGTCTCGCCGTTCCCCACCACAGCCGAGCGCGCTCGCCGCCGCCGACCGCCGCAGCCGTGGCCACCGCCTTCCCCACGCCTCTCCGACGTGTTCCCGTGCTCCGCCCTGACCTCCTGTTCCTCCTCACCGAGCCGTGCGACGCCGGGAGCCCTGCATCGCCGCCCACGCCGTCTTCTCCATCTCCGGCCGCCCGAGATCGCCGGCTTCACTACGTCGCCGTCCGACCTCCCCCGAGCTCGCCGTCTGCTCTATCGACTCCTCGTGAGCTCCTCTTCTCTTTCCCTCACTCCGTGCACTCGATTTCGTTCCCTAGCTAGCTACCTCACCGAACCCGAGCTCCGGCCGCCACCATGGACGGTGAGCTTCGTGCTCCCTAACTCCTCCACCTGCGCTCGTTGCCTCCGCGTGTTCCTGGTGATCCCAGCAACCCGTAGAGCCCATCGGCCGCGCCCGCCGTGCCCCGTAACGTCTAGAGCTTGGATTTCCGAACTCCGGCGGCCGCCTGGCTCGCCGCCGCCGCTGCTACACACACCCCCAGCACACCACGCGGCCACCACCGGATGCGCCTCACTGCCAGCGTCCCGTAGCTGCAAACCCCGAGCGAAACGATGCTCCGTAGCTCCGACCCGAGCATCTCCGGCGAGCCACCGCCGTGCTTTTGGTCGCCGGCGTCGACCGCTGACGTGGCCGTGATTAGGGCCTAAACACACCGCTAACCAACCCCCCCTGGGCCACTGACGCATGGGCCCCGCGCCCTAAGTAATCCCAGTTTTATTTCTGTTTAGGTTAGTTTAAAAACCCAGTGGGACCCACACTGAGTTGACCCCGGCGTGGCGTTATTTGGACCCACACGTCAGCGACCTAACCAGCACCCTGTGACTGACCAGTGGACCCCACTGGTCAGGTTTGACCCGGACCAGCCCCAGTTGACTTGATGACGTCACCCCGATGTCATGCTGACGCAATAAACCCTTTTCTGGATTTATTCTTTAATAGGAAATTCCAGAAAATGTTGCAAACTTCTAAAATTCATATAAATTCAACCGTAGCTCAGATTGAAATAATTTATATATGAAAAATGATCAGAAAAATTCAATCTATCCATCTGCACTGGTTTCATGCATGTTTAAGCAACTTTAACCTGCTGTTTATATCAAAACATGATAATGCACTATATTAATTCATAATTTCAATTTGAACTTGAACCTTGGGTTCAAACTAACCCAAACCCATTTGGTTCTAGTTGCATTAGCCCAACACACTCATTTTGCCATGTCATGATCATGCATCATATTGTGCATTGCATTGATTGTGTTTCCTTCTCTATTGCCGGTATTTGTCCCCTCTCGATAGACGTGGTTTCGACGATGAATTCGATGACACCGATGAAGAACTATATTATCTTCAGAAGTGCCAGGCAAGCAAAACCCCCTTGTTCATTCCGATACAATCCTACTCTCTCGCTCCTGCTCTCTTTTACTGCATTAGGACAACAACGATTCTTCTGTTACTTGCTGCGGTAGCTGAACCCCTTTATCCTTTGCATGACCTGTCGTTCCACAGTAAATAGATGAAACCCACTAGCATGAGTAGGAGTTGTTTGAGCCCTGTTGTGCCTACTCATACATGCTTGTTTGTTATGCCTGCTACTGCTTAGAGTTGAGTCGGTCTGATTCATCGAGGATGAATCGAGGTGTGTGAACATGTCCTCTTGTGTGTGAGCTAAGTGTGTGAACACGATTTGGTAAAGGTAGCGGTGAGAGGCCATGTAGGAGTACATGGTGGGTTGTCTCATTGCAACCGTCCTCGAGGAACTGAGTTACGTGTTTGTGATCCATGATTCAGCTACTACCACGCATTGGGCCCGAAACCAATGGACCCTCTCGGCTTCTTAATCACCCTTGTCCTCTGTCCGGGAGTTGCAAGTAGTTTCGGTGTTTGTAGTATCTGGAGGCCGTGCTTGCGCTGACCGTAAGGGTGGGCTGTGATGCGGTAGGCACGTGGCACGGTGTACCGGGCGCCCGTTTGGTGTCCGGGAACCCTGTTCACATCGTTTGGGGCTGTGGCGAAACTTGGCGGAACTCCTCATAGATGGAACCCAAATAGGCGATAAACCTGGACTAGGGACTTGAGTGTTTAGGTAGGTCGTGGCCGACACCCACGTTGGGCTTCGCTTGAAGGTTGCGAGTACATGTCGGTAAACGGCGGTAAGTGGTGAGAGCGTGTGTGAAGAAGTACACCCTGCAGGTTAACATTATCTATTGAATAGCCGTGTCCGCGGTAAAGGACTTCGGGTTGCCTATAACAGTTCATAGACAAGTGAAAGTGGATACTCTAAAATGCGCAAGATAAGCGTGAGTGCTATGGATGGCGTTCTCGTAGGGAGGCGGAGCGGATCCATAGTGGTGTTTTGATATGGTGAATATGTGGACTCATGTGCGCCACCTCAAAAGAGTTACTTGCGAATGTAGTTTAGGATAGCCACGAGTCAAAGCTGGCTTGCTGCTGTTAAACTCCACCATCCCTTTATTGATAATGATGCATATGTAGCTAGTTACGATGTAAGTCTTCTGGGTACATTTGTACTCACGTTGCCTATTTTATGTTTTTGCGAGAGAGACCTCGGTCTCGCTTGTAGTTCAGCGTGGACTTGACGTTTAGCTTGTTACCTCAGCTACGATCTTGTGCCCTCGGCAGATCTGGTAGATAGTCGAGGCCTCTATGCCTTTTTCATTTGTAGATGTACGTACTCGGACATGTTTAGCTTCGCTTGTGCTTGGTGGTATGCTTTGAATGTTGGGTCATGAGACCCATGTTTGTAATATCTCGCTCCTCGGAGCCTATTGAATAAATACTTGAGTCGTAGAGTCATGTTGTGATGCCATGTTGTATTTGCACATATCGCGCATATTGTGTGTATGTTATTGAAATGCTTGGTATGTGTGGGATCTGACTATCTAGTTGTTTATCTTTAGTAGCCTCCCTTACCGGGAAATGTCTCCTAGTGTTTCCTTTGAGCCATGGTAGCTTGCTACTGCTCCGAACACTTAGGCTGGCGGCATGTGTCCTTCTTCGTTCTGTGTCGTCCTTCGGGAAATGTCACGCGTTGAGTACCGGAGTCTGTTAGCCGCTACTGCCCGGTTTGCGAGTCTGCTAGTCCGGTGCTACTGGCGGAACTTAATCGCTGATGACCGACACGTTCGATGCTGGGTCATGGATGCTGTCCTGTAAGTCTGTGCCACTTTGGGTTTACGACTAGCCATGTCAGCCGGGCTCCTTATCATATGGATGCTAGCGACACTATCATATCGTGTGCCAAAAGGCATAAACGGTCCCGGCAAAGGTAAGGCGACACTGTGGGAATACCGTGCGTGAGGCGCAAAGTGATATGAGGTGTTACATGCTAGATCGATGTGGCATCGAGTCGGGTCTGACAGTTTTGGTATCGAGCTTGATTGCTGTAGGATTATCAAGCCAAACTGGTGAAGTTGTGTCTAGAAATGCTTTAGTTATGTAAGGGAATTGATTGGGGAAGGAGCGATGGCTCTTTTTACTCCTTATACCTCATGGCCTTCTGATCTGAGTCAACCTCTTCTCTTCTACGGGGATTAAGAACTAGGCCTTCTCATCTATCTATCAGGATGACGTGTTACTAATCCATAGACTTATAGAATTGTTAGTTTCAAATCTCAGTTCAGCTTTTACTACTTCCGTATGTTCATAGCTGGTCTCAGAACCTTGATGTTGTGATATTAAGTTGTTATGCCACCATTTTTCAGGATGTCTCAAATCTTTTTGAGCATTTACAGTCGTTATGCTGTCCGAGTCATCCCAGGTTTCTAAATAGTCTGATGCATTTGCAAATCCTTTCTTCCTGTTCCGATGTCCTTTGGGCCAGATTAACCACACTAATCGGTGAGTTGAGGTACTCTATTGCCTCAGCATTTATGTTGGAACTAGTATTATGACCCTAGGTGTCTTAGGGGATCATCTAGTAATCTAGCCATGATTTGTGTCCCAGTGTGAGGATTCTGGCCATCATTCTCAAAAGCATTCCGTGATGCCACTTAGTAGTAGGTATTCTACTTCTGGGTTTTGAACCCGAGATTCATCCCACTTACCTCATGTTGATAGTGTTTGCTAGTTCCTTTAGGTTATTAGTAACCTTGCGATAGTCCTCGAGGTTCGTGGTATTTCCTTCTTCCAAATACTATGAACCGCTTATGGCAGAAGTTCTTTGAACCAAAAGATCACAACCAGAGTGCTCTTGATGAGTTCTTCTCTCTATATTGTGACTCTGCCAGTTCAACCTTTCTACATGGGTTATCTAGAAGAAATATGTTGAACCCGCTCGACATGCTAATCCATGCATCCACAACTCAGAAAATCATATGTTCTCTTGGGTTGTCCCTCTTTAATTGTATTCCGACCCTCGTCTATCAATTGATAGTCAAGAGTATGCGTGCATTCGTTCATCGATGCCTATTACCCTTGTGGTCCGTCAAGCCATTCTATTCCAGGATGACTAGGAGAAACAAACTCCAGAACCTCATCCATATCCAGGATTGGGTCAAAGCAGTTGTAATTCGCAGATCAAAATGCCAATCCAGCTTCTGGTCTGTTCTACCTTGAAGTATTACCTTCCTTATGTCAGGATTGTCATGAGAATTGCACCACCTCTTATGAATTCTTGACGCAGTGATACTTCTCGCCATCATTATTCATCCCTCGGTTCCGTGTTGTCGCAACTGGAATGCCGACAGGTGAATCATGATGTGTGAACTCAATACTCCCAGCAACTGTGTTGCTTGGTAGTTAATGGACAACAATTTCATTCTTAGTGTGTTGGTTCCTGAATCATCATTCTAAGACTGATTGTGCTACCTAGTCCTTATTTCCGGTGCACTTTTCGGTCGGTGAGTTAGGATTCTATTAATCCCTCGCTCATTTGATCATATCATCTTGCCTGAAAAGCAAGATTGTTCTCGAGCTTAGTAACATATCGCTGGTTCGTGATTTTCTGAATATCTTCTCGGAAGTATCACCAGGTCGTCACTTGACCGCTATGTTCAGTTCGTGATCAAGTTGGTTCCTTGTAGCCACCCCCCCTTCTCCAAGAATCTGTGTTGGATACCCCTGAGCTAGTTGGTTAAGCTAAACAACAACTTGGAGAGTTGGAAGATGAAAGCTTGTCCGACTTAGCTCATGTTAAGGGATATCTTGTATATGTGTTGAAGAAAGATGATATCCCCATCGATTGGTCCTCGTGATCAGTTGTTGGATATATTACGTTGTCAAAACTTTGATTTGAGTGTGGGCTATTCTCAAATCAAATCAAAACCAACGATGTTCGTAATGTTTTCTTACTCATGGATTTTCCTCGAGCATACACCATTATATCCTTTAGGTCTGACCAATGCTATCACTTGTTCACATAATTATGGAATTCCATCTTCGTGGGAACCTGGATGAATTGTTGTTGAGCCCATCGACAACATCCTTGTCCTCCATAATTTTGTTGAATATTAAGCTAGTGTTGGAAACTTTTGAAAGCATTTGTTCATGCTAGATCATGAAGCATATGCCCAGGTGAAAGAAGTGACTTCCTCAAATTCATGTGCATTTGATGCAAGTTACCGCCGTGAATTCGAGAAAGTCAATGTTGCTTCCTTTGGAATCATCCCAAGTCAGTCATGCATGTGTGAAGTATACATTGGATTGTGAGATTAGCTACCTCCATTCTATATGTGTCCCTAGCACGCCAAGCCACTGATTGACTTGTTCAAGGAGAAGTAGTTCCTTCTTAAGAGCAAGACTTACGCAAGGACTTCGATATCCTAGATGATGGTTCCCACCTGAACTTGGTAGTATTTTATTATAAGACTACTACGTGGTCATGCCTGTCTGGGACAACGTGTCCACATGTTGTAGCAGAACCAGCTCATGTTTTGGAGCTTGCTATCGTAGTTCATTTCCCGAGAATCTCGCAACGTCATCTCGTTGATTTGTGTTGCAAACTTTCTTTTCCAGACATGTTGTCTGAAATATCCTGTCATTAACTGGATCTGAATCTCAGGCAGATGTGATGGTTGGTACTTTTCCAAGATCTATGATGTAGGTCCGAACAAGGTTGATGTTGGCCGACACACCTAGCCGAAGATCTATTATTATAGCATCTTAACTGAGCAAGTTGACCATCCTCTCCATAAGGATGTCGTGCGACTTATTTTAGAAGTTGTTCCTTATGGATCCTTTGTTCTCCCGAAGTCAGACCCTTACTTGATGTTCCAGATACCGACTGGTATTGGGTTAAGCTGGTACATCAAGAAGAACATTAGAAGCGGAGTGCTAAATGTCTCTCGGTTGATCATCCAGATTTTGTTCCCTTAGCCCCGCTAAGGTGAAATCTAAGAAGGTTATCTTCCTTTTCCTCTGAACGTCCATCGCTGCTCATCATGGTAGTACGTTGTGTTGCCAGGACCCTTGACACGGATATTGGTAAGACCTTGATGAATATGGAAATGCTCAAGTTCCTGAGAGCACGCACAAGCACTAGGTGTTATCATCAGCACTAGCTGGGATTGCTCCTAGATTCCTCGGTTATGCTATAACCTCTCAAACAGTGGACTCACTCTCTACTGTTTAGCTTCTCCCCAGTTACTAAAATCATCCCTTGTGTTGTTTTCAACAAGGTAATCCACATCATCCATACTACTCCGAGTATGCTACTCCTTCGAACTCCATCAAACGATCGCTCGAGATTTGCCTTAGGCTGGTATAGAGAATTTTATTGATCTCTAAATCAAAGGTAATTCTTTTTGCCACCTAAGGGGATATTTCTACGAGTCACCTTCCATAAGATGTCTCGTTGTGGTATCATGGCAATTATTTTCCTCTCTACTTTGAAACCTCATCAAATTGTTTCTTCCGTCCTTCATGATGTGTGTTTTGTCTCTCAGCTCAAGAGATGTTCTACATCTCATACCGTGAGTTGATCTTGTGATCATTAAAATGATCCATCCTTGTAGAGTGTTTCTGTCCTCGTGTTGGATGAAGATCTCAAAAGCAAAGACGTCTAGATCAATTGAAACACTGAATCAGCATCCTCGAGTAGGACATCTGGATCGTGAAGATCGTGTTAGTTTGTACCCCTCTGCCTTCTTACCTCACGTCTTGAATCTCGAGTCGAGATTCTTGTTTAGTGGGGGTGAGTTGTCACATCCCTGGTCCTGGTATGCAGTAGGCTAGCCCTTCATGTGTGCATCATGTTTAACTTTTCAAATGAATTTGAAATGGGGATGTTCAAACCCTAGCACCAAATGGAATTCAAATAGGTTCAACCTAAAAATAATTTTAGTGAATCCAAATGGCTTTCAAAAATTTTCATCATTTCTGGAAAATGCTAGAACCATAACCAGAGGTGTTGCACATTTTCCATGACATATTTGGTCCTGAATTAAATCATATGTACTTTGCGCTTGGGCATTTAAATGCTAGTAAATATGTTAAATGCTCAAATAATTCTGAACTTAAGTGTGGGCTACTAGGAATAATCCCAACAGAGCCCACAATTATTTGCAGGATTTTAGGAAACGTTTTAGTATTTTTAATAAAGCCATCAAATTGCAGAAGAAATAGAAAAGAGAAATAAAAATAGGAAAGAACAGAAGGCCACCAGGCCACCTACCTAGACCTACCTGGCGCCACCAACCGGCCCAGCACTGCAGCTGGCCGGCCCAGCCCATGACCGCTTCCTCCCTGTCGTCTTCCTCCCTCGCCAGAAGGGCCGGAGGCGTGCCCGACACGCGCCACGCCACCGACGCCACCTCCTGCTTGCCGACGAGGGCCTGGACGCCTCCACGATGCCACGCGCTCCCCTCGACCGCTCTCGCTATCTCTCTCGCTCATTCTCACCTCTGCTCCCTCTGTCTCGCCGTTCCCCACCACAGCCGAGCGCGCTCGCCACCGCCGACCGCCGCAGCCGTGGCCACCGCCTTCCCCACGCCTCTCCGGCGTGTTCCGTGCTTCGCCGCCGACCTCCTGTTCCTCCTCACCGAGCCGTGCGGCCTGGAGCCCCATCGCCGCCCACGCCGTCTTCTCCATCTCCGGCCGCCCGAGATCGCCGGCTTCACTACGTCGCCGTCCGACCTCCCCCGAGCTCGCCGTCTGCTCCAATCGACTCCTCGTAAGCTCCTCTTCTCTTTCCCTCACTCCGTGCACTCGATTTCGTTCCCTAGCTAGCTACCTCGCCGAACCCGAGCTCCGGCCGCCGCCATGGACGGTGAGCTTCGTGCTCCCTAACTCCTCCACCTGCGCTCGTTGCCTCCGCGTGTTCCTGGTGATCCCAGCAACCCGTAGAGCCCATCGGCCGCGCCCGCCGTGCCCCGTAACGTCTAGAGCTTGGATTTCCGAACTCCGGCGGCCGCTCGCCGCCGCCGCTACACACACCCCCAGCACACCACGCGGCCACCACCGGATGCGCCTCACTGCCAGCGTCCCGTAGCTGCAAACCCCGAGCGAAACGATGCTCCGTAGCTCCGACCCGAGCATCTCCGGCGAGCCACCGCCGTGCTTTTGGTCGCCGGCGTCGACCGCTGACGTGGCCGTGATTAGGGCCTAAACACACCGCTAACCAACCCCCCCTGGGCCACTGACGCATGGGCCCCGCGCCCTAAGTAATCCCAGTTTTATTTCTGTTTAGGTTAGTTTAAAACCCAGCGGGACCCACCTGCCTGAGTTGACCCACTGACGTGGCCGTTGACTGGACCCACATGTCAGCGACCTAACCAGCACCCGGTGACTGACCAGTGGACCCCACTGGTCAGGTTTGACCCGGAACAGCCCCAGTTGACTTGATGACGTCACCCCGACGTCATGCTGACGCAATAAACCCTTTTCTGGATTTGTTCTTTAATAGGAAATTCCAGAAAATGTTGCAAACTTCTAAAATTCATATAAATTCAACCGTAGCTCAGATTGAAATAATTTATATATGAAAAATGATCAGAAAAATTCAATCTATCCATCTGCACTGGTTTCATGCATGTTTAAGCAACTTTATCCTGCTGTTTATATCAAAACATGATAATGCACTATATTAATTCATAATTTCAATTTGAACTTGAACCTTGGGTTCAAACTAACCCAAACCAATTTGGTTCTAGTTGCATTAGCCCAACACACTCATTTTGCCATGTCATGATCATGCATCATATTGTGCATTGCATTGATTGTGTTTCCTTCTCTATTACCGGTATTTGTCCCCTCTCGATAGATGTGGTTTCGACGATGAATTCGATGACACCGATGAAGAACTATATTATCTTCAGAAGTGCCAGTCAAGCAAAACCCCCTTGTTCATTCGGATACAATCCTACTCTCCCGCTCCTGCTCTCTTTTACTGCATTAGGACAACAACGATTCTTCTGTTACTTGCTGTGGTAGCTGAAGCCCTTTATCCTTTGCATGACCTGTCGTTCCATAGTAAATAGATGAAACCCACTAGCATGAGTAGGAGTTGTTTGAGCCCTGTTGTGCCTACTCATACATGCTTGTTTGTTATGCCTGCTACTGCTTAGAGTTGAGTCGGTCTGATTCATCGAGGATGAATCAGAGGTGTGTGAACATGTCCTACTGTGTGTGAGCTAAGTGTGTGAACACGATTTGGTAAAGGTAGCGGTGAGAAGCCATGTAGGAGTACATGGTGGGTTGTCTCATTGCAGCCGTCCTCAGGAACTGAGTTCTGTGTTTGTGATCCATGATTCAGCTACTACCACGCATTGGGCCCGAAACCAATGGACCCTCTCGGCTTCTTAATCACCCTTGTCCTCTGTCCGGGGAGTTGCAAGTAGTTTCGGTGTTTGTAGTATCTGCTGGAGGCCGTGCAGCGCTGACCGTAGGGGTGGGCTGTGATGCGGTAGGCACGCGGCACAGTGTGTACCGGCGCCCGATTGGTGTCCCGAGAACCTGTTCACATCGTTTGGGGCTCTGGCGAAACTTGGCGGAACTCCTCATAGATGGAACCCAAATAGGCGATAAACCTGGACTAGGGACTTGAGTGTTTAGGTAGGTCGTGGCCGACACCCACGTTGGGCTTCCGCTTGAAGGTTGCGAGTACATGTCGTGTAAACGACGGTAAGTGGTGAGAGCGTGTGTGAAGAAGTACACCCCTGCAGGGTTAACATTATCTATTCGAATAGCCGTGTCCATGTAAAGGACTTCTGGGTTGCCTATAACAGTTCATAGACAAGTGAAAGTGGATACTCTAAAATGCGCAAGATAAGCATGAGTGCTATGGATGGCGTTCTCGTAGGGAGACGGAGCGGATCCATAGTGGTGTTTTGATATGGTGAATATGTGGACTCGTGTGCGCCACCTCAAAAGAGTTACTTGCAAATGTAGTTTAGGATAGCCACCGAGTCAAAGCTGGCTTGCTCTTTGTTAAACTCCACCATCCCTTTATTGATAATGATGCATATGTAGCTAGTTCTGATGTAAGTCTTGCTGGGTACATTTGTACTCACGTTTGCCTATTTTATGTTTTTGCAGAGAGACCTCGGTCTCGCTAGTAGTTCCGCGTGGACTTCGACGTTTAGCTTGTTACCTCAGCTACGATCTTGTGCCCTCGGCAGGATCTGGTAGATAGTCAGGCCTCTATGCCTTTTTCATTTGTAGATGTCTGTACTCAGACATGTTTAGCTTCCGCTTGTGCTTGACTGGTATGCTCTGAATGTTGGGTCATGAGACCCATGTTTGTAATATCTCGCTCCTCGGAGCCTATTGAATAAATACTTGAGTCGTAGAGTCATGTTGTGATGCCATGTTGTATTTGCACATATCGAGCATATTGTGTGTATGTTATTGAAATGCTTGGTATGTGTGGGATCTGACTATCTAGTTGTTTATCTTTAGTAGCCTCTCTTACCGGGAAATGTCCCCTAGTGTTTCCACTGAGCCATGGTAGCTTGCTACTGCTCCGGAACACTTAGGCTGGCCGGCATGTGTCCTTCTTCGTTCTCGTATACGTCCCTTCGTGGAAATGTCACGCGTTGAGTACCGGAGTCTGTTAGCCGCTACTGCCCGGTTTACGAGTCTGCTAGTCCGATGCTACAGCCGAACTTAATCGCTGATGACCGACACGTTCGATCTTTCGGGTCATGGATGCTGTCCTCGTAAGTCTGTGCCACTTTGGGTTTACGACTAGCCATGTCAGCCGGGCTCCTTATCATATGGATGCTAGCGACACTATCATATACGTGTGCCAAAAGGCGCAAACGGTCCCGGGCAAAGGTAAGGCGACACCCGTGGGAATACCGTGTGTGAGGCCGCAAAGTGATATGAGGTGTTACATGCTAGATCGATTTGGCACTGAGTCGGGGTCCTGACACCAGCGCCCCTTCGCCGGCGAGCAACCCCGCCGCCCGGCGCCCCTAGGCCCTGCCGACCTGCTGATACCTTTCCAACGTATCTATAATTTATGAAGCATTCATGCTATATTATTATCTGTTTTGAATGTTTATGGGCTTTATTATTCACTTTTATATTACTTTTGGGACTAACCTATTAACCGAAGGCCCAGCCCATATTGCTCTTTTATTGCCTATTTCAGTGTTTCAAAGAAAAGGAATATCAAACGGAGTCCAAACGGAATGAAACCTTTGGGAAAGTTATTTTTGGAACAGAAGCAATCCAGGGAACTTGGAGGGCAAGCCAGGGAAGCTTCGAGGAGGCCACGAGATTGGGGGCGCGCCCACCCCTTTGGCGCGCCCTCCAACCTCGTGGGCCCCTCGTGGCTCCCCCGATCGACTTCTTTTGCCTATATATTCCCATATACCCTAAAAACATCAAAGACAACAATAGATCGGGAGTTCCGCCGCCGCAAGCCTCTGTAGCCACCAAAAACCTCTCGGGAGCCCGTTCGCACCGCATGGGAGGAATCCTCACCGTGGCCATCTTCATCATCCCGGCGCTCTCCATGACAAGGAGGGAGTAGTTCACCCTCGGGGCTGAGGGTATATATGTACCAGTAGCTATGTGTTTGATCTCTCTCTCTATCGTGTTCTTGAGGTGATACGATCTTGATGTATCGCGAGCTTTGCTATTATAGTTGGATCTTATGATGTTTCTCCCCCTCTATTCTCTTGTAATGGATTGAGTTTTCCCTTTGAAGTTATCTTATCGAATTGAGTCTTTAAGGATTTGAGAACACTTGATGTATGTCTTGCCGTGCTTATCTGTGGTGACAATGGGATATCACATGATCCACTTGATGTATGTTTTGGTGATCAACTTGCGGGTTCCGCCTATGAACCTATGCATAGGGGTTGGCACACGTTTTCGTCTTGACTCTCCGGTAGAAGCTTTGGGCCACTCTTTGAAGTACTTTGTGTTGGTTGAATAGATGAATTTGAGATTGTGTGATGCATATCGTATAATCATGCTCACGAATACTTGAGGTGACAATGGAGTATCTAGGTGACATTAGGGTTTTGGATGATTTGTGTCTTAAGGTGTTATTCTAGTATGAAATCTATGATAGATTGAACGGAAAGAATAGCTTTATGTTATTTTACTATAGACTCTTGAATAGATAGAACAGAAAGGATAACTTTGAGGTGGTTTCGTACCCTACCATAATCTCTTCGTTTGTTCTCCGCTATTAGTGGCTTTGGAGTGACTCTTTGTTGCATGTTGAGGGATAGTTATATGATCCAATTATGTTATCATTGTTGAGAGAACTTGCACTAGTGAAAGTATGAACCCTGGGCCTTGTTTCGAAGATTTGCAATACCGTTTACGCTCACTTTTATCACTTGTTACCTTGCTGTTTTTATATTTTCAGATTACAAATACTCATATCTACCATCCATATTGTACTTGTATCACCATCTCTTCGCCGAACTAGTGCACCTATACAATTTACCATTGTATTGGGTGTGTTGGGGACACAAGAGACTCTTTGTTATTTGGTTGCAGGGTTGCTTGAGAGAGACCATCTTCATCCTAGGCCTCCCACGGATTGATAAACCTTAGGTCATCCACTTGAGGGAAATTTGCTACTGTCCTACAAACCTCTGCACTTGGAGGCCCAACAACGTCTACAAGAAGAAGGTTGTGTAGTAGACATCAAGCTCTTTTCTGGCGCCGTTGCCGGGGAGGTGAGTGCTTGAAGGTATATCTTTAGATCTTGCAATCGAATATTTTTATTTCTTGTTTTATCACTAGTTTAGTTTATAAAATAAAATTACAAAAAAATGTATTTGAGTTGGTCTCATACTCTTCATCTTTTTAATATCTTCCGTGAGAATTTTGAAAAGGAAAATTGTGCTCAAGTGCTAGAAGAAGAAGTCTATAGAATGTTTGATACTAAATCTTTGAATGATGAGCATGATTGCAATGTTGTTAGCATGAACTCCTTGAATATCAATAGTACTAATGATAATTGCACTAGTCATGATGAAAATATCTCCTATAAGCATGTCGATTTTTGTGGAGAGCAGTGGGTTTGCATGGACACACCAAATAGAGAAGATAGATATTGCAAGAGGCATAAGCGTTTAGAAACTAAACTGTTGCAAGAAAGGCTAGATGTGTGTGCTGAAAGATTCAATATTTTTCGCGCTCCTTGTGAACTTTGCAATGAACGCGGTCATTTAAATCTCCAATGCAAACTGTTTCATGATTGAATCGTTTCCAAAAATTGTGATAACTTGACTACCCTTGAGCACCATAAAGAGCTTAGTCTTCTTTTGGGGTATGAAGAAATGAAACGTATATCTGAGAGTATTCCAAAATTTAATCTTGATAGATTTCTTGATTTTGATCTAGAGGATATTTATATGTATTGTGCGGTGAATTGCATTGAAAATCCTTATATTGCCAATTACATAAAGAAAGGAAAGCAAATAGAAGATGAAGAGAATACTAATGAAAGGGAAGAGACTTCTCAATATCCTCCTATTATTTCTTATGATGAATCAGGTAACGACGAGGAGCTTTCTATTCAACCAATCTCATCAATAAGGAGCTCAAGGAAGAAGGTTGAACCCACACATAATGTGAAAAAGAAAAGGAAAAGAAGGAGCAACAAAGGTAGAAAGGTATCTCTCCCAAATGATGTTGCTCCTACCACTTATTGTGATGATGATAATTGCTATACTGTTGGTGCTATCCATACTATTAATGATGAGAGTGATTATGCTTATGATATGAAAAGGCCCAAGCTTGGGGAAGCTATGTTTGATGAGGATGACATATTTGAGAATATATTTGCTGAAATTAATGTTTGTCCCAAGCTTGGGATGCTATGTTTAATGAAGATGATATTTTTAGCCTCCCATGTTTTGATATGCAAAGTTGTTACGATGATAGCATGCCTCTTACCTATGATGATTATATTGATGAAAGTGGGTTTGGAAGAGTGTCAACTTTAGGAAGTAGTGATTGCACTATTTTGGAGGATGTTGAATTTTATTGTGATGAATATGAAAGTGGATTTGGAAGAGTGTCAACTTTATTTAGTGATGATTCCACAATATTGGAAGAGGTTTCAATCGATTATGATGAGAACGAAGTTGCTACTTATGATGATTATTGTGATGAAACTTATGCTATAAAAAGTAGTGATGATTATATTTATAAAACTTGTCATGATTATGATTAACCTTTTTCTGAACATTACTCTTCTAATGTGTAAACAATTTATAGTATTCAAGTCTTTTATGATACTCCCACTATTCCGAATGAGAAAGGATTTTGCTTATGTGGAGAGTAGTAAATTTTCTATGCTTGTAGATCATGAAAAGAATGCTTTATGTGCTGGTTATATTGTTGAATTCATTCATGATGCTACTGAAAATAATTATGAGGGGGGAACATATGCTTATAGGAATTGCAATAATATCAAGTTTCCTCTCTATGTGTTGAAAATCTTGAAGCTATGCTTGTTTTACCTTCCTATGCTAGTTGATTATTGTTCCCATAAGTTGTTTGCTCACAAAATCCCTAGGCATAGGAAGTGGTTAGGCTTAAATGTTCTAGTCATATGCTTCATGATGCTCCCGTTATGTTTCAATTCTTATCTTTTATGTGAGCATCATTGTCCTCGCTTTCATGCCTAGCTAGAAAGGTATTAAAGAAAAGCGCTTGTTCGGAGACAACCCAATATTTATCCTTACTGTTTTTGTGTGTTCACATGATTATGCTACTGTAGTAATAATGTTTTATAGCTTTTGTTTCAATAAAGTGCCAAGTACGACCTTTAGGATAGCTTATGGTGATAGTTGTGTTGATCCTGCTGAAAATCAGAAACTTTTGCACCCAGTAAATTAGTTTTTATAATTCACATAAACGTGCTTCTGATCTGAATATTTTTGCTCTGGATTGGTACGCAAATTTACTAGGACTTCCTAATTTGGTAGGAATTTTGGAGTTCCAGAAGTATATGTTTGATACAGATTACTACAGACTGTTCTGTTTTTGACAGATTCTGTTTTCTATGTGTTGTTTGCTTATTTCGATGAATCTATGAGTAGTATCGGAGGGTATGAACCATAGAGAAGTTGTAATACAGTAGATATTACACCAATATGATTTTAGAATGAGTTCATTACAGTACCTAAGTGGTGGATTTATTTTCTTATACTAACGGAGCTTACGAGTTTTCTGTTGAGTTTTGTGTTGTGAAGTTTTGGGTAAAGATTCGATGGACTATGGAGTAAGGAGTGGCAAGAGCCAAATCTTGGGTATGCCCAAGGCACCGCAAGGTAATATTCAAGGACAACCAAGAGCCTAAGCTTGGGGATTCCCCGGATGGCATCCCCTCTTTCGTCTTCGTTCATCGGTAACTTTACTTGGAGCTATATTTTTATTGACCACATGATATGTGTTTTGCTTGGAGCGTCAGTTTCTTTTGTTAGTATTTGCTTGATGTTATTTAGAATAATTTTTTGCATCTTTAGTTTCAATAAAATGTCAAGGATAGCCTTTAGCATGCTTATTTTGCTAGTATACATGTTGCTGTTTGAAAACAGAAAGTTTACCGCTGTTGCAAAAATTCCCTAGAAAAGTCAGAGAATGGTATAATGTTGAAACTTTTTGCATATTGAGCTCTGGTAAATCTTCTACAACGTAGTATTTTTCTCATAATTTTTTGAGTTAGTTAAATATGATGAATCTTGTATTCTTTACAGACTATACTGTTTTGGCAGATTGCTGTTATGTTTGCATTGTTTGCATATGCTTGCTTTTTTAATGATTCTATTTTAGGATAGGAGTACTAAATATGCAGAGGAATTTAGTATGCAATGTTGAATAATAATTTTAGTGATTTGTTGCAGTAGAAAATGATAAGGTTTTGCATTGGTTTATACTAACCTATCTCACGAGTTCTTGTTGAGTTTGGTGTGGATGAAGCTTTTGATAAAAAGAGACCATGATATGAGAGGAATTAAGGAGACACAAAAGTTCAAGCTTGGGGATGCCCAAGGCACCCCAAGATTATATTTCAAGAATTCTCAAGCATCCAAGCTTGGGGATGCCCCGTTAGGCATCCCACCTTTCTTCTTCAACAACTACCGGTTAGTATCAGTTGAACCTAAGTTTTTGCTTCTTCACATGAGTTGTGCTATCCTTGCAATGACATTTTATCTTGCTTTGCTTGCTGCTTGAATAAAGTACTTAAGATCTGAAATTCTAAAATAAGAGAGAGTCTTCACATAGTTACATAATTATTTAACTACTCATTGATCTACACTTATATATTTTTGGAGTAGTTTGTCATTTACTCGTGTGTTTCACTTATATCCTGTGAGTAAATGGTTGAATGAGTTGAATGTCACAAATCTGAAATTATATATGTCTCATTTGCTTATCCCATGGGGAGTAATGACTTCACATCAAAGAAGTAGAGGTTGTAAATTTATTGAAGGTTAGCAAGCATTGTATTGGTCATTTGAACAATTCATGAAAGAATATTGAAGGAAGGGAGATTCCACATATAAATATACTATCTTAGACATCTTTTATAATTGTGAGCACTCATTAAGTATGACATGCTAAAGAGTTGATGTTGGACAAGGAAGACAACGTAATAGGTTATGTTTTCTCACATCTCAGTTAAAGTATATTGTCATGGATCATTCAAACATGTTGAGCTTGCTTTTCACCCTCATGCTAGCCAAAATTCCTTGCACCAAGTAGAGATACTACTTGTGCTTCCAAATATCCTTAAACCCAGTTTTTGCCATGAGTGTCCACCATACCTACCTATATGCGGTATTTACCTGCCGTTCCAAGTAAATTTGCATGTGCCAAACTCTAAACCTTCAAATAATTATCTGTTTTGTATGCCCGAATCGCTCATGTAGCGACTAGGGGCTGTCAGTATCTTCCATGCTAGGTGGGTTATTCTCAAGATGAGTGGACTCCACTCATCATTCACGAGAAAAATGGCTGGTAACCGGGATGCCCAGTCCCATGATCAAAAGATCAAAATCAAATCAAAAATAATTAAAAAAAACTCCCCCAGGACTGTTGTTGGTATGGACGGTACCCCATTGTTTCGGATGGCCGTGGAGTGTGATTGTTGGTGGAGGGGGAGTAAAAACTTTACCATTATGTTTAGGAACCGCCTATAATGTATGTAGTATGGAAGATATTGGGAACTCTTGGTTGTTATGTTGACAATGAGATCATACCTCTCAAAATTATTTATCTCTATTTCAAAATCGAGCTCTGGCACCTCTGCAAATCCCAGCTTCCCTCTGCGAAGGGCCTATCTTTTAATTTAATGCAAGAGTCAAGGTGATCTTCACCTTTCCCTTTTTCATTTTATCCTTTGGCAAGAACCTCATGTTGGAAAGATCGTGATATATATATATCCAATTGGATGTAAGTTAGCATGAACTATTATTGTTGACATCACCCAAAGGTGAATACGTTGGGAGGTGAAATTATAAGCCCCCATCTTTCTCAGTGTCCAATTAAAACTCCATAACCATAAGTATTGCATGAGTGTTAGCAATCGTAGAAGAATATATGATAGCTGAGTATGTGGAGTTTGCTGAATCAAAGCTCTAACATAGACCCTTCCTGAAAATAGATGAATTGTAATTGTTTGATGAATGAGAATGAAGTTTGCTAGTTTTCAAGAAAGTTTATGGTCTATGCTTTAACATGTGAATAGCTTGTTACTTGATCTTGAGAAGTTTTATGAGACGAATTACTGTTATGACATATAATCATGCTAGAAAAGGTGATTGAAATTATCATTGATCGAACTTGTGCACCTACTAGCATTCACACTTCATAAATTCTTTCTTTTATCATTTACTACTCGAGGACGAGCAGGAATTAAGCTTGGGGATGCTGATATGTCTCCAATATATCTATAATTTATGAAGCATTCATCCTATATTATTATCTGTTTTGAATGTTTATGGGCTTTATTATACACTTTTATATTACTTTTGGGACTAACCGAAGGCCCACCCCATATTGCTGTTTTATTGCCTATTTCAGTGTTTCGAAGAAAAGGAATATCAAACGGAGTCCAAACGGAATGAAACCTTCGGGAAAGTTATTTTTGGAACAGAAGCAATCCATGGAAGTTGGAGTGCAAGCCAGGGAAGCTTCGAGGAGGCCACGAGATAGGGGGGCACGCCTACCCCCTGGGCGTGCCCACCCCCTAGTCGCGCCCTCCACCCTCGTGGGCCCCTCGTGGCTCCCCTGACTGACTTCTTTCGCCTATATATTCCTATATACCCTAAAAACATCGAAGAAAACAATAGATCGGGAGTTCCGCCGCCGCAAGCCTTTGTAGCCACCAAAAACCTCTCGGGAGCCCGTTCAGGCACCCTGCCAGAGGGGGAATCCCTCACCGGTGTCCATCTTCATTATCCCAGCGCTCTCCATGACAAGGAGGGAGTAGTTCACCCTCGGGGCTGAGGGTATGCACCAGTAGCTATGTGTTTGATCTCTCTCTCTCTCGTGTTCTTGAGGTGATACGATCTTGATGTATCTCGAGCTTTGCTATTATAGTTGGATCTTATGATGTTTCTCCCCCTCTATTCTGTTGTAATGGATTGAGTTTTCCCTTTGAAGTTATCTTATCGGATTGAGTCTTTAAGGATTTGAGAACACTTGATGTATGTCTTGCCGTGCTTATCTGTTGTCACAATGGGATATCACGTGATCCACTTGATGTATGTTTTGGTGATCAACTTGCGGGTTTCGCCTATGAACCTATGCATAGGGGTTGGCACACATTTTCGTCTTGACTCTCCGGTAGACGCTTTGGGGCACTCTTTGAAGTACTTTATGTTGGTTGAATAGATGAATCTGAGATTGTGTGATGCATATCATATAATCATGGCCACTGATACTTGAGGTGACAATGGAGTATCTTGGTGACATTAGGGTTTTGGTTGATTTGTGTCTTAAGGTGTTATTCTAGTATGAATTCTATGATAGATTGGACGGAAAGAATAGCTTTATGTTATTTTACTACAGACTCTTGAATAGATAGAACAGAAAGGATAACTTTGAGGTGGTTTCGTACCCTACCATAATCTCTTCGTTTGTTCTCCGCTATTAGTGGCTTTGGAGTGACGCTTTGTTGCTTGTTGAGGGATAGTTATATGATCCAATTATGTTATTATTGTTGAGAGAACTTGCACTAGTGAAAGTATGAACCCTAGGCCTTGTTTCGAAGCATTGCAATACTGCGCTCACTTTTATCACTTGTTACCTTGCTGTTTTTATATTTTCAGATTACAAATACTCATATCTACCACCCATATTGCACTTGTATCACCATCTCTTCGCCGAACTAGTGCACCTATACAATTTACCATTGTATTGGGTTTGTTGGGGACACAAGAGACTCTTTGTTATTTGGTTGCAAGGTTGCTTGAGAGAGACCATCTTCATCCTAAGCCTCCCACGGATTGATAAACCTTAGGTCATCCACTTGAGGGAAATTTGCTAATGTCCTACAAACCTCTGCACTTGGAGGCCCAACTGTCGGTGTCAAAACCGGTGGATCTCGGTTAGGGGGTCCCGATCTAGGCGTCAAGGCTGATGGTAAATGGAAGCAAGGGACACAGATGTTTACCCAGGTTCGGGCCCTCTCGATGGAGGTAAAACCCTACTTCCTGCTTGATTAATATTGATGATATGGGTATTACAAGAGTAGATCTACCATGAGATCGTAGAGGCTAAACCCTAAGAGCTGGCCTATGATGGTATGATTGTAATTGTGATCGGCCTTCTAAGGACAAACCTCTTCGGTTTATATAGACACCGGAGAGGGCCAGGGTTTACATGGAGTCGGTTACAAGGAAGGAAATATAATATCCGGATCGCCAAGCTTGCCTTCCACGCAAAGGAGAGTCCCATCCAGACACGGGCCGAAGTCTTGAGTCTTGAATCTTCATGCTTCAATAGTCCGGACGCTGTACACAGTCCGGCTGTCCGGATACCCCCTGATCCAGGACTCCCTCAGTAGCCCCTGAACCAGGTTTCAATGACGATGAGTCCGGCACGTAGTATTTTCTTCGGCATTGCAGGGCGGGTTCCTCCTCCGAATACTCCAAAGTGGTTATCGAACACGTAGACCGTGTCCGGATCTGCAAGATGATCTTCATATGCCACCGTAGAGAGAATGATATTTCACAAATGCAACTTGCTGACAACTTTTTCTGATGACGTGACGTGTTATTACGGTCGGATCATTATTCGATCCGTGTTCCCACAACCAGCTACAACGCATATTACGAGGCGGTTTCTTTGACACGTGTTGTCAAAGCAGAGATCGTGTCCCCTTATCACGGGATTCTCATCAATACGGGTATGGGTAATCTAACCGTGCCGCTATCCGCGGTGAGTGGGAGGCAGACGGGATCCACCAGGCAAGTGGGGAGGCACGAAAAGCCTTTATTGCCTTTATAAGGAGGTCAAGTTCCTTTCTCTTTTACCCACGCCTTCTTCTCCCGCTAGCTCATTCCCCTTTGTGCGAGCCCTAACGCCCAAGCACTCTTCTTCCCCACTGAAGGGAAGTTTCCCGAAGATGTCCAGATCCGGAGCAGGAGGCAGATGGATGGCCTCAACTGTCCAGGAGAAGGACATCAAGAAGCTCCGGGGAGCTGGGTATCTGGCCCAGAAGATCGACAACCGTCTTCCACCGGCGGGACAAGTCGTCCCCACTCCGGAATCTCATGAGAGAGTCGTGTTCCTCCCCCATTTCGTCCGTGGGCTCAGGTTTCCCCTCCACCCATTCGTTCGGGGAGTCATGTATTACTATGGGATCGATTTTCATGATCTTTCCCCCAACTCCTTCCTCAATATCTTGACGTTCATCGTCGTGTGTGAGGCTTTTCTCTGGATCTCACCTCACTTCGGCCTATGGCTGAAGATCTTCAATGTGAAGCCTAAGGTGGTGAGTGGCGAACACGCCGAGTGCGGCGGCGCCATGGTAAGCAAGATGCCCAAGGCTGTTTGGCCGAAAGGCGCCTTCAACGACTCCGTTAAGGAGTGGCAGCAGCAGTGGTTCTATATCATCGAACCACGCGGCAAGAAGTGGGCGGCAGCTCCAGAGTTCAGATCCGGAGCTCCACTGCGGCTCACGTCCTGGCCCAACAAGGGCCCAAACTGGTGCTTGTCCGATGAGCTGTTATTGCTCCAGACACACATTCAGGGTGTGGTCGATAGGGACGTCAAACTTGTCGACGTAGTCCAGGTGATGCTAGTTTGCCTGGTTCTCCCTTGTCAGCGCCGAGCTTGTGCCCTGTGGGAGTTCGATCCGGCCGAGCACCAAACCCTTCGGGAGCTTTATGATTCCTCCCACAAGGATATCTGGAAGGTGCTCTTTAAGTCCGACAAATCATGGCCGGGCCCCGCCGAGGACCGTGGGTATCAATCATCCCATTCTCCAAGCTCGGTAAGTCACAACTGCACTCTGTCTATTCATGCTTTAGTTGGCATGTCATGCGGGAGACATGCTAATCGTGTTTCATTGCAACTTCAGAGATGGGTAAATAAGGTGGAGCGGCTACATTGTCCAGCCCCCCTGCCGGAGGAACCGGCCGGACCTCTTCTGACGAAGATGCTGGTCCCTGCGCCTTACAAGGCGCCAAAAAAAGAGGCCTCCAAGAAGGTCAAGAAGACCCGGGGTGGCCTTCGCCGTTGCGAGGGTTCGTACGCCAAATGTGAAGACTCCAGCGATGATCCTTCGTCCGAGGACGAAGAGGAGGAAGCAGAGGAGGATGAGCCTCACTCTGATGGTGGGAGGAAGAGGACGGCCTCCACATCTCTGGAGGCCGGATCGCCCAAGAGGGAAAAAAAATTCCCTCTCAGGGGCATCCCCCACGGCTGCCGATAGCAGCCTGGAGTGGGATCCCAGGGCCCAACCCCTGGAGAAGTCATAAGTATCCGAACACACATATGCATCCGGGATCGTTTTTGGGTATAGCAGTTTTGACTGTTGCCTACATTTTGCACAGTCCGACAAGGTCCTACGCCGTCCGGTCCTCGTCGGAGGATTCACTGGGCTCGAACGCTTTGGAGAGCGAGACGCCTCCGCAAGCCCCTTCCCCCAAGTCCGGGCGCAACACTGAGGTGTTGTCTCGACAAGACCCGGACCAGGGAAGACATATCCCTGGTGCCGAACACGTGGGGATGGATACGGCCCCCAGGACCTCTAGGGTTCCGGGATCGAGCGAGCAGACACCCCCGATGGTGGGGGGCCTGCCTATGCCTCCAGCGTCCTCTGTTCGAGCAGAGTTGCCTAGCGGTCTATCGACAGCGTTGAAGAACACGTCTATTGTCGATGAGCATCGGGCCCTTATGGCGCGGTGGTTGAAAGGATTCAGTCCGCTGAGAGCAGGCTGAATGAGTCCTGCCTTGGCCTTATAAAGGCTTTTGAGGTATGTTTCCTACGAAACCCTTGAGGAATTGTCATAATATGAGCAGTAGCCCCTGATGCACTGTCCGGCGGAGGAGACAGAGCCGGGCAGGGGATCAAATCCCCTACTCTCGCAGGAGCCTATGGGAATGACGTATACCCTTTTGTGTGAAAACAGGCATCCACCGAGAGGACGGCCGCTTACAATGCGGAAGTGTCCGAACTAAAGCAGAGCCTTGCACGGGCCAAGGAGGAACTCGGCCGTGTGAGGAAGCAACTGGAAGACAAGCAAGGTATGTTGAAAACATATGTCTTGGAGTTGGCATGAACGAATGGTTGTGCAGAATGAAAAATATTAGTATTGTGTGCTCTAGGAGCGGGTGCTGAATACGAGGCACTGAAGAAAGCTTTGGCTGATGCCAACAAGAAGGCTGAGGCCGAACAAGCACTTCGTGAGAAACACGAGGCCAGGGTTATCACAGCTGAGCGAGAGCTCCAGGAAGCTGTGAAGAAAAGCGAGGACTTGGAGCGGAGTCTGGAAGGGAAAGAATCCGAACTGGCCCAAGCTCTCGAGGCTGCAGAAGGTGCTCGGGAAGAAGCCCGAGGTGCTACACAGGCATTCAGGAGGCCCGGAAAGTGGCGGCTGGTAAGGCCTTCTGTATTCGTAGCTCTTTATATGTTAGAATGTGAAGAATCCTAAGCGGCAAGCTGAACTCTTATTTTTCCAGGGGCTTTTGCGGATCTTCCTCGCAGCATATCAGATGCCGCCCAATTCTACCGCACTGAGGAGAAGAAGAATGCGAAGAGGGATTTCTGGTCGCAGTATCTGGCGCTGAACTATCCGGTGCCATTTATCGATCAGCTGAAACAGCTGGTCAAACTGCACCAGGCGGCCGAACTAGCCATGAAGGACTTACTGCGAAGCCTCCGAACACGAAGATCTGTCCGGGGAGGAAAGTCTCGCCCTAGACAGTGTCGTTGATGATGATCGAAGGAGCCATCGAGCCCGACAAAGACGACATAGAGGAACTCTCAATGAAAGCACCAATGTCGGTGTCAAAACCGGCGGATCTCGGGTAGGGGGTCCCGATCTGTGCGTCAAGTCTGATGGTAACAGGAAGCAAGGGACACAGATGTTTACCCAGGTTCGGGCCCTCTCGATGGAGGTAAATCCCTACTTCCTGCTTGATTAATATTGATGATATGGGTAGTACAAGAGTAGATCTACCATGAGATCGTAGAGGCTAAACCCTAAGAGCTAGCCTATGATGGTATGATTGTAATTGTGATCGGCCTTCTAAGGACCAATCTCTCCGGTTTATATAGACACCGGAGAGGGCTAGGGTTTACCTGGAGTCGGTTACAAGGAAGGAAATATAATATCCGGATCGCCAAGCTTGCCTTCCACGCAAAGGAGAGTCCCATCCTGACACGGGCCGAAGTCTTGAGTCTTGAATCTTCACGCTTCAATAGTCCGGACGTTGTACACAGTCCGGCTGTCCGGATACCCCCTAATCCAGGACTCCCTCACCAACAACGTCTGCAAGAAGAAGGTTGTGTAGTAGACATTGTTGGGGAACGACGTAATTTCAAAAATTTCCTACGCACACGCAAGATCATGGTGATGATATAGCAACGAGGGAAGAGTATTGTCTACGTACCCTCGTAGACCGAAGCGGAAGCGTTGACGCAATGTAGAGGAAGTAGTCGTACGTCCTCCCGGTCCGACCGATCCAAGCACCGTTACTCCGGCACCTCCGAGTTCTTGACATGCGTACAGCTCGATGACGCACCCTCGATCTCCGATCCAGCAGAGGCGCCGAGGGGGAGTTCCGTCAGCACGACGGCGTCGTGACGATCTTGATGTTTTCCTGTCGCAGGGCTTCGCCTAAGCACCGCTACAATATGACTGAGGTGTAATATCATGGAGGGGGGCACCGCACACGGCTAAGGAACGATCAATGATCAACTTGTGTGTTCTAGGGTGCCCCCCTACCCCCGTATATAAAGGAGGGAGGGAGGAGGTGGCGGCCCAAGGGGGCGCCATAGGGGGGAAACCTACTCCAAGTAGGTTTCCCTCTCTTTCCTTATCTTATTTGGAGGGGAAGGAAGGAGTACTAGTATTAGGAAGTAGTACTAGTAGTAGGAAGGAAGAGAGGGGAAGGAGAAAGGAAGGGGGCGGCCCCCTCCCCAGTCGGATTGGGCTTGGGGCGCGCCTTCCCTTGCTCCTTCTCTCTTCCTCCTACATGGGCCCAATAAGGCCCATATACCTCCCGGGGGGTTCCGGTAAACTCCCGGAGCTCCAAACTTCTCCGGAACCTTTCCGGTGTCCAAATATATCAATCTTTACGTCTTGACCATTTCGAGACTCCTGTCATGTCCGTGATCATATCCGGGACTCCGAACAAACTTCGGTACATCAAAATACATAAACTCATAATATAATTGTCATCGAAACCTTAAGCGTGCGGACCCTACGGTTCGAGAACGATGTAGACATGACTGAGACACGTCTCTGGTCAATAACCAATAGCGGGGCCTGGGTGCCCGTATTGGTTCCTACATATTCTACGAAGATCTTTATCGGTCAAACCGCACAACAACATACGTTGTTCCCTTTGTCATCGGTATGTTACTTGCCCGAGATTCGATCGTCAGTATCCAATACCTAGTTCAATCTCGTCACCGGCAAGTCTCTTTACTCGTTCTGTAATGCATCATCCCGTAACCAACTCATTGGTCACATTGCTTGCAAGGCTTATAATGATGTGCATTACCGAGAGGGCCCAGAGATACCTCTCCGACAATCGGAGTGACAAAACCTAATCTCGAAATACGCCAACTCAACATGTACCTTCGGAGACACCTGTAGTACTCCTTTATAATCACCCAGTTACGTTGTGACATTTGGTAGTACCCAAAGTGTTCCTCCGGTAAACGGGAGTTGCATAATCTCATAGTTACAGGAACATGTATAAGTCATGAAGAAAGCAATAGAAACATACTAAACGATCAAGCGCTAAGCTAACGGAATGGGTTAAGTCAATCACATCATTCTCCTAATGATGTGATCCCGTTAATCAAATGACAACTCTTTTGTCCATGGCTAGGAAACATAACCATCTCTGATAAACGAGCTAGTCAAGTAGAGGCATACTAGTGACACTATGTTTGTCTATGTATTCACACATGTATTATGTTTCCGGTTAATACAATTCTAGCATGAATAATAAACATTTATCATGAAATAAGGAAATAAATAATAACTTTATTATTTCCTCTAGGGCATATTTCCTTCAGTCTCCCACTTGCACTAGAGTCAATAATCTAGTTCACATTGCCATGTGATTTAACACCAATATTCATATCTGTATATCATTAACACCCATAGTTCACATCATCATGTGACCAACATCCAAAGGGTTTACTAGAGTCAATAATCTAGTTCACATCGCTATGTGATTAACACCCAAAGAGTACTAAAGTGTGATCATGTTTTGCTCATGAGAGAAGCTTAGTCAACGGGTCTGTCACATTTGAGCCGTATGTATTTTGCAAATATTTTATGTCCACAATGCTCTTGCGGAGCTACTCTAGCTAATTGCTCCTACTTTCAATATGTATCCAGGTTGAGACTTATAGTCATTCGGATCGGTGTAAAAGTTTGCAATGATGTAACTTTTACAACAAACTCTTTTATCACCTCCATAATCGAGAAACATCTCCTTAGTCCTTACTAAGGATATTCTTGACCAATGTCCGATGATCTACTCCTAGATCACTATTGTACTCTCTTGCCAAATTTAGAGCAAGGTATACAATAGGTGCGGTACATAGCATAGCATACTTTATAGAACCTATGGTGAGGCATAGGGAATGACTTTTCATTCTCTTTCTATTTTCTGCATTGTGGTCGGGATTTGAGTCTTACTCAATTTCATATCTTTGCAATCTGAGCAAGAACTCTTTCTTTGACTGTTCCATATTGAACTATTTCAAAATCTTGCCAAGGTATGTACTCATTGAAAATCTTATCAAGTGTCTTGATCTATCTCAATAGATCTTGATGCTCAATATGTAAGTAGCTTTTACTGAGGTTTTTTCCTTTTAAAAGAACTCCTTTAAAACACTCCTTTATGCTTTGGAGAAAAATTCTACATCATTTCTGATCAACAATATGTCACTCACGTATACTAATCAGAAAGGCTGTAGTGCTCCCACTCACTTTATTGTAAATACAGGCTTCATCGTAAGTCCATATAAAACTATATGCTTTGATCAACTTATCAAAGCGTATATTCCAACTCGAGATGCTTGCACCAGTCCATAGATGGATCATTGGAGCTTGCATATTTTGTTAGCACCTTTAGGATTGACAAAACCTTCGGTTGCATCATATACAACTCTTCTTTAATAAATCCATTAAGGAATGCAGTTTTGACATCCATTTGCCAGATTTCATAAAATGTGGCAATTGCTAACATGATTCAGACAGACTTAAGCATCGATACGAGTGAGAAAATCTTATCGTATTCAACACCTTGAACTTGTTGAAAACCTTTCTCAACAAGTCGAGCTTGGTAGATAGTAACACTACTATCAGTGTCCGTCTTCCTCTTGAAGATCCATTCATTTAACATGGCTTGCTGATCATCGAGCAAGTCAATCAAAGTCCATACTTTGTTGTCATACATGGATCATATCTCAGATTTTATGGCCTCAAGCCATCTCGCGGAATCTGGGCTCATCATCGCTTCCTCATAGTTCGTAGGTTCATCATGGTCTAGTAACATGACTTCCAGAACATGATTACTACATCACTCTGGTGCGGATCTTACTCTGGAAGACCTACGAGGTTCTGTAGTAACTTGATCTGAAGTTTCATGATCAATATCATTAGCTTCCTCACTAATTGGTGTATTTGTCACTGGAACTGATTTCTGTGATGAACTACTTTCCAATAAGGGAGCAGGTACAGATTACCTGATCAAGTTCTACTTTCCTCCCACTCACTTCTTTCGAGAGAAACTCCTTCTCTAGAAAGGATCCATTTTTAGCAACGAATATCTTGCCTTCGGATCTGTGATAGAAGGTGTACCCAACAATTTCCTTTGGGTATTCTATGAAGACGCACTTCTCCGATTTGGGTTCGAGCTTATCAGGATGAAACTTTTTCACATAAGCATCGCAGCCCCAAACTTTAAGAAACGACAACTTGGGTTTCTTGCTAAACCACAGTTCATATAGTGTCGTCTCAACGGATTTAGATGGTCCCTTTTAACGTGAATGCAGCTGTCTCTAATGCATAACCCCAAAACAACAATGGTAAATCAGTAAGAAACATCATAGATCGCACCATATCCAATAAAGTACGATTACAACATTCGGACACACCATAATGTTGTGGTGTTCCAGGTGGCGTGAACTGTGAAATTATTTCACATTGTTTTAGTTGAAGACCAAACTCGTAACTCAAATATTCGTCTTTGCGATCAGATCGCAGAAACTTTATGTTCTTGTTACGATGATTTTCTACTTCACTCTGAAATTCTTTGAACTTTTCAAATGTTTCAGACTTGTGCTTCATCAAGTAGATATACCCATATCTGCTCAAATCATCTTGTGAAGGTCAGAAAATAACGATACTTGCCACGAGCCACTACTAGGGAAAAGGCTAGCAGCAGCGCGGGTTTTTAGGCTAGCAGCAGCGCGGGTGGCCGCGCTACTAATAAGGCGCTACAGCTAACTCATAGTAGTAGCGCGGCCCGAACCATCGCTACTACTGTTGAACGATATCAGCAGCGCTTTTTAGGAACGCGCTACTATTAGCTAGCAGTAGCGATTTCCTCATCCAACGCTACTGCTATCTCTTTCATCATTTTCCATTTCAATTCTCCCTTCAGATGCTAGAAACTAGGTACTATCTTTCATCAAATTCATAAACCATTACTAGATGCGGTAGTACTCGCCGTTTCAAATTACTCGTCGTGGTTTTAGTTCAAACCACGACGAGTAATTTGGAAACTAAGGGAGTACTAAGATAACAATTTCATGCACAGCCAAAATGTATCCTCAAGCAGTACATGCATGGTCATATCAACGGCCATCATCATATGTAGTTTTAGATGATATCGACGACGATCATCATATGTAGTTCTAGATGATATAGCCACACACACATATGTAGTTCTAGATGATATAGCCACGCACACATGTAGTTCTAGACGATATCGAAGACAATCATCATCCTCAAGCCTGGGCGGTTGGTGTTCCTGATAGTAATTAGGATAGCCTGTCCAACACGAAGATTCTTGCCATCGAGGAATTTCTTCCACCCAACCGAGCTTAAGTGTGTGCGACCATCCGTGTCCACGCGGTAAGTACAGGTTGTGACGGAGCCCCTTGCAGTAAGGCGTAGTCCAGCTGAGCCTTCTTCATCAGGCTCGATACCATAACTCACAGATATGCTCTTTGCCAATTTCTGAATAAGAAAAACATATCAATTAATAAGCATGTGATCGAACTCTACACTAAAACATATATATCATCGACTAGATTGCACACAACATATACCATATCATTGGACTGTACACTAAGTAATTCACACTATTAATTTGCATTTGTAAGTATAACATACCATATCATGTCGATCAACCATGGTATTTGTCAAGCGGGTCACGAATGGCACCCGACAAAGTCAGACGTGGCGGAATTATGTCCCACAGGTTGGACACCTCCTCCTCACTCAGCCTTGTTCTTTGAGCAACGATGGCTTCATGAAGTGGGTCCTCATCATCTTCATCATCTTCATCATCTTCATCATCTTCGTCATCTTCATCATCTTCCACCAAGGTTGAGATAAATGACAGCTAGTTTGGGTCTTTCTACTCGGAAGTTGAAGCTGATCAACTCACCACCCAAGAAGATGCATGCGAGCGATTTAAACGGGCCCATCCATCTCCTCCAATCTGCGACATATTGCGTCCTTTCTCGACCTCCATAGTGTACGCCCCTAGAGCCTCAAATGCCACAAAGTGTCTCCTCGTCACTTGTTGAATTTCAACCTCACATTGCATGGGACGATCTGTGTAAACTAAGCAAAATGACACAATGCAGTAATGGCAACACTAAAAATAAAATAGTTATTACATTTCATCTAATTTCTTACCGCATGACTAAAACTCGCCGAAGTAGATGCCGAACAGCTTGCGGTTGCAAGGCAAGGTTGGCAAGATCTTGACTTGCACAATTGACATAGTGGTGGTGGTGGCGCCATTCTTCCTAAAGCAATATGAGCAAAGGATTACTAAATCAACTAAATCAAAATGTTCTAAGTCAACTAAATCAACTAGCCTACTAAATCAACTAAATCAAAATGTTCTAAGTCAACTAAATAAACTAACCTACTAAATAAACTAAAGCAATATGTTCTAAGTCAACTAAATCAACTAAATCAAAATGTTCTAAGTCAACTAAATCAACTAGCCTACTAAATCAACTAAATCAAAATGTTCTAAGTCAACTAAATCAACTAGCCTACTACATCAACTAAATCAAAATGTTCTAAGTCAACTAAATCAACTAGCCTACTAAGTCAACTAAAGCAATATGTTCTAAGTCAACTAAATAAACTAACCTACTAAATAAACTAAAGCAATATGTTCTAAGTCAACTAAATCAACTAAATCAAAATGTTCTAAGTCAACTAAATCAACTAGCCTACTAAATCAACTAAATCAAAATGTTCTAAGTCAACTAAATCAACTAGCCTACTACATCAACTAAATCAAAATGTTCTAAGTCAACTAAATCAACTAGCCTACTAAGTCAACTAAAGCAATATGTTCTAAGTCAACTAAATCAACTAAATCAAAATGTTCTAAGTCAACTAAATAAACTAACCTACTAAGTCAACTAAATCAAAATATTCTAAGGCAACTAAATCAACTAGCCTACTAAATCAACTAAATCAAAATGTTCTACTAAGTCAACTAAATCAACTAAATCAAATGTTGCATATGAGCAGGAGGGAGAAGGAGGCGACTCGAGGAGGGAGAAGAGAGTAGGATGGAGGAGGAAGGTGGAGCTGGAGGGGGGGCGGGCGTGGCCAGTTGAGGGAGAATGGAGGAGGAAGGCGGAGCGAGGAGGGGCGGCCAGCGGCGCAGTGGAGGGAGGACGGAGGAGGAGGCCGGCACCGAGTCCAGCAAGGAGGAGGAGGAGGCATGGCGCGCGAGACGGAGGAGGAGGCGGCGGGCGCCAGGCGCAGACGCTGGAGGAGAGGGCGACGGCCGAGGGCGCGCAGATAGAATTTGTGGCTGTCAGTGTGAGTGGATCCGATCGGATCGAGGAGGAGATAGATGGCTTAGCGATGGCGCTCTTGGAAAAAAGCGCTCATGTTAGGCTATCTAGCAGCAGCGCTTTTCAAGATAAAGCGCTCTCGATATATGTCAACATGCAAAAATACACATTGATCATCAACGATCTTTTTGTGTACAATCTGATTCGACAATATGAGTCCTCACCGGTTTAGGAACAGGTGAAGACTCATATTGCAGCCACAAATTCTACACATAGAGTTCAATGAAGATCAAGTGCTTGTCAAAGTGTGGGAAGTAACATATTTAAGGTGGTATAAACTCTCTTCACGGAGCGAGGTGGGACTAAATTTTTGTAGGAAACTTAGCGGTAGCGCTTGTCAGGGAAAGGCGCTGCTACTATGCTAGGTAGCAGTAGCGCGCGTCGTGCTAACGCGTTGCTTCTATAACTAGCCTCGCGGCGGCCTCGTAGGAATTATAGCAGCAGCGCGTCTTTCGCTGGACGCGCTACTGCTATATTTTTACCAGCAGCGGGTTGCTGTGGACCGCGCTACTGCTAGTTAGCTGCAGCGAGTTATTTTGAGGCGCGCTGCTGATAAGATTCTGTGTATAGGCTTTTCCCTAGTAGTGAGCCTTCATACTCATTGGTCTGCATACATCCGTATGTATTATTTCCAATAAGTCGGTAGCTCGTTCCATTGTTCTGAAGAACGGAGTTTTAGTCATCTTGCCCAAAAGGCATGGTTCGCAAGCATCAAATGATTCATAACCAAGTGATTCCGAAAATCCATCTTTATGGAGTTTCTTCATGCGCTTTACACCGGTATGACCCAAATGGCAGTGCCACAAATAAGTTGCACTATCATTATTAACTTTGCATCTTTTGGCCTCCATATTATGAATATGTGTATCACTACGATTGAGATCCAACAAACTATTTTCATTGGGTGTATGACCATTGAACGTTTTATTCATTTAAACAGAACAACAATTATTCTCTGATTTTAAATGAATAACCGTATTGCAATAAACATGATCAAATCATATTCATGCTCAACGCAAACGCCAAATAACATTTATTTAGGTTTAACACTAATCCCGAAATTATAGGAAGTGTGCGATGATGATCATATCAATCTTGGAACTACTTCCAACACTCATCGTCATTTTTCCTTCAAGTAGTCTCTGTTTATTCTGTAACTCCTGTTTCGAGTTACTAATCTTAGCAACCGAACAAGTATCAAATACTCAGGGGCTACTATAAACACTAGTAAGGCACACATCAATAATCTTTATATCAAATATACCCTTGTTCACTTTGCCATCCTTCTTATCCACCAAATATTCAGGGCATTTCCGCTTCCAGTGACCATTTCCTTTGCAGTGTAAACATTCATTTTCAGGCTATGGTCCAGCTTTGGGCTTCTTCGCAGGAGTGACAACTTGCTTGTCTTTCCACTTGAAGTTCCCTTTCTTTCCCTTTGCCCTTCTCTTGAAACTAGTGGTCTTGTCAATCATCAACACTTGATGGTGTTTTCTTGATTTCTACCTTCGTCGATTTCAACATCACGAAGAGCTCGGGAATCATTTTCGTCATCCCTTTCATACTATAGTTCATCACGAAGTTCTAGTAACTTACTGATGGTGACTAGAGAATTCTGTCAATCACTATCTTATCTGGAAGATTAACTCCCACTTGATTCAAGCGATTGAAGTACCCAGACAATCTGAGTACATGCTCACTAGTTGAGCGATTCTCCTCCATCTTTTAGCTATAGAACTTGTTGGAGACTTCATATCTCTCAACTCGGGTATTTGCTTGAAATATTAACTTCAACTCCTAGAACATCTCATATGGTCCATGACGTTCAAAACGTCTTTGATGTCCCGATTCTAAGCCGTTAAGCATGGTGCACTAAACTATCAAGTAGTCATCATATTGAGCTAGCCAAACGTTCATAACGTCTGCATCTGCTCCTGCAATAGGTCTGTCACCTAGCGGTGCATCAAGAACATAATTCTTCTGTGCAGCAATGAGGATAAACCCCAGATCACGGATCAAATCCGCAACATTGCTACTAACATTTTTCAACACAATTTTTCTCTAGGAACATATCAAAATAAACATATGAAAGCAACAACGCAAGCTATTGATCTTACAACATAATTTGCAAAATAATACCAGGACTAAGTTCATGATAAATTTAAGTTCAATTAATCATATTACTGAAGAACTCCCACTTAGACAGACATCTCTCTAGTCATCTAAGCGATCACGTGATCCAAATCAACTAAACCATGTCCGATCATCAGGTGAGATGGAGTAGTTTCAATGGTGAACATCTCTATCTTGATCATATCTACTATATGATTCACGCTCGACCTTTCGGTCTCCTTGTTCCGAGGCCATATCTGTATATGCTAGGCTCGTCAAGTATAACTCGAGTATTCGGCGTGTGCAACTGTTTTGCACCGTTGTATTTGAACGTAGAGCCTATCACACCCGATCATCACGTGGTGTCTCAAAGACGAAGAACTTTCATAGCGGTGCATACTGTGGAGAACACTTCTTGATAATTAGTGAGAGATCATCTTAAAATGCTACCGTCAATCAAAGCAAGATAAGATGCATAAAGGATAAACATCACATGCAATCAATATAAGTGATATGATATGGCCATCATCATCTTGTGCTTGTGATCTCCATCTTGAAGCACCGTCGTGATCACCATCGTCACGGCGCGACACCTTGATCTCCATCGTAGCATCGTTGTCGTTCGCCATCTATTGCTTCTACGACTATCGCTACCGCTTAGTGATAAAGTAAAGCAATTACAGAGGCGTTGCATTTCATACAATAAAGCGACAACCATATGGCTCCTGCCGGTTGCGGTAACCGGTTACAAAACATGATCATCTCATACAATAAAATATAGCATCACGTCTTGGCCATATCACATCACAACATGCCCTGCAAAAACAAGTTAGACGTCCTCTACTTTGTTGTTGCAAATTTTACATGGCTGCTACGGGCTGAGCAAGAACCATTCTTACCTATGCATCAAAACCACAACGATAGTTTGTCAAATAGACTCCATTTTAACCTTCGCAAGGACCGGGCGTAGCCACACTCGGTTCAACTAAAGTTGGAGAAACTGACACCCGCCAGCCACCTGTGTGCAAAGCACGTCGGTAGAACCAGTCTCGCGTAAGCGTACGCGTAATGTCGGTCCGGGCCGCTTCATCCAACAATACCGCTGAACCAAAGTATGACATGCTGGTAGGAAGTATGACTTATATCGTCCACAACTCACTCGTGTTCTACTCGTGCATATAACATCAACGCATAAAACCTAGGCTCGGATGCCACTGTTGGGGAACGAAGTAATTTCAAAAATTGCCTACGCACACGCAAGATCATGGTGATGATATAGCAACAAGGGGAGAGTATTGTCTACGTACCCTCGTAGACCGAAGCGGAAGCATTGACGCAACGTAGAGGAAGTAGTCGTACGTCCTCCTGGTCCGACCGATCCAAGCACCGTTACTCCGGCACCTCCGAGTTCTTGACACGCGTACAGCTCGATGACGCACCCTCGATCTCCGATCCAGCAGAGGTGCCGAGGGGAGTTCCACAAGACGACGGCGTGGTGACGATCTTGATGTTTTCCTGTCGCAGGGCTTCGCCTAAGCACCGCTACAATATGACCGAGGTGTAATATCGTGGAGGGGGGCACCGCACACGGCTAAGGAACGATGAATGATCAACTTGTGTGTTCTAGGGTGCCCCCCTACCCCCGTATATAAAGGAGGGAGGGAGGAGGTGGCCGGCCCAAGGGGGGCGCGCCATAGGGAGGGGGAAACCTACTCCAAGTAGGTTTCCCTCTCTTTTCCTTATCTTATTTGGAGGGGGAAGGAAGGAGTACTAGTATTAGGAAGTAGTACTAGTAGTAGGAAGGAAGAGAGGGGAAGGAGAAAGGAAAGGCGGGGCCGGCCCCGCTCCCCAACTCGGATTGGGCTTGGGGGGGCGCGCCCCCTTCCCTTGCTCCTCTCTTCCTCCTACATGGGCCCAATAAGGCCCATATACCTCTCGGGGGGTTCCGGTAAACTCCCGGAGCTCCAAACTTCTCCGGAACCTTTCCGGTGTCCAAATATATCCGTCCAATATATCAATCTTTACGTCTCGACCATTTCGAGACTCCTCGTCAGGTCTGTGATCATATCTGGGACTCCGAACAAACTTCGGTACATCAAAGTACATAAACTCATAATATAATTGTCATCGAAACCTTAAGCGTGCGGACCCTACGGTTCGAGAACGATGTAGACATGACTGAGAAACGTCTCTGGTCAATAACCAATAGCAGGACCTGGATGCCCATATTGGTTCCTACATATTCTCGAAGATCTTTATCGGTCAAACCGCACAACAACATACGTTGTTCCTTTGTCATCGGTATGTTACTTGCCCGAGATTCGATCGTCGGTATCCAATACCTAGTTCAATCTCGTCACCGCAAGTCTCTTTACACGCTCGTAATGCATCATCCCGTAACCAACTCATTGGTCACATTGCTTGCAAGGCTTATAATGATGTGCATTACCGAGAGGGCCGAGAGATACCTCTCCGACAATCGAGTGACAAAACCTAATCTCGAAATCGCCAACTTAACATGTACCTTCGGAGACACCTGTAGTACTCCTTTATAATCACCCGATTCACGTTGTGACGTTTGGTAGTACCAAAGTGTTCCTCCGTAAGCGGAGTTGCATAATCTCATAGTTACAGGAACATGTATAAGTCATGAAGAAAGCAATAGCAACATACTAAGCGATCAAGTGCTAAGCTAACGGAATGGGTCAAGTCAATCACATCATTCTCCTAATGATGTGATCCCGTTAATCAAATGACAACTCTTTTGTCCATGGCTAGGAAACATAACCATCTCTGATAAACGAGCTAGTCAAGTAGAGGCATACTAGTGACACTATGTATGTCTATGTATTCACACATGTATTATGTTTCCGGTTAATACAATTCTAGCATGAATAATAAACATTTATCATGAAATAAGGAAATAAATAATAACTTTATTATTGCCTCTAGGGCATATTTCCTTCAGACATCACCTGCCGCAGGCCTCCCACACCTGCCACAGGTGAGCCCCGGCCGCACCCCTCTTCTCCTCTTTTATTTTCTGTTTTTTTAGTTTAGATTACTTTTATTTAGTTTTAGATTTAGTTTAATTTACATAACTTTTAGTTTGGTTTTATATTTAGTTTAGTTTAGATTACTTTTAGTTTGGTCTTAGGTTTAGTTTAGTTTTAGGTTTATGTTTAGGTATGAAAAAAACTAAAAATAATTAGAAGAAGAGGAGGAGAAGAAGAATAGCTAGGTTTAGGTGTAGTTTTTTCCTGTTTTGTTTTAGGGTAATTAGTGCTAGGTTTAAGAAGAGGAAAAAGGAGGAGAAGAAGAAGAAGACGAGGAGGAGGAGGAGAAGAAAGAAGAAGAAGAAGAAGAAGAAGAAGAAGAAGAGAGAGGCGAGGAGGAGGAGGAGAAGAAAGCTAGAGGAGAGGAGGAGAAGAAGAAGACCACCGACACCCCGACCCCGACCCCGACCACCGACACCCCGACACCTAGCACCCCGACCACCGACACGCCGACACCTAACACCCCGACCACCGACACCCCGACCACCGACACCCCGACCCCGACCCCGACCACCGACACCCCGACTACGACCCCGATTCCCCGACACCCTAAGACCCCGACAATCGACACCTGGACCCCCCCCCCCCAACCCCCGACCCCCGACACCCTAACATGACACCCCGACCCACACCCGACCCGACCCGACCCCGACACCCTGACACCCCGACCCCGACATGACACCCCGACACGACACGCCGACACCCTGACACCACACCACGACCACGACCACGACACCTGACCCGACTCGACACCCTGCACGACACCCGACCCGACACCCGACACCCTGACACCACACCCCGACCCGACCCGACCACCGACACCCGACACGACACCCGACCACCGACACCTGACACCACACCCAACCTTACCCGACCCCGACACCCGACACCACACCCCACCTGCACCCGACACCCGACACCTGGACCCGACAAGACACCCGCCCGACACCTCGACACCAACACCACACCCGACCCGACCCGACCATCGACACCCCAACACCTGACACCCCGACCACAGACACCCCAACCCCGACCCCGACACCCTGAGACGCTGACAATCGACACCCCGACCCTCCACCCCGACCCGACCCCCGACACCCTGACACCACACCCCGACACGCTGACACCACACCCCGACACCCTGATAGCACACCCCGATGATACGTCTCCAACGTATCTATAATTTTTGATTGCTCCATGCTACTTTATTTATTGTTTTGGACTATAATGGGCTTTATTTTCCACTTTGATATTATTTTTGGGACTCACCTTTTAACCGGAGGCCCAGCCCAGAATTGCTGTTTTTTTTGCCTATTTCAGTATTTCGAAGAAACGGAATATCAAACGGAATCCGAACGGAATGAAACCATCGGGAACGTGATCTTCTCACCGAACGTGATCCAGGAGACTTGGACCCTACTCCAAGAAGCACCAGAGGTGGTCACGAGATTGGAGGGCGTGCCCCCCTGGGCGCGCCCCCCTACCTCGTGGGCCCCTTGGAGCTCCACCGACGTACTCCTTCCTCCTATATATACTTATGTATCCCCAAACGATCAGAACAGGAGCCAAAAACCTAATTCCACCGCCACAACCTTCTGTATCCATGACATCCCATCTTGGGGCCTGTTCTGGAGCTCCGCCGGAGGGGGCATCCACCACGGAGGGCTTCTACATCAACACCATAGGCCCTCCGATGAAGTGTGAGTAGTTTACTTCAGACCTTCGTGTCCATAGCTAGTAGCTAGATGGCTTCTTCTCTCTTTTTGGATCTCAATACAATGTTCTCCCCCTCTCTTGTGGAGATCTATTTGATGTAATCTTCTTTTTGCGGTGTGTTTGTTGAGACCAATGAATTGTGGGTTTATGATCCAGTATTATCTATGGAAAATACTTGATTCTTCTCTGAATTCCTTTATGTATGATTGAGTTATCTTTGCAAGTCTCTTCGAATTATCCGTTTGGTTTGGCCAACTAGATTGGTAGTTCTTGCAATGGGAGAAGTGCATGGCTTTGGGCTCAATCTTGCGGTGTCCTTACTCAGTGACAGAAAGAGTTGCAAGGCACGTATTGTAATGTTGCCATCGAGGATAACAAGATGGGGTTTTTATCATATTGCATGAATTTATCCCTCTACATCATGTCATCTTGCTTAAAGCGCTACTCTGTTTTTAACTTAGTACTCTAGATGCATGCTAGATAGCGGTCGATGAGTGGAGTAATAGTAGTAGATGCAGAATCGTTTCGATCTACTTGTCATGGACGTGATGCCTACATACATGATCATTGCCTAGATATACTCATAACTATGCTCAATTCTATCAATTGCTCAACAGTAATTTGTTCACCCACCGTAGAATACTTATGCTCTTGAGAGAAGCCACTAGTGAAACCTATGGCCCCCGGGTCTATTCTCATCATATCAATCTCTATCACTTTATTTACTTGCTTTGTTTTTACTTTTCCTTTACTTTTTTACTTTGCATCTATTTATCAAAAATACCAAAAATATTATCTCTATCAGATCTCACTCTCGTAAGTGACCGTGAAGGGATTGACAACCCCTAAGCGTTGGTTGCGAGTTGCTATCGTTTTGTGCAGGTACGAGGGACTTGCACGTGACCTCCTACTGGATTGATACCTTGGTTCTCAAAAACTGAGGGAAATACTTACGCTACTGTGCTGCATCACGCCCTCCTCTTCGGGGAAAACCAACGCAAGCTCGAGACGTAGCAAGAAGGATTTCTGGCACCGTTGCCAGGGAGGCTTACGCAAAAGTCAACATACCAAGTACCCATCACAATCCCTATCTCTCGCATTACATTATTTGCCATTTGCCTCTCGTTTTCCTCTCCCCCACTTCACCCTTGCCGTTTTATTCGCCCTCTCTTTCCCAATCTCCTCCTCTTTTTCCTTTGCCTTTCTCCTTGTCCTTTTGTTTGCTCATGTGTTAGTTTGCTTGCTTGTCATCATGACTAGTCTTATATCTTCTCCGTTATCTCCTGAGAATGAAGTGCTAAATTGTACACAAAGGGAGGGAGAAAATCTAAAAGATGCTTGGTATAGAATTTGCAATGCTCAAAATAGATCTACCAGGAAGCAATCTACTTCAGTTCTTCTTCGCAATTTTTATGTAGGTGCTAATCCTTGGTATAGATATATCCTTGATACCATTACCGGAGGGAATTTCTTGGGTAGCCATACTTTTGATTCTTATAATGCTTTAATAGATTTGTTTGGCTCACCTCCTCTTTTGGTTAATGGAACTATATTAACTTTGGAGCATGTTATGCAAAGGCTTGAAATTATTGAAAACAAAGTTGCCACCATTGAATCCATTGAAAATCTAGATGAAAAGATTCATAATCAAATTACTCAATATGGATTTAAGGTAGGAATGACTTTGAAAAATATTAAGGAGAAGGAACCCATGGTTAATAAAAAATAAATCTAGACTCTACTCAAATCGATAAACTTGAGGGTATCATTACCAACTTGGGAACCGCTTTTTATTCCGTAAAGAATACTCCTAGTCCTCCCACTAAAATTGCCAAGCTTATGTATGTTCCTAAAAATAAGGGTGAATCATCTAGCAAGGAAACTGCGGATCTTGAATCTATAAGTTTTCATCCCAATCTTTTTACCATCTTTAAGGAACAATTTGCTATAGACGAATTCTTTGATCTTTTGCCCGAAAATATGTCAATTACTAGTAATAAAGAAAATTTTAAAGGAGGTAAATGCCTCATTGAAGAATTGCCTACCAAAGATGACAATACCTAGATCTATCCTTGCTTTTATGCCTAGCTAGGGGCGTTAAACGATAGCGCTTGTTGGGAGGCAACCCAATTTTATTTTGTGTTTTTTGTTTTTGCTTCTGTTTAGTAATAAATAATCCATCTACCTTCTGTTTGGATGTGGTTTTGTGTTTTAGTTAGTGTTTGTGCCAAGAAGGACCTATAGGATAACCTACGATGATAGTTGATTTCATTCTGCTGAAAAACAGAAACTTTACGCGCACGAATTTGGCTATGAATAATTACTGGAACGTGATTTTGTGTTGATTCTTTTTGCTGCTGATCAATAAACAAATTGTCCAGGACTTCCTATTTTTGTGGAACTTTTAGAGTTCCAGAAGTTTGTGTAAATTACAGATTACTACAGACTGTTCTGTTTTTGACAGATTCTGTTTTTCGTGTGTTGTTTGCTTATTTTGATAAATCTATGGCTAGTAAAATAGTTTATAAACCATAGAGAAGTTGGAATACAGTAGGTTTAACCCCAATATAAATAAATAATGAGTTCAATACAGTACCTTGAAGTAGTCTTTTGTTTTATTTCTCTAACGGAGCTCACGAGATTTCTGTTGAGTTTTGTGTTGTGAAGTTTTCAAGTTTTGGGTGAATTCTTTTGATGGATTATGGAACAAGGAGTGGCAAGAGCCTAAGATTGGGGATGCACATGGCACCCCCAAGATAATCCAAGGACACCAAAAAGTCAAAGCTTCGTCCACTTCCATCGGTAATTTACTTGGAGCTATATTTTTATTCACCAACATGATATGTGTTTTGCTTGGAGCGTCTTGTATTATTTGCGTCTTTGCTTGTTAGTTTACCGCAATCATCCTTTCTGTACACACCTTTTGAGAGAGCCATATATGATTTGGAACTTGTTAGAATACTCTATGTGCTTCACTTATATCTTTTGAGCTTGATAGTTTTGCTCATAGTGCTTCACTTATATCTTTTTGAGCGTGATAATTTTTGCTCTAGTGCTTCACCTAGATCTTTTAGAGCACGATGGCGGATTATTTTTATTGAAACTTGATCTCTCATGCTTCACTTAGATTTTTTGAGAGCCGTTTATAGCATGGTAATTTGCTTAATGTTAATATACTTGGTATTCAAGATATGTGAAACTTTCTTTGAGTGCGTTGAATATTAAGATAAGTTTGATGCTTGATAATTGTTTTGAGATATGAAGATGGTGATATTAGAGTCATGCTAGTTGAGTAGTTGTGAATTTAAAGAATACTTGTGTTGAAGTTTGTGATTCCCGTAGCATGCACGTATGGTGAACCGTTATGTGATGAACTCGGAGCATGATTTATTTATTGATTGTCTTCCTTATGAGTGGCGGTCGGGGATGAGCGATGGTCTTTTCCTACCAATCTATCCCCCTAGGAGCATGCGCATAATACTTTGCTTTGATAACTTCTAATTTTTGCAATAAGTATATAAGTTCTTTATGACTAATGTTGAGTCCATGGATTATACGCACTTTTTCCCATCCTTCCACCATTGCTAGCCTCTCTAATACCGCGCACCTTTCGCCGGTATCATACACCCACCATAAAACTTCCTCAAAACAGCCACCATACCTACCTATTATGGCATTTCCATAGCCATTCCGAGATATATTGCCATGCAACTTTCCACCGTTCCGTTTATTATGACACGCTCCATCGTTGTCATATTGCTTAGCATGATCATGTAGTTGACATTGTATTTGTGGCAAAGCCACCATTCATAATTCTTTCATACATGTCACTCATGCTTCATTGCATATCCCGGTACACCACCAGAGGCATTCATATAGAGTCATACTTTGTTCTAAGTATCGAGTTGTAATTGTTGAGTTGTAAGAAAAATAAAAAGTGTGATGATCATCATTATTAGAGCATTGTCCCAAGTGAGAAAAGTATGATGGAGACTATGATTCCCCCACAAGTCGGGATGAGACTCCGTACGAAAAAAAGAGAGGCCATAAAAAAAAGAAAAGGCCCAAATAAAAAAAATGAGAGAAAAAGAGAGAAGGGACAATGCTACTATCCTTTTACCACACTTGTGCTTCAAAGTAGCACCATGATCTTCATGATAGAGAGTCTCTCATTTTGTCACTTTCATATACTAGTGGGAATATTTCATTATAGAACTTGGCTTGTATATTCCAATGATGGGCTTCCTCAAAACGCCCTAGGTCTTCGTGAGCAAGCGAGTTGGATGCACACCCACTTAGTTTCTTTTGTTGAGCTTTCATATACTTATAGCTCTAGTGCATCCGTTGCATGGCAATCCCTACTCACTCACATTGATATCTATTGATGGGCATCTCCATAGCCCGTTGATACACCTAGTTGATGTGAGACTATCTTCCCTCTTTTTGTCTTCTCCACAACCACCCTTCTAATCCACCTATAAGTGCTATATCCACGGCTCACGCTCATGTATTGCGTGAAGATTGAAAAAGTTTTGAGAATGTCATAAGTATGAAACAATTGCTTGGCTTGTCATAGGGGTTGTGCATGATTTAAATACTTTGTGTGGGGAAGATGGAGCATAGCCAGACTATATGATTTTGTACGGATAACTTTCTTTGGCCATGTTATTTTGAGAAGACATAATTGCTTTGATTAGTATGCTTGAAGTATTATTATTTTTATGTCAATATGAACTTTTGTCTTGAATCTTTCAGATCTGAATATTCATACCATGATTAAGAAGATTTACATTGAAATTATGCCAAAGTATCACTCCACATCAAAAATTCTCTTTTTATCATTTACCTACTCGAGGACGAGTAGGAATTAAGCTTGGGGATGCCTGATATGTCTCCAACGTATGTATAATTTTTGATTGCTCCATGCTACTTTATCTATTGTTTTGGACTATACTGGGCTTTATTTTCCACCTTTATATTATTTTTGGGACTAACCTATTAACCGGAGGCCCAGCCCAGAATTGCTGTTTATTGCCTATTTCAGTATTTCAAAGAAACAGAATATCAAACGGAGTCCAAACGGAATGAAACCTTCGGGAACGTGATCTTCTCACCGAACGTGATCCAGGAGACTTGGACCCTACTCCAAGAAGCACCAGAGGCGGTCACGAGGGTGGAGGGCGCGCCCCCCTGGGTGCGCCCCCTACCTCATGGGCCCCTCGGAGCTCCACCGACGTACTCCTTCCTCCTATATATACCTACGTATCCCCAAACGATCAGAACAGGAGCCAAAAACCTAATTCCACCGCTGCAACCTTCTATATCCACGAGAGCCCATCTTGGGGCCTGTTTCGGAGCTCCGCCGGAGAGGGCATCCACCACGGAGGGCTTCTACATCAACACCATAGCCCCTCCGATGATGTGTGAGTAGTTTACTTCAGACCTTCAGGTCCATAGCTAGTAGCTAGATGTCTTCTTCTCTCTTTTTGGATCTCAATACAATGTTCTCCCCCTCTCTTGTGGAGATCTATTTGATGTAATCTTCTTTTTGCGGTGTGTTTGTTGAGACCGATGAATTGTGGGTTTATGATCCAGTATTATATATGGAAAATATTTGATTCTTCTCTGAATTCTTTTATGTATGATTGAGTTATCTTTGCAAGTCTCTTCGAATTATCCGTTTGGTTTGGCCAACTAGATTGGTAGTTCTTACAATGGGAGAAGTGCATGGCTTTGGGTTCAATCTTGCGGTGTCCTTACTCAGTGACAGAAAGAGTTGCAAGGCACGTATTGTCTTGTTGCCATCGAGGATAACAAGATGGGGTTTTTATCATATTGCATGAATTTATCCCTCTACATCATGTCATCTTGCTTAAAGCGTTACTATGATTTTAACTTAATACTCTAGATGCATGCTGGATAGCGGTCGATGAGTGGAGTAATAGTAGTAGATGCAGAATCGTTTTGATCTACTTGTCACGGACGTGATGCCTATATACATGATCATTGCCTAGATATACTCATAACTATGCTCAATTCTGTAAATTGCTCAACAGTAATTTGTTCACCCACTGTAGAATACTTATGCTCTTGAGAGAAGCCACTAGTGAAACCTATGGCCCCCGGGTCTATTCTCATCATATCAATCTCTATCACTTTATTTACTTGCTTTGTTTTTACTTTGCCTTTGCTTTTTACGTTGCATCTATCTATAAAAAATACCAAAAATATTATCTCTATCAGATCTCACTCTCGTAAGTGACCGTGAAGGGATTGACAACCCCTAAGCGTTGATTGCGAGTTGCTATCGTTTTGTGCAGGTACGAGGGACTTGCGCGTGACCTCCTACTGGATTGATACCTTGGTTCTCAAAAACTGAGGGAAATACTTACGCTACTGTGCTGCATCACCCCCTCCTCTTTGGGGAAAACCAACGCAAGCTCGAGACGTAGCACCCGACCCCGACACCCTGACACCCCGATCGACCCCGGACATGATGATGATACAAAAACATCATATATATTTGTGTTGATTAGGTGTATTTTTATTATGTTCATGATGATGATACACTTAAATTATATACATATTATTATGTTCATGTCAGGTATCCAATTTTTTATGTTGTACTAATTTCGTTTACTTTTTGTCATTGCAGGTGTTGACAGGATGGTGGGCAAGGGTCCAGAGCGCCCTCAGACTCCTGCGAGCACTATTGGGAGGGATGGTTCCATTATTCCACCCCAGCCCCTCCGGAGAGCGCTGCTAGACAGTATGCAGACAACTGCGGCGGGCGCTTCTTCTTTGGCTGGGAGAGGTCGGGGGAGGACGAAGAAGGCTGGTAGAGGTGGACGTGGCAGTGGGATAGGTAGGAAGGCTGCTACGCCTTCCTCTCCACCACCCTCAGCCGATTCACCCAACCACAGGACTGCTCCGTCTGACGTGGACCCGTCTCGGACTCCGGTCCATGAGCCTCCAGTCGCCGATCCTTTGCCCCACCAGACTCGGGGTCGTCGATCCTTTGCCCCACGTGAGTCCTATCCCAGAGTCTTCATCCCAGAAGACTCCGATCCCGCAGTCTTCTTCCCACGAGACTCCGGAGGCTAGTGGCCCAGAGGATGGTAGCGAGGACACCTTTTCAGATGATAGCTACAGCGACGATGAGCTGGTTGAGAAGGGCAAGAAGGTCTACAAGCGTGGCTGTACAAAGCTCCTGCCCGTGTCGACGACCCTCGACCAGAGGTGGTTGATTGCGCCTAAAGGGTTGAAGTGCATCTACTATTTTTTAACCTTTTGCCTTCATGTTCCTTCAAATTAATATCTAATGCGTTGGACTTGTCATACTGCAGGGGCTGGGTATACCCCCATGACCGTGGTGTCCGCGGGACCAACCAGGTCCTTGGCATGCCTTGCCGGCAGCACTTCCCTGGGTGGGTCATGATGCCCGGTGAGGGTCAGGTTCCACATCTAGCACTGAGCTGGGAGTTGTACTCTGTTGCCCCGGCCCCTCTGGGGGAGATGGTCGCCGGTGTCGCGTGCGATACGGTGGCCGACATTGTGTTCCGTCAGTTTTGGGTAATTTCTCCTTTACAGAATTAAAAATGAACACTACCTAGCTAGTGATTGTACTAATTATTGCTATCTTCTTTGATTTTAGACCTTCTACAGGGTTTCAGAGGGAGAACAGGAGGGCGCGGCTATGGTTGTCTAAGCCGAGTGCAAGCGCCTACTTCAGAACTTACGGCACGAGGCTCCGGTGCAGGCCGTTCGAGACTACTATGCCTCGACGGGTATTAGGAGGGCCAAGAAGAAGTGTCATGGCAAGTTTCTGAGTAGGGAGAAGTACTTGGCAGTAATTATACCTATTCTTAAGGCCTTGAACTTAGTTTTCTTGATTTGATTTGTAGCGTTTAAATTTCTCTTGACTCACTTAGGTGCCCCCGAGATGGTGTGTGGATAAGATGGACTGTTGGGAGGCATTGGTGGATGTGTGGTGCTCTCCCCAATGGCTAGTCGAAGACCAAAGGGCCAAGGATAAGCGCGATCAATGGAAGGTGTGCCACACCATCAAGGGAGCTCCAACCTGTTTGAGTACGGGGATAACTGGTATGCGGTTTGCTACATGATTCATGCAATTTAATTCTTCATGGTAGCATTTATCCTTTCCAAAATGACTTAATATTCTTAGTTAGTTACAAAAGGCATAACTACCTTGGATAGTTCATTTATGACATATTTAGCTCTAAAATGACATAATAACCTTTAGATAGCTCTATAAAATGACTTAATATGCTTTAGTTGGTTAAAAAATGGCATAACTACCTTCGATAGCTCAATAACGACCTAAACTAATCTTAGCTAGTTCATTCATGACATAATTAGCTCTAAATGACATAATAACCTTAGATAGCTTTACAGAATGCCTAAATATGTTATAGTTAGCTAAAAAATAGCATAACTACCTTGGATAGCTCAATAATGACATAATTAGCATACTTTGGTCAAAAATGGCATAATAATCTTGGTTACCTCGAAAATGACCTAAACTTAGCTTATTTTCCTCGAAAATGACATAATAACCTTTCTTAGCTCCAAAATGACCTATTTACATAGCAATATCATTCTTCATGCTAGCTTGAGCCCTTAACTAATATTTTGTTCCTCTCTCTCAGGCGCACCACCACAAGAAGCATGTGCCAAGTCTGTTCGACCTCTATGGCATGGCCCATATGGCCCCGTACAAGAAGGCCAAGGCATTCACGGAGTCTGATCTAGATCATCCAGAGAGCTTCACCAACATCTCCTCCCACCACAAGCTTGTGAAGTACAGAGACGAGGGGAAGTAGAGGAAAGAGGAGGACTTTAACCCAAGCTAGGATCCTTTTGATACAGAGCTAGTGATGATATCTGGTGGCGGAAGGTCCCATGGATCTCAAGCCATTGGTGATGAACTAATATGTTGTCCTAAGACTCTCCCGCAGATCAAGAAGAGCCTGAGTAGCTCCGATCCTGAGATAATGCCTCGTGCATGGCCCGCGGAGCTCGCCATCACGGTTAGTTATACGGACTCTCTCACCTTTCCTCCATTACATTGTGTGTGCGTCTGTCGATGATTACAATGCTAACGAGGAGTGCTGTGTTGTAGGCAGCGGTTGAGAAAGAGAGATTGAAGACCCAGGCGCTTTTGGAGGAGGCAAAAAGGGAGGCGGCGGAGAGGGAGAGGGAGAGGGAGGAGAGGACGGCTAAGCTATTGGAGGAGGAGAGGAACCGGAACGAGGCGTCTCACTAGGACCTATACGAGCTCATCGTGGTATGTTTCTCATGCATATTAGCCCAATCATGCACGTAATGTTCGCATTACTAACAAATATGACTGACTCGTGAGAACCAAATGTGTAGACCATGTGCGAGAAAAACGGTCAGGCCCCTCCGCCGATGCCCTAGATTGCTCCGGCGACCACAGTGAGTTTGATTTGAATGGTCCTGTTGGGGAACGTAGTAATTTCAAAATTTTCCTACGCACACACAAGATCATGGTGATGGCATAGCAACAAGAGGGGAGAGTGTATGTCCACGTACCCTCGTAGACCGTAAGCGGAAGCGTTAGCACAACGCGGTTGATGTAGTCGTACGTCTTCACGATCCGACCGATCCAAGCACCGAACGTACGGAGCCTCCGAGTTCAGCACACGTTCAGCTCGATGACGTCCCTCGAACTCCGATCCAGCCGAGTGTCGAGGAGAGTTCCGTCAAGCCGACGGCGTGGTGACGATCTTGATGTTCTACGGCGCGAGGCTTCGCCTAAGCTCAGCGACGATATGACCGAGGTGGAATATGGTGGAAGGGGGCACCGCACACGGCTAAGGAACGATCCATAGATCAACTTGTGTGTCCATGGAGTGCCCCCTGCCCCTGTATATAAAGGAGGGAGGGAGGAGGAGGCCGACCCTAGGAGGGGCGCGCCATGGGGAGTCCTACTCCCACCGGGAGTAGGATTCCCCTTCCTAGTCCAACTAGGAGTCCTTCCATGTATTAGGAGTAGGAGACAAGGAAGGGAAGAGAGAAGGGAAGGAAGGAGGGGTGCGGCCTCCCCTAGTCAATTCGGACTAGGCCATGGGGGCGCGGCCTGCCCTAGGCAGCCCCTCTCTCTTTCCCGCAGGCCCAATAAGGCCCAATACTTCTCCCCGGCGAATTCCCGTAACTCTCCGGTACTCCGAAAAATACCCGAATCACTCGGAACCTTTCCGAACTCCGAATATAGTCGTCCAATATATCGATCTTTACGTCTCGACCATTTCGAGACTCCTCGTCATGTCCCCGATCTCATCCGGGACTCAGAACTCCTTCGGTACATCAAAACTCATAAACTCATAATATAACTGTCATCGAAACCTTAAGCATGCGGACCCTACGGGTTCGAGAACTATGTAGACATGACCTAGAACTATTCTCGGTCAATAACCAATAGCGGGACCTGGATGCCCATACTGGCTCCTACATATTCTGCGAAGATCTTTATCGGTCAAACCACATAACAACATACGTTGTTCCCTTTGTCATCGGTATATTACTTGCCCGAGATTCGATCGTCGGTATCTAATACCTAGTTCAATCTCGTCACCGGCAAGTCTCTTTACTCGTTCTGTAATGCATCATCCCGTAACCAACTCATTGGTTACATTGCTTGCAAGGCTTATAATGATGTGCATTACCGAGAGGGCCCAGAGATACCTCTCCGACAATCGGAGTGACAAACCTAATCTCGAAATCGCCAACTCAACATGTACCTTCGGAGACACCTGTAGTACTCCTTTATAATCACCCGATTCGTTGTGACTTTTGGTAGTACCCAAAGTGTTCCTCCGTAAACGGAGTTGCATAATCTCATAGTTACAGGAACATGTATAAGTCATGAAGAAAGCAATAGCAACATACTAAGCGATCAAGTGCTAAGCTAACGCATAATGGGTCAAGTCAATCACATCATTCTCCTAATGATGTGATCCCGTTAATCAAATGACAACTCTTTTGTCCATGGCTAGGAAACATAACCATCTCTGATAAACGAGCTAGTCAAGTAGAGGCATACTAGTGACACTATGTTTGTCTATGTATTCACACATGTATTATGTTTCCGGTTAATACAATTCTAGCATGAATAATAAACATTTATCATGAAATAAGGAAATAAATAATAACTTTATTATTGCCTCTAGGGCATATTTCCTTCAGGTCCTTAGTTACTACTATTCACATTTCGGTTTGCATCATGCTAACGAGACATTATTGGAAATGATCTTTGGTTCAGCTTCGCTCCCAACAATCATCGACCAATCCTTCCGTGTCTGCCAATGCCGGAACCCCGACCGGTCCTTCACCTCCGTCTGCCACGGGCACAGCCCCGACCATTCCTACACCTCCATGACATAATTTAGCCTATTTTAGTCAATAAGATGAAGAAAATCAAGGAAGAGGATGGAAAGAAGGAATAGGAAGAAAACAAGAAGAAGAAGAAGAAGAAGAAGTCTTCTTCTTCTTCTTCTTCTTATTCTTCTTTTTCTTCTTCTTCTTCTTTTCCTCCTCTTACTTTTTTTATTCGTAAATGGCATCATAACCTTGCTAACCTCATAAATGTCATATACTTAGCTTGTTGTCCTCCAAAATGACACAACAAGCTTAGTTAGGGCAAAAATGGCATAATCTGCTACGTTAGCTCAAAAATGGCATTTTTCTTCTTATTTAGCCTATTTAGTCCATTTATGACATAATTTAGCCTATTTTGTCCACAAATGACATAAATCAAGGAAGAGGAAGAAAATAAGGACTAGGAAGAAAAGAAGAAGAAGAAGGAGAAGAAAACTAGAAGAAGAAGCTTCTTCTTCTTCTTCTTCTAGTCTTCTTCTCCTTCTCCTTCTTCTTCTTCTTCTTCTTCTTCTTCTTTTCCTCCTCTTACTTGTTTTTATTTGTAAATGGCATCATAACCTTGGTAACCTCATAAATGGCATATACTTAGCTTTTTGTCCTCTAAAATGACACAATAAGCTTAGTTAGGTCAAAAATGACATAATTTGCTACGTTAGCTCAAAAATGGCATTTTTCTTCCTATTTAGCCTATTTAGTCCATTTATGACATAATTTAGCATATTTAGTCCACAAATGACATAATAAGACGAAGAAAATCAAGGAAGAGGAAGAAAAGAAGGAATAGGAAGAAAAGAAGAAGAAGAAGAAGAAGAATTGAAGAAGAAGTACTTTTCTTCTTCTTCTTCTTCTTCTTCTGATTCTTCTTCTAGTCTTCTTCTCCTTCTTCTCTTTCTCTTCTTCTTCTTCTTCTTCTTCTTCTTCTTCTTCTTCTTCCTCTTCTTCTTCTTCCTCTTCTTCTTCTTCTTCTTCTTCTTCTTCTTCTTCTATTTCTTGTTTCCCATTTTGCAGATTAATTCACTATATGGAAGCTTGCATGGATGGAGTGCTTGTTTCTCTGTTCTTCTTTTCGTTTGTATTGAAGAATAATGTGGAACTTGTTATATGGATGCGTGGAACAATGTGTTGGATGAACATTGTGATATTAGTGTAAGATGTATGGATGAAACTGTGTTTCTTATGCATGTATGTTATCATGGATGGAGCTATGTGTTGGATATATATGTCTGTTGTTCCTGTGAAAAAATATATGTATATCTGTGTGTGAATTCCAATGAAATTAAATGGATATAACTAAAAACAGGGGATATATAGCATCTTTGCCATCCGCTAGCGGAAGGCAAAGAGCTTTGTCGTCCGCTAGTAGACGGCAAAGAGGACACGTGGCAACTACTTGTAGAAACTGGGAGCACTGGCAGCCTATTTGGACAGTTTGCCGTCCATTGGCGGACGACAAAGACCTTTCAATCTCTGCCGTCTGCTGGCAGACGGCATAGCTGGCCACGTGGCAGCTTCCCAGTGCTGGCCTAACTGAGCTCTTCGTTGTCCGTCAGCCGACGGCAAAGAGCTTCGACTCTGTGCCCTCCGCTCGCGGACAGCAAAGAGCACCGTTAACCCCCTAACGGCTCTGACGCCACCCCACTATCGTTCGTTGACTTTGCCGTCTGTTGGCCTCAGATTGCGGACAACACAATCCTTTGCCGTCCGTTTTACGGAAGCGGACGGCAAAGAAGGCCTTTGTTGGCACCTGTTCAGACGGACAGTTTGCCATCTGCTGGCGGATGACAAAGAAGTTTGCCATCCGGGATCTATGCCTTTGCCGTCTGCCATGGCGGACAGCAAAGAAGCTGATTCCAGTAGTGTATTCATTCAACACCCATGGTACAATATTGAAGTCTTCCTGAAGAGGATGAAGGTTGGGCGGGCAATTATCCATATCCAGTGGCCTAAAGTTGCAAGGACATTCAACATCACTGAAGGCTCAATGTTTGCCTTCCGCTTCTGCAGTTTCCCAGATGAGGTTCATCTGTCTATTTACAGTGCATGATGCTACTTTTCAAAGGTTTTCTATGTTGCATGTGAAACTTGGTGTCGTTGTGTAATGGCGTAACTGAGTGTCGAAGCTATCTGATGTAATTCGATTACAAAATCCTAGTTGCCATTATACTGATATGAAATATCTGGTGTGTTTTATAAGAAATATCAATTTGATTACTACATGGATTATCAATAATAGGCTAATTACCCTTCTTATTGGGGTTTTCTATTGCAGACGGTTACTCAAACAGCACAGTGGGCGATGAACTCAAAGAACCCACATGGTTTCTAGAAAGTAGGCGTGTTCGATCAACTAACAATCACACATGGCTTCCGGCAGAGAACTGTTTGAGTTAGGCCACCTTGCACAAACATTTCCACACACAAAATTGTGTGTGATATACATACGAACGAAAATGTTTTTCTGGGATTCAACGTGTGGGATGTACATATGAATGGAAACTATTGGGTTTCGATGCCTCGCCAGATCGCACATGAGCTCATTTTGCCCCAGCCTGTATGCAATGAGGGCCTATCCCCGACGGTTTCTGGGTCATGTGGGAAGGACCCCCCTATCGCCCACACTCACTTGGCGACGGTCCCAAACGCCATCGCGGAAAGGGGTTAAAAACCGTTTGTATATCAGGTGAAAGGATCGATATGGTTGACTAGAGGGGGGGTGAATAGGCAACTAACAATTTTTAAGCTTTTTTTACCAAATTAAACTTTGCAACAAATAGGTTGTCTAGATATGCAACTAAGTGAGCAACCTATATGATGCAATAACAACTAGCACGCAAGCAAGCAAGAGATGTAATAATAAGTAAGCTTGCGAAAGTAAAGGCACGAAATAACCAAGAGTGGAGACGGTGGAGACGAGGATGTGTTACCGGAGTTCCTTCCTTTTAAGGGGAAGTACGTCTCCGTTAGAGCGGTGTGGAGGCACAATGCTCCCCAAGAAGCCACTAGGGCCACCGTATTGTCCTCACGCCCTCACACGATGCGAGATGCCGTGATTCCACTATTGGTGCCCTTGAAGGCGGCGACCGAACCTTTACAAGTAAGGTTGGGGCAATCTCCACAACAATCGGAGGCTCCCAACAACAACACCACCACGAAGCTTCACCACAATGGAGTATGGCTTCTAGGTGACCTCAACCGTCTAGGGTGCTCAACACCCAAGAGTAACAAGATCCGCAAGGGATAAGTGGGGGGAATCAAATATCCTTTGGTGGAAGTGTAGATCGGGCCCTTGTCACCCAATCCCGAGCAAATCAACAAGTTTGATTGGCTAGGGAGAGAGATCGAGCGAAAATGGAGCTTGGAGCAACAATGGAGCTTAGAGGTGGAAGATGTAGTCAACTAGAGGTAGAAGACATCCCTTATATAGTCGTGGAAAAAATCCAACCGTTGTCCACTAGTTCTGCCCGCGACTCACGGTACTACCGCTCCAAGGACGCGGTACTACCGCGGCGCCGCGCGGTACTACCGTGGACCACCACGGTACTACCGTGGCAACTGCACAGGCCGGAACAAGCCTGAGGAAGGAGCAGTACTACCACTTGCGCGGTACTACCGCTACCCCTTGCGGTACTACCGCAAGGCAGGAGGGTCACGGCCTGGGAAGGGCGCGGATGAAATAAATTTCATCCGTGCCTACTTTCGCAGAAACTAGGGTGGTGCAAAAACCCGACGCGGTACTACCGCCTGCGAGGCGCGGTACTACCGTGGTCGGCGCGGATGTAAAAAATTACATCCGCGCCTACTACCGCGATGCTGCGGTACTAGGCAGAAGGGCCACGGTACTACTACTCCAAGGGAACGGTACTACCGTGGGCCCCCGCGGTACTACCACGCAGGACGAGCGGTACTACCGTGGGGGGCGCGGATGTAAAAAATTACATCCGCCCCTACTACCGCACCGGAGCGGCACTAGGCTAGGGTGCCGCGGTACTACCGCACCAAAGGGGCGGTACTACCGTGAGGGGCGCGGATGTAAAAAATTACATCCGCCCCTACTACCGCACCGAGCGGCTTTGGGCAGGTGCCGCGGTACTACCAGCGCCAAAGGCGGTACTACCGTGACGCGTGTGGTACTACCGCTTGTACCTGCGGTACTACCGCAAGTACAGCAGTAATCATCAGTTTTTCACACAACCAAGATAACGACGGGTAGCTCCAAAGTGCAAGGAAAGGAGGGACAAGTGTACGTGTGATTCCACCCTACCTTTCCGACGCAGACCCCCTCTTAATAGTACGGCTCTCCTACGACTCAACTCCACCAAAGAGAAACGTAGAACAACGCCGGCTTCAACAGTCTCCGAGGGGCACCGAATCATCTTGTGCCTTATGATGAAGTATCTGAGAGACTCAAGGCACACGATTAGTCCGCACGAGTATTGTCATCAATCACCAAAACACTTAGGGATAAATATGCCCTTACAATCTCCCCCTTTTTGGTGTATTGATGACAACACGGGATTTGCACATAGATAAGATAATTTTTAAAGCAGTGGCAAACCCCACTTCTCTAAAATATAGACGGGGCTCCCCCTAGATGTGTGCACTTTAGATGAATGCTTTGGACTGCATGGCACACAAACTAGGATCAACACTCCCCCTATATTTTAGAGACCAAGACATGATAATAAGCATAGCATAGCATGAAAGTAGCACAATATAACACAAGCTAGCTAGGATAGATGGAGTGCATATGTCTTACACCATACGAGGTAAGATAACCAAGGTACAAACGATAAAAACAGCAGAGAGTTCAACTGAAAGCAGCAAACACACAAACTCGCAAATCCCACACAAACTCGCAAATCCCTACACTCTCTCCCCCTTTGGCATCGAGACGCCAAAAAGGCAGAGAGGACACCTAAACACACAAGAGGTGGCTCAAGCAGAGAAGTTGTCCCATGCCTCTTCGTCAGACTCCTCTGCAGCTGGAATGGACTCCTCGACCTCCTCCTCAGAATCAGTCCACCTGTATCCTTGCTTCTCCATCCACTCGGTCTCAGGAGTGATGCGCTCCTCAGATCCGCCAGACACATCCTCGCCATAGAGCTGCAAGACCTTGTTGTGCCGGCGACGACTCTCCTTGGACTCCACGTGAGTCTGTCGCATCCCTTGGCTTACATGCGAAAAGGGACTTCATCTTATCCTTCAACTTCTTGGCCCAAGATGGCCTAGAGTCACTCTGAGAGGGCCTAGCGAGCGGCCCCAAGAACATCCTCGGCGCCAAACAACATCCTCATCAAGCTGCAGCAGCCCTCGCAGCAGATGCCTCAAAGACAGTAGTGGTGTTAGCCCATTAGGTTTGACCCTCGGACAAATGGGCTCATGGAGAATCCATCTGGAGCCAGGAACTCCTCCTCGTGGTACATCTTCTCCCAAGTCTTGAAATCAGCGAAGCAGGTAGGGCCCATAAATAGGCAACTTGCGGTTGAACACAGAAAACGAAGCTCACACCACATGATGTGAGAGACATCAAGTGGCTGAGTCTGAGACGAGCGAGTCTCCTGGCACATAAGCATCATGTCCACCATGTAGGCATGAACCTTGTCTTTGTCACCGATGCGTGGGAACAAAGAGTTGCGGAAGATGCGGTACATGATATCCAGAAAGGGGTTGAGAACCAAGATTGTCTTGCCAGTGGCGAGCGTCTTCTCAACCATGAACGGGGTGAGCTTGTCCTTGTCAGCAGAGTCAGCATTGCCGTGAGGGCGAACACCAACGGGAGTGTCAAGTCCATCATCAGCAACGTGAAGCAAATCCATGAACTCCTTCCAGGTAGCAGACAGCTGGCGGCCATTGGTCATCCAAGTCATCCTCCTTTCATCATTGGTGTGAAAAAACACTGAGGCAAAGAACTGACAGATGATCTCAGGGTCATAGTCCAGGTGGAAAGAGATCACATGCTCAATTCCAAACTGCTCCACCAAGTCCAGAGCCTCCCCAAAGTAGTCACGAAACTTGTCCTTCCTCATGTGGTGCATATCAATCCACTTCACCTCCACATAGGTATTTTGCTTGTTCTTGATGACATCCAAGTAGATCTGGGTTTGGGTCTTGTTCCAGAACAGTTCACACCCTCTGACAGTGGAGCGTGGGGTCACATAGGGGTGAAGCTGCCTGAGACGGACATACTCTGAGCGCCTATCTCATCCATACCCTTGGCGGGCTCCTTGTGCTTGCTAGCGGTGGTCTTGACATTGCGCTTCGATGCAGATGACCCCTCGGGAACTTTTCCTGGGTTGCGCAGACGCTTGGAGCCAGTGTCACGAACGGGATTGGCCCGGCGAGAGCCACCACCTAAGACACACACGCAAAGCACCAAAACAAGGCGAAAAGAATCAATGCAAAGGCTATAAGACAGCACATGAAACCCATAGAAGATAAACGAGAAAGTTGGCATGCGATAGATGTGAGCCACGGTAGATCTGTCATGGGTTGCGGTACTAAAGGCTTAGTACAGCTCCGCACGCGGTAGTAGTACCAGTGAGGGCCACAGTAGTACCGTGGCTGGGGCAATAGTAAGGTTTTAGTACCGACGGCGCTGTGATAGTACCGCGCCCTAGAAGCGATAGTACCGTGAGAGCGGTAGTACCGCTCTCACGGGCGATAGTACCGCGTCGCGTCGGATCTAACAGGATTTGAATCTGAAAAAGAACCACGAAGCCATGGCGGTGCTACGGTGATCAGATCTAGTGCAAGACAACAATACAAGTGTAAATCCTATGCAATACCACACTCCTTCATCCTACTCTTGCAGAGATCTAGACTAGGAATCTCAAGAACATACAAGCCTCCCCCAAAACCTAGAAGAACCAAATACAATCAAAACGGAGAAGGATTTGGGGAAAAACCATGGTCCATAGCAAGAGCACGTGGTGGGGAACGATCCCACCGGACGGAATCACGGGAGGGCAGCCGGTGGAGGAGATCCGGCGACGAACGCTGGCTCCGTTCGTGAGCACGAGAGAGGAAGAGACAACATGGAGAGAAGAGGACGAATGGGTATGGGGAGTTAGAACTCCCCCTGCCCGACCTTATCCCCACGCGCTCGAACCGGCGCGGTAGTACCGCGGGTCATCGCGGTAGTACCGCCCGGGCGGAAGTACCGCGCCGAGGCGGTAGTACCGCTCAACCAGGCGGCAGTAAAAAATTACTGCCGCTTGGGGACGGTAGTACCGTGCTCCCATCAGCGGTAGTACCGTGGCCGACCGCGGTAGTACCGTGAGCTCACGCCACCGAAGGTTTCGAACAAGGGAGAAAAACGCCTTTGCACCAAAAAACAGACACAACCTAAAACTGCACAAAAACAAGCACATACCAAGGGAACAACAGAAATCCTAAGTGATAAAACCTCTCGAGGAGAGAGAGGCGGTGGCCGAAGCCACCTATGTTTGAGTTGGATGGTATGGCACCGCAAAGAATTATCCTTGGGCCCATGACCAAAACTCGTCTTTGAAGCACAAGTACCATCAAAAAATGGCTAATGTGAAAGAGGTGATCTATTTATGCATAATGGGGGGAGGGAGAGTTCATTGAGAGAACAACACTCCCCCTATGTCCATGCCTACACGTAAACTAGACAACAAGTTGAGTGTGGTGGGGGGTGCACGGGTTCAAGTCACATTCCTCAAATCAATGATATTTAGCTCATGCCTTAACTCGCGAAATCTTGCTTCATCCAAGGGCTTCGTGAATATATCTGCAAGGTTATCATGAGTGTTGACATACTTGAGCTCGATCTCCCCTCGCCTAATGTGATCCCGGATGAAGTGATACCGAATCTCTATGTGCTTCGTCTTGAAGTGTTGCACCGGGTTGAGAGAAATCTTGATGGCACTCTCATTATCACACCAAAGAGGCACTTTGTCACAAATGACACCGTACTCCTTTAAAGTTTGCCTCATCCATAGGAGTTGAGCACAACAACTACCGGCCGCCACATACTCCGCTTCGGTGGACGAGAGAGACACACAACTTTGCTTCTTGGAAGACCAACTTACCAAGGAGCAACCAAGAAATTGGCACCCTCCGGAAGTGGACTTCCTATCCACTTTGTCTCCCGCCCAATCGGAATCCGTGAAACCTTCAAGCTTGAAGTTTGCTCCTCTTGGGTACCATAAGCCAAAGTTTGGGGTATGAGACAAATATCGAAAGATTCGCTTGACCACCACAAAGTGACTTTCCTTTGGTGCGGCTTGAAAACGTGCACACATCCCCACACTCAACATGATATCCGGTCTAGATGCACAAAGGTAAAGCAAGGAGCCAATCATGGAGCGATATACCTTTTGATCCACCGCTTTACCATTGGGATTGATGTCAAGTTGGCACTTGGTAGGCATTGGTGTAGTAGCCGGCTTGACATCACTTAGCTTGAATCTTTTAAGCATGTCTTGAGTGTATTTGGCTTCGTTGATGAAGGTTCCTTCTCTTCTTTGCTTGATGTCGAAACCAAGGAAGAACTTCAACTCTCCCATCGAAGACATCTTAAACTTGGAGGTCATGAGAGCGGCAAATTCTTCATTGAAAGCTTTGTTAGGGGAACCAAAGATAATATCATCAACATATAGTTGGCATACAAACAACTCCCCGATGACCTTCTTAGTAAAAAGAGTGGGGTTGATTAGCCCTACTTCAAATCCACGATCTTGTAACAACTCGGTAAGGTGGTCATACCACGCACGTGGGGCTTGTTTAAGGCCATAGAGTGCCTTATCGAGTTGATACACATGATCCGGAAAGTAGGGATCCTCGAACCCGAGGGGTTGCTTGACATAGACCAACTCATTAATAGGACCATTAAGAAAAGCACTTTTCACATCCATTTGTTGCAACTTAAAGTTGTGATGGGAAGCATAAGCAATCAACAAACGAATGGATTCAAGACAAGCAACGGGAGCAAAGGTTTCACCGTAGTCGATACCCTCGACTTGGGAGTAGCCTTGTGCTACCAATCTTGCCTTGTTGCGAATGATGTTCCCATGAGCATCTTGCTTGTTCTTGAAGATCCACTTGGTTCCAATGACGTTGTGGTTCCCGGATGGTCTTGGCACCAATCTCCACACCTTTTTGTACTCGAAGTTGTTGAGTTCTTCATGCATGGCATTGAGCCAATCCGAGTCTTCGAGCGCCTCATAGACCTTTTGGGGTTCGACACAAGAGACAAATGCGTGATGTTCACAATAGTTTGCCAATTGTCTACGAGTTCTTAACCCCTTTCGTAGGCTTCCAACCACATTTTCCATGAGATGGCCTTGGGTGGTGAGCTTGGAAGCAATCTTCGCGGCACGACGCTCTAATTCCTCCTCGGGTGTGGAAGGAGGAGGGTTGACTTGATGATCTTGAGCGCCGTCTTGAGCTTGTTCTTGATCTTGAGGTTGCTCTTGATCTTGAACTCGCTCGAGGGGGAGAACTTGACCTTGGGCATCATTTAGTGGTTCATCACCGTCTTGAGGTAGATCTTGCCCTTGGCCTTGTTCACAAGGTTGAGGGCCTTCACTTTGTTCTTCGGAAGCGTGTGGGTCTTGATGAGGTGATGGCTCTACTTGAGTAGAGCATTGTCCTTCTCCTTCGGCCACAAGGGGTTCCTCAATGGGTAGGATTTGACCAATACCCATTCTTCTTATGGCTTGGGGAGGAATTTCATCACCTATATCACAAGTACCACTTTTCTCCACTTGGGAGCCGTTATTTTCGTCAAACTCCACGTTACACGTCTCCTCAATGAGTCCGGTGGACTTGTTGAGGACACGGTAAGCATGCGAGTTTGTAGCATAACCAAAAAATATGCCCTCATGAGCTCTAGCCTCAAATTTAGACAATCGAACACGTTTCTTGAGAATGAAACACTTACAACCGAACACCCGGAAGTACTTGAGGTTGGGCTTGTTGCCGGTGAGGATCTCATAAGGAGTCTTGTTCAAGCCTTTGCGAAGATAGAGCTGATTGGATGCATGACATGCAGTGTTGATGGCTTCGGCCCGAAATTTGTACGGAGACTTGAACTCCGCCATCATGGTCCTTGCCGCATCCATCAACGTCCGGTTCTTCCTCTCCGCAACACCATTTTGTTGAGGGGTATAAGGTGCCGCATATTGATGCTTGATCCCCTCGTCACTAAGAAACTCATCCAAGGTGTAGTTCTTGAACTCGGTGCCGTTGTCGCTTCTTATTGTCAAGATCTTTGCATCATGTTGACGTTGAGCTTCATTTGCAAAGTTGATGACGGTTTGTTGGGTCTCACTCTTCCTCTTGAAGAAGTATACCCAAGTGTGTCTTGAATAATCATCCACAATCACCAAGCAATACTTTCTTCCTCCAAGACTATCAAAGATGGAGGCCGAAGAGATCCATGTGAAGGAGCTCCAAGGGTCTCTTCGAGTAGATGATGGTTGAGGGAGGGTGAGCCTTTCATGAAGCTTTCCTTCGATACAAGCAATCGCAAGCACGATCTTTGGCAAAACTAACATTTGTTAGTCCACGAACATGGTCCCCCTTGAGAAGACTTTGCAAAGATCTCATATTGACGTGGGCTAAACGGCGATGCCAAAGCCATCCCACGTCAACTTTAGCCATTATGCATGTCGCGGTCTTAGTGGGTTGCTCCGAAAAGTTAACCACATAGAGACCGTTCTCGACATGCCCAACGAAGGCTACTTTAAGAGTCTTGCTCCACAAGAGGGCCACGGTATCAATATCAAAGAATGTGGCAAAGCCCATGAGTGCAAGTTGACGAACGGAAAGTAAATTGAATGCAAGGGACTCAACAAGCATGACTTTCTTGATCGTTAGATCATGAGAAATGACAACTTTGCCGAGACCCAATACCTTAGAATGTGATGCATCACCCCACTCGACATTGGTGGGCATAGATGGAATCTCTTGCACGTCCACCACCAAGTCCTTGCTCCCGGTCATATGATTTGTTGCTCCACTATCGAGCAACCATGATCCCCACCGAAGCAAACACCTCTGAGAGATCAATGCTTGGTTTTAGGTACCCATTTAGTAATGGGTCCTTTGATGTTAGTAACAAGGGTCTTGGGAACCCAAATAGACCATTCAATGTACTCATAATAAGAACCAACAAATTTAGCATAAACATGTCCATCACTAGCACGGCACAACACATATGAAGGGTTAAAGTCGCCGGCTTTGTTTGAGGAAATGCTCTTGCCCTTTTGGACATCAACTTCCTTCACTTTCTCCTTCTTCTTCATAGAAGCACCCTCTCCCTCTCTCACGAACGTTTGTTTAAGGGGAGGAGGACGATTGGCCTTGTTGTTCTTCTTCTTCTTGCTCTTGGACTTGGGTGCAAACCCAATTCCTTCCTTGCCCACAACTTCCTTTTGATTGCTCAAAAGGTCATTGAGGTTTTTCTCACCTTGAATGCAAGTCACAAGGCCCTTCTCAAGTTGATCCTTCAACTTGGCATTTTCCTCCACAAGATGCACATGCTCACAACAAGGGTTAGTAGCACATGCATTATCAATTAATACCATATGAGGAAAGGTGGCCTTTTCCTTAATTATCTTAACTTGGAGTTGAGCATGAGACTCCTTGAGGCTAGCATGAGTACCCTTCAAGACCTTATGGGCCTTGTCAAGTATCTCAAACTCCTCTTTGAGTCTAGCATGATCAACCCCATGTTTAGCCTTCTCGGAGGTTAGCACACGAGACATGACAAGAGCATGATCAAGATCTTTCTTTAACTTAGCATGGTCATCATTGTGTGACTCCTCAAGAGTCAAACGATGCACACGCTCTTCCTCAAGAGCATTAGAGAGATCCGATATCTCATCGGCATAGTCACGACTATGACCTTCCATCTTGGAGATGCACTACTAGGGAAAAGGCTATACACAGAATCTTAGCAGCAGCGAGGGCTAAAAACCCTCGCTACTGCTACTTACTAGCAGCGCAGGTTTTTAAACCTCGCTACTACTAAGTTGATAGCAGCAGCGCGGGTTTGTAGCCCTCGCTACTACTAAGCGGTCTCTACCGTGCCCCGCGGGATATGCCATAGTAGTAGCGAGGGATTTTAACCCTCGCTACTACTAACCCGCGCTACTGCTATCAACTTAGTAGTAGCGAGGGTTAAAACCCCGTTAAACGTTTTCAAAATCCTCAAAAGCCTAACAGAAAAAAAGTTACGGGGCTTTTAAGATGTGGAGGCAAAAAAATTCAAAAAAAAATAATTATTTTTTAATTTTTGTTAAATCTGGTCAAACTATGGTCAAACTAATTATTCAAGAATATTAGTGTTAATAAATAATTATTTTAGTTTTTTTTGAATTTTGGTCAAATCTGGTCAAACTATGGTCAAATCTGGTCAAACTGTGGTCAAATCTGGTCAAACTGTGGTCAAACTAATTATTCAAGAAATATTAGTGTTACTAATTTTTTAGAACAATAGTTTCAAACTCAAACAGTGAAATGTGTGACTTCATGCTCAAGCTAAATTCCTGAGGTTAATAGGATTGACATCTCACTATTGTGAGGAAAACAACAAGTGCAGACTTGGAAACGAGGGAGAACAGAACCCGGATGAGGGGTGATTAGAGATTAAATTGAGCAGCGATTAGGGGTGATTAGAGATTTGAGTTAAAATAATTCAGAAATTTGAAAATTTTGAAAAAAAATCAAAAAAAAATTTCGAAAAAATTCAAAAAAAAAAATTCCGAGATTACAGATTAGTAGTAGCGCGGGTTTAAAACCTGCGCCATTGCTATCGTTAACTGTAGCGCTGGTGGCACCAGCGCCATCTGCTATAAGTTAGCTGTAGTGCCTTATTAGTAGCGCGGGTACCCGCGCTGCTGATAGGCCTAAAACCCGCGCTGCTGCTAGGCTTTTCCCTAGTAGTGATGGTTTCTTCATGAGCCTTGATCATGTCATTGGCCTCACCAAGTTGTTCCAAGAGAGCAACAAAGTGCTTCTTGGACTTTCCCTTGAGCTTACTCATAAAAGACTCAAATTCATTCACTTCCTCATTAGACTCAATGTGTCCATCAATGCAATCCTCCACGGAGGGATTAGTAATGATGGTGGTTGTGCTGTTGGGGGTTACCTTGTTTGAAGCCTTAGCCATGAGGCATCTAGCGGTGATGTTTTCGTTAGGTGATTCGAAGAGAGACACCCGGGGAGTAGCAATGGAAATGGATGCCATGGCCGTTGCTTGTTCATTCTCATCATCATCGTCATCCTCTTGGTATTCTTCTTGAACCACCAACCCACGTGTGGGAGTCTTCTTGGCGAAGTTGTTCTTGTTGGGGAAGGACTTGGCTTTGTCTTTCCGAATGAACTTGCCACCATTGTCCTCCCGCTTCTCGTAAGGACAATCCACAACGAAATGGCTCACATTGCCACAGTTGAAGCAAGTTCTAACTCGTTGCTTGCCCTTGACGCCACTTGAGTTGTTCTTGTTGAAGTTGGGTCTTGAGCTCTTCTTGCTCCAAAATTGTCTTGAAGCAAGGGCCATGTGCTCATGGTAGTCAAACTTGGTGTCTTCGGGGTTGCTTTCCTCATCTTCCACTTCTTCCTCTTCTTCCGCAATAACCTTGGCCTTCAAAGAAAGGTTAGGCTTCTTTACTCTTTGAGAACGGAGCACCGCATTGTCGGCGGTCTTGTCCAAGATGCTCATTGCCACGAACTCATCCAACACTTCACTTTAGGTCATGGTGTGGAAGTCCGGTCGTTGACGAATGACGGAGGACATGGCTTTGTTGTAGGGCATCATGTCCTTGAGGAACTTCCGCTTGATCCAATTATCATCCGTGTCCTTGCTTCCATGATCTCGAAGTGCCACCGCGAGTTTGGTCACTCTTCGAAAGAGCTCACGAGGTTCTTCATCTTCTTTCATTGCAAACTCATCGGATTCATCTTGCACCACTTCATAGTTGGACCATTGAGTGCTAGCACTTCCACGATAGAGACCATCAACACATTTCCATGCTTCTTTAGCCACGACATGGGGTCGAAGGTGAGGGAGATCTTCGGGAAGGATTGCATCTTGGATGATGAAGAGAGCACTCTCATTGAATTGATTGTCCACGGCTTCTCGAGGAGTGAAGTTGCTTGGGTCATGAGGATAAAAACCTTCTTCAATGACTCTCCAAAGGTTAGTGTTCACATGTTTCAAATGACGCTTAAATCGATAGACCCAATTATCAAAATCTTCATGTTTCTCATATTTAGGAGGTGGACCTGCATGATTCAAATGAGTGGAGGGGATAGGCCCTCCATAAACCGGGGGTTCCACATGGGCAAAGATGCCGGTGCCATTTCTACCACTAGTAGAAGGACTCTTTTCATTGTTAGCTTCCCCCTTGTCGGAGAAAGCATCCATCACCTTGTTAGTAGGATCACCCACTTTCATAGGCGCGGTAGATAGTTTAAGTCCCTCTAGGAAATCACTAAACATGCTTTTAACCTCGGCCGTCATGGAGGTTTTCAATGTGTCTAAAGCCACATTGAACTCCTCACGAGAGACCGAGGTTCCCCCTTCGGCCGAAGATGAGATGGGATTCACACCGGAGTGTTCCTCCGCACCATCGTTGGTGTCAACCATACTCTTCGGACGGCAAAGTCCTTAATAAAGAGACGAGGCTCTCATACCCATTGAAAGGATCGATATGGTTGACTAGAGGGGGGGGGTGAATAGGCAACTAACAATTTTAAGCTTTTCTTTACCAAATTAAACTTTGCAACAAATAGGTTGTCTAGATATGCAACTAAGTGAGCAACCTATATGATGCAATAACAACTAGCACGCAAGCAAGCAAGAGATGTAACAATAAGTAAGCTTGCGAAAGTAAAGGCACGAAATAACCAAGAGTGGAGACGGTGGAGACGAGGATGTGTTACCGGAGTTCCTTCCTTTTAAGGGGAAGTACGTCTCCGTTAGAGCGGTGTGGAGGCACAATGCTCCCCAAGAAGCCACTAGGGCCACCGTATTCTCCTCACGCCCTCACACGATGCGAGATGTCGTGATTCCACTATTGGTGCCCTTGAAGGCGGCGACCGAACCTTTACAAGCAAGGTTGGGGCAATCTCCACAACAATCGGAGGCTCCCAACAACAACACCACCACGAAGCTTCACCACAATGGAGTATGGCTTCGAGGTGACCTCAACCGTCTAGGGTGCTCAACACCCAAGAGTAACAAGATCCGCAAGGGATAAGTGGGGGGAATCAAATATCCTTTGGTGGAAGTGTAGATCGGGCCCTTGTCACCCAATCCCGAGCAAATCAACAAGTTTGATTGGCTAGGGAGAGAGATCGAGCGAAAATGGAGCTTGGAGCCACAATGGAGCTTAGAGGTGGAAGAGGTAGTCAACTAGAGGTAGAAGACATCCCTTATATAGTCGTGGAAAAAATCCAACCGTTATCCACTAGTTCTGACCGCGACTCACGGTACTACCGCTCCAAGGACGCGGTACTACCGCGGCGCCACGCGGTACTACCGTGGACCACCACAGTACTACCGTGGCAACTGCACAGGCCGGAACAAGCCTGAGGAAGGAGTAGTACTACCGCTTGCGCGGTACTACCGCTACCCCTTGCGGTACTACCGCAAGGCGGGAGGGTCACGGCCTGGGAAGGGCGCGGATGAAATAATTTTCATCCGTGCCTACTTCCGCAGAAACTAGGGTGGTGCAAAAGCCGACGCGGTACTACCGCCTACGAGGCGCGGTACTACCATGGTCGGCGCGGATGTAAAGAATTACATCCGTGCCTACTACCGCGACACTGCGGTACTAGGCAGAAGGGCCACGGTACTACTACTCAGCGGTACTACCGTGGGCCCCCGCGGTACTACCGCGCAGGACGAGCGGTACTACCGTGGGTAGTACCGCGCCCTACTACCGCACCCGAGCGGCACTAGGCCAGGGTGCCGCGGTACTACCGCACCCAAGGGGCGGTACTACCGTGAGGGACGCGGATGTAAAAAATTACATCCGCCCCTACTACCGCACCGGAGCGGCACTAGGCCAGGGTGCCGCGGTACTACCACGCCAAAGGGGCGGTACTACCGTGACGCGCCGCGGTACTACCGCTTGTACCTGCGGTACTACCGCAAGTACAGCAGTAGTCGTCAGTTTTTCACACAACCAAGATAACAACGGGTAGCTCCAAAGTGCAAGGAAAGGAGGGACAAGTGTACGTGTGATTCCACCCTACCTTTCCGACGCGGACCCCCTCTTAATAGTACGGCTCTCCTACGACTCAACTCCACCAAAGAGAAACGTAGAACAACGCCGGCTTCAACAGTCTCCGAGGGGCACCGAATCATCTTGTGCCTTATGATGAAGTATCTGAGGGACTCAAGGCACACGATTAGTCCGCACGAGTATTGTCATCAATCGCCAAAACACTTAGGGATAAATATGCCCTTACAGCAGGTCTCTGCGCTAGTGATAGGACGATGATGTTTGGACACCAGAAGAGTTTTGGGAGGTTCCGAGTAGTCATCGGATCATCGGAAGGGGTTCCGAGCAGCCCCAGGAGGCTATATGGGCTTAATGGGCCAAAGGGGGAACATAGCAGCTACCCACAAGGGGCTGGTGCGCTCCTCTCCCTGGTCGCCGGCCCTAGGGGAAGGAATGGGGGAGGGTTTGGCCCCTCCTGCCTTTCGCTTCTCACAAGAGAAAGTAAAAGGGGGGCGCCACCTCCCCCTGCCTTCCTCCCACGCACAAAGAAGGAACGGGGGGCCAAGGGTAGGAGCCCAAGGGGGATTCGTCCACCCTTGGGCACCTCCTGGCTGCCTCCCTCACCCCCCACCTATATATATGAGGGAGGGGGCGCCACACAAGACCACGACAATCTCTTAGCCGGGTGCGGCGCCCCTCTCCACAGTTTCATCCCTCGGTCATATTTTCGGAGTGCTTAGGCGAAGCCTTGCGGAGAGAGCATCACCACCACCGTCACCATGTCGTCGTGCTGCCAGAACTCATCTACTACTTCACGCGTCTTGCTGGATCAAGAAGGCGAGGACGTCACCGAGTTGAACGTGTGCTGAATGTGGAGGTGCCGTACGTTTGGTACTTGATCGGTTGGATCACGAAGAAGTTTGACTACATCAACTGCGTTAATAAATGCTCCCGCTTATGGTCTACAAGGGTATGTAGACACACTCTCCCCTCTCGTTGCTATACATCTCCTTGGATAGATCTTCCGTGTGCATAATTTTTTTTTGCATGCAACGTGCCCCAACACGCAGAGCCTGGCATTGATGCCGTGACTGGAGCGAGGGAGGATGACGCTGAACGACGCGAACTCTTGATAGCCGCCACTTAAATGCGGACGGAGGTTCCCGAGGAACCAACTCCGGCCACTTCGCCGCATTGATGCGGCTGACCGGCCCTTCGCACGATCTAGCCGCGGCTATATAAGTCGCGCTCCATCGCCATCCACATCACCTCCTCCCCCTCCCCTCTCACCGCCCATCTCCCTCCACATATTCGACGATGGGCAAGTCCTGGGCGTCGGCACCGACAAGCAGTTCCGGGGTGAGATCTAGTGGATCGTGGCAATGGCGCCCTTGAACTCCGGGGTTGTCATCCTCATCGGCTGGCGGCTCCTTGAGACGCCGAAGATCGTCATCTCCTCCGGCAACAAGGAGGACCAGCAGCCACCGCAGTCAGCGCCGGTGGTGCCAGGCCAGGTCTACACTCCCACCGACATAGAGTTCGAGGAGCAAATGGAGCTGATGCTCCATCGTCCACATCAACGGCCTAGGTCCGCCATCGGGGGCGCTTCTACCCGTGAAGCCAGAGCCGACATCCCCTCCATGCTCTTCGCAGCCGTGCAGCCTTGGCGTCCAAATCGGATCTCGCGTGAAGGAAGAGCGGCTCTCGCCGTCGTCGCGACATGTTAAGGAGGAGTGGCTCTGGCCGCCGCCCCGGTGCGTCATGAAGGAGGAGCGCCGCGCACATCCACCCTTGCCCAAGGCGTGCGGCCTCATTCTCCTGTACCTCGGCAACAGCGGCACCGGCGGCAGCTCTTCGTCCTCCCGGAGCATCATGACAACGCAGGAGTATGCCAATCGGGAGTAGTGCCGCGGGACAGTTGCAATGCCGCTCGCCGCTCAAAGTTTGCGAACTTGGACATGCCCTCGGCCGCCACACATCGTGGCAGACCCGGACCTGGCATACGCCTAGGCCCTGGAGCGGTCGGTGACGACGTCAGAGATGCCTGAGCACCGTCTCCGCTGCCTTGATGGAGAGATGGCCAGGTACGGTGAGGAATGGTCCCTCACCAAGATCAACGTCGCCTCCGGCGCCTCCTCCAACGCCCGCCGCTGAGGGAGTTCTAGATTCGGGGGTCCTCGGGTGTCTGGCCCGTTCGATATGGGCCGGATTGATGGGCCGTGAAGGTAAAGAAGAAGATCATCCCCGTGTACGGGGAGGACTCCTATATGCGTGAACGGCAAGATTGGTGTCTGGATATACTCTTTCCTTCCCTTGTAAACCGACTCTGTACAACCCTAGGCCCCTCCGGTGTCTATAAACCGGAGGGTTTAGTCCGTAGAGTGTATCGGAATAATTATAGCCTAGACAGTTAGGGTTTAGCCATTACGATCTCGAGGTAGATCAACTCTTGTAAACGGTATACACATCGAATACAATCAAGCAGGACGTAGGGTTTTACCTCCTTTAAGAGGGCCCAAACCTGGGAAAACATTGTGCCCCATTGTCCCTTGTTACCATCGATCCTTAGACGCACAGCTTGGGCCCCCCTACCCGAGATCTGCCGGTTTTGACACCGACAGCTGCCCTCTCGCCCAGCCCATGTCCTCAGCGGCCGCAACTGCACTATGCACGGCGCATGAGGAAGCGGAGAGGATCATCTGCAAGCGTCAGATGGCCGCTGGGAAGCCCTGCCGTGATGCCGCCACCTTCTGTTGCATGAAGCCCAACGACGATGATGACGCCGGATTAGGTGCCAATGACGGAGGAGGAGCCGCCAGCCAGCCCGACATCACCTACAAGGTCACCATGAAGTATAGGCTAGGTACCGAAAAAGGCTTTCGCCCCACTTTATAGATAAAGCACCAAACCACAAGCAACCAGTACAACCACACGCCACGCCACCGCAACACACGCACACACCCAGGACATGATACAAAGGCGCTAAGCGCAGCAACACCACTCCTAGCACTACCGCCCCGAAGATATGAAGCTACATATGACGAACCATGTGCTCCAAGGAGGCGCCTTCAGGAAGGATATAACGCCAGAGCACCGCCACCGCCCGATCGAAGGATCAGAGTTTCCCCCTGAGCCGCATGACGGGCAATGAGAGCCGCGACGACGCCTTCAAGAAGGGAACGATCTTCGCCGCCGCCGGTCCGTCCGAAGATAGAGTAGGTTTTCACCTCGGCCAACATTCACCACCACCGAACGCCACACCACGGCAACCACGCCGCCCACACAACCACGGTGACCGGGCAGCACCAAGGCATGGGCTTTGTCCAAGAGCACCGCGCAACCACCACCACCAGGGCCGCCGCCCCAGCATCCAAGACCTCGACACCACCTCATCCGTGACCCGCCACACCCCAACGAAAGAGACAAACGGAAAGGTCCAACCTTTCGCGCCCCTGGGCAACCCCCAGCATCGAGACCCAATAGGTCGGCTAGAACTGGCATCCACAGACCCATCCTGCTGCCCCAAGCGCAAGATGAGCTCTGTCCTGCAGCAACGAGAGGGGGACGAGGTCAGTCCCGCTGCATCGTGCGCGAGACGAGCTTGGTCCTACTGCATCGTGCGCGAGACGAGCTCTGTCCTGCGGCATCGGGCGCGAGACGAGTGGTGGACCGCAGCTGGGAGAGGACCAGCCCTTTGATGGGAGTAGCGCCTGGGCGACCAGGAGATGCGGTGAAGGTCGAGACGGCCCGAACGCACACAAACCGATGCCGGAGAAGCCAGCCGTTGTCGCGGGCAGATCCATCGAGCCATCGTAAAGCCGCCACGACACCGGTAGGCCACCGAGACCTACCCATGCCGCCTCCCACGGCCGGAGCAGCAGCCACACCCGGCCGCTGCCCTACCCGCGTCGCCCAGCGAGCTCCAAGCACCGGAGCCGCCGGGCATGCACCACCGGAGCCAGGCGCCGCCGGCCGGCCCCCAAAGCCAGATCCGGAAGGGTCCGGCAAGAGACCGGTCGCGCGCCACCTCCCGAGACGGGAGCACTGCAGCCATCCTGCCGTGCGCAGAACGAGGGTCGCCGGAGCGCCGCCACTGCTGGCCACCCGCCGCCCATGAGACCGTCGCCAGCGCTGCTGGATCCGCGGACGTCAACGCCGTCGCTCGAAGGAGCCGCAGCGCCGGCGCCACAAGCGGACGGAAGGAGGGCCCGCCGCCGCCGCTTCGGCTTTGCCCGACGGAGCTCGCCAGCGACAACGGGGGGAGGGAGGGAGGCGGGCCGAGGGTCGCGGCCACGGGGACTCCCGGCGCGGGCGGGTGCGCCACGGGAGGGGAGGAGAGGGGGAGAGAGGGGGGGAGCGGGGCGGGCCGGGAGGCGCGCGCCCAGCGGCCGGCGCCGGTGAGGAAGCTAGGTCGCCGGCGGCGGCATGGGTGGGAATCCTTGGGCGGGGAGGGAGCAGGTCCGGGACTCATAAGCTAGTTTTATGTTTTATTTTAAGGTTTTTAGTTCACAGGTCGAAATATCGTCCGGTTTTATATACAAATTATCCTAGTTTCAATGAAATCCGTTGTGTTTATATCAAATTTCGCCCGGTTTCATCGAATTTCGTCCGGTTGGTTTGAGTTGTTGTCAAAATATATGCGGCTCCCGCGTCCTCTCGCAACCGTGTCCGCGATGCGGGAGGAAATTTGCGAGTTACCGTTGGAGATGCCCTAAGCACAAAAAAAAAAACCAATTTTTCTTGCTTGCCCCGTGACATAGCATCTAGGTTTGCATCTGCTCGTCGTTGAAGTGCAGGAGTTGAGAGACCGATTCCCAGACGGAGACCAATTCGACGTAGCAGCGGAGTTGGGAGCCCGATTCCGGGAGGGAGACGACAGAGGTCACCAAGGTGGACATCCATCGCTATAAATAAAGGGGGCCAAGGCGCAGGCAGAGATCACGGAGTTGAGTCTTATTTGTTTGCTGTTGCTGAATACTACCACCACAATACTTTGTGGAAATTCCTAGGCTGCAGCACATGGAAGGCCCCTTCCCATTGCTTGTGCATGATCTTGGGAACCGTACAGATGACTGCCAGACACGGTTCAGCATCTCCAACCAGGCCGTGAGCACCGCAGCCATCCATGAACTCAAGGACTACAGGTGCTTCGAGTCTCCACAGGGCTGGGTGCTCGCGCTGGACCCTGCTTCCCTGCACATGTTCCTGTGGCGCCCTCAGGACGGCCAAAGGATCAGCCTTCCATCCCCCAACCACGAATTTCCTAGGAGGTGCAAGTGCCTGCTTTCTGACAAGCCTACTGCTACATCTTGCTCTGTACTGGTCCTTGATCTTGATCAGCCTAATCTGTTGGTGTGCCAAATCGGAGGAAGCCAATGGGACTCTTACAACTACGAGCTCACCATGTTCCTCGCAGACGACAAACCCCGGCGGACACATATGGCCAAACTTAAAGGCATTGCTGCTGTTGGGGCCAAGGTCTACTACACGTTCACGGGACGCGCCCTCGGAGTGGTGGAGTTCAGCCCTGAGCTCAGCCTCACCGAGTTTGAAGTTGATATGGTTGAACTGCCCGACACCATGCCGTTTTATTCCACTTACTTGGTTGAATCATGTGGCGACCTCTTTATGGTGGTCATTGTCTTTCTTGGACACAATGTGCACAAAATCGACAAGGTCGACGTGTATAAGATGGATTTCTCGAGGCCGGAATGGTGCAAGGTGGATAGGATTGGTGATAGGGTCTTCCTCTTGGGTGGAGACAGCATCGGGGCTTCCAACTTTGGAGCGTCGTGTTCGGCCAGTGAGCATGGTTTGTCTAGCAACTGTATCTACTTTCTGAACAACATTGCTGCCGAGGAGAATTACCTGCACGTTTTAAACCTGGAGAAAGGGACTGAAGAAGTGCAACGTCCTTTTAGACACAAAAATGGTTGCCTGCTGCCACCACCACGTCCACCGATGTGGCTGTTACCCACAGACGACTGACTTCGTCTGTGAGAAAATTTAGCACTGTACTAGTACTTTGTTTGTTTGTTTGGATACCTGCAATAAAGTGGTGCCTAGCACCTCAGTTCAAGGTTTTAGTGTACTCTCAGTTAGGGTGTTTAATATGTGTTATATTAGTTCTTATTGTCTTTGATTATTTATTGATGATGGAAACTATTATTACTGCCGAGATTTTGTATGTCATCTCTGTCAAACTCGACTGAGATAAAAAGTTTTATGGACTGGCAGTAACCATACCTCTCTTATTTTTTACACAAGTAGTAGCCATACAACTTCATTTGAGAGAATCCACCATAAATACAGATCATGAGGTTCTTTGTTTAGTATCCCACCATCTAGACCACTTGGGCAAACCAGTAAACTTAATTTCTTTGTTTAGCATCTCACTATCTTGTCAAACACATTATAACGTAGCCTATGTAACGTAGTCTATGCGTAGGAATATTGGTTCGGTTAGATTGTTGGAGATAGATCTCTCTCTTCTGTAAACTGTAGCCTTATCTCTACCTTTCCTTGATCTTCAAGTTGTAATCTGAACAACCATGTATGCGCTATCCAGGGAGGTGCGCCCCTGTTATATAAACACGCAGCGCGTCCATTCAACGAGGTAAGACGCTTAAGCCAATCTTCACATGGTATACAGAGCCTCCCTCTTCCAATTCATCTAGCCTCCATTGCTTTCCATCCATCCATGAGCTCGCCATGTCTTCCTCCACTAGCGCTCCTCTGGCCGGCCTCAATGGTCAGATTACAGAGAAGCTCACCCGGACGAACTGCATCCTCTGGCGCGCGCAAGTCACGCCATAGCTGATCGGGGCTGGTGTCTTCGGCTATGCCAAAGGAACAATCAAAGAACCAGAGAAGTTCATCGTCACCAAGGACAAAGACGGCAAGGAAGAAGCCTCGCCGAACCCTCTTCATCAAGTCTGGGTGCGAGAAGATCAACAGGTATTGGCATATTTGTTGGTTAATCTTTCCAGAGAAGTTCTTGTCCAGGTGACCAACATCCAGAAGGAGCACAAACTCTAGACTGCGGTGGCGAACATGTTTTCCTCCCAGTCCAAATCGAGTGTGAACAACATCCGTGTCGCCCTCTCCAACGCAGAGAAGGGCACGCAGTCTGTGGGCGCCTACTTCGCCTATATGCGCGGCCTCGCCAACGAGATAGAGGCCGCCAGCAAGCCTCTAGATGAGGATGAGGAGATCTCCTACATCATCGCCGGGCTGGGTATGGACTACCAGCCACTGGTGTCAGCCCTCGACGCCCACACCGAACCCGTCACGCTTGAAGATCTGTTCACTTAGATGATCAACTTCGATCAGTGTGTGGCGATGTTCCAAGGAAGCAACAACACCGGGTTCAAGTCCTCTGCCAATGCCGCCGTTCGTGGTGGCCGTGGTTGCTTCCGTCATCGTGGTCCGCCACGCGGCAAGAACAAGGTCAACAACGGCGGCAACTTCAACAACAGCAACGGTGGTGGTGCCTCTTGCACAGGTGGCGGCGGACTCCTCCAACAACAACAGGGGCCGTCGCTCCTCCTCCGAAAACCGTCCTGACACCAACCGCTGTCAGATCTCCGGGAAGCCGGGCCACTCTGCCAAAGATTGTTGGTACAGGTTCGAGGAAGATGATGGCGACTCCTCGCAGGACGAGAAGGTTGTTGGTGCTGCCGAAGCCTCATATGGAGTAGATACAAACTGGTACGTGGACAATGGTGGTACAAAACACATTATCGGTTAGTTGGAGAAAGTAACTATGCGGGAGAAGTGCCATGGCCAAGATCAGATTCATACCTCCAGTGGAGCAGGTATGAGGATTAAACATGTTGGTCATTCAGTTGTTAAAACCCCTTTCCGTCCAATTCACATTAGAAAAATTCTGCATGTCCCTAATGCCTCTAAAAATCTTCTTTCCGTTCATTGCATTGCTATTGATAATCATGTATTCCTCAAGTATCACCCCTTTTTCTTTTTGATCAAGGATCAGGCAACGAAGAAGGTTCTGTACCGAGGTAGATGCGTTCGAGGACTTTATCCGATTTTAGAAGATCCAATAAGCAAGCATATGGTGTCACCAAACTCTCATCGACGAGGTGGCACGATAGACTAGGGCATGCATCTTTTTCTTTAGTTGAACGATTGCTTAGGAAGAATAAGCTCTGATATATTGGAGAGCATGATGTTGAAACTATTTGTGATTCTTGTCAAAGGGCTAAAAGTCATCAACTACCTTATCCAATTTCCACTAGTATTTCTACCAAACCCTTACAACTCATATTTTCTGATGTGTGGGGTCCTGCTCCAATTTCTGTTGGTAGACATACCTACTATTTTAGTTTTATTGATGAATACGGAAAATACTCTTGGATCTATCGTCTTAATAAATGATCCGATGTCTTTCAAGTATTTCAAAACTTTCAAGCACTCGTTGAACGAAAGTTTCATAGCAAAATTGTTGATGTCCAATCTGATTGGGGAGGGGAATACGAAAAATTAAATTCCTTTTTCCAAACCCTTGGTGTTTCTCATCAAGTTTCATGTCCATATGGCCATCAACAGAATGGGTCTGCTGAACGCAAGCACAGACACATTGTTGAGGTTGGCCTTTCTCTTTTAGCTGGCGCCTCCATGCCCCTCAAGTTTTGGGATGAAGCTTTTTTAGCTGTTGTCCACAACATCAACATGTTACCTAGTCGAGTTATCAACAATGAAACACCGGCCGAAAGACTCCTTCATATAAAACCAGACTATACATCACTTCGCGTCTTTGGTTGTGCATGTTGGCCAAATCTTCGGCCGTACAACCCTCGTAAACTCATGTTTCGATCAAAACAACGTCTCTTCCTAGGTTATAGCCCTCAGCATAAAGGTGTCAAATGCCTAGATGTTCCCAATGGACGTGCCTATATTTCGCGTGATGTCATCTTTGATGAAACTAAATTTCCCTTCACTGATCTACATCCCAATGTCGGCGCCCTACTTCGAGAAGAAATCCTACTTTTACCTCCAAGTCTTATTGGTACTCACGAGGAACACAACTGCAATGATCACATGACTAATCCTCCTAATGATCTGCCTGAGTTGTGTGCTGATGCAGAACAGAAAGCGAAGCCGATGCTGGAAACAAATCTGAAAATGATGAAGAATCTGCCCAAACAGGGCAATATTTCATGTGTAGGGATCCAGGGAGCGAATCCGCCTCGGGATTGCCTCCTTGTCAGGGTAGCAGGCTATCCTCCTTGGGATCGTCACCGCTTGCAGCCGAGCGTGTCGTGGTCCACAGCCACCCGCACACTAGCGACCGCCACAGCCGCTCTGCCTTGGTCACGCAATGCGGTTCACTAGCCCGGAACCCTCCACCGAGCCGCTCTAATCACGCACTGACACGTGGCGCTCTCCAAGTCGCTTCCCGACATTGGTCCGCTGCTATACGCATCGCTTGCGTCAGCTGACCGGTACGGGACCCCGTGAGCCGATAGACGAGGGGTGTGGGCCCCTAACGTAGACTACCGGCCCATGCTCCTGTGCAGATTCGCCTGCTCCTCGGGGCGTCACGATGCCTGGATCTTGTGTGCTGCCCCAAGCTGCTTTGTCACGACCAACAGCTGCAGAAAATCCTGATCCAGCGGCGCCTGTTACACCATCCGCCTCGGGATCACCCGGGGAACCTGCTGCAACTGCTGGTGCGAGTTCTTCAGGATCCTCTACGGTTGCCGCTGCTATGTAAATGCCACATCACCTTGTACACTTCTTCAAAAAGGGGCAATTCAGCCTGTCAATTATAAAAAAGGTACTTAAGTTTGGTTTAGCATGTTCCATAGGTGAACCACAAACTCTTGAAGAGGCCCTTGGTGACACACAGTGGAAGCAAGCTATGGATGAGGAATACAAGGCACTTAAGAAAAACAGGACCTGGCATCTAGTTCCCCCATAGAAAGGTAAAAATCTCATTGACTCCAAGTGGGTCCTCGGAATCAAAAGAAGGTCTGATGGAACTATTGATCGCTATAAAGCCAGACTTGTTGCAAAAGGTTTGAAACAAAGATATGGCTTAGATTATCAGGACACCTTTAGTCCTATTGTAAAATTTGCAACTATTCGCCTTGTTTTGTCTATTGCTGTTTCCAGGGGATGGACTCTCAGACAGCTAGTTGTTTAGAACGCGTTTCTCCATGGTCTTCTAGAAGAGGAAGTGTATATGAAACAACCTCGTGGTTTTGAAAACAAGAATGCTCCCTCTCATGTCTGCAAGCTTGACAAAGCTTTGTATGGGCTCAAGCAAGCACCCAGGACATAGTTCACGGCTTAGTCAGAAAATGCAATCACTTGGCTTTGTTTATTCCAAGTCTGATACATCCTTGTTCATCTACAATAAGTCAAACACATCCATATTTGTGCTTATCTATGTTGATGACATTATTGTTATCCGCTCATCTGATGAAGAAGTGACAGGATTGTTGAAGGACTTGAGTGCAGAATTTGCACTTAAAGATCTAGGAGACTTGCATTTCTTTCTATGTATTGAAGTTAAGAAGCTTGGAGATGGTCTTCATCTCTCTCAAGAGAAATATGCCAATGATCTTGTAAACAGAGTTAAATTACAAGGATGTAAGTCATCACCAGCTCCTTTGTCTAGCACACAAAAAATATCTCTTGCGGGAGAACTCCCGAATCAGGAAGATAGCACCAAATACAAAATTCTGGCAGGTGCACTTCAGTACTTGACCATCACAAGACCAGATATCTCTTTCAGTTAATAAAGTATGGAAGTTTCTTCATGTACCCACTCCAAGTCACTAGACTGCAGCAAAGCGTATAGTAAGATATGTGAAGGCCACTGTCAGTGTTGGTCTTAGCTTTAACAAGTCATCATCTACCCTTGTTAGTGCCTTCTCAAATTCTGATTGGGCAAGAGATATTGATGGCAGACGCTCCACTAGTGGCTTTGCTATATTCTTTGGGCCTAATCTCATATCTTGGTGTGCAAAGAAACAGGCTACAATATCAAGGTCAAGCATAGAGGCAGAATACAAGGCACTAGCAAATGCAAGAACTGAGATAATCTAGGTATAGTCCATGCTAAAGGAACTTGGTGTAAAACAGAGTAAAATTGCATGTCTTTTGTGTGACAATCTTGGTGCTACATATCTAGCAACTAATCCAGTTTTTCATGCAAGGACAAAACACATTGAAATAGATTTCCACTTTGTTCGAAAAAGAGTTGCTAACAAAAGATTGGAGATCTGTTTTGTTCATTCCAGAGATCAAGTTGCAGATGGGTTCACCAAGGCGTTACCTACAAAGAATTTCGAAGAGTTCAAGCGTAATCTCAACTTGACCAAATTGTGATTAAAAGAGAGGGCGTCAAACACATTGTAACATAGCCTATGCAACGTAGTGTACGTGTAGGAATATTGGTTCGGTTAGGTTGTTGGAGATAGATCTCTCTCTTTTGTAAACCGTAGCCTTATCTCTACCTTTCCTTGATCTTCAAGTTGTAATCTAAACAACCATGTATGCGCTATCCGGGGTGGTGCGCCCATGTTATATAAACACGCAGCGCGTCCCTCCAACGAGGTAAGACGCTTAAGCTAATCTTCACATATCAATCTGAATAGAAAGACCACTTGAGAAAAGCAATAAACTTAATTTCTATTCAATCGATCCAATAAAAGTTTAATGGATTATTTGTGAAGAAATACAAAGTCAATGTCCAGATTATCAATATTAGGCTACCAAGATAAATTAGACTCTAGCAAAGCAGTAAACTTAATTTCTATTCAGTCGATCCAATAAAAGTTTAAAGGATTGTTTGTGAAGAATTACAAAGTCAATGTCCAGATTATCAATATTAGGCTACCAAGATAAATTAGACTTTAGCAGAAGAACAATCATCTTGCACACACATTTGACAATGAGGCCCATTCAGGAGCCTCTTTGTCAACCTTGAATGGAAGTTCAACTATTGCAAATATGAAAGATCACACATTCAACAACTTCTTTTGAGTTCTTATAGGATTATTTTCGCTCACTATGTACTTAAATAAAGTACGGAGGATCCTATATTTTTGGGGCCCTGCTTCGTCACCCACGTTGAACCTGCTCATCAATGGCCCCGAGTCCCGATACCTTAGGCGGGATTTATACTCCAAAGGACCTCACTAGTAGAAAAGGGGGCAAAGGTCCAGGCCGGGTCAGCCCATTAGTCCCGGTTCAGTCCAGAACCGGGACCCATGGGGCATTGGACCCGGTTTGTGAGCCCCGGGGGCCGGCCGGGCCACGTGGGCCATTGGTCCCGATTCGTCTGGACCTTTTGGTCCCGGTTGGTGGGACGAACCGGGACCAATGGGCCTCGCTCCTGGCCCACCACCATTGGTCCCGGTTGGTGGCATGAACCGGGACCAAAGGCTGCCCTTTAGTCCCGGTTCATGCCATCAACCGGGACCAATGATGTGCCTATATATACCCCCTCGCGTAAGAGCAGAGCACACTGCTCTGTTTTTTCTGGCCGTCGAGGGAGAGAGGGCTTGGTGGTGCTCTATCTCACCTCCTATGCACACAAGGTGTTTGATGGAATGCCCGAGCCACACTACTTAAGCTTTCTCCATTTTCCTCAATATTTGTCTAGGTTTAGCGGTCCGTCACGCCCCGTCCCCGTCTTCACCGCCGTCGATCACTCGCGCCGATCTCATCGCCGACACCACCATGGTGAGCCTCTTGTTCTTATCTTCTTTCCGAAAGGAAAAATATTCTTACTTGTATGTTTAGATAGATACTTGTATTATTTTCTTACTTTTATTATTGCATCTTATATAGTGCGATGGTTTTGGTATCCGCCCCCATCGGCCCTCGTCCTGTCTATGATTCGGATGTGGTATATATTATCTTTTCATAACTATTGGTTCATTTATTGTTTATGACAATTATGCCGACTAACGTGACATAGATTTTATTTATCTAGGAGGTTGTTGAACCGGAAGTTTCAACCGACCCTATTGTCGAGAGGTTAAATTTAGTTGAAGAAGAAAACAATTTCTTGAAGGAAAAAATAAGAAAAATTGAGGAGGAGAAGATGATATTGGAGTTGCATGTTGCGGATGTCATCGATGATCACAAGATCAAGATGGATGCAATGCGCTTGAAGATTAGAAAGATTAGAAAATATGCCATTCATACCAAGGCTTGGTATCATTATGCCGTTGGATCAGTTGTTACCTTGGTTGCAATTATGATTGCATTTGTTTTCGCATTGAAATGTTTTACATAGTTTCAATGTATGGTTTAATTAATTTAGATGCTCTGCAGAGCTTTATGTTATTAGATGAGAACTATGTATGTACTTTGGTTTTAACGTGATGATGAACTTCTATTAATTTGGTCACTTAATTATCTATTCATGATGTTCTATAATGGTTTTTGACACACTTAATTATATATAATGCACGCAGATGAACCGGCAATGGATGTATGGTGACAGACACACCTCCGAGTACATTAAGGGCGTGCATGATTTTCTCGAAGTGGCTGAGGCAAACAAGTAGAATGGTTTTATGTGTTGTCCATGCCCTATATGTGGGAATACGAAGTCTTACTCTCACCGTAAAATCCTTCACACCCACCTGCTTTACAAGGGTTTCATGCCACACTATAATGTTTGGACGAGGCACGGAGAAATAGGGGTTATGATGGAATACGGCGAAGAAGAAGAGTACGATGACAACTATGTGCCCCCTGAATACGGTGATGCTACTGAACATCAAGAGGAACCAGACGATGTGCACGATGACGCTGCAACAGGCGAAGCTGCTGAAGATCAAGAGGAACCAGACGATGTGCCCGATGATGATGATCTCTGCCGGGTCATTGTCGATGCAAGGACGCAATGCGAAAGTCAAAAGGAGAAGCTAAAGTTCGATCACATGTTAGAGGATAACAAAAAAGGGTTGTACCGCAATTGCGAAGATGGAACAAAAAGCTCGGTACCGTACTAGAATTGCTGTAGTGGAAGGCAGAGAATGATGTGCCTGACAAAGGATTTGAGAAGCTACTGAAAATATTGAAGAAGAAGCTTCCAAAGGATAACGAATTGCCCGACAGTACATACGCAGCAAAGAAGGTCGTATGCCCTCTAGGATTGGAGGTGCAGAAGATACATGCATGCCCTAATGACTGCATCCTCTACCGTGATGCGTACAAGGATCTGAACGCATGCCCGGTATGCGGTGCATTACGGTATAAGATCGACGAGATGACCACGGTGATGTTGTGGCGAGCCCCCGTGAAGAGGGTTGCTGCGAAGGTGATGTGGTATTCTCCTCTAATACCACAGTTGAAACGTCTGTTCAGAAACGAAGAGCATGCCAAGTTGATGCGATGGCACAGTGAAGACCGTAAGAAAGACGGGAAGTTGAGAGTACCCGCTGACGGGTCGCAGTGGAGAAAAATCGAGAGAAAGTACTGGGTTGAGTTTGCAAGTGACCGAAGGAACGTATGGTTTGCTTTAAGCGCGGATGGCATTAATCATTTCGGGGAGCAGAGCAGCAATCACAGCACCTGGCCGGTGACTCTATGTATGTATAACCTTCCTCCTTGGATGTGCATGAAGCGGAAGTTCATTATGATGCCAGTTCTCATCCAAGGCCCTAAGCAACCCGGCAACAACATTGATGTGTACCTAAGGCCATTAGTTGAAGAACTTTTACAGCTGTGGAATGGAAACGGTGTACGTATGTGGGATGTGCACAAACAGGAGGAATTTGACCTAAAGGCGTTGCTGTTCGTGACCATCAACGATTGGCCCGCTCTCAATAACCTTTTAGGACAGGCAAACAAGGGATACCACGCATGCACGCACTGTTTACTTGACACCGATAGTATATACTTGGGAAGCTGCAGGAAGAATGTGTACCTGGGCCATCGTCGATTTCTTCCGACCAACCATCAATGTCGAAATAAAGGCAAGCATTTCAAAGGCAAGGCAGATCACCGGAAGAAGCCCGCCATGCGTACCGGCGATCACGTACTTGCTATGGTCAACCATCTACACGTAATCTTTGGAAAGGGTCCCGGCGCACTAGCTGTTCCGAATGACGCTGAGGGACACACACCCATGTGGAAGAAGAAATCTATATTTTGGGACCTAGCCTACTGGAAAGACCTAGAGGTCCGCTCTTCAATCGACGTGATGCACGTGACGAAGAACCTTTGCGTGAACCTGCTAGGCTTCTTGGGCGTGTATGGAAAGACAAAAGATACACCTGGGGCACGGGAGGACCTGCAACGTTTGCACGAAAAAGACGGCATGCCTCAAGAAAAGATGAAGGTCCGCCACTACGCTCTTGCGAAAGAAGAGAAAGAAATCTTCTTTGAATGCCTGCTCAAGATGAAGGTCCCGACCGGCTTCTCGTCGAATATAAAGGGAATAATAAATATGCGGAGAAAAAGTTCCGAACCTAAAGTCTCATGACTGCCACGTGATTATGACGCAACTGCTTCCGGTTGCATTGAGAGGGCTTCTACCGGAAAACGTCCGATTAGCCATTGTGAAGCTATGTGCATTCCTCAATGCAATCTCTCAGAAGTTGATCGATCCAGAAATCATACCAAGGCTAGGGAGTGATGTGGCGCAATGTCTTGTCAGTTTCGAGCTGGTGTTCCCACCATCCTTTTTCAATATCATGACGCACGTCCTAGTTCATCTAGTCGATGAGATTGTCATTCCGGGGCCCGTGTTTCTACACAATATGTTCCCCTTTGAGAGGTTCATGGGAGTCCTAAAGAAATATGTCCGTAACCGCGCTAGGCCAGAAGGAAGCATCTCCATGGGCCATCAACCAGAGGATGTCATTGGGTTTTGTGTTGACTTCATTCCTGGCCTTAAGAAGATATGTCTCCCTAAATCACGGTATGAGGGAAGAGTGACTGGAAAAGGCACGCTTGGATGGGACTCAATAATATGCACAAGCGCCACCCAGCGCCGTCATATCACCTCCTCCGCGCCACCCCGACGCTGCTTGCGCCTGTGTCGCGCCTCGATGTCGTCGCCGCCCACCGATGCCGTCGCCGCCACTCCCTCGCCCCTGCTCGCCTGCGCGCCCGCCGCTCGCCGCCTGCCCTTCTAACGCCCTTGTGAGCACCTGCTACTGCCGCCCCCACCGTCGCCGTTGTTTTTAGTTATATATATATATGCTATTTTTTTACATGTTTTTAGATGTTTTTATATTTTCATATATGTATGTATGTATTTTTTTTTAGATATATGTATTTCTTATGTATGTTCATATATGTATGTATGTATTTTTGACATGCTTTTTGTATGAATGTATGTATTTTTCAATTGTAATATGCATGGTGTTTTAAAAATACATTAATTTTAGTACATGAATGTTCTCTGATTTAGTACATTAATTTTAGGTTAGTTTCATTTTTAGAAAAGTTTTATATATTTAGGAAGAAGGAAGAGAAGGAAGGAGGAAGAAGAAGAAAAAGTTCTATATATGCAAAAGTTACATTTTTAGAAAAGTTTTATATATCTAGCTAGAAAGAAGGAAGAAGAAGAAAAGGAAGGAGAGGAAAAAGGAAAATAAGAAGAGGAAGAAAGGAGAAGAAGAGGAGAAATAAATAAGAAGAAGAAAAAAGAAGAAAAAGAAGAGGAGAAGAAGAAAGGAATAGAGGAGAAGAAGAAAAAATAAAAAATATTCTATTTTTTCTTCTTCTCATCTATTCCTTTCTTCTTCTCCTCTTTTTTTTCTTCTTTTTTTCTTCGATCTTCCTCTGTTGTCGTCGATATACCCCTCCCGATAACTTCAACACGAGGGGGGGTCGATATACCCCTCCCCGATAATATTATTTTCCCATGTACATATGTCGTTGTTGTCGATATAACCCCCTCTCGATAACTTCAACACGTGGGGGGGGGGGGTCGATATACCCCCTCCCCGATAACATTATTTTCCCGTGTATGTATGTCGTCGTTGTCGATATTACCCCCTCTCGACTGTGATAACTTATACCAAAACTCTCGAGGACACCCAAACCCTAGAAAAAATGATGTCGGTCTCCTACCCCCTCCCGCCGCGCCCCTACCCGACAAAATCTCTCAAGGCCACCCCCTCTCGCTCGACCAAAACTCTCGAGGACACCCAAACCCTAGAAAAAAACGATGTCGGTCTCCTACCCCTCCCGCCGCGCCCCTACCCTTGAAGCGTTGCCGAGGCCACCCCAAAACCCGGAATAAGCTCGGTTTACGTTTGCCACTAATATATCTACGTGTTGTCATGTTTGTGTAATAATTTCCATGTTGTATTATTTGCAGAAACAATGGAGCACATACGAGACGAGGAAGCAGAAGAGGTGTTGGGGGACATAATCTTACCCGAAGGTGATATCTTGTCGTATATTAACAATAATGATGGTCTGGAAGAACAGGGTGAAGAAGCAGGCTACGGTATCGAAGAATGGAGGAGGAAAGACATGATTATGATGGCTCCGGTGACCCAATGACGGTGCAAGAAGGAGACCGTGATGACGGCTCCGGTGACCAAACCGAGTCTGGCCAGGTATATATATTAGTTAAGCCTGTGCTGACTAGCCCTCCGGATGCATTCATTGTTTTGGTATATGTACACATATTAATTAACTCTCGTATTTCTTCTTTTTTCTAGCCCTCCGGATCGAGCACAACTTCGGTAAGGAGACGAGGCCCGAAGAAAAAGTTGAGCTCGGATGAAAGGTCTGGGATCACAGCAATCGCGGGCGACGGCGAACCGATTGAACCCATCCGGACAAAGAAGGCATTTTCTGCTCAGTGCGGGGTTCTTTTAGGGACAAGATCCCGATCAGCATCCACCAATGGTATAAGCCTAAGAACGAAGACCCTGAGGTGTCTTATGTCAATGATATGCAGAAAGATGATCTTTGGACTGAGCTGAAGGCAAATTTCACCCTACCGCGAGAGGAGGATCCAGAGAAGCCAGTTACAGAGCAATTAATCAAGTCTTTTGCTCTTAAGAAGATGGCAGGCCTATTGAGGAGGTGGAGGAAAGAGCTGAAAAAGTTTGTCGACAAAGAAGAGACACCAGAATTGATTGGCAAATATGAGAAGATCAGAGATCACTGGCCCGCATTTGTGGCCCACACGACATCGGAAAAGAGTAAGAAGATGTCGGCGACAAACAAGCAAAATGTTGTGAAGAAGCAGTTTCACCATTGCGCGGGGTCAGGTGGCTACCTCAAAACCCGGCCTAAGTGGGCCAAGGCCTAGAATGATCTGCTTGATAAAGGGATCGAACCAGAGACAATGAACTGGCCAGACCGTTGCCGGACTTGGTTCTTCGGGGCTGGCGGAACCTTGGACCCTGTATTAGGGAAGTGCCATTGGACGGACAAGCAACTGAAAATACCAGTCAAGAGGCTTCGGCACTATATCAATGCAGCGCAGCAAGGGACGTTCATTCCAGATAGGGAGAACGACGAGCTCACAATGGCCCTCGGGAATCCTGAGCACCCTGGATGGACACAAGGCATGCCAGGCTCCATTCCGTGGAAGGTTGGTTTTCCGGACGCAGGGGGTTACAAAACCCATGAGAGGAGGAAGAAAGTGGAGCATAGGCAACTGCAGGAGTTGCACAAAAGGGTAATGGGGCTAGAGGAACGAGAAGCAGATCGCAACAAACGACCTGCCGAAGCTTCCCCCGAAGCTACCCTGCCATCTCAGCGGAGAAGCGGCATGGCTTCCACCGAGGTGCTTCGGCCGGAGCATGTCTTGACGGCTCCTGCCATCTATCCCGTGGATGCTATCACGGAGTCTCAAAATTGCCACATTATGACGCAATGGATGAATTTGAAGGTCAAGGCGGCTGTTGGCTCTGTTTATCCTACTGAACCCGGCACAACTTTTCGCTGCCGGCCGATTACAGAAGGATATGCTAGGGTGATGGTGCATGAAATAACGGAGGGATTTGAGGACCTCCAGCTTGACCACCCTACCAGTGAAGGGGAGACTACGCTGGGTTCTGCTCTGAAGACTCCATGCCTATGGCGGAAGGAGCTCATTAACCTTCCGAACTGGACGCCTCCGCCTCCTCCTCCTCCTTCGGCGAGTCAGGACACTCCGCCTCCTCCACCGCCTCCTCCTCCAGCGAGTGAAGATCAGGGCACTCGGTCTCCTTCTCCGGTGCGTGGCGGCACTCCGCCTCCTTCTCCGCGCGCAGCTTGGCGCTACCGAGCAGCCAGCAGCCTCCTCCTTCTCCGCCCGCCAAGAAGGGCGAAGAGACCCGCCGCCGCCCGGCTGCTCGGGCGCGTCATAGTCCTTCTCCTCCGCCTCATAAGCAAGCACGAAGAAGACATACGCCGCAGCCGCCCGCCTCGCTCCGGTTTAGCAAGACAGCCAGAGGCGGGAGGCAATATAGATACGGTCCTCTCTCAAGCCTCTAGAGAAGTTATCAGACGAGAGGACCGAGGAGGAAAACGCGAAGATCGTGCGGGCGAAGTGGACGACTTCTTTGAAGGGTTGAGAGCAAAGAGACATCCACCTCCGGAGGAGAAGGTAGATCCGGTGAAAGCAAAGCGCACTATCGATGCCCTGAGGAAACCACCAAAGTCTCCGCCGAGAACCAACTATGAGTGCATTACTGAACAGACATATCTTGAAGCGGAGCGGTCGGGAAGTACTCTCAGACATCAAAGGTTAAAAGAACGAACAGCTGCAAAAAAAATTGCCCAGCTCGGCGAACAAGCAAATCAATCGTGCCCCCCGCTCAATGTGTCTAGCGACGACATCGTCGCTAATGCTCTGGGGATGGTGGCCGGTTATGGCAATCTTGCAGATTACCTGCCTGACGGTCAACTTCCTGATTTCATGGAGGTGGACGACCACAGATACGAGTACAGGAAGCCTCTCGTCAAAGATGAAAAATCTCTAACAACGATGATGCGAAGATTCCATAATTGGTACATGAAAACCTGCAGAGAGTCTGGGGGGACGAATAGTTTGTATCTGAGAATTAAAGAGGAGCACGACCTCATTGGAACTGATCTGTTGCCTGTTCCATTTGAGGAGTTCTTCGAGTTCTTCAATCAAAAGGCCCTCGATAAATTAACGGTCTTTTGCTACTGTCTGTAAGTACTATTTCTGTCATTAAGTCTCTATATATAGCTCGGCTCTTTCATTGCATGTATTTATAATTAATTATCCTCAATATATTATGCAGATTGAAGATCATCGAGTGCAGAAAACAAGAAATGTATGATATTGGGTTCATTAACACAAATATCATAGATGAAATTCAGGTTAAAAAGCATGCCGAAGAGGCCGAGGCCAACTTGCTACAATCGTTGATCAAAAATCAAAACAAAGATACCATACTCTTTCCTTACAACTTCGAGTGAGTGTTACTGTCGTGTGCATATTCGGTTTCCCTTATTACTCGAGTGAGGTTATAGTAATGTAATTGATGAGTTATGCATGCGTGTGCAGCTTGCACTATGTTCTTCTGGAGATTAAGCTTGAGCGGGGACTAGTAACCGTCTTAGACTCGAGACGAAAAGCTCTCGAAACCTATGCGGACATGACTAAAATGCTCAACAAGTAAGTTCAATCGATCATTATCGCACCATATCGGCAATTTTTTGTTCATTTCCTGATATCTCAAGTAATAATTATTATTTTCTTTGTCTTGCAGGGTTTGGAAACATTTCACCGCAGAAGCTCCGGGACTCTGAAGGAGCTGCGATATACATCCCTCAAAGTAAGTACTATGGCTAGCTAGTTGCGCGATCTCCGCTGATTCTATAGCTATACTTTCATCAATGCCATTTATAATGCTTCATTATCAGTTTGATTGACCTCTATTTCTCGTAAAGTGCTTGTGGCAGGAACAAGGGAATGATTTCTGTGGATACTACGTGTGCGAGTTCATCTACAACGCGACTTTGAAAAATAAGCGGGGCTACTCTAAAAGACAATATGAAGTGCGTAAGCAATAATATTCACAATTTCATTTTATTACACCATCATTTCTGTTGAGTTTCATTCATATATATGTATTAACCCCCTTCTTCAAATTAGACGTGGCAGATGCGGAATGAACTCCTACCACAAGATCGCATGAAAGCAATTCAAGAGGAATTGGCGGGATTCTTTCTTGACCACGTCATCAATAAAGCCGGAGAATACCATGTGGAAGTTGATTTCAATTGCTAGGGGATTGTAAGAGATCTTACATATTGTATATGTATGTAGCCAGTAGAGTCGGATAGATAATACGAAAACTTGTTGTTCGACCAATCTCACGGAGAAGGAGAGGTCGATCGATCACTTATCTCGGTATGCATGACGAACTTCTGTACTTAATGGCTTCCTTCATTTTCTTACTAGCTAGCGTGTCGAGGGCCTCTCTATGTATAGTATGTAGCGTCGACCAAGCACGGAGATAAGAGAGGACACTTCTCCTATTAATTAGCTAGCTAACACAATATATGAAACACCTAAATTAACCCCCCAAAACCCCCCAACCCCCCCCCCTTCAAAAATAAAAATAAAAACCCCAGCCCTGAAATGTCGACGCGTGGATGCCTTTTTTGTCCCGGTTGGTGCCACCAACCGGGACCAAAGGCCCTCCCGCTCGGCTCACAAGACTGCCACGTGGAGGCCCATCTGTCCCTGTTCGTGTAAGAACCGGGACTAAAGGGCCAGGGCATTAGTAACGAGCCTTTAGTCCCGGTTCAACAACCGGGACAAAAGGCCCGTATGAACCGGGACAAATGGCCCCTTTTCTACTAGTGCCTCTATGGGAGGGCTATGGTAGCGACGGTGGGTGTGGCACAACAACAAGAGAAGGAAGATGCTCGATGTGGCCTTCAGTGCGAGGAATTTTTTGCCGCACGGGGAAAGCAGATTGTGCATAGGTGCAGAGGAGCGATGGAGAAATAATTTCGCTATAATTTTACACTTGCACACATAATCATATTTAGGTACGACAATGGAGTGATTACCAATGGGTCGCTCCATTTTCATGGCCACCAACATCAAGAATCCACCATGTTTTTCGCACACTCACATGCATAGGCAAAAAAATGCAACAGATATTTGACCATCGAAATATGGGTAAACAACCAGGCCAATAGTTCCATGTATGCACTTGAAGTTTCTACAAATATGCTTAGCTAATCATATACTAAAAATCGATATTAAGATATTTGTTAGACCATATACTTTAGAGATATCTACCAATTAGTTTTATTATTCAAAAAAATAAGAATGGAATTTTGTTACAAAATGCAGATTAAATTCGGCAAATCGTACTATATTTTGCAATGGTATAATTATAAAGGTAAAATGAAGAACACAAAAATAATATAATAAATCAGGAATTTTTGTCATGTAGTTAATTATGTCAGATAAATAATACTAGAAAGTTATACTCGTTACCACTACAACAATTTTAAACAAGTTTTGAAAATATAAAATTTTAGTATAAAATAAATTTATTTCAACTTCCCCATGGGCTAAAATTGGCTTAGACGAGCCCTTCTATAATAATAAGATGTCAACCAAAAAGTAAGATGAAATCGGGAGGATGTATGTTGTTAGGATTAATTAATTAATGTATTTAAGGGATGATCCATTCTTTTAATAACCGCATGCAGTTGCCTTATGGCAACCACCGCGTCGGTTCCCATCCCTAACTGCCATCTCTTCTTGAGTAGATGTCTTCCCAAAGCGTTTGTTTTGCCTCTATAAATAGCATCATCATCTAATAAAGAGATACACTGGAATCATTTTACTTGGTCTCTCATTGTCTCTTGATTTAACTTTAACACGTAATCAACACACTCTACATTTCAGCTATTTCGAGATAGGTCTCGAGATTGAGAAGAACAGGAGGGGAAGAATAGGCAAAAGGTGAGAAAAATCATGGCTAGATTTCTGTCTCTGTTCCTTAGTTTGCTTTGGGATGGTGGCCATCGCAAGCGGCTCCTCCAAGCACACGGTTGTCGATGTCGATGCTGTCATGTTGTACTTATCGTTGCCGACGCCCGAGCAAGCCCATGGCTTCGATGGATCGCCGCAAGATGCGCTCTAGTGCGAGGCCCTAGGGGAGTCGTAGCACACAAGGAAGCTAATTTTAAGGCTCACACACCTTAAAGTCTATGCCGAATCACTCAAACTCCTTGAATGCATCAGGTCGAGGTAAGTGGCTCGTCCCAATGATCAACTATACTATTCAGGTATTCCATAGTTTTTAAAGACACATGTACCTGGTGGTCTCAAGTGTGTCTTTATCCACGTGAAGACAATTTTTTGATTATCCCCACAATCGATTTCAAGCAAATCAAATGGGCAACATTGCAGAATTATCCTTCGTGGGCCATGTTTTCTACTAGTGTTAATATGGCCTTAGGATAGAATTTTATCACTTTGTCCTAATGTCTAGGCTCAAAATGGTTTGGTGGAATATCATTTATCCAAAGAAGTAAGCTTATTGCATTATCTTTACTTTGGAATTGTAACTTACCAACTTTTGTGTTGGTGTCATGAAGTTTTACACACTCATGACCAAACTGCATAATAGTATTCCTCTCTTTCTTTGATACATGGAAATCTACCAAGTATTTCTCATCTGCGGTAATTCGGTTGCATATGAATATCGCCACCCCGGCATACACCATTGGCCCCTCAATGTATAGTTGGGATATATGTGAGGAATAATGTATTTTAGTCAATACCTTAAGCCTCTCACACGGGGAGTTACTCATGGACTGTATGTTGATTCAATGAGGAATATTTCCATGCATTAGTGGGAGATTTCAAGTACCATAAAGAATGATAGGAAATTAGTGGAATGTTCAACACATTTCTAGCGCAAATCCACGCACTCAAAGATCTGAACCATGCATTCAGAAGATTAGTAATACATTGCAAATAACCTGCCAGATTCATTTACTGATTACAAAGGTGCCACGCGATCCTACAACCCCTGCAAATACTATGCCTGAGAGAGCGAAGGTACTAATAAAATCCACTTCACTCCCCGTTCGAAGCAAAATGGGGAGATGTATGCCAAAAGTACATCAGGATTCAGCTTCTCACAAGCAAGGATATCGAAGCCTATGAATCAGTAAATGCAAGTCAAGTTTACATTGACAGACACCTAATTGGTAGTATACACCCAGTGGATGGAAAACCTCCGAGGAAGTCCTGGATTAGGGGGTATCCGGACAGCCGGACTATATACATCGTTCGGACTATTGGAGCGTGGAGGTACAAGACTCAAGACTCTGTTCCGTGTCCGGATGGGACTCTCCTTTGCGTGGAAGACAAGCTTGGTGATCTGGATATTATATTTCCTTCCTTGTAACCGACTCCATGTAAACCCTAGCTGTCGGTGTCAAAACCGGCGGATCTCGGGTAGGGGGTCCCGAACTGTGCGTCTAGGCGAATGGTAACAGGAAACGAGGGACACGATGTTTTACCCAGGTTAGGGCCCTCTCGATGGAGGTAAAACCCTACGTCCTGCTTGATTAATATTGATGATATGGGTAGTACAAGAGTGGATCTACCACGAGATCACGGAGGCTAAACCCTAAAGCTAGCCTATGGTATGATTGTTGTAATGTATGTTGTGTCCTACAGACTAAAGCCCTCCGATTTATATAGACACCGGAGGAGGCTAGGGTTACACAGTAGTCGGTTACAATGGTAGGAGATCTACATATCCAGACGCCAAGCTTGCCTTCCACGCCAAGGAAAGTCCCATCCGGACACGGGATGTAGTCTTCAATCTTGTATCTTCGTAGTCTTGGAGTCCGCGGACGATGATAGTCCGCTATCCGACACCCCTAGTCCAGACTCCTCAAGAGTCCCTCGAACCAGGCTTCAATGACGATAAGTCCGGCAAGATAATGTTTGGCATTGCAAGGCGGGTTCCTCCCTTGAATAATCCAGAGAAGATCATGAACACCAAGATAGTGCCCGCTCGCAAAATAAATTCCATATTCCACCGTAGAGAGAATAAATGTACACAAGTCCAATCGCTAACGATTATGCAGCATGACATCACACCGCTACCAGTGCTTTTACTTGAATCGTTTTTTATTATACCGCCAAAGACGCTTAGCTAAGCGTTTTTGGCATGTCTTGTCAAGCAGAGATCGTGTTCCCTTATTCCGGATTCCCATCAATACGGACGTGGGTAACCCAACGCGCCATTGATGGTGGCGCTTGGGGATAAGCGAGTTTTACCAGGTAGGCGGCGGGGACGATAGTCTTCGGCCCACCTATATATAAGGGATAAGGATTTACCTTCTCACCTACACCTTCTTCCTCCTTTGCTCATCCATCTCCGCGACTCAAGCTCCAACGCCTAAGTCACAAGATCTCGCCTCAACCTTCTCCGAATATGTCCGGAGCGGAGGCAAATGGTTGGCCTCCACCGCTAAGGAGGAGCACATCACCAGCTTGCAAGCAGCCGGATACCTCTCCGCGATATCGCAGATCGGCTGCCCGGACGAGAGGGTCGCTTTCATCCCTACCCCGGCCCCATGAGAGGGTCGCTTTTCTTCCCCACTTCCTCCGCGGACTGGGCTTTCCACTCCACCCATTCGTCCGGGGCTCATGTTTTACTACGGCCTGATTTCCACGATCCGCGCCAACTTCATCCTCAACATCTCAGCGCTTATCGTCAGGTGCGAGGCCTTCCTCTGCATCCGCCCCACTTCGCCTATGGCTCAAGACCTTCAACGCTGTCAAGGTTGTGAAGGGCACGCAAGCGCAATGCGGAGGCGCCATGTTCGTAAGTTGCCCAACGCCCTTGGCTCAAGGCCTTCGTGGACTCCACAAGGGATGGCAATCGGGTGGTTCAACATCACCGAGCCGCGTGAGCCCACATGGGCGGCGGCCCCCGAGTTTAGATCTGGCATCCCCACGCAGCTCACCTCCTGGAAAGTGAAGGGCTTGCTGTGGGGCAATCCGAAGGAGCTGACGGGACTCCGAGCCTGCATCCAAAAACTAGTGAGCAATAATCTCAGGCTCGTCGACGTGGTCCAAGTCATGCTCATCCGCCGGATTCTCCCATGCCAAGAACGGGCATTCAACTGTGGGAGTTCAATCCGAACAGCACCAGTGCTAAGCGGGCTCTTCGACACGACATATGAAGGCGCCCGAGGGTGCTGTTTAGGGCGCTGAAGCCCCGTGATCCGCTGATGTAAGATCGCGGATTTTGCTTGCAGCATCCGGCTGACGAGGTAAGTGATTCAACCCCTTTACGGGACACTTGGGGTAATCAAATTGATTCTAAGAGGGTTTCAACCTCCCTTTTCCTTTGACAGGAATGGATGGAGAAGGCCGAGCAGCTCATCAGCCCGGCTCCCATGCCAGAAGACCCAGTGAACGCCTGCCTACCAGGGTTGCTGGTTCCGGCACCGCACGTGGTGCCGGAGAAGAAGGCCAAGAAGGTGGCCGCGGGGAGTCGAAAGAGTTCCCGCAATCAGGCGTCCGACGACGAGGCGGACTCCTCCCCCGAAGACGAGGAGGAGGAAAAAGGCTCTCTCCCAGAGGAGGGAGAGAAGAAGTGGAAGGCGTCCCCAATAGGGGAGGCCGAAGGGTCCAAGAGGGGGAGAACTATCCCCCCGGACTGTTTCGCGAACACCATCGTTGGCGAGGAGGAGTGGCCTTTAAGGGCCAGGCGTCCGGCAAGATCATAAGTATCCGGATCTCTTATATGCAATTTCTTTCGTGTCGCGTATTGTCCTTCTAATGCCGTATACTGTCCGCAGTCCGGCCGATGATGATCTCCCCGCTTCATCGAGCGGGTTGTTGGCCCCGTCGGATGTGGATTCACTTCCGACTGCCTCCACTCCTCGTGCAGATGAGAACGCCGAGGTGGGATCCCAGAGAGGGACCCACCAGGAGGAGGCTCCGGAGGCGCCGCAAGGCAGCCTCCCGGACTTTGCGCCGGACTCTACGTCGGAACCTGCAGTGGTTCCAGAGTCCGGCGGGCAGACCCTTCAAAAGAAGGGCAAGATAGTGACATCGGCAGCCTCCGTCCAACCGGAGGTGCCGGACAACTTGTTGGAGGCGCTTAAAGGCGCTTCCATCGAGGAAGAACACCGCACTATCATGAGTGCGGTGATTCAGAAGGTTCAGCTTGCCAAGAGCGGGCTGACCAAAGCCTGCAGCAGCCTTCTAACAGGCTTTGAGGTAAGAAGTTAAAGTTATGTAATATAATACCGCATAGACAGTAGCCCCTGATGCTTAGTTCGGTGTTCGGAAAGAAAAGCCGGACTGAGGATCTTATAAGATATACGCATGGTTGCTTAAAGTATGTCAATATGGGTTTGCAGGCTGCGCTGCTGACTCCGTCAGACCGATCATGGAGGTCGGTGCGTTGAAGCAGGATCTCGAGCGGTCCAAGCAAGAGCTCGGCCATGCCAAAAAGCAGCTCGAGGACAAAGAAGGTGAGTAACACCCCTTTGAATAGTTACCTTACAGAAAAGGATTTTGGTTGCAATAAAATTAACAAGGATAATATGGGTATTGCAGGGGCCACAAATGAGGTGGCAGCCCTGTAGGAGGCTGTGTCCGCGGCCGCATGCTGTGCGGCCGTGGAACGGGCCAAGCGAGAAAAGCAGGAGGCACAGGTGGCGGAAGTACGGCAAGAGCTCCAGGCTCTCGTGGAGAAGCATGAGAGGTTGGAGCGTGACTCCAAGACTCGAGAGTCCGAGCTTGCCTCGGCTCTCGAAAGTGCCAAGTCCGCCAAGGCCGAGGCCCGTAAGGCCCTTCAGGAGGTTGAAGATGTAAAGAAGATAGCGTCGGGTAAGGCATTTTTCATGCAAAGCAAGCATGTTAATGTAAACTACCTTACACTTACCCGCATTCGGAGCTCTCCAGGGGCGTTTGCAGATCTACCACGTAGTGTGTCCGATGCCGCCGCATTCTATCGTGGCGAGGAGGGGAGCTCGACGGAGAAGGTCTTCTGGTCTCAGTACGCTGAGGCCAGCCATCCGGTGCCCCCAAGCGACCAGCTGAAGCAGCTGGTCGAACTCCACAAGGTAGCTGAAGAGGCCATGAAGGGCCTCATAGTCCGGCTGTGGCCTGGACAGCCATGCCGGGAGCTACTTCGCCTCGGCGGGCGGCTGGTGGATGCGTGCCTCGGGTGGAGGTCATCAAGCGCCCGCCTGTATTGAGGGTGCTCGTCGGGCCCTTGCCCGCGAAAGGTGCACTGGGCAGGCTCGGCGCGAGAAGCTTCTCCGACCCACCGCCACCGGGCAAGGAGTATCGTACGCCCGAGATGTATTATAAAACTGTCCTGAAGGGAGCCCGCGATATTGCGGATGAATGCCCCCGAAATGTAATCTTTGAGTAAACTTGATATGTATTATCCTGTGCGCTGAAAACTTTGTTCATGTGCGCATTAAGCAACGCTTGTTTAATTTAAAATATTACCTTCTGTGCGGCCGTTTATAAAATCTGAGAGATGGCAAGTCGTTATTTCAGACCGAGCCACGAGTGCCGGGTGTTCGGGATAAACTTGAGCACTCTTGTTCCCATTTTTGGGTCCATCTAGGAGGCGCCAACACAACGTAACAAGGCAACCGGACTTATAATGCTTGAACACTCTCACTTAGCCATAGAATTCTATAATTTTAATTTCGGCGAAGCCCCGGTATTCGAAGACCGAATCCGGGCGCCATCCACGCCTTCGTTGGACATTTATCCGAACTTTCAAGCGGCGTGAGTCTTTAAGGACTCGAAGGACCTCTCTAACAGCGACCAGTCTCGCCTTATCATGCCGGTCAGTTTTAGCTTTCCATCGAGGCGCCGCCTGCTCAACCGGGCGCAATCGCAGTGGTTCTCCCAAAGGCCACCTTAGCCGATGAATGGAACGTAAGGCACCAAAACATGGCAGCCGGGCAAACCCAACTATTGACCCAAGACATGATTCGAGCCGATTCATATAATGCTATAAGTTCGGGTGCCGACTTATGAAAGTGTTCGGACTTATCACACCATAATGTGGGGAACATAAGCCCTCGGTGTATTAGACCGCACTAAAATATACGGGTGCAAGATGTCATGTAATGAACATATATATATATATATATATATATATATATATATATATATATATATATATATATATAAAGTAATGCAATTGCCATTAAAAGTGTTGCATTATTTATTTAAAGAAGGTCTGCTATGAGTGCGGATCGATACAAATAGTGCGTAAGCAAGGGATTTGGACTAATTAAACGGGTCCCCCTCCAGGGATGAGCTGCGGACTTGGTGTATGTAATCGAATTTAATGCTCGTAATTGAGACCACCTGAGTGTTCATCGCAGCCTTCTTTCTTCCCTGGCTGTTGCATCATGAGTTCGGCAGGTTCACCGCCGGACAGGGCCTCTGGTTAACGGAGTCCTGTCTATACAAAGAAGGAAAATAATAATAATAAAAAAAAGGGGGGGCACACTTGCGAGCCCCTGGTGTGGTCGAGCCGCACTCTGGGTCCATTGTGATCGTGCCCCTTCCCCTGCGCCCACGGTATCTCCAAAGCGTAATGATGTACGCGGAGGGTTGTTCTTGCAATCATGCGAGGGCGGGGGTTAGGGCCGCATTGCTACGCGTGCTCTGATCGTGCTAGGGAGTCTTCGTTGGTATTGCTTCGGGCGCGTTTTGCTGTATCCGGCCGTTTAATAGTCGGACTCAAAAATTGCCTTAGAAGGCTGCTCAGATTTCGCCGCGAGAGCCGCCAGATGTTCCTCCGCTCGAGGGAGCGCTCCAGATTTCCGCTGACCGTGATGACTCCACGAGGGCCTAGCATCTTGAGCTTTAGGTATGCATAACGCGGCACGCGCTGAACTTTGCAAACGCGTTCGTCCGAGCAGGCGTGATAGCCGCCGCGAAATGGGACTATGTCAAGATTAACTCTTCGCCCGAAATTATCCGGGATCCGAAGAGCACTTCCAATGTGACCGAGCCCGCATAATTGGCTTCCACACCTGGTATGACACCTTTAAAGGTTGTCTTTGTCGGTTTAATCCTTGAGGGTCTATGCCCATCTTGCGACCGTATCCTCGATAAAGCAGGTTCAGTTACAACCGCCGCCCATCGGGACTCTCGTGAGGTGAAATCCATCGACGATTGGGTCTAGAACCACGCGCGAATCCGCCATGGCGATGCTGGTCGGATGGTCTCTTCGATCGAAAGTGATCGGACAAGAGGACCATGGATTGAACTTCGGGGCGACTGGCTCCATCGCATAGACGTCCCTTAGTGCGCGCTTCGTCTCCCTCTTGGGTATATGGGTTGCATAAATCATATTCACCGTCCGCACTTGTGGGGGGAAGCCCTTCTGTCCTCTATTGCTCGGCGGTTAGGTCTCCTCCTCGTCGTTGATGTTTAGCCCCTTGTCATTGTTTTTGGCAATTAATTTGCCTGCCTGCTTGAACACCCAGCAATCTCTATTGGTGTGATTGGCTGGCTTTTTGGGGGTGCCATGTATCTGGCATAAGCGGTCGAGTATTCGGTCCAAGTTGGACGGACCCGGAGTGGTTCTTTTGAATGGCTTCTTCTGCTGACCGGTTTAGAGCCTCGAATCCGCGCTGACTCGCCAGATCCTCCTTGTCGTCGCCATTAATGCGGCGCTTGTTTTTGTTTCGACGTGACCTGCCGTTGTTGTCCTTAGTATCCGGACTGCCAGAATTTTTTCTGAGGTTGTTGCTGCGAGCTAGCCAGCTATCCTCTCCCGCGCAGAAGCGGGTCATTAATGATGTGAGGGCTGCCATGGATTTCGGCTTTTCCTGTCCCAGGTGCCGGGCTAGCCACTCGTCGCGGATGTTATGTTTGAAGGCTGCAAGGGCCTCTGCATCCGGACAATCGACGATTTGGTTTTTCTTTGTCAAGAACCGTGTCCAGAATTGTCTGGCCGATTCGTCTGGCTGCTGAATTATGTGGCTGAGGTCATCGGCATCTGGTGGCCGCACATAGGTGCCCTGGAAATTGTCGAGGAATGCGGCTTCCAGGTCCTCCCAACACCCGATTGACTCTGCGGGCAAGCTGTTAAGCCAATGCCGAGCTGGTCCTTTAAGCTTGAGTGGGAGGTACTTGATGGCATGGAGATCGTCGCCGCGGGCCATGTGGATGTGAAGGAGATAATCTTCAATCCAAACCACGGGATGTGTTGTGCCGTCGTAGGATTCGATGTTTACGGGTTTAAACCCTTCAGGGATTTGATGATCCATTACTTCATCAGTGAAGCATAGCGGGTGTGCGGCGCCTCTATATTGAGCAATATCACAACGCAGCTCGAGAGAGCGTTGTCTGCTTTGTTCGGCCCGGCCGGGGTTATTGTATCCGGCGCGACGGTATTCGTCATGGTTCGTGGGGCGCCCACGTGATCTGTAGATGGATCTGGATTGCCTTGCTTTGTCCTCCAATATGTCTCACAAGTTCGGCGCGTTCCCTCTTGGCTTCGTACTTTTGGAGCGATGCCGGGGTACGGTCTTGGTTAGGGGCCTGGATGCTCTTCCGTCACGACCACGGGTGGTCGGTCACCGATCGTGTCCGGGTGATGGAGGTATGTATGCTTCCTCCTCTAATCGGGGAGCAGCTTATGCCTTGGGTAACCTTTTGAGGGGCGCTCGAAGTTTATACTCTTCGCCGCGAGGACCTTAGTAATCGATCGCCAGCAGATCCCGATCAGCTTGAAGCTGCCGCTGCTTTTCTTTAGGCTATTTGCCATGGCGATAAGCCCGCGTTTGAAACGCCTTGTTCGACGGGATCCTCGGCACGATTTAATTCGTCGTCATTGAGGCTTGCCTCGTCTTCAAGGAGGTGTATAGTTATAATCCTCGACCTTCAGTATGCCGCCTCTCGTGAGGGCTTGCTTCGCATCCTCCTGTGCTGAGTCTTCTTTGGGGGATTATCTTCGCACTCTCGGGGTGTTATTATCTCCTGTGCCGGAATCTCCATTCTTGCTGTGGCGGGATTTAGAGCGGCGCCACTGACGCCGGCGCTTGGGCTGCTTCTTTAGAGAATCAGCCTCTGCTACTTCTTCGCCGTCCCCATCTTTTGGGGTGTCCACCATGTATATGTCGTATGACGAGGTGGTCTTCCAGTGCCCTGTAGGCGCTGGTTCCTGTCCGTCTCCGGCATTGTCGTCCATAGCATCGATGTCTTCAGAGTCGTAGTCTAGCATGTCAGTAAGATCATCGACAGTGGCTACAAAGTGGGTGGTGGGTGGGCTCTGAATTTCTTCATCGTCCGTATCCCAACCATCCTGGCCATAGTCCGGCCAGACTCTCCTGATAGCGAGAGATGCTTTAGCGAATTTAGGATGTCGCCGAAGGGCGAGTGTTGGAAGATGTCTGTGGCGGTGAATTCCATAACCGGCGCCCAATCCGATTCGATTGGTAGGGGCGTGGGAGGTCCGGAGTGCGGCAAGGGGTCCGGCACCTCGGAATCACGGGTTTTGCGAGGGACAAGATTAATGTTCGGCTCCATTGCCGTGGAAGTTGAAGCCCCCGAGGTGGCGTCCATCCACCGGTCCTCAATCTGGGCGATCGGCTCCGGACTAAGGGCCGAAGAGGATTCGTGCGCGGCCACCAAGGCACTGTTCGGTGGCAGAGCCAGTTCATGCCCATCATAACAGTGCGGCGCGCTTGGCTGTGTGGCTCGAGCCCGTCGAAGATCAAGTCTCCGCGGGCGTCGGTCGTGAAGCCTAGACTTCCGAATCTGACCTGACGGCCAGGGGCGTAGCTTTCGATCTGCTCCAGATGGCCAAGCGAATTAGCGCGCAGTGCGAAGCCGCCGAATATGAAGATCTGTCCGGGGAGAAAAGTCTCACCCTGGACAGGGTTGAGGGTTGAAGATGCCATCAAGCCTATCTGCGACGACACAGAGGAACTCTCAATGAAAGCACCAATGTCGGTGTCAAAACCTGCGGATCTCGGGTAGGGGGTCCCGAACTGTGCGTCTAGGCGGATGGTAACAGGAAACAAGGGACACGATGTTTTACCCAGGTTCGGGCCCTCTCGATGGAGGTAAAACCCTACGTCCTGCTTGATTAATATTGATGATATGGGTAGTACAAGAGTGGATCTACCACGAGATCAAGGAGGCTAAACCCTAAAGCTAGCCTATGGTATGATTGTTGTAATGTATGTCGTGTCCTACGGACTAAAGCCCTCCGATTTATATAGACACCGGAGGAGGCTAGGGTTACACAGAGTTGGTTACAATGGTAGGAGATCTACATATCCGTATCGCCAAGCTTGCCTTCCACGCCAAGGAAAGTCCCATCCGGACACGGGACGGAGTCTTCAATCTTGTATCTTTGTAGTCTTGGAGTCCGGCGGACGATGATAGTCCGGCTGTCCGGACACCCCCTAGTCCAGGACTCCCTCACTAGCCCTCTCCGGTGTCTATATAAACCGGAGAGGTTGGTCCTAAGAAGGCCGATCACAATTACAATCATAATCATCATAGGCTAGCTTCTAGGGTTTAGCCTCTACGATCTCGTGGTAGATCTACTCTTGTACTACTCACATCGTCAATATCAATCAAGCAGGAAGTAGGGTTTTACCTCCATCGAGAGGGCCCGAACCTGGGTAAACATCGTGTCCCTTGCTTCCTGTTATCATCAGCCTAAGACGCACAGATCGGGACCCCCTACCCGAGATCTGCCGGTTTTGACACCGACATTGGTGCTTTCATTGAGAGTTCCTCTGTGTCGTCGCTGCGAGGCTCGATGGCTCCTTCAATCATTGTCAACAACACGGTCCAGGGTGAGACTTTTCTCCCCGGATAGATCTTCGTGTTCGGCGGCTTCACACTGTGGGCCAATTCGCTTGGCCATCTGGAGCAGATCGGCAGCACGCGCCGCCACCGTGTCGTTCGAACCTGAACTACACGGCCGACATCCGCGGGGACTTGATCTTCGACGGAGTCGGGCCTGTGCCAGGAACGTCGGACAGTCACGATGAGCACGGCTTAGACCTGCTGTCGGACAATGCTCAGGATATTGCCCTTGCAGTAGTCGCAGACCTAAATCCGGAGCAGACTGCGTGGCCCAAGGACAGGTGGATGGACCCCGCCCCACAAGCCGCATACTCATCGGTCATAGAGCCGAACACAGGCCTCACTTCTAAGGAAGCCTGTGACTCCGGACCCCCGGACTCGTATCCGGTTACAAGTTCCGGTCCGCGCGCTCCTGAGCCCGTCGAGCCTGGTGGGGCTCCGGTAATGGAGTTTATCGCTGCGGATATCTTCGAGCACTCGCCCTTTGGTGACACGCTGAACTCATTAAAGTCTCTCTCTTTGTCAGGAGGCTCTTGGCCGAACTATGTTCGGCTCGAGCAGGAAGCAGGCGACGAAGGAATTCGTTGCCCGCCCACCACCCACTTCATTGCCACGGTCGATGATTTAACCGATGTGCTTGACTTTGACTCCGAAGGCATCGACGGTATGGACGACGATGAAGGAGAAGATTCAGAATCTCTGAGGCGCTGGACTACTACCTCTTCACACGATATATACATGGTGGACAGGCCCAAGGAGGACGACGGCGACAATCTGGATGATAAAACCCCGGGGCAAAAGCCAAAACGACGGCGCAGACGCCGCTCAAAGTCCAGCAACAGTAAGAATAGTGATAAGAGCGCTAGAAAGATCGACACACCAGTCAACTCTGAAGGCAACAATGATCATACGGACCCAGGGATGGAGCAGGACGAGCCAGGTCATGCCGAACACAGTTCGAAGCAGACGCCCGATCACAATGATCCCGAGGGATGAGTTCATCAAACTGCCCCAGGACAAGAACAAAGTTCGGATGACGACGCATTCATCATCCCGAAAACACGCGTGGAGCGAGATAACCTCCACAGAAAGCTTATGGCCAACGCAAGAATTCTAAAGAAGTAGAAGCAACGGCTAAAAGCCGCACAGGAAACGCTCAGTCGCAGATGGAATAAAGTGCTAGACACTGAAGAAAGATACGGTGACGATCGCCATACAAAGAGCTATCCAAAACGTAAGCTACTGCTAGAATTCAACGACGAGGCCGTTCCACCAAAGAATAATACGACCAGGAGGCTAGACGTACCGCTTCACAACCGCAGTAGAGTTGCTACCAACGCCGCGCACGATTTACGTGAGCACCTGGATAAGAAAGCCGGCGCAGCCAGGTCCATCTACGGATCTAAAGGACACACCCCGGGAAGGGACTATGGTCACCAAAATGATCATACCAACCAAATACCAGTTCAGAATAAAAACCGGACACAACAACAGCCGACGGCATGCCACAGCACGTCCAGATACAGAGGGTCTACTCACCCCCTGTGCTTCACCGAAGAAGTACTGGACCACGAATTTCCACAAGGTTTTAAACCTGTGAACATAGAGGCATACGATGGAACGACAGACCCAGGGGTCTGGATCGAGGATTTTATCCTGCATATTCACATGGCTCGTGGGGATGACCTCCACGCCATCAAATACCTTCCCCTCAAGTTGAAGGGACCAGCTCGACACTGGTTGAAGAGCCTCCCCGAAAATTCAATTGGGAGTTGGGAGGAACTCGAGGATGCTTTCAGGGCCAATTTTCATGGGACTTATGTCCGGCCTCCGGACGCGGACGATTTAAGTCACATTATCCAACAGCCCGGAGAGTCCGCCCGCAAGCTTTGGAACAGATTCCTCACTAAGAAGAACCAAATTGTCGATTATCCGGATGCCGAAGCCTTAGCGGCATTCAAACACAGCATCCGAGACGAGTGGCTCGCCAAACACCTCGGCCAAGAAAAGCCAAGGACAATGGCAGCCTTAACAAGCCTTATGACCCGCTTTTGCGCGGGTGAAGATAGCTGGCTGGCCCGTAAGGGCACCAGCGATCCCAGCACATCCAAAATAAGGGATGGCAATGGGAAGCCACGGCGTAATAAAAACAAACATCAAAACAAGGAAGAGAGCCCGGACAACACAACGGTAAACGCTGGATTCAGGGGCTCTCGACCCGATCAGCAAAAGAAGCCACTTAAAGGCAGTAAAGAGGGATCGTCCGGTCTGAACAGAGTCCTAGACAGACTGTGCCAAATTCATGGCACCCCCGACAAACCTGTGAACCACACACACACAGAGTGATGGGTCTTCAAGCAGGCCGGCAAACTAAATGCCGAACATAAGGGAAGGGAAACACCAAGTGAAGACGAAGAAAAACCTCGTCAGCCAAACACTGGGGGACAGAAAAAATTCCCACCAGAGGTTAAAACAGTGAACATGATCCACGTGACTGACACATCCACGAGAAGGCACGAACGCGCGCTCAGAGACGCGTATGGTACAGAGCCCACCGTACCCACACCTAACTACTGGACGGCTCGTCTGATCACTTTCGATCACACGGACTGCCCAACTAGTGTTTGGTGCGGAGGATCAGAGGCCCTTGTGCTTGACCCAATAATTGATGGATAACATCTCACCCACGTCCTCATGGACGGCGACAGCAGTCTCAATTTAATATACGAGGACACTCTCCGCAGGAATGGGGTAGACCCATCCAGAATTAGCCAAAGCAACACCACCTTTGAAGGGGTGATACCAGACGTTGAAGCCTACGGCAGGGGCTCCGTCGTACTGGAGGTAACATTCGGCTCCCCAGGAAACTCCAGAAGAGAAGAACTACTCTTCACCATCGCACCCTTCCAAAGTAGCTATCACGCATTGCTTGGAAGAGCGGCCTTCATCCGCTTCAACGCAATACCGCACTATGCCTACCTTACACTCAAGATGCCCGGTCCATGTGGCGTCATCACTGTTAACGGAAACATAGAGCGCTCCTCATGCACAGAGGAACACGTGACGGCCCCAGCGACCGGACTATAAGCGGCCTCCAATATCAGAAAACATGACTGGTCATTAAGACCACAGACACGGTTAGATGAGTCCGGCAGCCCGGATAAAACTGAACCAGGGCACCGTATATGTAATCCCATAGAGGACACCAGGGGCTATAAATACTTAATATAGCCCCATACTTGGCTCAACCTTATTGGCAGGCCAACGTCTTATACTTTTACTATTCATCGTATGCTTATGTTGTACTCTTCTACATGAGTTTTCTCTTTTACAGACAACATTCACGTGATACCCTTCCAGGATAAGGCACAACAGATACAAAGGCGCAGACGTGCAGCAGGGCCCCGCTCAAAAGGTTTCTTTTTAGATTAAGCCCCTGTGTAAACCTTTTCTATTGCCTCTTGTTGTTTAAACATCCCATGGGTTCCATACCCACAGAGGATACTGTCGTCATTGGCATTTCGCCACGACAAACTAATGCACGTACCTGGAAATACAGGGTTTATAATGAATGGCATTCTTCAGCCCATTTTCTGTTATAAAGTCTGAATACCTTCGGGAGTGTTCGGCGTCACGAGTTTGGCCTTATATGCATCAGCTCCGAATCATGTCTTTGGTCAAATATTGGGTTTGCCCGGCTCCTGGGTTTGCCGCCTTATGTTCCATTCTTATAGGCTAAGGCGGCCAAAGGAGAACTACTGCGATTGTGCCCTGGTTATTCTGGATGAGCACCTCAGTAGAGAAAGCCGAAAACTGACTGACATGATACAGCGAGAGACTGTTCAACCACTCGAAGACTTATCGGAATCTTTAGGATCCATCCGCATTAACAAAGGAACGTTTCCCGATCATGTACACAAGCGCCCGTATTCGGATGCATGCGAAGGTACCAAGGGCTACATAGTAGCCCCACCATTAGACTCCCATGGCTAAGCGAAAGTGTTACAGCTATATAGTCTGGTTGCCTAGTTCGACGGGCGATCACCTCCTTAATGGACCAAGACGTGGGGCTGAAGCCAACGACTGCTAACTTTCGGATCACACATATATATATATATCTATATATATATATATATATATATATATATATATATATATATATATATATATATATATAAACGGCATACACAGAGACACAATAATACTTTCGGGCAAAAAGTATAAATATAGCCTTATAACCAAAATAACATTGTTTTTACAATGATTCAATTTGTCACTCGAACAAGACATTCTTCGAGCACTGCGCCTCTATTAGGCGGGCACCTTCTGTGACCTGCGCCAAGTAGTGCTCGGCCGGATATTGGTCTCCCGCCGGATCCTAGGTCGCTACAATGGTGGCCTCCCTATCCGTCCAATAGGCTTTAACGCGGGCAAGAGCCATTCGTGCACCCTCTATGCACGCCGACCTCCTCATGGCATCGACCTGAGGCACGGCCCCGAGGAATTGTTGCACCAAACCAAAGTAACTGTCCAGCTTAGGCCCCTTTGGCCAAAGATGGTCTATTACAGACCACATTGCAAGCCCGTACAGCCTATGAAGCTTCGTCACAGCAGCCATCTTCTCACTTAACGGCAGCGGGCGCGCGGGAGCATTGAATGGCAACCAGAAAAGCTTCTCCACTTCTTTATCACCTTGATCCTCAAAAAACTTGGCTGCATCAGCTGTACTCTTCGCCAAGTCTGCATACGCATATGCAGGACTCCAGCGTCCATCCAGGGGAGCATACTTCGGATCCAAAAACTTCGTCCGCAATAAGTAGGAGCCCCCAGCCGCGATTTTACCGGCCTGTTGAAGCTCCTCCCACACACCTCTGACCTCGGTCCGCATCTCCTTGGTCGCATTAAGTGCCTTGTTCAGGTCGGCCGAACTAGCCTTATGCTCCTTTTCAAGGAGTACATATCGGTCGGCGGCATTTTTGAACTCCACAGCCATTTCGGGTATCCTTTCCTCGCTTCGGTGATGAGCAGCCTGTTCGGCTCTCAATTCTTCGGCCGCCTTTAGGGCAGCCGCACTGCTAAACCGAGCTTGTTCCTCGGCCTGGGCAAGTTCCGCCCTCAGGGCTTCCACAACAGCAGCACCATCTACACTCCAAACATATTGCATTAATATTATGCCACTCTCATATTTTTCTATACAACATAATAAGGAAAGCAGAAGACATACCTTGTGACTCGTTCAGCCGCTCGTTCACCAGTGTGATATCAGCATCAATAGATCCAATTTGCCTCCTTAGTTTGGCAACTTCAACGGACTGTTCGGTAGCCGGATCCTTAGATACCTGCGCATATGTACAGCGCAATCAGTACTTAAACAAAATGATCCTCCGTTTGCCGCCTAGGGCGGGCAACCAGAGTCTCAGGGGCTACTATCCATATGGAGCACACCTAGCGCGTGCCTCACTGCCAAAAATTGTGTATTTTCACTACGTACCTCAACGCCTCTGAGCAGACTCGTAAATGCTTCATTCAAACCTCTTGTGGCGGCTCATTAATGAGCAGTTCTCCTCCGAGAGCGCAGCTCGCTCCAGAAGGCCTGTCAGTACGTCCGGCCGGACATTGAACTATGCTGGACCCTTCTCATCGCTCCCCGTGGTAGCCGAACGCCCCGGGCTCAAGGCGGCTGACGTATTAGCTTCTGACTTCGGCAAACCCAGACTCCTCCATGATGACACCTCGGTGTCGCCCGCCTCATGAGGCGGAGAGGCTGGTGGGGTCTCACTCTCCATCATCTCCGGAGGAAGATCCCCCAAAGACGAACTCTGTTGAGAAGAGCTGCTAGCCGGACTGCAAAGAATGGATCCTGGTTAGTGTACTCGGAGAAAAATAGCACCTCCGAATTTACGGTTAACTTACAGCTCGGTGGAGGGCTGGCCCGTTGGTGCGCATGATGCGGTGAGGGTTCCCGTCAGGGCAGAGCCTCCTGGTGATACCTTTTTCCCTTGCTTGGGCATCTCCTTCTCCAAGTCTTCGGAGGCGGCCCTCTTCTTCCCGCGCGGGGAGGAGGCTTTAGCCTCCCCTTCCCAACTATCCTCCTCAAGGGAGGTAACAATTCCCCCGGTTTGGATGCACAGCATGTGAAGTTTGGCTTCTCTGTTCTTCCCCTTGTCTTTCCGTGAGGGCATTCTGCTGAGCACCCGGTCAAGCATCTTGGCAATGGTTGGACTAGGCGAGCCTTCGGGAAGTGGCGCCGGACACCTGATTCTCTCCACCTTGCTGAGCCATTCTTGGCCACAGACGATTTTCAGAATAACAACTATAGAAAATATTAAACATACTGTCCGGTATCAAGGTTTCTCACTTGGGTATCTAGGCAATTGCAGCTCAGGCCCGCATCCTCGGTGGTGTCCGGACACTCTACTTGTGGTCCAAAGAATAATTTGCACATCCCTTCGAGCTTCAGGCCGAAGAAGTGCTTAACAGTCCGCAGACCCTCTGGATTGAACACCCACATTCGGAGAGGTCGGCGTTGGCACGGCAACATCCATCGGATTAACATCCCTTGAATTATGCTGGCAAGATTAATGTCCCTCTCAAGAAGCTCCCGGATGCGGCTCTGCAGTACTGGTACACCGCCAGCGGGCCCCCAATTCCGTCTTACGTCGGTCCAAGATGCTAGTTGTGACGGAGGGCCCGAGCGGAACTCGGGGGCGGCTACCCACTTTGTGCCTCTGGGAGCTATGGCATAAAACCACCTCCGCTGCCATACATCGGATACTTTTGGGAAAGAACCCTCTGGCCATGGGGCATCGGCGTTCCAGCTTATTATGGCACCTCCGCACTTCACATGTCGCCCCTCGATCATCTTCGGCTCCACATTAAAGGTCTTGAGCCATAAGCCGAAGTGTGGAGTGACGTGTAGAAAGGCCTCGCACACAATGATGAACGACAAGATATGGAGGATAGCGTCTGGGGCTAGATCATGAAAATCCAACCCGTAATAGAACATGAGCCCCCTAACAAAGGGATCGAGGGTGAAGCCCAAGCCGCGGAGGAAGTGAGGAACAAGCACGACGCTCTCATTAGGCTCCGGCTTAGGGATGACCTGCCCTGGAGCAGGAAGCCTGTGCTGGATGTCGGTGGTCAGATATCAGACCTCCCTAAGCCTCGCAATGTCCTCCTCTTGGATTGAGGAGGCCACCAACCGGCCTTGAGGGTTGGATCCGGACATATTGGAGGATCTGGGGTGCTGGAGCTTAGGTCTTGGGTGTTAGAACTCAAGGTGCGAGAAGGCGCAAGGGAGGTGGAAAAGAGGCATAGGCCTCGGCCCCTTTATAAAGGGGGTGATTATCAAGGTCGTCGTGGGGTTACGCACGCCCATATTGATGGAAGATCTCGTAATAAGAGGAACACGATCTCTGCTTTGGCAGGGCGTGCCAATAAAACCGCCTCGCAACGCGAGTCGGGGTGGGGCAAGAAATGCCGGTTCGAGTTGGACCGGGCCACGATGCAAGGGCATGACGTTCGAAGATTGCCAACAGATCAGATTTATGCTATGTTCCCTACGATCGTATGTGAGGATCATCTACAGAGCCGAACACTATTCATCGTAACAGGTACTTTGGAGTATTCAGAGAAGGAACCCGCCTTGCAATGCCGAAGACAAGACTGTGCGCCAGACTCATTGTCATTGAAGCCTGCTTCAGGGGCTACTGAGGGAGTCCTGGATTAGGGGGTATCCGGACAGCTGGACTATATACATCGTCCGGACTATTGGAGCTTGGAGGTACAAGACTCAAGACTCTGTTCCGTGTCCGGATGGGACTCTCCTTTGCGTGCAAGACAAGCTTGGCGATCTGGATATTATATTTCCTTCCTTGTAACCGACTCCATGTAAACCCTAGCCCTCTCCGGTGTCTATGTAAACAGGAGAGGATGGTCCTTAGAAGGCCGATCACAATTACAATCATAATCATCATAGGCTAACTTCTAGGGTTTAGCCTCTACGATCTTGTGGTAGATCTACTCTTGTACTACTCACATCGTCAATATTAATCAAGCAGGAAGTAGGGTTTTACCTCCATCGAGAGGGCCCGAACCTGGGTAAACATCGTGTCCCTTGCTTCCTGTTACCATTAGCCTAAGATGCACAGATCGGGACCCCCTACCCGAGATCTGCCGGTTTTGACACCGACAACCTCCACTACTCAGTTCATAGTGCACACAGTAACCGGGATATCGGAATACTTGACTCCGCCGCATTTGGAAATCACGGGCAATCACCATGGGTAACGATATTTCCATCAACTATATATACATATATAGATTCTGAAGAAACATATAACCAGAATTCTACAATTGTCGACATACATTTCTCAACTAGATTGTAAAAACCTTTCAAATGATTCAGATTCAAAGACCATGGCCATAACAAAGTGTGAACAACACTTAGACTGAACTCAAGCAAAGGGTATAATCTAGGTAGAAATAATCTTGCTCAATAAAGGGAAGGTATTCACATAAGCAATACCTACAACAGTTTTATTCTAGAAATAGAATTGAGAACAACGAGGTGGTGAAACATAGAGCAAGTATTGTAGCAGAAGGGTTCATGCAGATACCCAACTATTTTCCAGAGGTGTAATCTCTTTATGATAACTTATATCGTTGGCAGTACAAAAACATCTATCTATGGAGTTGATAGATGTAGTGATTACAAATCTATATGGGTCACTGGATTCAGATATAGATGGTTCCCAATGGAATCTCGCTTATGAATCTAAATGCAAATCGCAACATACACTGTGTAAAAATCAATAAGTCACCATACGACTTATTATTGTCGGTATAGTTTGGAACAACCAACATAGTGAGTTCCTTATACACAAGGATTACTCCTACACAAATGGTTGCCCATACATGTTATTTGCTGCTTCTGTGCACCAAATCCTAGTTGCATATCGCACTGTACAAAATATATTGTACCAGAGTCAACACACATCTGGGTAAAACACATAATGCATAAACGTACTACTTCTACATTATTTAAGATCACGCATGCTTATGAAAAGGACTATTGCAATATTCACATATGTGCAATTACATGGTTATAGCAGCAATTACATTTGCGCAACTACTGCAATAGTTACATGAGCATGCATGCAACATTGTGTGGCACTGTGACCTCACATTCCACATGTTTTCAGCTACCAATCAAACAATCATCTTTCTTAATCTACCCTACCTTGCCTCTGCAAATTGGTCATGCGCTATTCAGTCGAAACCACTTCTTAGTGCAGTGAGGGTGTTAGTAGTGCTCGCATTCGAGGAATGTCAGGGACTCGCCCTCGACGAAGTCCTCCAGACATATCTCACATTCCTGCATGTCAGGAGGAAGAGAACCTCACGCTCCTCACCTGTGATCACCACTACATCCCCAGTGCTGGCCGTTAGCCTTGATATGTTTTTTAAATTTCTTACCACCTATGCCATGTGGTTGGTCAGTAGCAGAGCTTAGTAGAAGTCTAAGGGGGGCATCGCCCCCCCTCCCCCGCGCTATTCATATTTTTCATATTTGGCTTCCTCCCATCTCCCATGGAGATTCCTGCCTAGCTCCGCCACTCAATGTGGCTGCTGAAGAGGAATTCATGCCCGTGTATATGGATATACATACACAAATAAATATGAGATTTTATTTCTGTGCCCAGTGTGTGATCATCTAAATGGTGGAATTTGAGATGAAGGATTTGGGTAAAACCTCGAGAACCTTCACTCATACATGATGGTACACCCTCTTGTCTATATCCAAAATATATTGGAGTATTGATTATGGACAAGTCTTATCCATCTATAATTATCATGGTGTTCAATATCTAGACAAAGAGAAAGATCCATTAAAACCATGAGTTGATCGAAATGCGATATAGGGACACAAAGTTCCATATCCTTGTTCCATTGGACCCACCACACATAATTGGTTGGGGCTCAAGAATATCTTTCGATATATACAATGCATCAAGCATATTGTCCCAATCTTTCAGTTTCGGAGAAATCGGGACACCAACATCATTGGATGCATCGATCAGATCCCTACCATGTTAGACTGTAGACAAGCATTGTGTTCCTGCTAGGTGTGGTAGCCATCTCATGAGAGACTCCGACACAGATCTTGTGGCTACATCCACCAACCATTATCTCAAAGGATGCAAACAGGTTGCTTGTGTTGCCCGGATGCAAACATGTTACGTAATAAACAATATCACTATATTGCATATCTTGCAAGTCAAACCATTCAACTGATTTGTTGACCAATTCTCTACCAACTTCTACGTTCCAGAAATATGTTCATGGAATTGGTATGTGATGGCTTCGGAATTCGCAAGAATCATGGGGAGTATCTTCTTGAATTGTAACTCCTTTTCCCTTCGTGAGTTACTTTACAGGTTCTCATAAATGTTTTTAATGAGGTAATATCAACTTGGGATCATATGTCAGACTTTCTGTTTTACCCATCGGGGATTTTAGGAAAGTATATACGACATATTTACTATTCACTAAACTCTATGAGTTTTCTCGTTTTGAGTTAAAAGAGACAATAACCATTATATGTTGCATCATTTTCTCCTTATTTTCCCACTAGGTCTGAAGTAGTTTTAGCAACATATTAAACACTATACTCACATTTTTCCCACAGGGTTTCTGGAGGAGTCTTTTTTCAGGATGACAATGACATTCTTAAGGCAAATATATACAAGGAGGAGTATTTATCAAGATGGAATTTTTTCAAAAATACAATCATTGATTAGGGGAAGTGTTAGGATTAATTAACTAATGTAATTAAGGGATAATCCATGCTTGTAACTAACCGCATGCAATTGCGTTATCGCAACCACCGCGTCAGTTCCCATCCCTAACTGCCATCTCTTCCTGAGTAGACGTCTCCCCAAAGCGTTTGTTCTGCCTATATAAATAGCATCATCATCTAATAAAGAGATACACTGGAATCATTTTACTTGGTCTCTCGTTGTCTCTTTATTTTAAATTTAACAGATGCTACCTCCTAATGGACATGACCTTCTTAAAGGGACAACTGGTGTAATTATTTGAGATAATAGGGGAAAATTCAGAAATGTAGGGAGTTGGAAAATTGACTTCTGTTACGTGTGCTATCCGTTGAAGCCACTGCATTGAGATATGGTCTTTGCCTAGCACAAACAATAGGTTTGAACAAGGTTACTGTCAATTCCAATAATCTTAAGGTTATCAGTACGATGAATGAAGAAGGACGATCTGCAGGTCCATCGGCTTCAATCTTTGATGATTGCTATGATATCCCGTGGAGCTTCTCTTATACCTCGTTTGTGCACTGTTCTGGGGAGGCTAATTCTGTTGCTCAGGAATTAGAAAATTTGACTAAGGGCCCGTCTTGTAATAGTTTTTTTGTTGAGCTTCCTAGCAAGCTCATCCCTCACTTATTAAGTGATGTAAGGCTAGTTGAATCGTAAATAGAGAGAGAGAGAGGGGTATGATTTTAACAAAAAGTACTATCACAATACTCACATAGCCTTACCTTTTGCATGTCGGTCTATAGTGATGGGGAACGTAGTAATTTCAAAAAAATTCCTACGCACACGCAAGATCATGGTGATGCATAGCAACGAGAGGGGAGAGTGTTGTCCACGTACCCTCGTAGACCGGTAGCGGAAGCGTTATGACAACGCGGTTGATGTAGTCGTACGTCTTCATGATCCGACCGATCCGAGCACCGAACGTACAGCACCTTCGTGTTCAGCACACGTTCAGCTCGATGACGTTCCCCGGACTCCGATCCAACAGGGTGTCGGGGATGAGTTCCGTCAGCACGACGGCGTGGTGACGATGATGATGTTCTACCTGCGCAGGGCTTCACCTAAACTCCGCGACGATATGACCGAGGTGGAATATGGTGGAGGGGGGCACCGCACACGGCTAAGGAATGATCCGTAGATCAACTTGTGTGTCCTAGGGTGCCCCCGCCCAGACATAAAGGAGCAAGGGGTGCGGCCGGCCCTAGGAGGAGGCACGCCGAGGAGTCCTACTCCCACCGAGTAGGACTCCCCCCTTCCTAGTTGGATTAGGACTAGGGGAGGAAAGAGGAAGGGCGCCGCCTCCCTTGTCCTATTCGGACTGAGGGGGGAGGGGGCGCGCAGCCTGCCCTGGCCGGCCCTCCTCTTCTCCCTCATGGCCCATTAAGGCCCATTAACCCCCGGGAGGGTTCCGGTAACCCCCCGGTGATTCGGTAAAATCCCGATTTCACCCAGAACTATTTCGATGTCCAAACATAGGCTTCCAATATATCAATCTTTATGTCTCGACCATTTCGAGACTCTTCTTCATGTCCGTGATCACATCCGGGACTCTGAACAAACTTCGGTACATCAAAACTTATAAACTCATAATAAAACTGTCATCGTAACATTAAGCATGCGGACCCTACGGGTTCGAGAACTATGTAGACATGACCTAGAACTGTTTCCGATCAATAACCAATAGTGGAACCTGGATGTTCATATTGGCTCCTACATATTCTACGAAGATCTTTATCGGTCAAACCGCATAACAACATACATTGTTCCCTTTGTCATCGGTATGTTACTTGCCCGAGATTCGATCGTCGGTATCCAATACCTAGTTCAATCTCGTTACCGGCAAGTCTCTTTACTCGTTCCGTAATACATCATTCCATAACTAACTCACTAGTTACAATGCTTGCAAGGCTTAAGTGATGTGTATTACCGAGAGGGCCCAGAGATACCTCTCCGACAATCGGAGTGACAAAACCTAATCTCGAATTATGGCAATTCAACATGTACCTTTGGAGACACCTGTAGAGCACCTTTATAATCACCCAGTTACATTGTGACGTTTGGTAGCACACAAAGTGTTCCTCTGGTAAACGGGAGTTGCATAATCTCATAGTTTGTAGGAACTTTGTATAAGTCATGAAGAAAGCAATAGCAACATACTAAACGATCAAGTGCTAGGCTAACAGAATGGGTCAAGTCAATCACATCATTCTCCTAATGATGTGATCTCGTTAATCAAATGACAACACAAGTCTATGGTTAGGAAACATAACCATCTTTGATTAATGAGATAGTCAAGTAGAGGCATACTAGTGACATTATGTTTGTCTATGTATTCACACGTATCATGTTTCCGGATAATACAATTCAAGCATGAATGATAAACATTTATCATGATATGAGGAAATAAATAATAACTTTATTACTGCCTCTAGGGCATATTTCCTTCAGTCTCCCACTCGCACTAGAGTCAATAATCTAGATTACATAGTAATGATTCTAACACCCATGGAGTCTTGGTGTTGATCATGTTTTGCTCGTGAGAGAGGCTTAGTCAACGGGTCTGCAATATTCAGATCCGTATGTATCTTGCAAAATTCTATGTCTCCCACTTGGACTTGGTCCCGAATGGAATTGATGCGTCTTTTGATGTGCTTGGTCCTCTTGTGAAATCTGGATTCCTTTGCCAAGGCAATTGTGCCAGTATTGTCACAGAAGATCTTCATTGGTCCCGATGCACTAGGTATGACACCTAGATCGGAAATGAACTCCTTTATCCAGACTCCTTCATTTGTTGCTTCTGAAGCAGGTATGTACTCCGCTTCACATGTAGATCCCGCTACAACACTTTGTTTAGAACTGCACCAACTTACAGCTCCACCGTTTAATATAAATACGTATCCAGTGTGCGATTTTGAATCGTCCGGATCAGTGTCAAAGCTTGCATCGACGTAACCTTTTACGACAAGCTCTTTGTCACCCCCATAAACGAGAAACATATCCTTAGTCCTTTTCAGGTATTTCAGGATATTCTTGACCGCTGTCCAGTGATCCACTCCTGGATTACTTTGGTACCTCCCTGCTAAACTAATAGCAAGGCACACATCAGGTCTAGTACACAGCATTGCATATATGATAGAGCCTATGGCTGAAGCATAGGGAACTCCTTTCATTTTCTCTCTATCTTCTGCAGTGGTCGGGCATTGAGTCTGACTCATTTTTATACCTTTGTAATGAGCAAGAACCCTTTCTTTGTTCGATCCATATTGAACTTTTTCAACACTTTATCAAGGTACGTGCATTGTGAAAGTCCAATCAAGCGTCTTGATCTATCTCTATAGATCTTGATGCCCAATATGTAAGTAGCTTCACCAAGGTCTTTCATACTTTTATTTAAGTATCCTTTTATGCTATCCAGAAATTCTATATCATTTCCAATCAACAATATGTCGTCCACATATAATATTAGAAATGCTACAGAGCTCCCACTCACTTTCTTGTAAATACAGGCTTCTCCAAAAGTCTATATAAAACCATATGCTTTGATCACACTATCAAAGCGTTTATTCCAACTCCGAGAGGCTTGCACCAGACCATAGATTGATCGCTGGAGCTTGCACACTTTGTTAGCTCCCTTAGGATCGACAAAACCTTCCGGTTGCATCATATACAACTCTTCTTCTAGAAATCCATTCAGGAATGCAGTTTTGACATCCATCTGCCATATTTCATAATCATAAAATGTGGCAATCGCTAACATGATTCGGACAGACTTAAGCATCACTACGGGTGAGAAGGTCTCATCGTAGTCAACCCCTTGAACTTGTCGAAAACCTTTTGCAACAAGTCGAGCTTTGCAAACAGTAACATTACCGTCAACGTCAGTCTTCTTCTTGAAGATCCATTTATTATCTATTGCTTGCCGACCATCGGGCAAGTCAACCAAAGTCCACACTTTGTTCTCATACATGGATCCCATCTCAGATTTCATGGCTTCAAGCCATTTTGTGGAATCTGGGCTCACCATCGCTTCTTCATAGTTAATAGGTTCACCATGATCTAGTATCATGACTTCCAGAATAGGATTACCGTACCACTCTGGTGCGGATCTTACTCTGGTTGATCTACGAAGTTCAGTAGCAACCTGATCTGAAGTTTCATGATCATCATCCTTAACTTCCTCACTAATTGGTGTAGGTGTCACAGGAACCAATTTCTGTGATGAACTACTTTCCAATAAGGGAGCTGGTATAATTACCTCATCAAGTTCTACTTTCCTCCCACTCACTTCTTTTGAGAGAAACTCTTTCTCTAGAAAGGATCCATTCTTAGCAACGAATGTTTTGCCTTCGGATCTGTGATAGAAGGTGTACCCAACAGTTTCTTTTGGGTATCCTATGAAGACACATTTCTCCGATTTAGGTTCGAGCTTATCTGGTTTAAGTTTCTTCACATAAGCATCGCAGCCCCAAACTTTAAGAAACGACAACTTTGGTTTCTTGCCAAACCACAGTTCATAAGGCGTCGTCTCAACGGATTTTGATGGTGCCCTATTCAACGTGAATGCGCCATCTCTAAAGCATAACCCCGTAACGATAGTGGTAAATCGAGAATGACATCATAGATCGCACCATATCTAGTAAAGTACGACACGACGCTCGGACACACCATTTCGCTGTGGTGTTCCGGTGGCGGAGTTGCGAAACTATTCCGCATTGTTTCAAATGTAAACCAAACTTGTAACTCAAATATTCTCCTCCACGATCAGATCGTAGAAATTTTATTTTCTTGTTATGATGATTTTCCACTTCACTCTGAAATTCTTTGAACTTTTCAAATGTTTCAGACTTGTGTTTCATTAAGTAGATATACCCATATCTGCTCAAATCATCTGTGAAGGTGAGAAAATAATGATACCTGCCGCGAGCCTCAACATTCAATGGACCACAAACATCAGTATGTATGATTTCCAACAAATCTGTTGCTCGCTCCATAGTTCCAGAGAACGGCGTTTTAGTCATCTTGCCCATGAGGCACGGTTCACAAGTACCAAGTGATTCATAATCAAGTGATTCCAAAAGTCCATCAGTATGGAGTTTCTTCATGCGCTTTACACCGATATGACCTAAACGGCAGTGCCACAAATAAGTTGCACTATCATTATCAACTCTGCATCTTTTGGCTTCAACATTATGTGTATCACTACTATCGAGATTCAATAAAAATAGACCACTCTTCAAGGGTGCATGACCATAAAATATATTACTCATATAAATAGAACAACCATTATTCTCTGATTTAAATGAATAACCGTCTCGCATCAAACAAGATCCAGATGTAATGTTCATGCTTAACGCTGGCACCAAATAACAATTATTCAGGTCTAAAACTAATCCCAAAGGTAGATGTAGAGGTAGCGTGCCGACCGTGATCACATCGACTTTGGAACCGTTTCCCACGCGCATCGTCACCTCGTCCTTGGCCAATGCCCGCTTATTCCGTAGTCCCTATTTCGAGTTGCAAATATTAGCAATGTAACCAGATCAAATACCTGGTGCTATGCGAGCTCTAGTAAGGTACACATCAATAACATGTATATCACATATACCTTTGTTCACCTTGCCATCCTTCTTATCCGCCAAATACTGGGGGCAGTTCTGCTTCCAGTGACCAGTTTGCTTGCAGTAGAAGCACTCAGTTTCAGGTTTAGGTCCAGACTTGGATTTCTTCTCTTGAGCAGCAACTTGCTTGTTGTTCTTCTTGAAGTTACCCTTCTTTTTCCCTTTGCCCTTTTTATTGAAACTAGTGGTCTTGTTGACCATCAACACTTGATGCTCCTTCTTGATTTCTACCTCCGCAGCTTTTTGCATCGCGAAGAGCTCGGGAATTGTCTTGTTCATCCCTTGCATATTATAGTTCATCACGAAGCTCTTGTAGCTTGGTGGCAGTGATTGGAGAATTTCATCAATGACGCTATCATCCGGAAGATTAACTCCCAGTTGAATCAAGTGATTATTATACCCGGACATTTTGAGTATATGCTCACCGTGAACTATTCTCCTCCATCTTGCAGCTGTAGAACTTATTGGAGACTTCATATCTCTCAATCCGGGCATTTGCTTGAAATATTAACTTCAACTCTGGAACATCTCATATGCTCCATGACGCTCAAAATGTCGCCAAGACCCGGTTCTAAGCTGTAAAGCATGGCACATCGAACTATAGAGTAGTCATCAGCTTTGCTCGCCAGACGCTCACAACATCTAGCGTTGTTCTGCAAAGCAGGTTCTGGCACCCAGCGGTGCTTCGGGGCGTAATTCTTCTATGCAGCAATGAGGATAATCCTCAAGTTACGGACCCAGTCCGTGTAATTGCTACCATCATCTTTCAACTTTGCTTTCTCAAGGAACACATTAAAATTCAACGGAACAACAGCGCGAGCCATCTGTCTACAAACATAGATAAGAAAAAATACTATCAGGTACTAAGTTCATGATAAATTTAAGTTCAATTAATCATATTACTTAAGAACTCCCACTTAGACAGACATCTCTCTAGTCATCTAAGTGATTACGTGATCCAAATCAACTAAACCATAACCGATCATCACGTGAGATGGAGTAGTTTTCAATGGTGAACATCACTATGTTGATCATATCTACTATATGATTGACGCCGACCTTCGGTCTCCGTGTTCGAGGCCATATCTCGCATATGCTAGGCTCGTCAAGTTTAACCTGAGTATTCTGCGTGTGCAAAACTGGCTTGCACCTGTCGTAGATGGACGTAGAGCTTATCACACCCGATCATCACGTGGTGTCTGGGCACGACAAACTTTGGCAACGGTGCATACTCAGGGAGAGCACTTTTACTATGATAATTTAGTGAGAGATCATCTTAAAATGCTACCGTCAATCAAAGCAAGATAAGATGCATAAAAGATAAACATCACATGCAATCAATATAAGTGATATGATATGGCCATCTTCATCTTGTGCTTGTGATCTCCATCTCCGAAGCACCGTCAAGATCACCATCGTCACCGGCGCGACACCTTGATCTCCATCGTAGCATCGTTGTCGTTTTACGCCGTCTATTGCTTCCACGACTATCGCTACCGCTTAGTGATAAAGTAAAGCAATTACGGGGCGTTTGCATTTCATACAATAAAGCGACAACCATATGGCTCCTGCCAGTTGCCGATAACTTCGGTTAGAAAACATGATAATCTCATACAAAAAATATAGCATCACATCTTGACCATATCACATCACAACATGCCCTGCAAAAACAAGTTAGACGTCCTCTACATTGTTGTTGCAAGTTTTACGTGGCGCTTCTCCAATTAATTCCCTCAGCATGGAACCATTTTATGTATTAGCAATCGCTTCTCCTAGGTTTCTTCATCCACTCCTCGTGGAAACCACACTCGTTTCACTTTTTTCACATTTCACAACCTCCTTAAATAAGCAAGCTTCTTCCACTCAAACTAGCCACGTACTCCTACTTGAAACCATAGCCCTTGGGCCCGGCAATTCCAAATTGAGTTTCAGTTGGAGGAAGTTGTCCAGATTAATTGATTCGATCATGTCCTCAAGATAACTGTGGCCTTCACCCATGATCTACGGGTTGTTCGGGAATAGATCGACCATATCGAACTCCCTCTAAACTAAGGAAATCAAGATTGTTGATCTCGATAAAGAGTTCACCAACTATGTCCATGGGGGTAGAGCAACATGCTGCTGTCCTTCAACCCTGCATTGCAGATGATTGTTTGATGTACCACATCATGCACTCGTGAAACAGGTGGGCTCCACAAATTGGTTTCTCATGAGGATATATATTCTTCTGTGGAGTAGCGGTTGCCAAGGACAGAGATGTGATGCGGCCATACAACCTTGATCTCTAAAGAAAAGGTTACCTATAACGTCAGATTCCTATACCAATTGATATTTATAAGAAATAAATATCATCCTTCTTCGGTGTTGTATCCCTTATCCTTTTACCCTTCAACATTGCCTTGAGAAATGTGCTAGCCAACTAACTACTATATGAAAGGTTGTCTTCTCTGTTTCTCACAGGTGAAACAACATATGGACTTCAAACTTTGCAGATCAATAAAGTTTTAGAACTAAATATGTGAATTCTTTTCTGACTTTCTTGGGCTAGCATAAATATACAAAATTATATTTTTTTTGAGTAAAAAATGTACATATTATTTTAAGTACTTATGTTCCACAAAAAATTATGATGTTCTCCTACATTGTTATGATGTTATTTTGTCCTATAAAGTCTAAAGAGCATATGTTATTTTATTCGGAAAAAACAAAAAAGAGAAAAGTGCCTGCACAGATCGCGATGTAGAAAATAGGTGGCTACATAAGGGGTGCATTGTGCCTAGGTTCAACCACAACTTTCTTGCATTATCTTGTCTTGAGAGTAGCAGAACCATTGTACCCATGCGCTCTCCACTTCCCAAGCTCTGGTGGTTGTTCCATTAGAGTTTTGGTCTAAGAAGGTAGAAGAGCTCATATGGATCGAGCACGACATCTGCAATCCTAGATGCAGCATACCAAGTAGATGCTTTACATATGTTTTTGTTAGTTGTTCCTATAGCGTGTCATCATAAGCGATCGCTCCAAATCCCGGCATCAATAGAACACAAAACATCAATCCGGGGATCAATAGAACACAAAAAGTCAATCCCAGCATTAATAGTACACAAAACGTAAGGGGATCAACCAAAGCCAAACCAAAATGGGGTGAGTGGTTTAAGATGGATCGTGTGACTAGCCATGTATTCGAATCAGCCCATCCAATTTTAAAACAAAGGCTCTACTGTATAGAGGGCTATTTAGATTTTTTAACATTTGAAAACCACATTCTTCAAAAGTAAAACTTTTAAAAGCACAAGTTATGACATACCCTTTATGATTACCGCAATACACTACTAGGGAAAACCCTAGTAGTAGCGTGGGTAGCAGCAGCGCAGGCAGCCGTGCTACTACTATGGCGCTACAGCTAACTATTAGTAGTAGCGTGGTCCGCACCCGCGCTACTACTGTTGACTATATCAGCAGCCCTTTTCTGGAATGTGCTACTATTAGTTAGCTGTAGCGATTTCCTAGTCCCTCGCTACCGCTATATCTTTCATCATTTTCCCCCACTTCCTACCCCGTTTCGGTTTCAATAAACTGCAATTTCCAGATACTAGGTACTACTACATATCAATTTCATAAAGCATTATAGGTACTAGGTAGTACTCCCTCCGTTCCAAATTACTCGTCGTGGTTTTAGTTCAAACCACGACGAGTAATTTGGAACGAAGGGAGTACTAGATAACAATTTCATGTATAGTCAGCATGCATCCTCAAGTAGTGCAAGGTCATATCGACGACGATCATCATATGTAGTTCTAGATGATATCGACAACGATTATCATATGTAGTTCTAGATGATATCGACGACGATCATCAGATGTAGTTCTAGAGGATATAGCCACACACACACACATGTAGTTCTAGATGATATCGAAGACGATCATCATCCTCAAGCCTGGGCGGTGGGTGTTCCTGATAGTAATTAGGATGGCCTGTCCAACACGAAGATTCTTGCCATCGAGGAATCTCTTCCACCCGACCAAGTTTAAGTGCGTGCGACCGTCCGTGTCCACGCGGTAAGTACAGGTTGTGACGGAGCCCCTTGTGGTAAGGCGTAGTCCAACTGAGCCTTCTTCATCAGGCACGATACCATAACTCACAAATAGGCTCTTTGCCAATTTCTAAATAAGAAAAACATATCAATTAATAAATAAGCCTCGCACATACTCTTGCAAATAGGTATATATGGATTATCTACACTAATAAGCATGTGATCGAACTCTACACTAAATCATATCATCGACTAGATTCCACACAATATATCATTGGACTCTACACTAAGCATATCATCGGATAATTTGCATTTGTAAGTATAACATACCATATCATGTCGATCGACCATGGTACTTGTCAGGCGGGTCACGAATGGCACCCCGACAAAGTTAGCATGTGGCGGAATTATGTCCCATAGGTTGCACACCTCCTCCTTGCTTAGCCTCATTCTTTGAGCTACAATGGCTTCATGAAGTGGGTGCTCATCATCTTCATCGAGTGGGTCCTCATTATCTTCATCATCTTCGTCATCTTCATCATCTTCCACCAGGTTGATATAAATGACAGCCAGCTTGGGTCTTTCTGCTCTGAAGGAGAAGCTGATCAACTCACCACCAGTAAGACGCATGCGGGCGAGGAAACGGGCCCATCCATCTCCTCCAATCTGCGACATATTGCGTCCTTTCTCGACCTCCATAGTGTACGGCCCCTAGGAGCCTCAAATGTCACAGTGTCTCCTGTCAGCTTGTTGAATTTCAACCTCACATTGCATGGGATGATCTGTGCAAAAAAAGCAAAATGATACAATGCAGTAATGCCAACACTAAAAATAAAATAGTTGTTACATTTCATATAATTTCTTACCGCCGCATGAAGAAAACTCGGCTAGAAGTAAATGCCGAACAACTTGCCAGTTGCAAGGCTGCTGGCACACCTTGGCTTGCACAATCAACATGGTGGTGGTGGTGATGGCGCCATTTTCCTAAAGCAATATGAGCAAAAGATTACCGATTCACTTCACAGGAAAGAAAAATAGTTGTTAAATCAAAGTGTTCTATAAATCAACTAAATCAACTTGCCTATTAAATCAACTTGCCTACTAAATCAACTAGCCTATTAAATCAACTTGCCTACTAAATCAACTAAATCAAAATGTTCTATCAATCAACTAAATCAACTAGCCTATTAAATCAACTTGCCTACTAAATCAACTAAATCAAAATGTTCTATAAATCAACTAAATCAACTAGCCTACTAAATCAACTTGCGTACTAAATCAACTAAATCAAAATGTTCTAAATCAACTAGCCTATTAAATCAACTAAATCATATGAACTAAATCGAAATGTTGCATATGAACTAGCCTACTAAATCAAAATGTAGCAGGGAGGAGGGGTTGTGGATGGGGGAGGGAGGAGGGAGAAGGAGGAGTGACTAGAGGAGGGAGGAGAGAGTAGGACAGAGGAGGAAGGGCGGAGCGAGGAGGGGCCGGCCGGCGGTGAGTCGAGGGAGGACGGAGGAGGAGGGCAGCACCGAGTCCAGCGAGTAGGAGGAGGTGACGGCGGCGTAGAGGGAAGAGGGGTAGGCGACGGCGGCTGGCGCCCGGGCCATGGGGAGGACCAGCATGGGGGGGTTGAGGGGGAGATGGAGTGAGTGTGAGTGTGAGTGTGGATCGGATAGAGGACAACGTGGGTGGTGGGAGATAGCTAGTTTTAGCAGTAGCGCGCTATAGGTAAAGGCGCTGCTGCTAAGCTACCTAACAGTAGCGCACTTCGATTTAAAGCGCTGCTGCTATAACTAGCTTCGCGGCGGAGTCGTGAGAATTATAGTAGTAGCGCGGCTTAGTGGAGGCGCGCTACTGCTACTTTTATTTCAGCAGCGAGTTCTGCTGGAGCGCGCTACTGCTATATTGCAACAGCGCCTTATTTTAGAACGCGCTGCTGGTAATATCTTGTGTATAGGCTTTTTCCTAGTGATAATCTGCAATACTTCAAAGTATTGAGAAAAAACAAAGTACGTTTAACAAAAGCATAATATTTCAGTAGTGACCAATAGTTAATTTTTCCCCATACTTTTTCATGACTATTTGGATCAGGTTTTGACGGTGGATGCAACGGTAGCACCAAACAAAATATTACTAGTCTTACTTGTAGTATGGACTATGCAGTATATTTCTTGATTAATCTAGAGATGAGACAGTCCAACGGTGGATCATTGCCTTCTCATAGCAAAGAAAAAAAAGGACAAACTTTGATAAACGGAACGGACAAAGCACCACAACATTTGAATGTGTTAAGAGTATCACGACAGAGGTTCAATCAGTGTGGATAGATGGAGATCAAACCTCTTGTCCTTAACATGGAACAAGTAAATTTCCCAGCCGAGATGTTCAAAAGATTTCAATGTTCTACAGAATAAATTCAAGCTCGTAGACGAGTTATTGGACAATAAAATTACATCAATCGTTCAACAACATTTGAAAAGTAAACATATTATTGCATATATTATGCCAATGTACACTTTTTGGTATGACCTTGCAAACCATGTACTACTTGACGGACCAGAGCTACTATTTCCCGAGTCATAACGTGGAAAGCGAGCTAACGCACACCCCTCGCTCCCCCACGCGCAAATTTTGGCTAGCCCACAGCGCGGGGCTGGGCGCCCCTGTCTTTTGCTCCTTTTTCGTTTTTCCTTCATTAAAAAATGTTCAGGATTTCAAACAACATTCTATTTCTTTTTTTTACAAAATACGAATTTTAAAAAGTTCCAAATTCTAAAAAATGTATCAATTTAAAAAACACAAATTTAAAATTGCTCCTAATTTAAAAATTCATGATTTGAAAAATGCACTAAGATTTCTAAACTGTTCATGGTTAAAATAACGTGATGAATTTTCATGAGTACGAAAAATATTCAGTAGTTATAAAAAGGTGCCGAATTTCAAAAAAAATTGATGAATTTCAAAATATGTACCCAAATTTAAAAAACGCATATTCAAAACTATTTTCCCATTCAGAATATGTTCACAAATTTTAGAAAAATTAATGAATTTCAAAAAATGTTCAAAATAAATCCAAAAAACTGTTTATTGATTCAAAAAATATTCAAAAATTTCAAAATTTGTTCCCAATGTTTTTAAATGTTCGCCAATTCAAGAAAATCATGAATTCAAATAATTCGCATGAGTATAAAAAAATATTTCCGAGTTTTAAAAATGTTCAGAATTAGAAGTAATGTAAAAATGTTCATGAGTGAAAACCTCTCCATAAATTTTAAGATGTTCCAAATTTCTACATTATTCACGAATTAAAAAACAATTAGTGAATTTAAAAATGTTGCATTTTTTAAAATCATGAATTTCAAGAAATGCTCTCATGAATTCGAAAAAAAATCAAATTGCAAAAAAAATCGTGAATTCAAAAAATCTTCGCAATTTTCAGAAATTTTTCCCAATTTTTTAAATATGTTTGCTGATTGAAAAAATGTTCATGAATTCAAAAATATGCTCGATTTCAAGAAATTGTTTCCAAATTTTAAAAATGTTCACGAATTTCGAAATTACTGAAAATTGTAAAATTTCTTGAAATTACTGAAAAGTGTATGTATAGACATTTGTGTTGTCAGTTTTCATATGCAAGCACATCTTCAGTCCGCAATAGAAATTGTGCCACAAATTGTGTTAGACCATTTGTGCAATAATGCCCAGAAATTCAACAAACAACAGGTTACAAAGAAAGTATAGTACAAAGGGGAGAAGAATACATGCCAGAGAGTAACAAAATATTGTGTCAGAATTTTTTTCATAAGCAAAGCCAAGGCAAAACTGTGGGGCATTGGGTACACATCTTATAGCTAACAGTAATTCCATTGCAGAAGATACAACCTAGAGTCAATCTGTTCATTGCCCGGTACAAGCCAAGGCAAAACCAAGATAACAGAACATAAGACAAGAGAGAAAACAGGACCCTTCCTTAGCAATGGAAACGATAGGTATCAATCATCCTGGTTATCGCCGCCTCATCTGAGCTGTTGTAAGGCCAGTTCAGCATCTCGGATGTTGATGGTGTAGCTCCAGAGAAGCTGGATGATCCTGAAAGGACGATCGGCAACAAGGACAAACTGCTTGGCATGTTCACAAAATCGAGTGCTTGTTTACTGCGATGTTCTGATTTGGATTCTCAATCCGACTGCAGTACAAATGGTCTACGACTTCCCTTTCTGAAGTTTTCCATGCACAGGTTGGAAGCAGCTTCAGTGCCCCGCGTACTTCAAGCACTTCAAGCGTGCAAGTGAATATCAGCCGCTCCTCACCATACAACAGCACAGCAAAACGAAACTGTTAATTATGAAGAAAGACCTACTCAGGGTGCTTTCACTGCCACTGATTTGGGAATGCTTCCCTGTAGGTCATATCCTCAGTATTAGAAGCTTCTCTTATTGTTGCGTCCCTAGCACGACCATTTAGAAGCCTCCCTGCAATCCTATCTTTTGCAGTAACTTTCTTCTTCAGCATTGATGATAGTGTAGGTTCCTTCGTCTTAGCTCGATGTCGACCACGTCGGCCCAATGCTTCAGAAGGCTGGCCATATGCTGCCGCCGAGTGGGGCGTTGAAGCAATAGCCGCTTGCCGCAGAACATCTTCATTGTGCTGGCGGACTCTCGCACGTTGGGCTCTTTCCCGTGCTTTGTCGTCCATATCCCTTTTCCGAACATTCTTAATTGCTTGCATCGCAAGCTGATCCACTGTAATTTTACTCAAATCATGAGCTCCATCAATGTCGCTGGTGTCATTATTTATGTTTGTCATCGTTGAAGTAGAGGGCTCCTGATCCTCCTGTGTACTTTCACTATCACTACCTCCATTTGTCTTAATCGGATTTCCTCCTGCCTCACAAATTTCTACTTTCTGCACCAGCGGATCGCCTCCCGCTTCAGAATTGCCACCATTTTGGCCAATTGGGTTTCCTCTTGCATCACGTGGGATGATGGGCCCATGAAAAGGGCATATCTTGAGATCCCTTCTCTGGCAAAGACCTCCTTTCTTCAGAGGTGCATGACATGGTAGGATCTCAACTGGCTCTTCTTTATAAACAGAATGGTGAACATTTAACTCTGCAATCTTTGCTGCAGGTATAACAGCATCATTATCCATCCTCCCCCAATGGCTCTCGAGCTCAAGCCCCCTCTGGTTTACATGTGCATCCATATTTGAACCCCACCGGTCCAAGATAGAGCTCCATGATACCAAAGGGGCTTCAGCAAGGAGCTTTTTTCTCTCTGGATCCATCTCCTGAGATCTATTACCGCCATTTGGCAAGTCACCATTACCTCCATTCACCATCCTCTTTCCCTTCCTATTGTCCTTGCTGGAACCTGCAACATCTACAGTGGTATCAACTCTAGGAGGACTAGGAACTTCAATCTTTCCCTCCACCCAATCCTCTTCGTCTTCCTCCTGAACATCCTTCTTCCTACGAGCATTATCAAGATCGAGACCAAGCTCATTGCACTGGCCTCTTACAGCGCGTATTTCATTCTTAACATCGATGAATTCCTTCAACGCAGAATCTCTGAACCGGTTATCTGCAAGATTGACCCTGACAAGCACAGATATCCAATCCTGAATGGTGCTGAAATGCTTTGATACAAGGAGCCTGTACGCCTCCCTCAACGCATCGAAAACCGCCTCGTTTTCCTGAGTTTCAGGCACCCATTGCCCGGCCATCAATGATGCTGTCCTGATACTCCGCGTCGCTATCGAAGCAATCTCCTCCTCCTCATCGTCATCGTCTGCATAACGCTCGAATTTCTCATACTCGGCCCGGATGATGCCCAGCCCGTTGCGGATCTCTTGGATGGTGGACCGGATTTCAGCCTTGATGGATCCAATCGTGGAGCTCAACTGTTCGACCTTGGCAGTCAAGATCTCCTGCGTGCGTGCCTCCCGCGCCGCACGGGCCTCGACGGCCGCACGGAGACCGGGGAACTGGATGCGCGCGGACGACTTGAGGTAGTCGACGGCGAGACGGAGCTGGCGGTAGTGCACGCCGAAGAGGTGGTGCCAGCGCTCGAGCGCCTGGATGGCGGCCTTCCGGAGCGTGGCGGCCGATGCGGCGGGCGGCGGGAGCTGCTCGTTGGTACGGAATCCGACGGCCAGCGGGACGAATCCGTCGAGCACGTCGGCGAGGAGGGTGCGGAAGAGCTTGGAGCGCATGAAGAGCTCGTCGACTATGCTGAAGGCCAGGAGCCGCACCTGCGCACGCACAAAGGGGGGAAATTTAACATCAGCCCAGCCGATAGGAACCTCGGTTTGGGGGAACAGGAGATCCGGGGGGAGGGGCTTACGCACGTGAGAATGGGGCTTGGCCATGAGGGAGAGGAGGAGGCGGAAGGCGTCGCGGAGGGCGCCATCGGAGGCGCGTGCCGAGGACTTGATGGCGCGGAGGAGCGCGGGGTCGACGGAGGGGGCCGTGGTGGAGGTGGCGCGGTCTATGAGGGCCGCGATGGAGTAATCCGCCGCCGGGGTGGAGAGGGAGGCGGTCGGGCCCTGCTCCGACGGCGGCGGCCGGCCGGAGGCACGCGGCATCGTGGCGGTTTGGTGTGGTGGCGTGGCGGGCGGAGAGCCGGGCGCTGATTGATTCGCTTTGCAGTGGCGTGGCTGCCGTGATGGATTTCGTTCCGCTTGTGGCTGCGGGCCGGGGCCGGGCTGGTCCATCCGAGTCGGTTCTTCAAAAGTACCGGAACAAGAACGTAAAGCGATTTTTGGACGAAATCACTAATTAGACACCCTCACAATGCCAGGTTGCAACAAGTGATGCGCTGTATATGTCTCTCGAGCAAATCCGTGTCTTCATGATAAATAAATTTGTGCCTCTCACGGAACAGAGAAATGAAAACGTATTTTTTTCTTCCCCAAGAGACACGGTTATTTCTTTTGCGGAGGTAAATCCGTGCCCCCACGAGAAGTAAATATGTGCCTCTCGTGGAAGGAATTTTTTTAATTTTTCTTTCAAATCCTATAAAGAGACCTTGGGAAAACAGAAAAGCCGAAAAAACCCCCCAAAAAATCAACTAACAGCCAAAAACGCGTTTTTTTTAGAAAAGGAGGATGACCCCCGTCCTCTGCATCTGGAAGATGCATACGGCCACTTTATTGATTATTCCCGAGGACCTTACAAAGTGTTACAACATTAAGCCTGAATCCACCAACTAGGCAACATATGCCGCTACTCCTATCCATATGATGAAGGGGTGCTATTTGGGCCCCTACCCGCACCACTCACCTAAACCTAACATCGAAAGCCGGAATCCCCGCCTAGCCACATACCGGTCAGGGGTATAAACCGTCCGACGACTCACAAGTGTCGCTCCACCATCTTCCATTGGTCCATCTCCAAGCAAATTGAGGTGCCATCATTGGCAGGCCCTCCGCCATCAACGCCACCATGACGCCAAATGACGACCACCACCTACGGTAGAACATCACCAAGCAGATGGAGCGCTACCACAGGATGAAAATCAGCGGTAGAATAGATAGATCTCCGCACACATTGCCGCCGCCAAACACCTCACACGCACCACGAAGCGCCCACCGTGCTTCCGGGGATCCCAGGCGACGCCTTCAAGAAGGAACGCGACGAAGGGACGACGCCGTCGCCCGCAAGGGGAACTAGAGCTTTCGCCAAAATGGAGAGCACAGTGAGAGACGGGATAGGACCTCGACAAGGCCTCCAAGAAGGGAATCGACGCCCACAAGGCGTCGCCATTGTCGTGGCCTCCGCCGACGGCCAAGGGTTTCCCCCGATCCCGCCCCCGTCCCAACCACCTGGCCAAAGACAGGCCAGGGGAGCGCCCGCAGCCGGGGAAGGCGTCGGACTTCATCGTAGCAGGCACGCCGGGTGACGGGGCACCCCGACGCGTAAAAAGGAAGAAGATGTGAGCGCCCAGAGTGTAACAAGTGGTGGCGGCTGAGAGCGTGCCAAGTGGCATGCTGCCACCCCACCCCAAATGGCCCTTGCGGGGGCTCCCGAAGGAGTACTCCTCAATTAGTTGTTCCTGCTATTGGATCTTAGTCGACGTTGATGGTGTACCCCGAGCTGTGCCTTTGCATTCTCAAATAATATGAAAACATAGCCTTCATGTTTTTTTTAGACTCACATATAGCCTTTGCGTGGAAGAAGCAAAAAAGGAGAACTAGTCAAGAGCTTTCTCTCAAAACAGCGCAAATGGGTCAACCCACCTTGTCCATGACCGATTGTCTATTTTTCCTTCGTTTTCTTAGGCAGTGTTTACAGCCAAAAAAACCGCCTTTAGAAGCTACATATTTTAGAACCCTACTAAACATATATAATATGTTTTTAAAATTATGAACAAAATTTGAATTTCAAAAGTTTTTAAAACCTTTAAAAGCGAGGAAATTTTCTAGAAGGTGAACATTTTATGAAATTAGGAACAAGTTTGAAACCAGTGAAACCCAACCATGGGCCGGCGCAAACTAAGGAGTCAGGGTGGTCGCCATTAGCGAAGCCACCTTGATGACCCACAAGTATATGGGATCAATTGTAGCCTTTTCGATAAGTAAGATTGTCGAACCCAATGAGGAGCAGAAGGAAATGACAAGTGGTTTTCAGCCAGGTAACGTCTACAAGTGTAAAAATTGTAAGTAGCGGAGTAGTTTGATAGCAAGATAATTTATAACGAGCAACTAACGATAGTAGTAACAAAAGTGCAGCAAGGTAGTCCAATCCTTTTGAGGCAATGGACAGGCCAAAACGGTCTCTTATGATAAGCAAATTGTTCTTGAGGGTACACGGGAATTTCATCTAGTCACTTTCACCATGTTGGCTTAATTCGTGTTCTGTACTTTGATAATTTGATATGTGGATTGACCGGTGCTTAGGTGTTGTTCTTACATGAAAAAACATTCTACTTATGATTAACCCACTCGCAAGCATCCGCAACTACGAGAAAAATATTAAGAATAAATTCTACCCATATCACTAAACTTTTGGATCCAATCCGTCCCTTACGGAATAGCACATAAACTGGGGTTTAAGCTTCTGTCACTCTCGCAACCCACCATCTAATAACTACTCCACAATGCATTCCCTTAGGCCCAAATATGGTGAAATTTTATGTAGTCGACCTTCACATGACACCACTAAAGGAATCACAACATACATATCATCAAGATATCGAACACATATCAAATTCACATGATTACTTGCAACATGATTTCTCCCCTGACCTCAAGAACAAAAGTAACTACTCACAAATGATAATCATGCTCAAGATCGAGGGTATTAAATAGCATAATGGATCTGAACATATAATCTTCCACCAAATAAACCATATAGTAATCAACTACAAGATATTATCAATACTACTAGTCACCCTCAAGCACCAATCTATAGTTCCGGTATAAAGATTGAACATAAGAGATGAACTAGGGTTTGAGAGGAGTTGGTGCATGTTGTTGAAGATGTTGATGGAGATAGCCCTTCCCAAGATGGGAGAGTTGTTGATGATGATGATTGTTGGGCTAATAAGCCGTGGCGACGGGTCGAACGCGCCCGGCCCGTGTATGGGGCGCGCGCTGGGTGTGCTGGACGCGTCGGGTACGCGCAGGACGTGCGGGACGCTCTGGTGCGGTCAGACTCGTCGGGCTGCTGGTGTGCTGCTGGACGTCGGGACGCATTGGTGCGGTCGGGCTCGTCGGGCGCGTTGGGTGCGCGCGGGGCGTGTGGGACGAAGCGGCGGCACAGCCGTGTGATACGGCAAGCGCGTGAGAGTTGGGGCCAGGTGATTTGATTAGTTTGTTAGTTGCATGGAACTAGTTAGTTGTGTGGGCGAGCTAGCCGCAGTTGGCCAGGTCGTGTGGCCGTTGAGGATAAGTGGCGGACGTGGTGCATGTAGTTGGGGATTAGCTCATGCATGGGTCAGTTGGTTAGTGGTCGAACGTGGAGGCCTGTTAGTGGAGTCATTGTGTATATATGTGTGACATTCAGTAATGAGAAAATAGACCGAGAGGGCTTGGAAAATAATGTAGCCACCATGTGATCACCAAGGGAGCCTCTTGGCAAAGCTTGTGTGTTCTTCCTTGGTGCATGTGTGTATATGTGGAGTTTCTTCTTGAGTGAGGCTAGAGGTAGAAGAAGGGCGCTACGGCGAGGAGGCGGCGCCAACAATTGGTATTCAGAGCCACAAGGTTTGAGGGGCTGCCGTGGCGGCTGTGGCGGTGTCCATGGCTGGGCGGACATAGAGGTTGCGATCTTGCGCGAGTCCATGGCGGTTCATTGTGATGTCGCATGCGCGGCGAGCACGGTGGTTATGGAGGCGAGGAGGTCGCGGAGGACCTGCGTGGTGGCACAGAGGCCACGGCGGCTCGGCGCGCATAACCGTGGAGACGCTTGATGGCGTGGCACGGAGACACAACGGCGGGCGCACGGAGCTGCGGGTTGCTGCTGCAGCGGCAGATGAAGCGGCGGCTTCGCGGGAGAAACGCTGTGTGGCGTCGGCGAGGCGTACATGGCGACATCGACGATGACTACAGTAGCAATGTGGCGTCGGGCAGCGGCAGGAACAGGCGCGGCCGCTGCTACAAATGCCGCGAGCGTGGCCACTTCAAGAGGAAGTGCCCCCATCTGCGGAAGGAGCGGGCGGCGGAGCGCGGGCTGCTGGCAGACGCCGGCGTTGAGGACGACGGCCTCCTCTGATCCACGGCTTAGGGGGAGTGTGTTTGGCTAATAAGTCGTAGCGATGGGTTGAACGTGCCCGACGCGTGTATGGGGCGCGCGCTGGGTGTGTTGGATGCGTCGGGTACGCGCAGGACATGCGAGACGCACTCGTGCGGTCGGGCTTGTTGGGCTCGTCAGGTGCGTGCGGAACGTGCGGGACGCACTTGTGCGGTTGGGCTCGTCGGGCGCGTCGGGTGCGTGCAGGATGCAGCGGCGGCATAGCTGTGTGATACGGCAAGCGCGTTGAGAGTTGGAGCCAAGTGATTTGATTAGTTTGTTAGCTGCATGGAACTAGTCAGTTGTGTGGGTGAGCTAGCCGCCGTTGGCCAGGTCGTGTGGCCGTTGTGGATAAGTGGCGGACGTGGTGCATGTAGTTAGGGATTAGCTCATGCATGGGTCAGTTGGTTAGTGGCCGAATGTGGAGGCCGGTTAGTGGAGTCATTGTGTATCTATGTGTGACATTCAGCAATGAGAAAATAGGCCGAGAGGGCTGGAAAAACAATGTAGCCACCGTGTGATCACCAAGGGAGCCTCTTGGCAATGCTTGTGTGTTCTTCCTTGGTGCATGTGTGTGTAAGTGGAGTTTCTCCTTGAGTGAGGCAAGAGGTAGAAGAAGGGCGCTGCGGCGAGGAGGCGGCGCCAACAATGATGACGATGATTTCCCCCTCCGGGAGGGAAGTTCACCCGATGGAATCTCTCCGCCGGAGGGCAAAAGTGCTCCGTCCCAGGTCCCGCCTCGAGACGGTGGCGCTTTGTCTCGAAAGTCCTCTCCTTATTTTTTCTAGGTCAAAATGACTTATGTACCAGGAGAGCGGAACCGAAGGTGGGCCTGTGTGAGCACAACCTACCGGGGTGTGCCTGGGCTCCCTGGCGCGCCCAGGTGGGTTGTGCCCACCCGATGGGCCCCCTCAGGTACTTATTGACTCAAAAAATTCTCATTTATTCCGTAAAAAATCCTTGTGAAGTTTCAGCTTATTTGGAGTTGTGTAGAATAGGTAGTCTGACGTAGCTTTTTTGGTCCAGATTTCCAGCTGCCAGAATTCCCCCTCCTTTGTGTATACCTTGCATATTATGAGAGAAAAGACATTAGAATTACTCCAAAAAGCATTATTATACAATAAAACAACATAAATAACTGTAGGAAAACATGATGCAAAATGGACGTATCACACCTCGGGCGGCAAATAGGACTTGTAAATACACTTTTGGTTGACGAAGGTATATACAAAATGTGCCTCTTCACACTACAAAAAATACACTTCCATGATGATACGTGTTTGTCACAGTAGGTCACGTTTTCTGTCATGCATGTACATCCATGACGGTTTTATGACAGAATGAAGATAGTCATACCCGTGCTGTCGTAGAAGTGTTCCATGGCATTACCAAACTTATCATCACGGAAGTGTCCACTTCCATGACGATAAATCACGCGTCATAGAAGTGCTTTCGTCCAGGGTGACCGACACGTGGCATCCACCGTAACGGGACGCCATTAAGCTATCGGGTCCAGTTTTGGATCCGATAACCCGCTAACAGCCACGACCAATGCCGAATTTCCACGTGTAAAATTCCCATTGGCCGATGGAACCACGTGTGAGCTCCGCGTTGGCACAGGTGTCACTCATCCAATGGGTGAGATGCGCCTATGATATGTTGACACGTGGACCGGCCCAAAAGTGGACCATAAAGATTAAGGGCATGTTCTGATGTCCTCCACTTCTCTAAAACTTCTCTGATTCAGCTTCTAAACTTGGCTTCGCACTTCACCTGGCGCTTGGAATTCGTTCGGCAGCAAAAGAGCTTCTCGAGCGCTTGCAAGTCGCTACAATAGGGTTTCAGCCCAGCTAGTGGGCCTGCAGGCCTGCTCGTGCCAGCTCAAGCTGGCTGGGAACAGCCCATTGCGGCGCAAAGTGCAGCCCACATGCAGATAGAGAAAGGATGGCTGGGCTGATTTCTATCCTTTTTTTAGAGGAGCTATTTCCTGCGATTTTGTGGCTGTATTGAGAGCTATTCAGAGAGCTTTTTTTAGTACTATAGTGTTCAAAATATAGAACAAATATATTTCTATCCTTATTCTTTTTTAGAGGAGCAATTTCCTGAGATTTTGTGGCTGTCAAAGAGCGTACAGAGAGGTATCCAGGGAGCTATTTTTAGAACTGTAGTGTTCAAAGTATAGCACAAAAGTGTTTTCAGAAGATCACAAATATTCCCAGTTAAGACAAGTTATAATAAAGATGAATGACTCGCGTTGTCATGTGTCATACAACAAAAGCTTCAAGAGCAAACTGTGTCAATTTGCATATAAAGTTTGCAAATCAAAATGGTCACACATCTAAAGACATGAACATGATTACTTCACCAACTTAGAGCAATGGCGGTAGCTAGTTTGTGTCTAAACAAATCCATGTTAGGACCACTTTCCGCCGGTGTTGAAACATTCGATGCATTTGGAGGAATAATATACTTCTAGTATCTCTCCGGAATAGTTGGAACATAATCCGGATCCCTCTCACACCGAAGAAAATGAAGATCCTCTTTGTCATGGAGACGGACGTAGTTGTGTAGTGTCATGGTAGCCTCAATAATCATTTTTTGTGTGCTAATCGAGTAGTTTGGCATCTTGAGCAAGATGTGCCATTTCATTTTCCACACACCAAAGGTTCTCTCTATGGTATTGCGCTTGGAGGAGTGGATCCGGTTGAACTTCTCTACAGGAGTAGTTGGAGGTGCACATCTCTGGAAGTCGGGGATGTGATAGAGTTCTCCTTTGTACGGTGCTAGATAGCCATCCCGGTTAGGATAACCGGCATCTACAAGGTAATACTTGCCTAAACAAAGTAACAACAAACATGATTGTGAGTTTGAGGATATGTTACATAAGTTGCAATAACAAGAAATACTAACCCTTTGGAGGATGTGGGAATGTGGCCTTGTCATTTTCAGTTGCATGGAATAGCACACTTGTATCATGCATAGAACCCGGTTGTCCAATTGAAGCGTAGGTGAAATGCATATCAAAGTCACATACTGCCATCACATTTTGTGTTATTGCACCGGTTCTTCCAATGTACCTTATTTTTGAATTTCCTTCCGGAATAGAAGCCCTAATATGTGTCCCATCTATTGCACCAATGCAATCTTTGAGATGAGGGTAAGCCCTTTTTTCACGCTTAATCCTATCATGGATGATGTGAAAATTTGGGTCTTGAGGCCTAATGTAGTGAGATGACATCTTGACCACACATTGTAGAACCTCATGGAACTTACGATGCACTGTGTTTGCTCCATGTTTGAAACAGTTTTGGGTTCTCCTGTTTGATTCACACACCCCAATGTCCATAAGAACATAGCAAGAGACTCATGAGTGGTAACAAAGCATGTTTCTTTGAGGCCATACTCCACCACCAACTTGTCATGAATATCAAAGAACACATTTGCATTCATTCTCAACATTGTGTATGTCTCTCCGGGTGTACCAATAGTCTCTCGCAACCATTCAAATCCACTCAACCTAGATGTCCTAGGATCGGCTTCATGACCCAACTTTTACAATACTTCCCAACTATGGATGACACACCTGAATAAAGCATGATCATATCATGTTGATATTGAAGAACCATAGCTTTCTTTCTTTCATAATTAGTGTCATCATCACTTTCACTATCCGATGACATCTGCAAATAAACAACCATCAACATATGAAACACAAGTTAGCACCAATTGGATCAAGAACATGAACATAAAAGATGGTTCCATAATGCATTCATAAAAAAGCAAATAGTAGGTTCAACAACATGCACATAAAAGATGGTTCCGCAAAATGCATTCATAAATAACTCACAATAGGTTCAACAACATAAAAAAATGGTTCAACAACATAAAAGATTGTTCAACATAAATGATGAAATGGTACCAAGCACTTGGTTCAAGTTCAACATAAAAGATAACTGGCCATTACACATAGATGGAATGGTACACATGTAAACTAGTTCCCATACTTCAAGTCATACTTCCTGCACAACCAACTCTTTCGGGACTCAAGAGGAATGTAAAGAAACATCTCCCTTTGAGCCCTCTTCACAAACAACTCGCTAGCCATGAAGAACTCATCGGTACCGACTGTTGCACCACAAGCAATGACTTCATCCATGACCGAGTTCACACAGTTTGCCTCATCTTGCTTCATGAAAGACTGAAATGATGAGTGAGAAGCCTCGGCAATGTCACCAATTCTTGTAACTTGGTCACACATCACTTGTGCGGTCTTTGGTTTCTTGTTCTTCTCCGGAATGATGATCCCAAGCCTCACTTTAGATGAAGTAGGTGTTGCTTGAGATGTTTCTTCTCTGATATCATCCAAATCAAGATCTTCGATGTCATCAACATTGATGGCGGCTTTCACCGCCGCACTAGAGGAGGGAGTTATGCCAGAAGAGGGATTCCAATGGTCAGTACCATCAGTTGTGATATCTCCAAATATAACCCGCAAGTTTTCCTCATTAGCAAGTCCTTTCTTCTTGAACTTGCCACAACCTTTAATGTCCTGAAATAGAACAAAGAAAACATTTTATTAGTAAATAAAATGGTACAGAGGAATTAAGATCTGCAATATATCAGCAAGAGAACTCATAATTTTAGCCTTTTTCCACCACTCATCATCTTGTGACACGGTGTTGTTCACATAGTCCCATCCGGCTCCGGTCTCCCAGAACTTGAGTTTCTTGAATAGGCTGAAATCACCTTTAAGCTTGTCCCATTTGTTTTTCAATTGCGCATATGTGTAGTCTAGCCCAGTTCTCATCTTAAATTGCTTTCCACACTCATCAAATGCATTTGGTGTTAGATAATTGCCTGGCCTATTTCCGGCTTTCACTTGCTCAACAAACAACTCGGAGATAATCCGAGTGTTTTCGACACTCCATTCAGCAGACATTCAGCAGCTCACTTCACATATAAAGGAGTATAGTTATAAAAAATATGCACATTCAGCAGCAACCTACTACACACATGGCAGAATGGCTGCACACATATAACACTACAGAGCCACCAAAATTTTTGCACACATATAGCACATTCAACAGCCATTCAGTAGGAATAAAAATTGCACATTTATCAGCAACCTAGTGCACACATACGTTGCTTTCACACATATAGCACTACACAACCAACCAAACATTTACATATTAAACAGCCATAGCACCCAATTTGCATCAACAGTACAACCTATACGACCCAATAATGCCATACTACCATGCAAAACATAGGGAAGAAGGCAAGGGAGCTCACGTTGAGGTTTGGGAGAGGGGGCTAGGTCGCCGGGATGCTGCTCCTGCTCTGGAGGGCCTCTCGGCCGTCAATGGCATGGGGGCGCGCTGCTCCTTCCCATGGGGTCGCTGCTCCTCCCTTACGACGGGAACGGCGGTGGCGAGTACGGGAATTGGAGGGACAAGGCCTGGGAAGGCCGGATCTTTATGCGGAAGATCAGTTTCGGCTGGCGACCGGGGGGCGGGGGGTGGTGGCGGCGGCAGCGGCGAGGGTTTCGTGAACAGAACGAGAGAGAGAGAGGAAGAGATATGGTTCGTTGTGGGATGGGTACCTGTTCAAGCGAGGAAGAGAAGGCTGAAACGTTTTCCTTGGTGGTGGCATTCTCCTCGTAAGTAAGTGGAACTTCTGTTTTGGGAAAACGTGGAGCTGGGAAAAGCTCGCTCCATCAAATTGCACTACGACGCAGTAACGCTCCGTGAATCTAGCTTCTCTCCAGAAAAGCGTTCGGCCTGGATTCACTCCGGGAATTTCGGAAGCTTGAGGCTAGATAGATTCAGAACGGGCCCTAAATGGGCTGGCCCAACTAAAGGCCCACAAGATTTTGCGGACCATAATGGGCCGGCCCAGCTAAAGGCCCACAAAATTTTGCAGACCATAATGGGCCGGCCCAGCTAAAGGCCCACAAGATTTTGCGGACCATAATGGGTCGGCCCAGCTAAAGGCCCACGAGATTTCGCCAACCATAATGGGCCGGCCCATCTAAAGGCCCACAAGATTTTGAGGACACTAGTGGGCCGGCCCATTAACAGGCTGCCATGTTTTCGGCCAAATGCCGGCCCATATTTGATCCGGTCCGTTAATAGCCTGCAACGTTTCAGGCCTAATAAAGGCCCATATGAGATCCGACCCATTAAAAGCCTACCACGTTCTGGGCCAAATTACGTCCCAGACTAGATCTGGCCCATTAAGAGGCTTTGGGCTAAATTATGGCCCATATCAGATTCAGCCCGTCAACTGGACGCTATGCTTTTGGGCCCACTTGTAAAGGCCCATTTAGTAATTCGGCCTGATATTAGTTTCGGCCTGTTAAAGGCCCGTTTAACATTTCGGCTCTATATTTATTTCGGCCTGTTAAAAGCCCGTCATATAGTTGGGCCTAACTACGGCCCGGTTTGCATCCGGCCTGCTCACAGCCGATAATCTGATTGGGCCAAACAAGGACCGAGACAATTTTGGCCTGTTAACAGCCCGTGATGTGCCCGTGATGTGGTTGGCACAATCATGAGTCGGGGTCTATTTCGGTGTGCTGTCGGCCCATGAGCTGTTCGGCACGTTTCAGGCCCAACCTACTTTTCAGCCTCCTAAAAGCCAATTGAGTTTTCTTGCGAAAATAGTGTCGGCAGTTTACTCGGACTATTAAAGGCCCAAATCTACTAGTGGGACATGCTACCTCTTGAGCACTGTGTTGGATTTCCCCGAAGAGGAGAGGATGATGCAGCAAAGTAGTGTAAGTATTTCCCTTAATTTTCGAGAACCAAGGTATCAATCCAGTAGGAGACCACGCACAAGTCCCCCGTACCTGCACAAAACGATAGCTACTCACAACCAACGCGATCAGGGGTTGTCAATCCCTTCACGGTCACTTACGAGAGTGAGATCTTATAGAGATGATAAATAATATTTTTGGTATTTTTGATAGATAGATGCAAAGTGAAAAGTAAAAGGCAAAGTAAAAACAAAGCAAGTAATAAAGCGATAGAGATTGATATGATGAGAATAGACCCGGGGGCCATAGGTTTCACAAGTGGCTTCTCTCAAGAGCATAGATATTCTACGGTGGGTGAACAAATTATTGTTGAGCAATTGACAAAATTGAGCATAGTTATGAGTATATCTAGGTAATGATCATGTATATAGGCATCACGTCTGAGACAAGTAGATCGAAATGATTCTGCATCTACTACTATTACTCCACTCATCGACCGCTATCCAAAGACGCATCTAGAGTATTAAGTTAAAAACAGAGTAACGCATTAAGCAAGATGACATGATGTAGAGGGTGAAAGTGCGTTATATCGACTAGAGGGGGGTGAATAGGCAATTTTTATGAATTCTTCTTTGAGGAATCTGCTGGTGAGGAAATTCCTTAGCGAAGAACTACTTGCAGCGGAATAAGTACTCAGAAGTAAACATAACATGATACAAACATAGTCATCATGATGAAATGAAGACTAGCACAGAGTACAGAAAGCGTAAACACAGGATAACAAGATGAAGACAAACAGATCAAGAAATTGAGGCGAGGAATTTGTGAAAGTCTTCACCAAAGTCTTCAAGCACGATATGAACAACATACAACACAGTAATGGGGAAATGAAAGAGTTGAGGAAATAGAACCAGTTAGTTGGTGAAGACAATGATTTGGTAAACCAGTTCCAACTGCTGTCTCTGTTGTACGTCTGGTTGGAGCGGCTGAGTATTTAAACTCGAGGACACGCAGTCCCGGACACCCAGCCTCGAGCCGCAACTCAGACACCCATCCTCACCGTATTCTCCTTGAACTAAGACCACGCAGGTCTCGTCCAATCACTCGTGGTAAGTCTTCAGTGACTTCCAAACCTTCACAGACTTGGTCACTCGGCGATCCACAATTCCTCTTGATGCTCTAGACCTTGACGCCTAACCGTATGGAAGAAGCACAGTCTTCAAAGGTAACAAGCGTCGGATCCACGCAGGATCAATTTCTTCAGTGATGCTCAATCACTTTGGGTTTGTGGGGGTTTGGTTTTGGGATTTTCCTCACTTGATGATTTTCGCTCAAAGTCCTCGGAGGATGGGTTGCTCTCAAATGAAAAGTGGCAAGTTCTCTCGGAGCAGCCAACCACCTAGTGGTTGTAGGGGGCGGCTATTTATAGCCTAGGGAGCAGCCCGACATTTTAAGACATAAATGCCCTTCAATGATATGACCGTTAGGTGGATAAGATATTTTGGACAGCCGGCGCGCAGCACAGCAACGGTCGGAAATTTGACTCTTCAAATTCCTCGGGCTATCATGCTCCTCTTTGTGTAGGCAATTCAGACCGGCGAATTCCTAACTCCTCGATTAGACAAAGTCCTCAATGACTGTAAGAACTGCGTCTCTCACATCAAGAAATTGACTGAATCTGTATGAGATTTCCAATGGCTTCACTCAAGGGATTGGTAGGTGTAGGATTTTGAGTTTGAGCATCACATGGAAATTTTTCCTTAGTATTTCCTTGACCCCTTTAACAAAGACGATGTTTCCTATGACTCAAGAAAGAGAAAATGAAACTACGAAAACAAAAGTCTTCACGCTTCATGTTCCTCGAATGAATACCAAGTCTTCAAGGTCACACCAATTTCTTCACTTTCAAAGTCTTCAGAAAATCAAAGTCTTCAGTTGAAGAACTTCATTTTTAGGGGTCGACTTTCTCTGTAAATATCAAACTCCTCATAGACTTATAGACCTGTGTACACTCACAAACGCATCAGTCACTTAACCTATAAGTCTTCAATCCACCAAAATCACTAAGGGGCACTAGATGCACTTACAATCTCCCCCTTTTTGGTGATTGATGACAACATAGGTTAAATTTTCAACGGGGATAAACATATGAAGTGTAAATACTGATATTGAGGATATTGATTGCAAGATATAGAAGAACTCCCCCTGAATATGTGCATAATGAGGAATTTGCTTTTGAGGCAATGCACATTTGAAGAATTGAATCATGGAGATCTCCCCCTATATCTTGTAATTCATACATGCATTTGATATATAATATGAAGAATTTGAAATGCATGATGAAATATGGTGCCTGATGAGATTCAGCATGCGTGCAATAATATTAACGAGGAATAGGCATGCAGAATAACACATCAAAAGTATCAGAGCACAGTGCATCAAAGTCAGAGCACCATGCACCATCCAAAAGTATCAGGGCACCATCGGATTTAAGATTACAACTCGATCCAATAAAAAGTTTCGGAAGAACGAGAGTTGTAACTTAACAAAACGCCCATAATATAAACCCGCTTGAAGACTAACTTAGATTTCTCCCCCTTTGTCATCAAATGACCAAAAGGATCGAAACTGAGGACTAACGCCTCAAGAATTTCAAGTCGATGGAGGAGCGCCAAGATTGTCGGGTTGTTCGTTGAAGTAGGGCCTCGCCGCAGTTGTCGTCCAAATCTTCATGTTCATCGGGCCACGCGATGAAGAATAAGAATCGCCACCGATCGGGAACTTTGACTCTCTTGAATTTCTTCGAGGTGGTGCAGATCACCAAATGCTTCCCGAGACCCATAGTCTTGATTCTTCCACGGAATATACATGAGTGAGAACAGCCCAGGTGCGGTTGAGGGTTTCATGAAGGTGATACTGATTTTTCTTCACTACATTATGGGTTGAGGTCAAGTTGTGAAGAATTGCAGCAAACTGACGCTTCACCCATTTGTGATTGCGATCAACCTTCCGATGAAGACCGAGGAGTAACTCACGGTCGGTCATCACCCAGGTGCGCTTGAGGCTTTTGCTTGGCGATGTATTTCGGGCAGATCATGTGTTGCGTAATCATCATTGGTGGAGTAGGATGTAGCGAGACGGAATTGACCATCCAATGGACGAGTGCCTTCATCGATCACAAAGAGCTGCCTTGTCCTTGTCATCGATGATGAAACCGGTCGCTGAGGACTTCAATGGGCTGCAAGTAGCTACCATGGTTCGTGAGTGTCACTTTGTAATTGGTGAAGATCTTGCCCTTATGAATCTCATAATCCAAGGCGCATAGGGCTTCAGCTCAAAAGGTGACATAGCAGCATTAGCCAGAGTCCTCATGAAGAAATCATGGAAGTTGATGGGAACGCCATGAATGATGTTGAAAAGCATGTTCTTCATGATGCCAACGACATCTTCATCATTCGAGTCGTGGCCTTTGATAGGACTCATTGTCTTCGTCAGGATGCGATAGACAGTCCGAGGCACATATAGCAATTCCTTGACGAGGAATTTGGTTCGTGGGGCCTGCCCTGGCTTCAAAGGCTTCATAAGCACTTGCATATAATGATATGTCAGTTCGTGGTCATTGTAGATGCAACGTGCGCTGGCATGAGGAGGATCAAGAGGAAGGACATGAAGCAATTCAGTTGTTGGTGCCTTATAGTGAGTGTTTTCTGTAATCCAATCCAGCACCCATGAATTGACATCTTCAAAGCATCTCTCGTGATATGCAAAGTGGCATAGAATCAAGAATGAGTTCTTCATTCCAATCACGTATATCGCAGAAGTTCAAGAGTCCCGCATCGTGAATAACTCGGAGGACCGCTCAAGCACGGCAGAGATTCCATATCCACATGAGGAATATGTTCATGATCGAAGATTTTGTCCTTGTCAAAGAGCACCGAGGAATAGAAGTTGGCTTGTGTAGCAGTCCGTAAACGTCTCTTCCTTATGCGAAAGCAGAGTCATATGGATTGTAATCGATGAAGAACACATGCTCGTAAAAGAAGTCTTCACCTTGAATTTTTGCTTGCTAGAGAACGGATTCTTCGGTTTGGGTAGAGGAGTGTCAATGATTTGCAGCACAACCTCAGAATCGCGATCTCGTGTGCTTCAGTCGAGGAATTTCGTTCCTCTTCTTGTGCAACTCGAGGATCAACAAAGAAGAGGTTCTTCAAAGACTAGCGGCTGGAATTTCTTCATGAACTGATGAAGTGGGATGAGTTTCTTCAGAGCCCATTTGAACAGTTGTAGCCAGGGACAGAGGAATCTGTTGAATAGGAGTGAAGAGAGCAGTATTGGGATGCTGACTTTCCCAAAAGTCATCATTCATCACTAGTGTAGTGCATCCAATATCCACATCTTCATCTTCATTTTCAATTTCCTCAACACCAGCCTCTTCAGCTGTGAACTGAGGAATAGGTGAGGGAACGACTAGCGTTGAAGGGAATGCTTCCACTTCAATTTCTTCATCAAACTACTTTGACGTAGCAACATAATGATTTTCTTTATCAGATCCGCTTGGAATCTTGTAGTCTTCTCCATAAGGAACAATTTCCTTAGATGACATGGAGGAAATCGGAACGGCATCAATAGGATTTTCAAGAGAGCTGGTCATTGGCTTCATTTTCTTCGGTCAAGAATTTGACGCAGTTGATGCCTTCCTTTTCTTCATCGCAGCTCGCTCATAGCTGTTGGTCTTCTTCACTTCATATGCGAAGGAAGAATTGGAGTTGGTGTAGGCGCGGAGGAGCCGAGGACTTTGGTTGATTTTCTTCAGGCGCAATAGGTGTAGTTGCCCTGATCTCTTTAGTTTCTTCAGCGCACCACTAGTGGATGCCCAGGAATTTCTTCGGTGGCTGGAATGGAGTCATCAGCCTCGAACTTGTATACTCATCGCCAGGCTGAAAGTCATCAGCAGTGCTGGCATGTTCTTCAGCAGGCTGAGGAGAGTCTGCAGCCTAAGGATTTTCTTGTTGCGATGGGGCTGCAACAGTTGTCATTTTCTTCGTCAAATTGATGAATCTCACTTTGGCTCCTTGCCAATCAGCATTGTATGCATCGAAGTCCTTGCTGAGGGCTTGGATCTCAGATTGAGCCTTGAGAAGTTCTTCAGGAGTTAGTCTGACAACGTTCTTCTTCAAAAGCTTCTCCTTTCTAGCTTGAGCTCTTTTTATCTCACGGGCCTTTTCAAACTTCCATTTCTCTTGAGAGATGAAATGGGTCAGCATATGACTTTGACCAGGAGTCAGAGGCAGATCGGGCATAGGAGTGTTTGGATCCTGATGCCATAAGTCAATGTAGTCGAGGATCTTCTTTGGATCCAGAAGCAGAGGCACAGATGTTCCTTTGGCTCTGGCGGCCTTTGCTTGTCCATCTTTGATGATTTCTGCAAGTTCTTCATCAGAAGCCTCGTCATCAGAGGGCACTTGGAAAGCAACCTGTTTCTTTCTTGGACTTGGCCGAGGACCGCGTCCAGCTGTTGCTTTTGTCTTCAGCAGAGTGGGGCCTGATGAGGACATTGGTGCAGCTAAGGAACTCGCTGAGACACCAGAAGCAATTGAGAAACCCTGAGTCCTTTGACATGTAGCCAGATGCACAGGAGTTGAGGACGTGGAGGGAGCTGCTGAGGACTTTGGTGGAGCAGCTGTAGTCTGAGGAATTTGCCGTGAGGGCGCGGCTGAGGAACTTGGCCGTGAGGGCGCTGATGGTGAAGCACTTGGCTTGCGAGCAGGCTTCTTCGGCATTGATTTCCTCGGCTTGGCCAAGGTCTCAGCGGCAGCAGCAACAGCAGAATCCTCATTAAATTTCTTCACTACCTCCTTGGCTTGTCTTGCCAATTTCGCTTGGCGCCTAGCCCATTCTTCAGGAAAGTCTTCACCACTTTTGATGCTCGTGGGATAAGCGACTTGGCCAGCTGCCAATGGAGCTCTTGGGCATGGAGGATTTAAGGCGAATTTCTTCATGTACTTTGGAGTAACATATCGATATTCCCTCCATTCTCGTGCCCATCTTCGTTCAATCCTCTGAATGCGCACTTTGCGCTGATTCTTGTTTTCTTTGCCAAACTTGGCTTCATCAGGTGTGAAATAATCCTTGTATATTTCATAAGGGATCTCAAAAGCAGTCATGACCTCCGGTTTCTTTCCTCCTTTCTGCGGTCTCTTGCCTTCAGCCATTTTCTTCAGATGAGGAATTTGAACAATTGAACACTCTGAAGAAGTATGCAGTTTTTCTTCGAGGAACACTGCAAATGAGTTAAGTTGATGAGAACCTAGTGATTCAGCAGCGGACATGAGTACCTATGAACAGTTTGTAGGTGCGAGGAATTTGGAGAGGTCATATGCATTCTCAGAAGATTTTTCAAAAAGACAAGTTTTGAGGAATTTGACCAGTTGAGCCTTGAGGAATTTCACTAAGCGTTCTTGTCTTAGGTTCCAGAGTTGTACAGATCGAAAATCCGCACAATTGAGGAATCTTGAAGAAATGAGTGCTTAGAGAGATGGATCAAGAGCATACAGTGTGTGAAGTTTGAGAATCAAAGCGAGTAATAAAAGTGACTTTTAATTACCCGAACTGAAGAACACGACGAACAGAGATGAACCGCGGTGAAGTTCGTCAAGTTAGATCTCCCACGCCCTAACTTGGCAGAGGGAGATAGCTACGGCGGCGGCGGAGTGAAGATTTCTGCAGCCGGTGCAAGTACGACGGCGATGAGGTCGAGGCAGTGAAGCTCTTCCTCACCGGCGGCGATGGAGTAGCGGCGGCGCTAGGGTTTGAGGAGAGCTCGAGCGAGAGACAGCGACCGAGCGGAGTAAATGAAGTAAGGAAGGGGAGATGGGTATTTATAGCCACGGTAAAAACTGTTAGCCCGAAGATTTTGAGATGAACATGCCCCTGCCCTTTCTTCTTCATGCGACATGTGTCACCCACATACTGTGCAGATGAGATCGTGTAAGATCGTGGGTGAATAAAATAATGCATCATGGGATGCGGAACGGTTTGAGCGGTAAAACCGAAAATCTGGATAAGATTTCTTTTAAAGTTTCGTTCGCAATTTCTTCAGCTGACAAGGACACAGTGAAGACTTTGAACGAGTTTCAATTAGAACGCACATGAAGAATTTGTGAATAGATTGGGTTGAGTACAACATAGAGGGGGAAGGGTCCGATCACATTCACTTAGCAGAAATCACATCTTGAAGAAATAGCAATAAGTGAATGCTGTAGAGGACATAAACTCATATATATATCCAATGAAGACAAACGTCGGAAACAGTGAAGATTTTGCAAAGTTGAAGAATTTGAAAAACTGAAGAATTTCAAAAATGAGGAAAAACTCAAATTGAAGATTTTCAACTTTTTGTGGTGGCGTGACCCACCGTATAAGAATGATAATTTCAGACACCGCGTACAATTGTCGTAGGGTTCTGAGAATCAAATTCTTCATTAATTTCTTCACACTTAGAGTGTTATTCTTCATTGATTGAAGAAAAATGTTTCTTCATGTGTTGCACATCTACGTCATCAATTCTGCATAAGGGTTAGGATGTGTGTCCTTTTCAAAGAACATTCGAAGATTCTAAGATATTTAGCTCACACCGCAACTTGCTAAATCTCTTCTCATCCAAGGGCTTGGTGTAGATATCAGCTAGCTGTTCTTCAGTCTTCACATGCTCGATGGAGATGTCGCCCTTCAACACATGATCATGAAGAAAATGATGACGAATCTGAATGTGCTTTGTCTTCGAGTGCTGAACTGGGTTGTGAGCAATTTTAATGGCACTCTCATTGTCGCAGAGGAGAGGCACATTCTTCACATTGACGCCATAGTCCTTGAGGGTTTGCTTCATCCAAAGCAGTTGAGCACAGCATGAGCCAGCAGCAATGTATTCAACTTATGCAGAGAAGCGGTGATACGCAGATTCTGCTTTCTTCGAGGACCAATGCACCAAAGATCGTCCGAGGAAATGACAAGTGCCGATGTTGACTTGTGGTCCACACGATCACCAAAGATAGTCGAGTCGTAATATCCAATGAGATCAAAAGCAGAGCCCTTGGGGTACCATAATCCTAGTGTTGGTGTGTGAGCTAGATATCGAAGAATATGCTTCATAGCCTTATGGTGTGATTCCTTCGGTCCAGCTTGAAATCGGGCACACATGCAAACACTAAGCATTATATCTGGCCTAGATGCACATAAGTACAATAAGGAACCAATAATGGAGCGGTATACCTTGTGATCGAAGTCAATACCATTTTCATCAGTGCATAGATGGCCATTTGTGGGCATAGGAATTTTGACGCGTTTGCAATCTTGCATGCCGAATTTCCTCAGTACATCTTTGAGGTATTTCTCCGAGATATGAATATGCCATTGCATCGCCGATTTAATTTGAAGACCTAAGAAGAATATCAACTCTCCCATCATAGACATTTGATATTCTTCACTCATCATATAGGCAAATTCATCACTATAACGTTGGTCAGTACAGCCAATGATAATATCATCAACATATATTTGGCACACAAACAGTTCACCATCATATGATTTAGTAAAGAGAGTAGGGTCGAGTGAACCGGGTGTGAAGCCATTCTTCACGAAGAATTCCTTCAATATGTCATACCATGCCTGAGGGGCTTGCTTGAGGCCATAGTGAGCCTTACTGAGTCTGAAGACTTTGTCAGGATTTTTGGGATCTTCAAAACCTGGGGGTTGAGCAACATATACTTCTTCCTCAAGCTTACCATTGAGGAATGCACTTTTCACATCCATTTGATATAAGATGATATCATGATGGTTAGCGTAAGCAAGTAATTTGCGAATAGCCTCAAGTCTAGCAACAGGTGCAAAAGTTTCATCGAAATCAATTCCTTCAACCTGTGTGTAGCCTTGAGCTACTAGTCGTGCCTTATTCCTCACCACAAGGCCATTTTCATCTTGCTTTTTGCGGTAGATCCACTTTGTGCCAATGATATTATGCTTGCAAGGATCTGGGTGATTGACCAATTCCGGACATTGTTCAGCTCGAATCGATGTAATTCTTCTTGCATAGCCTGAATCCACTCCGCTCCAAATGCTTCATCTACCTTAGTGGGCTCTGTGATAGAGACAAAAGCATAGTGCCCACAAAAGTTAGATAAATGTGAAGCTTTTGAGCGTGTGAGAGGACCCGTGCGCTAATGTCATCGATGATCTTCTCCACTTGCACTTCTTTTGCAACGCTGGATGAGTTGGTTGTCGCCGAGGATTTTGATCAGCATTTTCTTCAAAGACCATTTTCCTCATCATGTTCTTCAGTGCATCACTCGACGCTCTTCATGAACAGGAATGAATTCTTCAAGCAGATTCTTGATCGGAATGACATCCTCGGTTGCCTTGAGCTTGATAGCATCTTGGTGCTGGTTCATCTAACATGTATGTAGGTTCTCCTTTGCGAGCCATTAGTTTCATCGAACCGCACATCTACAAAGGTCAACAATCTTGTGAAGAACAATGTTGAAGACTCAGAGGTGTGCGAGTCCTTTCGTAACCAAGCATAAAACCTTCATGTGCTTTCGGTGCAAATTTAGAGTTGTGGTGAGGATCTCTAATCCAACATTTTGCACCGAAGACTTTGAAATAACTCACATTGGGTTTCTTGTCAGTGAGGAGTTCATAGGCAGTCTTCTTGAAGAATTTGTGAAGATATACTCTATTGATGATGTGGCAAGCAGTATCAATTGCATCAATCCAAAAACGCGAGGCGTTTTGTATTCATCAAGCATAGTGCGAGCCATCTCAACAAGAGTTCTGTTCTTGCGCTCCACGATGCCATTCTGCTGAGGAGTATAGGGAGCAGATAACTCATGAGTAATACCAAGTTCATCAAGATAGGCATCAAGACCGGAATTCTTGAACTCAGTTCCATTGTCACTTCTAATATGCTTGATCTTCACACCAAAGTTGGTTGAAGCCCTCGAGGAAAATCGTTTGAAGACTTCCTGCACTTCATGTTTGTAAGTAACAATGTGTACCCATGTATATCGAGAATAATCATCAACAATGACAAAACCATATAGAGATGCATCATTAGTGACTGCTGAGTAATGATTAGGTCCGAAGAGGTCCATGTGAAGCAATTCGAATGGACGGGTAGTGGTCATGATAGTCTTCGCTGGATGCTTGGCCTTGGTCATTTTTCCAGCTTCACAGGCTCCACATAAGTGATCCTTGAGGAATTTGACATTCTCAATGCCAATGACATGCTTCTTCTTTGCAAGCGCGTTCAAATTCCTCATGCTTGCGTGACCAAGTCGTCGATGCCATAGCTAGCCTTCTGAAGCTTTTGCAAGTAGACACACGGCTGGTTGTGGTCCTGTAGAGAAATCAACAATATACGATCTCCTCTCCTAAAGCCTTCAAGACTTTGGAATTGTCACTTTAATAATCACAACACAGCGATATTTGCCGAAGACAACAACCATATCAAGATCACAAAGCATTGAGACTGACATGAGATTGTATCCTAAGGACTCAACAAGCATGACTTTGCCCATGTGCTTATCCTTAGAGATAGCAACCTTACCAAGACCCAATACCTGACTTTTGCCTTTGTCAGCAAAGATGATATGATTCAGAGGTGACGGTGATAAGGGAGCATCCATCAATAGATTCTTGTCACCAGTCATGTGATTTGTACATCCACTATCGAGGACCCACTTGGTGGTTTTGGGTTGATCATCCTGCAGATGAATTAGTGTAACTTACAATCTCATATGCTTCATCAGTGAAGAATATGATATCAAGTTCATCAGATGAATTTCATCAAGCAGAAAACATATATATAGCAGTATGAGGACGTGTGAAATCAAAGTTCATTTCATCATGATTTGCCTGCGTCCTTTCAGGCATTTTTGTCAGGTCCCTAGCAAATTCTTCAGACGTTAAAGCACGTGTGGAGACCTGACCCTGCAGAAGAGATTAGTTCTTTTTCTTCACCACCCACATCTGGAGGGGTGGCAAAGAGTTCATCATTCTGCGAGCACCATATGCGAAAGGTGGCAAAGATGCCAAACCATTTCGTTTCACATAAGAGGGGTTAGGGTAAGCATATGAATAATCAGAGTAATTCTTCGAGGACTTATGAACATAATGGTTTGAAGAATAATGCACATATTCATAGCCCTTAGCTCTACCCTACGAGACAGAGTTGTTAGCATGATGATAATCATATGAGGACTTTGATCCATTTGAGGAATTTGGTCCATATGAAGAATTTGATCTGGGGTTCCTGTTCTTCACAGATGGTGTCATGAGGACATTCACCTGAAGACTTTCAACACAACTTTTGGGAACCCATATTTTCTTCATAGGGGAACCGTTCCTGCAGTTAGTGCCAACATATCTAGCAAATACTTCACCATTCTGATTTTTGAACAGTTTATAGTTGGAGTCAAAAGACTCATCAGAAGAATGAGGAGATTCACATGTAAAGCCAGATAAGTTAGATGGATCAACTGGAGGTCCCTTTGCAGCAACCCATGAGGTTTTGGGGTACTCCTCAGGCTTCCAATATGATCCATCAGCATTGAGTTTCCTCTCAAAGGCAATACCCTCTTTCCTAGGGTTTCTGTTGAGGATCTGCTTTTTGAGCACATCACAAAGTGTCTGATGCCCTTTGAGGCTTTTGTACATGCCTGTCATGTAGAGTTCCTTCAGCCCTGCATTGTCAGTGATACTAGCAATGTCCTCAGATGAGGAATTAGTGATAGCAGGGGCAGATGAAGAATTTGTAACAGTTGAAGCATTTGAACATTCAGGTGAAGAATTAGCAGATTCACATTCAATGCACTTTAAGCACGGGGGAACAAATTCTTCCTGAGAAGCGCTAATTTGTTGAGCTAGTAATGAATCACGCTCCTTCTGAAGATCTTCATAACACACTCTTAGCTTTTCAAGATCTTCCTTTCTTTGAAGAAATTCAAGAGAAAGCTTCTCGTGATCTTGCTTTTCTTGAAGAAATTCATAAGAAAGTTTCTCATGATCAGACAAGAGAGAGTTATGATGACCTTGAAGGTTATCAAACCTAGACCAAGTCTCAAGATTTTCGATCAAGGCTTTAGTGCGATCCATTTCTTCACCCAACATATCGTCACTTTTATCTAGCATGTTTTGAACCTTTTCAAGAGCCCGTTGTTGTTTCACAGCAATCTTAGCAAGTTTAGAGTAGCTGGGCTTGAGATCCTCATCAGATTCATTTTCACTAGATTCAGAGGAGTTGTATTTGAGTACCTTAGCACCTTTCGCCATGAAGCAATAGGTGGGAGCGTAGCCATCATTATCTTCATCGGGCTTGTCGGTGGAGTTAGTTTCTTCAGTGTTGAAGGTGGATTTGCTGATGAAGGCAGTAGCAGCGGCCAGACTCGCCACACCAGACTCAGATTCTTCAGACGCCTCCTCTGCATCATTTTCCTCAGATTCAGCTTCAGAGTCCATCTCCTTGCCAGTGAATGCCCGAGCCTTCTTGGAGCTGCTCTTCTTGTGAGATGAAGACTTCGAGGATTTTGATGACGAAGATTTTGACGATTTCCTCTTCTTCTTCGCATCATCGTAATCTGTAATCCTTGTATTTCTTCTTCTTCATTTCCTTTTCCCATCGAGGACAATCTTGAATATAGTGACCAGGCTTCTTGCATTTGTGGCAAAGCCTTCTTTATAGTCACCGGATGAGGAATCATTGCCTCTTGAGGATCTTCCAAAGCGACCACGTCTTGTGAACTTCTGGAATTTCTTCACAAGCAGTGCTAGATCCTGGCTCAGTTCTTCAGGGTCACCAAGGCTACTACCAGAATCCTCATATTCAGAGTCAGACACAGCCTTGGCCTTCAGGGCACGTGATTTGCCATAGTTTGAACCATAGAGATCTCTCTTTTCAGCAAGCTAGAACTCGTGAGTGTTTAGCCTTTCGAGGATATCAGCAGGATCAAGCGACTTGTAGTCAGCACGTTCTTGTATCACCAGTCCCAGAGTATCAAATGAGGAATCAAGCGATTTCAACAGTTTCTTCACAACTTCATGATCAGTGATGTCCGTGGCACCGAGGGCTTGAAGCTCATTTGAGATGTCAGTGAGGCGATCAAAGGTTTGTTGGACATTTTCATTGTCTAGTCTTTTGAAGCGGTTGAAGAGATTCCGAAGAACATCGACTCGAGAGTCACACTGAGTTGAAACTCCTTCATTTACTTTGGACAGCCTATCCCAGATAAGCTTAGCAGTTTCCAAAGCACTCACTCTTCCATACTGTCCTTTGCTCAGATGACCACATATGATATTCTTCGCTTGAGAATCGAGTTGTTTGAATCTCTTCACATCGGTAGCATTTAGTGAGGGAGTGACAGAGGGGACACCATTCGAATCTTGTTCTTCCAGTAGGGGTAGTCCGTTCCATCAAAGGTAGGACACCCAGCCGAGACCTTGATCATACCTACTACGACATAACTAAAACTCCAAAGGTTAAACTAAAATCACACGTAACAAGGAGTACCTTGCTCGATACCAATTGAAAGTGCGTTATATCGACAAGAGGGGGGGTGAATAGGCGATTTTTATGAATTCTTCACTGAGGAATTTGCTGGTGAGGAAATTCCTTAGCAAAGAACTACTTGCAGCGGAATAAGTACTCAAGTAAACATAACAGATACAAACATAGTCATCATGATGAAATGAAGACTAGCACAGAGTACGTAAAGCGTAAACACAGGATAACAAGATGAAGACAAACAGATCAAGAAATTGAACTGAGGAATTTGTGAAAGTCTTCACCAAAGTCTTCAAGCACGATATGAACAACATACAACATACCATGGGGAAATGAAAGAGTTGAGGAAATAGAACCAGTTAGTTGGTGAAGACAATGATTTGGTAAACCAGTTCCAACTGCTGTCTCGGCTTATACGTCTGGTTGGAGTGGCTGAGTATTTAAACTCGAGGACACGCAGTCCGGACACCCGCTCTCGAGCTGCAACTCAGACACCCAGTCCTCACCAGATTCTCCTTGAACTAAGACCACGCAGGTCTCGGCCCAATCACTCGTGGTAAGTCTTCAGTGACTTCCAAACCTTCACAGACTTGGTCACTCGGCGATCCACAATTCCTCTTGATGTTTCTAGACCTTGACGCCTAACCGTCTGGAAGAAGCATGTCTTCAAAGGTAATAAGCGCCGGATCCACGCAGATCAATTTATTCAATGATGCTCAATCACTTTGGGTTTGTGGGGTTTGGTTTTGGGATTTTCCTCACTTGATGATTTTCGATCAAAGTCCTCTGAGGATGGGTTGCTCTCAAATGACAAGTGTCAAGTTCTCTCGAGCAGCCAACCACCTAGTGGTTGTAGGGGCGGCTATTTATAGCCTAGGAGCAGCCCGACATGATAAGACATAAATGCCCTTCAATGATATGACCGTTAGGTGGATAAGATGTTTTGGACAGCGGTAGCGCAAGAAGACAAAGAACGGTCGGAAATTTTACTCTTCAAATTCCTCGGGCTATCATGTTCTCATCAGGTATGCAATTCAGACTGGCGAATTCCTAACTCCTCGATTAGAGCAAAGTCCTCAGTGACTGTAAGAACTGTGTCTCGCCATCAAGAAATTGACTGAATGTATGAGATTTCCAATGGCTTCACTCAAGGGATTGGTAGGTGTAGGATTTTGAGTTTGAGCATCACATGGAAATTTTTCCTTAGTATTTCCTCGTCCCCTTTAAAAGACGATGTTTCCTATGACTCAAGAAAGAGAAAATGAAACTATGAAAACAAAAGTCTTCACTCTTCATGTTCCTCGAATGAATACCAAGTCTTCAAGGTCACACCAATTTCTTCACTTTCAAAGTCTTCGTAAAGTCTTCGAATATCACAGTCTTGATTGAAGAACTTCATTTTAGGGTCGACTTTCTCTGTAAATATGAAACTCCTCATAGACTTATAGACACTGTACACTCACAAACGCATCACCACTTAACCTATAAGTCTTCAATCCACCAAAATCACTAAGGGCACTAGATGCACTACATGCATATCCTCGATGGCAACAATACAATATGTGCCTTGTTGCAACTCAATCAAGATTTCATCTGGAACCAAATCCCAGTATATATAGGAGGAATGATACCACGCATTCTCCTATATATATACCACGCACTCTCAACAGACCAGACGGGAGCCAAAACCTAATTCCACCGCCGCAACCTTCTCAGATCCGTGAGATCCCATCTTGGGGCCTGTTCCTGAGTTCACGAGGGGGCATCCACCACGGAGGGCTTTACATCATCACCATAGCCCTCCGATGAAGTGTGAGTAGTTTACTTCAGACCTTCGGGTCCATAGCTAGTATCTAGATGGCTTCTTTCTTTTGGATCTCAATACAATGTTCTCCCTCTCTCGTGGAGATCTATTCGATGTAATCTTCTTTTGCAAAGCAGTGTTTGTTGAGACCCATTTAATTGTGGGTTTGTGATCCAAAGATTATCTATGGAAATTTTTTGATTCTTCTCTGAATTCTTTTATGTATGATTGAGTTATCTTTGCAAGTCTCTTCAATTATCCGCTTGGTTTGGCCAACTAGATTGGTAGTTCTTGCAATGGGAGAAGTGCATGGTTTTGGGTTCAATCTTATGTGTCCTTACTCAAGGATGTAAAGAGTTGCAAGGCACGATTGTATTGTTGCCATCGAGGATAACAAGATGGGGTTTTATCATATTGCATGAATTTATCCTCTACATCATGTCATCTTGCTTAAAGCGTTACTCGCTTTTTTACTTAATACTCTAGATGCATGCCGGATAGCGGTCGATGAGTGGAGTAATAGTAGTAGATGCGTAATCATTTCGGTCTACTTGTCTCTTGACGTGATGCCTATATATCGGATCATTGCCTAGATATACTCATAACTATGCTCAATTCATCAATTGCTCAACAAGAATTTGTTCACCCACCGAGAATACTTATGCTCTTGAGAGAAGCCACCATCGAAACCTATGGCCCCGGTCTATTCTCATCATATCAATCTATATCACTTTATTTACTTGCTTTGTTTTTACTTTACCTTTACTTTTTACTTTGCATTTATTTATCAAAAATACTAAAAATATTATCTCTATCAGATCTCACTCTCGTAAGTGACCGTGAAGGGATTGACAACCCCTAAGCGTTGGTTGCGAGTTGCTATCGTGTTGTGTAGGTACGAGGGACTTGCGCATGACCTCCTACTGGATTGATACCTTGGTTCTCAAAAACTGAGGGAAATACTTACGCTACTGTGCTGCATCATCCTCTCCTCTTCGGGGAAGACCAACGCAAGCTCGAGACGTAGCAAGAAGGATTTTTGGCGCTGTTGCCGGGGAGGCTTACGCAAAAGTCAACATACCAAGTACCCATCACAATCCCTATCTCTCGCATTACATTATTTGCCATTTGCCTCTCGTTTTCCTCTCCCCCACTTCACCCTTGCTGTTTTATTCACCCTCTCTTTCCCTATCTCCTCCTCTCTTTCCGTTACCTTTTCCCCGTCCTTTTGTTTGCTCGTGTGTTAGTTTGCTTGCTTGTCATCATGACTAGTCTTATATCTTCTCCGTTATGTCCCGAGAATGAAGTGCTAAATTTTAAACAAAGGGGGGTGGGAATATCTAAAAGATGCTTGGTATAGAATTTGCAATGCTCGAAATAGATCTACCAGGAAGCAATCTACTTCAGTTCTTCTTCGCAATTTTTATGTAGGTGGTAATCCTTGGTATAGATATATCCTTGATACCATTACCGGAGGGAATTTCTTGGGTAGCCATACTTTTGATTCCTATAATGCTTTAATAGATTTATTTGGCTCACCTCCTCTTTTGGTTAATGGAACTATGTTAACTTTGGAGCATGTTATGCAAAGGCTTGAAATTATTGAGAACGAAGTTGCTACCATTGAATCCATTGAAAATCTAGATAAAAAGATTCATAATCAAATTACTCAATATGGATCTAAGGTAGGAATGACTTTGAAAAATATTAAGGAGAAGGAACCCATGGTTAATGAAAAAATAAATCTAGACTCTACTCGTATCGATAAACTTGAGGGTATCATTACCAATTTGGGAACTGCTTTTTCTTCCATAAAGAATACTCCTAATCCTCCTACTAAAATTGCCAAGCTTATGTATGTTCCTAAAAATAAGGGTGAATCATCTAGTAAGGAAAATGCGGATCTTAAATCTATAAGTATACATCCCCATCTTTTTACTATCATTAAGGAACCATTTGCTATGAATGAATTTTTCGATCTTATGCCTAAAGGTTTGATAATTTCTAGAAAGAAAGAAAATTCTAAGGGAGGTAGATGCCTCATTGAAGAATTTCCTACCAAAGATGGCAATACCTAGATCTTTCCTTGCTTTTATGCCTAGCTAGGGGCGTTAAACGATAGCGCTTGTTGGGAGGCAACCCAATTTTATTTTGTGTTTTTTGTTTTTTATTCTGTTTAGGAGTAAATAAACCATCTACCTTCTGTTTAGATGTGGTTTTATGTTTTAATTAGTGTTTGTGCCAAGTAGGACCTATAGGATAACCTACGACGATAGTTGATTTGATTCTGCTGAAAAACAGAAACTTTAGCGCTCACGAAATTAGCTTCCATTTTTTAATGGAGAGTGATTTTGCGTTGATTCTTTTTGCTGATGATCAATAAACAAATTTTCCAGGACTTCCTATTTTTATAGAATTTCTAGAGTTCCATAAGTTTTCGTTAGTTACAGATTACTACAGACTGTTCTGTTTTTGACAGATTCTGTTTTCCGTGTGTTGTTTGCTTATTTTGATGAATCTATGGCTAGTAAATTAGTTTATAAACCATAGAGAAGTTGGAATACAGTAGGTTTAACACCAATATAAATAAAGAATGAGTTCATTACAGTACCTTGAAGTAGTCTTTTGTTTTCTTTCTCTAACGGAGCTCACTAGATTTCTGTTGAGTTTTGTGTTGTGAAGTTTTCAAGTTTTGGGTGAATTCTTTTGATGGATTATGGAACAAGGAGTGGCAAGAGCCTAAGCTTGGGGATGTCCATGGCACCCCAAGATAATCCAAGGACACCAAAAGTCAAAGCTTGGGGATGCCCTGAAGGCATCCCTCTTTAAATCCACTTCCATCGGTAATTTACTTGGAGCTATATTTTTATTCACCAACATGATATGTGTTTTGCTTGGAGCGTCTTGTATTATTTTTGTCTTTGCTTGTTAGTTTACCACAATCATCCTTGCTGTACACACCTTTTGAGAGAGCCATACATGAATTGAAATTTGTTAGAATACTCTATGTTCTTCACTTATATCGTTTGAGCTTGATAGTTTTGCTCATAATGCTTCACTTATATCCTTTTGAGCTTGATAATTTTTGTTCTAGTGGTTCACTTAGATCTTTTTGAGAACGGTGGTGGATTTGTTTTAAAGAAACTGGATCTCTCATGCTTCACTTAGATTATTTTGAGAGTCTTTAATAGCATGGTAATTTGCTTAATGTTAATATACTTGGTATTCAAGATATGTGAAACTTTCTTTTGAGTGCGTTGAATAATAAGATAAGTTTGATGCTTGATAATTGTTTTGAGATGTGGAGGTAATAATATCAAAGTCGTGCTAGTTGGGTGATTATGAATTTGAGAAATACTTGTGTTGAAGTTTGCAAGTCCCGTAGCATGCACGTATGGTTAAAATTATGTAACAAATATGAAACATGAAGTGTACCTGGCTTGTGCATCCTTATGAGTGGCGGTCAGGGACGAGCGATGGTCTTTTCCTACCAATCTATCCCCCTAGGAGCATGCGCGTAGTACTTGATTTTTGATGACTTCTAATTTTTTGCAATAAGTATATGAGTTCTTTTGACTAATGTTGAGTCCATGGATTATACGCACTTTCACCTTTCCACCTTTGCTAGCCTCTTCGGTACCGTGCATTGCCCTTTCTCACCTTGAGAGTTGGTGCAAACTTCGCCGGTGCATCCAAACCCCGTGATACGATACACTCTATCACACATAAACCTTCTATTATCTTCCTCAAAACAGCCACCATACCTACCTATCATGGCATTTCCATAGCCATTCCGAGATATATTGCCATGCAACTTCCACCATCATCATCGTGACATGCATTACTTTTGTCATATTGCCATTGCATGATCTTGTAGTTGACATCGTATTTGTGGCAAAGCCACCATGCATTATTTTTCATACATGTCACTCTTGATTCATTGCACCATCCCGGTACACCGCCGGAGCCATTCATATAGAGTCATATCTTGTTCTAGTATCAGGTTGTAATTCTTATGTTGTAATGAAAGTGTGATGATCATCATTAGAGCGTTGCCCAAATAAAAAAAAGAGAAAGGCCAAAAAAAAGAGAAAGGCCCAAATATATAAGGGCAATGCTACTATCTCTTTTTCCACACTTGTGCTTCAAAGTAGCACCTTGTTCTTCATGTAGTGAGTCTCATATACTGTGCTTCTCTGAAGCACCATGTTTTTCATAAGTGAGTCTCATAAGTTGTCTTTTTATACTAGTGGGAAGTTTTCATTATAGATTTGGCTTGTATATTCCTACGATGGGCTTCCTCAAATTCCCTAGGTCTTCGTGAGCAAGCGATTTGGATGCACACCCACTAGTTTTCTTTTGTTGAGCATTCATAGCTCTAGTGCATCTGTTGCATGGCAATCCCTACTCCTTGCATTAACATCAGTCAATGGGCATCTCCATATCTCATTGATTAGCCTCGTTGATGTGAGACTTTCTCCTTTTTTGTCTTCTCCACACAATCCCCATCATCATATTCTATTCCACCCATAGTGCTATATCCATGGCTCACGCTCATGTATTGCGTGAAGGTTGAAAAAGTTTGAGATTATTTAAGTATGAAACAATTGCTTGGCTTGTTATCGGGGGTATAGAAGTTGGGAACATCTTTTTCTGACGAAAATGAAGCATAGCCTAACTATATGATTTTGTAGGGATGAACTTTATTTTGCCATGTTATTTTGAGAAGACATGGTTGCTTTGATTAGTATGCTTGAAGTATTATTATTTTTGTGTCAATATGAACTTTTGTCTTGAATCTTTCGGATCTGAATATTCATATCACAATTAAGAAGATTTACTTTGAAATTATGCCAAAGTATCACTCTGCATCAATTTTTTTATCATTTACCTACTCGAGGACGAGCAGGAATTAAGCTTGGGGATGCTTGATACGTCGCCAACGTATCTATAATTTTTGATTGCTCCATGCTACTTTATCAACTGTTTTGGACTATAATGGGCTTTATTTTCCACTTTTATATTATTTTTGGGACTAACCTATTAACCGGAGGCCCAGCCTGTAATTGCTGTTTTTGCCTTTTTAGTATTTCAAGAAATGAATATCAAACGGAGTCCAAACGGAATGAAACCTTCAGAACGTGATTTACTCATCGATATGACCCAGAGACTTGGACCTCCGTCAAGAAAGCCACGAGGCGGTCATGAGGGTGGAGGGCGCCCCCCCGGCGCGCGCCCCCATGCCTCGTGGGCCCTCAAGCTCCACCGACGCATTCTTCCTCCAATATATACCTACGCACTTCAATAGACCAGACGGGAGCCAAAACCTAATTCCACCGCCAAGAACCTTGGTATCCACGAGATCCCATCTTGGGGCCTGTTAGGAGTTCACGAGGGGGCATCCACCATGGAGGGCTTCTACATCATCACCATAGCCCCTCCGATGAAGTGTGAGTAGTTTACTTCAGACCTTCGGGTCCATAGCTAGTAGCTAGATGACTTCTTCTCTCTTTTTGGATCTCAATACAATGTTCTCCCCCTCTCTCGTGGAGATCTATTCGATGTAATCTTCTTTTTGCGGTGTGTTTGTTGAGACCGATGAATTGTGGGTTTATGATCCAGTATTATCTATGGAAATTTTGTGATTCTTCTCTGAATTCTTTTATGTATGATTGAGTTATCTTTGCAAGTCTCTTCGAATTATCCGTTTGGTTTGGCCAACTAGATTGGTAGTTCTTGCAATGGGAGAAGTGCATGGCTTTGGGTTCAATCTTGTGGTGTCCTTACTCAAAGGATGTAAAGAGTTGCAAGGCACGTATTGTATTGTTGCCATCGAGGATAACAAGATGGGGTTTTTATCATATTGCATGAATTTATCCCTCTACATCATGAAATCTTGCTTAAAGCGTTACTATGTTTTTTTACTTAATACTCTAGATGCATGCTGGATAGCGATCGATGAGTGGAGTAATAGTAGTAGATGCAGAATCATTTCGGTCTACTTGTCTCGGACATGATGCCTATATACATGATCATTGCCTAGATATACTCATAACTATGCTCAATTCTGTCAATTGCTCAACAGTAATTAGTTCACCCACCATAGAATACTTATGCTCTTGAGAGAAGCCACTAGTGAAACCTATGGCCCCCGGGTCTATTCTCATCATAACAATCTATATCACTTTATTTATTTGCTTTGTTTTTACTTTACCTTTAGTTTTTACTTTGCATCTATATATAAAAAATACCAAAAATATTATCTCTATCAGATCTCACTCTCGTAAGTGACCTGTAAGTGCATCTAGTGCCCCTTAGTGATTTTGGTGTATTGAAGACTTATAGGTTAAGTGACTGATGCGTTTGTGAGTGTACACAGGTCTATAAGTCTATGAGGAGTTTGATATTTACAGAGAAAGTCGGCCCCTAAAAATGAAGATCTTCAACTGAAGACTTTGATATTCTGAAAACTTTCTGAAGACTTTGAAAGTGAAGAAATTGGTGTGACCTTGAAGATTTGGTATTCATTCGAGGAATATGGAGCGTGAAGACTTTTGTTTTCGTAGTTTCATTTTCTCTTTCTTGAGTCATAGGAAACACCGCATCGTTAAAGGGGTCGAGGAAATACTAAGGAAACATTTCCATGTGATGCTCAACTCAAAATCCTACACCTACCAATCCTTCGAGTGAAGCCATTGGAAATCTCATACTGATTCATCAATTTCTTCAAAGGATGAGACGCAATTCTTCTGGTCATCGAGGACTTTGTTTAATCGAGGAGTTAGGAATTCGCCAGGATAATTGCCTACACAAAGGAGGAACATGATAGCCCTGAGGAATTTGAAGAGTCAAATTTCCGACCGTTGCTGTGCTGCGCGCCGGCTGTCCAAAATATCTTATCCACCTAACGGTCATATCATTGAAGGGCATTTATGTCTTATCATGTCGAGCTGCTCCCTAGGCTATAAATAGCCGCCCCCTACAACCACTAGTTGGTTGGCTGCGTGTCCTCGAATTTAAATACTCAGCCGCTCCAACCAGACGTACAATTGAGACAGCAGTTGGAACTGGTTTACCAAATCATTGTCTTCACCAACTAACTGGTTCTATTTCCTCAACTCTTTCATTTCCTCATTACTGTATTGTACATTGTTCATATCTGTGCTTGAAGACTTTGATCAAGACTTTCACAAATTCCTCGCTCAATTTCTTCACCGTCTGCCTTCATCTTGTTATCCCGTGTTTACGCTTTCTGTACTCTGTGCTAGTTTTCATTTCTTCATGATGACTTTGTTTGTATCCTGTTATGTTTACTTCTGAGTACTTATTCCGCTGCAAGTAGTTCTTCGCTAAGGAATTTCCTCACCAGCAAATTCCTCAGTGAAGAATTCATAAAAATCGCCTATTCACCCCCCTCTAGTCGATATAACGCACTTTCAATTGGTATCAGAGCAAGGTACTCCCTTGTTCTGTGTGATTTTGGTTTAACCGCCTGGAGTTTTAGTTATGTCGACCGCCACTACTGGAAAAAGGCCTATAGATAGGATTGACTCTAATGGCGCACCGTGTGTGCAGTGCGCCACTACTATATACTAATGGCGCACCTGTCTCAAATACGCCATTAGAGTGGAAGAATCTAATGGCGCACGGCCGACGAGAGCGCCATTAGTATGAATTTTTTTTTTCCATTTTCCCATACAAACTAATGGCGATGCTGCAACAAATGCGCCATTACTATATATAACTTCTAATGGCGCACGGGCTAGTATGTGCGCCATTCGATCCCTCCATCTCATCCCCTCCATCTCGATCTCGATCCCTCCATCTCGATCGCACCGCACCTCCCCGCTAGCTCTACCCATCGCAACCTCCCGCTCCACCGCCGAGCACTGCCCGGCCCCAAGAACCCGCACATTTTGAACATGTTTTAATTTTTTTACTATTTTTATAAAAATATTACACTGTTATAATTTAAACAAGTTTGAACATATTTAAAGACAAATAATATCTCGATCCCCTCCATCTCGATCTCGATCCCCCTCCATCTCGATCGCACAAGCACCTCCCGCTAGCTCTACCCATCGCAACCTCCCCGCTCCACCGCCGAGCACTGCCCGGCCCCAGCAAGAACCCGCACATTTTGAACATGTTTTTAATTTTTTTACTATTTTTATAAAAATATTACACTGTTATAATTTAAACAAGTTTGAACATATTTAAAGACAAATAATATCTCGATCCCTCCATCTCGATCTCGATCCCCTCCATCTCGATCTCGATCCTCCATCTCGATCGCACCCGACCTCCCGCTTAGCTCTACCCATCGCAACCTCCCCGCTCCACCGCCGAGCACTGCCCGCCCCCCAGCACCCGCACATTTTGAACATATTTTTATTTGTTTTACTATTTTTATAAAAAATATTACACTGTTATAATTTACACAAGTTTGATAAACATAAATAAATATAAAAAACAACATTTAAAATGCATAAAAAATATTACTGTTATGATTTAAACAAGTTTGAACATATTTAAACACAAGTTTGAACATATTTAAAATGCATATTATCAGTATCCCTCCATCTCGATCTCAATCCCCCATCTCGATCTCGATCCTCCATCTCGATCGCACCAAGACCTCCCGCTAGCTCTACCCATCGCAACCTCTCCCGCTCCACCGCCGAGCACTGCCTGCCCCCTCACAAGAACCCGCACATTTTGAACATGTGTTTTAATTTTTTTACTATTTTTATAAAAATATTACACTGTTATAATTTAAACAAGTTTGATAAACACAAATAAATATAAAAACAGCATTTAAAATGCATAAAAATATTATGTTGTTATAATTTAAACAAGTTTGATAAACACAAATAAATATAAAAACAGTATTTAAAATGCATAAAAATATTACTGTTATGATTTAAACAAGTTTGAACATATTTAAACACAAATAAATATAAAAACACCATTTAAAATGCATACAAAAATATTGGGGATCCCAGGAGTCGAACCCAGACCTCCGGTGGGAGAACTGGCTGTCGACCGGTCGAGCTAGTAGAGGGACTTGATGTGGATCAGTTGTGGAATATAACTTGTTGTCTCGAAAGAAATATCTAATGGCGCACCATGCCGAGGTGCGCCATTAGTGTGGATGTACTTATGGCGCACTGTGGTTGGTGCGCCATTAGTATTGTGCCTCCATCCATCCATACCCTCCCCGGCGGCCCTCTCTCCCTCGCCTCGATCCCTCTCTCCTCGCCCTCGCCTCGATCCGCCGCCTGACGCCCGCGCCGCCCGCTGCTGCCCGCCCGCCTCGCCGCCTGACGCCGCCTGACGCCTTGCTGCCCGCCGCCTCGCCGAGGTGCTGCCTCTCCTCTCCCTCGCCCCTTCCCTCCCCGCCTCTGGTTCCCTCTCTCCTGCTCTCTCTCCCTGCTCTCCTGCTCTGGTTCCCTCCCCTCTCTCCACCTCGATCTGTTTTTTCCTCCCGAGCTGCAGCTGCCAAGGAGGACAGGACGAGCGGCAGGTCGGCCACCAGCAGCACCCTCTCTTCTCCGTTGGTGATTCCTCCCTGTGCATCAGAACCCTAGCTGTTCGATCTGTTTGGACAGTAGATTCGCTGATTGTGTGCAAGCTGATCTCAAGTGCTGCTCGTGTGTGATTTGTGTGTGTGCGACATTAGTTCAGAGGACAACATTAGTTCAATTTTGTGCATGCCATCTTAGAAGTTATTTTTTCTTCTTCTTTTGTTTCAATTTTCTCTCTGTAGATGGACAGCAAGAGGAAGATGCTGATTTAAGCTGCTGTGTCACATGTGCTTATTTCCATGTCTCTACTATAACTATGCTCGGCTAGAACAATAAGTATGCAAGTGCAGACTATCTCAGAAACGAAAGTAGCCAAATGGCCTAAATCAAAATATGCATCGCTCAGTTCTTAACCACCTTAATGAATCAGATCAGATCAAAGAGCCGGAAACTAGAGCACCTGCGTCATTCGAAGAGATTCACCCATGGAGCTGCTCAAGTCATATTTCCATGCCCGTCCGCATACCATTCTAACTTCTTTTGTAACCAAGTGTTCTAGTGGCCAGACTAGTACCATTTATAATCTCTCAAAGAATCATATGACCGAACCCTTTCTTTGGATGTGTTACTCCTGCTATATTGCAAACTTGGAATAATTGTTATGATAGGTCCCACGTCAATCATGGTGTATGCTTTCTTAGGGAAATCATGGTGAATGTTGATCATGATTTTGTAAGTAATATTTTGAGAGGTGAATTAATGCTGATCATGATTTTGTTAAGGTGTTAGTGGACTTGCTATGCTTAGGGTGGCACTTTACGATTGCTTGAGGCACAAAGGCCCACACCACACCATACCATACCGCCTTGATGCCTTCTAGTACCGCCAGAGTGCTAGTCCAACATAGTAAAATGCACAATATCACAAGGAAATTAGAAGTTACAGATTATCTTTATCTCGTAAATGTAAAAATACTATTACAAGGAATTTGCATAATACAGTTCAATGATGACTCATGTTGAAGATTGTGCACCCTGTTGACATATTGTTAGCTTTACAAGGAATTTGCATAATACTATTACAAGGAATTTACAAGGAATTTGTTAGCTTTTAGATGTTGTGGTGGTTCACTTGGTGGTATATTGTTTTGAATTACACTTGTTAGCTTTTTTATAAGCAAAAACATGCCAATGTATTTTCCATGCTATGATGGAGGCCTTTTTTTGCCTTGTCCACCCGAGAGGCCCTTGAGTTTGCCGGAATGTCGATTAACTTCCGTTCCGGCAAATTCGGGCATTTATATGTCCTATTTTCAGCAAAGGTCATGCTGAAATTTTCCGTGAATTTTAGCATGACTTTGTTAAAATAGGACATATGGGGTACTGCGACTAATGCATGTTTTATGATCTGTTGTAAGGGTACTAATTGGTCTCTTCGCTGCTTATCGAGATGGCGGGAAGCAGCCATCGCCGATCTGCGATAATCGCAAAGACGAGGTGGATGATTCCGAGTTCTTCACTATCATACTTGAGGCTTCAGTTGGATCCATGACGCTGGTATATAAAATGAGAGAGATCTCCCCTTCACCCATCTCATTACGATATCTGTTGTTTGCTACATCACTCATTTTCCCAAACTGCAGAGGCTGCCTGACAGGTTTATGAACATGCTGATGGGTGAAGATCCGCCAATAATGTGAAGCTGCGACAGCCGGCAGCGGGTTTCGCAGCATGGGATGTGCAGTTGGCGATCAAGAAGGGCCACATGTACTTGTCTCGTGGGTGGGAGAACTTCTACCGTGCCTACGACCTGCAGCTGGGGTACTTCCTTGTCTTCAGGTACGACGACGACGCCAACATGCTCATCGTGAAGGTGTACAACAAGACTATGTGTCGATGCGATACGCCGCCGATGATGATGCCAGACGCTCGCCTCTTCTTATTCCTCTACATTTGGCTTTGTCTCACATCGATTGTTAACGGTCATTGTTGCATTTTGGACAGGTAGGAGCAGCAGAGAATGACATCAAGCTACACCAAAGCAAAGAAGCGACTATGGCTGTAGCGAAGTCGCAGCGATTCTCGGTCAGAGCGACAAAGAAGCAGCGATTCTCGCACCAAAGATAGACAACAAGAAGGATGATCCGGACTGGAGTGCGGGAGAAGAGGAGCAGAGTGAGGATGGGCATCAGTGAGGATGACCTAGCGCTGGTGGTGGTGACCAAGGGCAAGAGATGGTGGTGGTGACCATGGGCAAGAGATGGAGGTGGCTGAGGATGACCTAGCGATGGTCGTGGCTCAAGGTGGCCTTGCGATGGTGGTGGTGCTCGACAATGACCACGCACCGGTGGTGGCGCCGGCGATCCCACGGTGGGCAACATGACCACGCCAATTGTGGTAGAAGACTACATCCCACTACCTCCACCGCCTCCACAGCCTCGCCGCCTAGGCGATCAGGAGATGAAGGAGAAGAAGGAGAAGAACTGCCTACTTTGTCGTGTATGTCGATCTCCTATAGGTTAGCTATCCAAAATGATATATATATACTTAGTTACCTATGTTATCTCTAATATGCTTAGTTTCCTATAGGTTAGCTTCATTTTACCTAAGTTGGCTCTAATATACTAACTTAGAGCTTATATGCTTAGTTTCCTATAGGTTAGCTCCAAAATAACTTATGTTAGCACAAAATGATCAAGTTTACATAATAAGCTTATAGTCTTTTTCTTAATCTTCTTCTTTTCCAAAATGACATAGGTTAGCTTCATTTTACCTAAGTTGGCTCTAATATACTAGCTTAGACTATGCTTAGTTTCCTATAGGTTAGCTCCAAAATAACTTATGTTAGCACAAAATGATCAAGTTTACATAATAAGCTTATAGTCTTTTTCTTAATCTTCTTCTTTTCCAAAACTCTTCTTATTCTTCTTCTAGTCTTCTTCTTTTCTTCTTCTAACTTCTTGTTTATCATTTTGCAGATTTGATTTAATTGACGGAAGCTTGCGTGGATGGGGTGCTTCTTTTCCATTTCTGTTTTTATTTTGTATGAATGTGAAACTTTTGTGAATTGATGGATAACGGTGTTGGATGAACAATGTGAAACTTTTGTAACGACGGAACTATGTGTTGGCTATGTACGTATGTATATATGATGAAACTTGTGTGTTGGATATGATTGCTATATGTATGCTTGTTGTACATATATGATTGCTATATGGATGCTTGTTGTACATATATATGTGTTGAATATCTCATATGTGAAATAGTGACATGAGATTAAGAAGAAAAGAATTAAAAAGTTGTTACTAATGGCGACTACAAGATGTCATACTGTAAGTATAGCAGATACTAGTGGCGATTGTGATCAAGACTAATGGCGATCGTTGTGCGCCATTAGAATACTGATTCTAATGGCAAGATGGTGGTGCGCCATTAGAAAGAAATTTAATGGCGTGATGCGGTGGCGCACCAGCCATGCGCCATTAGAAGGCAAAACTGGTGCGCCACTAGCATGCCTTTTCCTAGTAGCGGTATGATCAAGGTCTCGGTGGGTGTCCTACCTTGATGGAACGGACTATCCCTCTATCGAAGAACAAGATGCGAATGCATCTTGAGGCAATTGATAACGATCTCGGTATGTTGTGAAAATGGTGTCCCTCTCGTCACTCCCACATCGAACGCCACCGATGTGAAGAGATTCAAACAACTCGATTCTCAAGCTTAAGAATATCATATGTGGTCATCTCGAGCAAAGGACAAGATGGAAGAGTGAGTGCTTTGGAAACCGCTAAGCTTATACGGGATAGGCTGTCCAAAGTAAATGAAGGAGTTTCAACTCAGCGTGACTCTCGAGTCGATGTTCTTCGGAATCTCTTCAACCGCTTCAAAAGACTCGACAATGAGAATGTCCAACAAACCTTTGATCGCCTCACTGACATCTCAAATGAGCTTCAAGCCCTCGGTGCCACTGACATCACTGATCATGAAGTTGTGAAGAAACTGTTGAGATCGCTTGATTCCTCATTTGATACTCTGGGACTGATGATACAAGAACGTGCTGACTACAAGTCGCTTGATCCTGCTGATATCCTCGAAAGGCTAAACACTCATGAGTTCCAGCTTGCTGAAAAGAGAGATCTCTATGGTTCAAACTATGGCAAACCACGTGCCCTGAAGGCCAAGGCTGTGTCTGACTCTGAATATGAGGATTCTGGTAGTAGCCTTGGTGATCCTGAAGAATCGAGCCAGATCTAGCATCGCTTGTGAAGAAATTCCGAAGTTCACAAGACGTGGTCGTTTTGGAAAATCCTCAAGAGGCAATGATTCCTCATCCAAAGGACTATAAGAGAAGGCTTTGCCACAAATGCAAGAAGCCTGGTCACTATATTCAAGATTGTCCTCGATGGGAAAAGGAAATGAAGAAGAAGAAATACAAGGATTACAGTTTCGATGATGCAAAGAAGAAGAAGAAATCGTCAAAATCTTCGCCATCAAAATCCTCAAGTCTTCATCTCACAAGAAGAGCAGCTCCAAGAAGGCTCGGGCATTCATTGGCAAGGAAATGGACTCAAGCTGAATCGAGGAAGATGATGAAGAGGAGGCGTCTCAAGAATCTGAGTCCGTGTGGCGAAGTCCGCCATTGCTATCGCCTTCGTCGACAAGTCAATCTTCAACACTCAAGAAACCGACTCCACCGACAAGCCTGATGAAGATAATGATGGCTACGCTCCCACCTATTGCTTCATGGCGAAAGGTGCTAAGGTACTCAAATACAACTCCTCTGACTCTAGTGAAAATGAATCTGATGAGGATCTCAAACCCAGCTACTCTAAACTTGCTAAGATTGCTGTGAAGGTTCAAAACATGCTACATAAAAGTGATGATATGTCGGGTGAAGAAATGGATCGCACTAAACCCTTGACTGAAAATCTTCAGAGACATCAGTCTAGGTTTGATAACCTTCAAGGTCATCATAACACTCTCTTGACTGATCATGAGAAACTTTCTTATGAATTTCTTCAAGAAAAGCAAGATCACGAGAAGCTTTCTCTTGAATCTCTTCAAAGAAAGGTAGATCTTGAAAAGCTAAGAGTGTGTTATGAAGATCTTCAGAAGGAGCGCGATTCATTACTAGCTCAACAAATCAGCGCTTCACAAGAAGAATTTGTTCCCCCATGCTTAAAGTGCATTGAACGTGAATCTGCTAATTCTTCACCTGAATGTTCAAATGCTTCAACTATTACAAATCCTTCATCTGCCTCTACTATCACTAATTCCTCACTTGAGGACATTGCTAGTATCACTGACAATGCAGGGCTGAAGGAATTGTACATGACAGGCATGTACAAAATCCTCAAAGGGCATCAGACACTTTGTGATGTGCTCAAAAAGCAGATCCTCAACAGAAACCCAAGGAAAGAGGGTATTGCCTTTGAGAGGAAACTCAATGCTGATGGAACATATTGGAAGCCTGAGCAGTACCCCAAAACCTCATGGGTTGCTGCAAAGGGACCTCCAGTTGATCCATCTAACTTAACTGGCTTTACATGTGAATCTCCTCATTCTTCCGATGAGTCATTTGACTCAACTATAAACTGTTCAAAAATCGAATGGTGAAGTATTTGCTAGATATGTTGGCACTAATCGCAGAACGGTTCCCATATGAAGAAAATCTGGGTTCCCAAAAGTTGTGTTGAAAGTCTTCAGGTGAATGTCCTCATGACACCACCTGTGAAGAACAGGAACCCCAGATCAAATTCTTCATATGGACCAAATTCTTCATATGGATCCAAGTCCTCATATGGACCAAATTCTTCACATGGATCAAATTCCTCAACTGGATCAAAGTCATCATATGATTATCATTGTGCTAACAACTCTATCTCGCAGGGTAGAGCTAAGGGCTATGAATATGTGCATTAATCTTCAAACCATTATGTTCATAAGTCCTCGAAGAATTACTCTGCTTATTCATATGCTTACCCTAACCCCTCTTATGTGAAACGAAATGGTTTGGCATCTTTGCCACCTTTATCATATGGTGCTCGCAGAATGATGAACTCTTTGCCACCCCTCCAGATGTTGGTGGTGAAGAAAAAGAACTAATCTCTTCTGCAGGGTCAGGTCAACAGACGTGCTTTAACGTCTGAAGAATTTGCTGGGGACCTGACAAAAATTCCTGAAGGCACGCAGGCGAATCATGATGAAATGAACTTTCATTTCACACGTCCTCATACTGCTTTATCTGTTTACTACTTGATGAAATTCATCTGATAAACTCGATATCATATTCTTCACTGATGAAGCATATGAGATTGTAAGCTACACTAATTCATCTGCAGGATGATCAACCCAAAACCACTGAATGGGTCCTCAATAGTGGATGTACAAATCACATGACTGGTGAAAAGAATCTATTGATGGATGCTCCCTTATCACCGTCACCTCTGAAGCATATCATCTTTGCTGACAAAGGAAAAAGTCAGGTATTGGGTCTTGGTAAGGTTGCTATCTCTAAGGATAAGCACATGGACAAAGTCAGGCTTGTTGAGTCCTTAGGATACAATCTCATGTCAGTCTCAATGCTTTGTGATCTTGATATGGTTGTTTTCTTTGGCAAATATCGCTGTGTTGTGATTATGGAAGCGGACAATTCCAAAGTCTTCGAAGGCTTTGGGAGAGGAGATCTCAGATATTGTTGATTTCTCTACAGACCACAACCAGCCGTGTGTCTACTTGCAAAAGCTTCGTAAGGCTGGCTATGGCATCGACGACTTGGTCATGCAGCATGAGGAATCTGAACACGCTGCGAAGAAGAAGCATGTCATTGGCATTGAGAATGTCAAATTCTCAAGGATCACTTATGCGGAGCAAGTGAAGCCGAAAAATGACCAAGGCCAAGCATCCAAATAAGACTATCATGACCACTACACGTCCATTCGAATTGCTTCACATGGACCTCTTCGGACCTAATCATTATTCAGCAGTCACTAATGATGCATCTTTATATGGTTTTGTCATTGTTGATGATTATTCTTGATACACATGGGTACACATTGTTACTTACAAACATGAAGTGCAGGAAGTCTTCAAACGATTTTCCTCGAGGACTTCAACCAACTTTGGTGTGAAGATCAAGCATATCAGAAGTGACAATGGAACTGAGTTCAAGAATTCCGGTCTTGATGCATATCTTGATGAACTTGGTATTACTCATGAGTTATCTGCTCCCTATACTCCTCAGCAGAATGGCGTTGTGGAGCGCAAGAATAGAACTCTTGTTGAGATGGCTCGCACTATGATTGATGAATACAAAACGCCTCAGCATTTTTGGATTGATGCAATTGATACTGCTTGCCATATCATCAATAGAGTATATCTTCAGAAATTCTTCAAGAAGACTGCCTATGAACTCCTCACTGACAAGAAACCCAATGTGAGTTATTTCAAAGTCTTCGGTGCTAAATGTTGGATTAGAGATCCTCACCACAACTCTAAATTTGCACCGAAAGCACATGAAGGTTTTATGCTTGGTTACGGAAAGGACTCGACACCTACTGAGTCTTCAACATTGTTCTTCACAAGATTGTCGACACTTTGTAGATGTGCGGTTCAATGAAACTAATGGCTCGCAAAGAGAGCACCTACCTTCGTGTTAGATGAACCAGCACCAAGATGCTATCAAGCTCAAGGCAACCGAGGATGTCATTCCTCATCAAGAATCTCTTTGAAGAATTCATTCCTGTTCATGAAGAACGCCGAGTGATGCACCAAGAACAAGATGAGGAAAATGGTGTCAAGAAAATGCTGATCAAAATCCTCAACGACAACCAACTCATCCACGCTGCAAAAAGAAGTGCAAGTGGAGAAGATCATCGATGACATTAGCGCACAGTGCTCTCACACGCCAAAAGCATCACATTTATCTAACTTTTGTGGGCACTATGCTTTTGTCTCTATCACAGAGCCCACTAAGGTAGATGAAGCATTTCGAGCCGAGTGGATTCAGGCTATGCAAGAAGAATTACATTAGTTCGAGCTGAACAATGTCTGGGAATTGGTCAATCGCCCAGATCCTCGCAAGCATAATATCATTGGCACAAAGTGGATCTACCGCAACAAGCAAGATGAAAATGGCCTTGTGGTGAGGAATAAGGCACGACTAGTAGCTCAAGGCTAAACACAGGTTGAAGGAATTGATTTCGATGAAACTTTTGCACCTGTTGCTAGACTTGAGGCTATTCGCATATTACTTGTGTACGCTAACCATCATGATATCATCTTATATCAAATGGATGTGAAAAGTGCATTCCTCAATGGTAAGCTTGAGGAAGAAGTATATGTTGCTCAACCCCCAGGTTTTGAAGATCCAAAGAATCCTGACAAAGTCTTCAGACTCAATAAGGCTCTCTATGGCCTCAAGCAAGCCCCTCGGGCGTGGTCTTCAAATTCGTCAGCAGCGCAATGGCATATTCATATCTCAGGAGAAATACCTCAAAGATGTACTGAGGAAATTCGGCATGCAAGATTGCAAAGGCGTCAAAATTCCTAAGCCCACAAATGGCCATCTATGCACTGATGAAAATGGTATTGACTTTGATCACAAGGTATACCGCTCCATGATTGGTTCTTTATTGTACTTATGTGCATCTAGGCCAGATATAATGCTTAGTGTTTGCATGTGTGCCCGATTTCAAGCTGCACCAAGGAATCACACCATAAGGCTGTGAAGCATATTCTTCGATATCTAGCTCACACACCAACACTAGGATTATGGTACCCCAAGGGCTCGCTTTTGATCTCATTGATATTACGACTCGACTATCTTTGGTGATCGTGTGGACCGCAAGTCAACATCGGCACTTGTCATTTCCTCGGACGATCTTTGGTCCGTTGGTCCTCAAGAAACAGAGCTGCAGATCACTATCTCATCGCTGAAGCTGAATACATTGCTGCTGGCTCATGCTGTGCTCAACTGCTTTGGATGAAGCAAACCTCAAGGACTATGGCGTCAACGTGAAAATGTGCTCTCCTCTGCGACAATGAGAGTGCCATCAAGATTGCTCACAACCGAAGTTCAGCACTCAAGACTAAGCACATCCGAATCGCCATCATTTTCTTCGTGATCATGTGTTGAAGGGGGACATCTCCATCGAGCATGTGAAGACTGAAGAACAGCTAGCTGATATCTTCACTAAGCCCTTGGACGAGAAGAGATTTAGCAAGTTGCGGTGTGAGCTAAATATCTTAGAATCTTTGAATGTTCTTTGAAAAGGACACACATCCTAACCCTTATGCAGAATTGATGACTTAGATGTGCAACACATGAAGAAATGTTTTTCTTCAATCAATGAAGAATAACACTCTAAGTGTGAAGAAATTAATGAAGAATTTGATTCTCAGAACCCTACGACAATTTTACGCGGTGTCTGAAATCATCATTCTTATACGGTGGGTCACGCCACCACAAAAGTTGAAAATCTTCAATTTGAGTTTTTCCTCATTTTTGAAATTCTTCAGTCTTTCAAATTCTTCAACTTTGCAAAATCTTCACTGTTTCCGTCCTTGTTCTTCATTGGCTATATATATATATATATATATATATGTGAGTTTATGTCCTCTACAGCATTCACTTATTGCTATTTCTTCAAGTTGCGATTTCTGCTAAGTGAATGTGATCGGACCCTTCCCCCTCTATGCTACACTCAACCCAATCTATTCACAAATTCTTCATGTGCGTTCTGATTGAAACTCGTACAAAGTCTTCACTGTGTCCTTGTCATTTGAAGAAATTTGAGCTAAATTTTAAAACAAATCTTATCCAGATTTTCGGTTTTACCGCTTAAACCGCTCCGCATCCCATGATGCATTATTTTATTCACCCACGATGTTACACGATCTGATCTGACAAGACGTGGGTGACACATGTCGCATGAAGAAGAAAGGGCAGGGCATGTTCGTCCCAAAATCTTCGGTAACAGTTTTACCGTGGCTATAAATACCCTCTCCCTTCCTTACTTCATTTACTCCGCCGGTCGCTGTTCACCGCCGAGCTCTCCTCAAACCCTAGCGCCGCCGCTACTCCATCGCCGCCGGTGAGGAAGAGCTTCACTGCCTCGACCTCGTCGCCGTCGTACTCGCGCCGGCTGCAGAAATCTTCACTCCGCCGCCGCCGTAGTCGTCTCCCTCTGCCAAGTTAGGGCGTGGGAGATCTAACTTGACGAACTTCATCGCTGTTCATCTCTGTTCGTCGTGTTCTTCAGTTCGGGTAATTAAAAGTCACTTTTATTACTCGCTTTGATTCTCAAACTTTTCTGGAAATCCTCAAAGGTGTTTTATTCTTCAAATCTTCACATATGAACACCTCACACACTGTATGCTCTTGATCCATCTCTCTAAGCACTCATTTCTTCAAGATTCCTCAATTGTGTGGATTTTCGATCCAGATACAACTCGAACCTAAGACAAGAACGCTTAGTGAAATTCCTCAAGGCTCAACTGGTCAAATTCCTCAAAACTTATCTTTTCGAAAAATCTTCTGAGAACGCATATGACCTCTCCAAATTCCTCGCACCAACACTCTGTTCATAGGTACTCATGTCCGCTGCTGAATCACTAGGTTCTCATCAACTTAACTCATTTGCAGCGTTCTTCGAAGAAAAACTGCATACTTCTTCAGAGTGTTCAATTGTTCAAATTTCTCATCTGAAGAAAATGGCTGAAGGAAAGAGACCGCAGAAAGGAGGAAAGAGACCGGAGGTCATGACTGCTTTCGAGATCCCTGATGAAATATACAAGGATTATTGCACACCTGATGAAGCCAAGTTTGGCAAAGAAAACAAGAATCAACGCAAAGTGCACATTCAAAGGATTGAACGAAGATGGGCACGAGAATGGAGGGAATATCGATATGTTACTCCAAAGTACATGAAGAAATTCGCCTTAAATCCTCCATGCCCAAGAGCTCTATTGGCACCTGGCCAAGTTGCTGATTCCACTAGCATCAAAAGTGGTGAAGACTTTCCTGAAGAATGGGCTAGGCGCCAAGCTAAATTGGCAAGACAAGCCAAGGAGGCAGTGATGAAATTCAATGAGGATTCTGCTGCTGCTGCTGCCGCTGAGACCTCGGTCAGGCCGAGGAAATCAATGTCGAAGAATCCTGCTCGCAAGCCAAGTGCTTCACTATCAGCGCCCTCATGGCCAAGTTCCTCAGCCGCGCCCTCACGGCAAATTCCTCGACTCATCGCTGCTCCACCAAAGTCCTCAAGAGCTCCTCCAAGTCCTCAAGTCCTGTGCATCCGCTACATGTCAAAGGACTCGGGGTTTCTCAATTGCTTCGTGTCTCAATGAGTTCCTTAGCTGCACCAATGTCCTCAACAGCCCCACTCTGCTGAAGACAAAGCAACAGTGGACGCGGTCCTCGCCAAGTCCAAGAAAGAAACAGGTTGCTTTCCAAGTTCCTCTCGATGACGAGGCTTCTAATGAAGAACTTGCGTAAATCATCGAGACAGACAAGCAAAGGCCGCTAGAGCCAAAGGAACACATGTGCCCTCGCTCGATCCAAGAAGATCCTCGACTACATTGACTTATGGCATAAGGATCCAAACACTCCAATGCTCGATCGCCTCGACTCTGGTCAAAGTCATATGCTAACCCATTTCATCGCTCAAGAGAAATGGAAGTTTGAAAAGGCTCGTGAGATAAAGAGAGCACAAGCCGTAAAGGAGAAGCTTCAAGAAGAACATTGTCGACTATCACCTGAAGAACTTCTCAAGGCTCAATCTGAGATCCAAGCCCTCAGCAAAGATTTCGATGCATACCATGCTGATTGGCAAGGAGCCAAAGTGAGATTCGTCAATTTGACGAAGAAAATGACAACTGTTGCAGCTCCATCGCAACAAGAAAATCCTCAGGCTGCAGACTCTGCTCAGCCTGCTGAAGAACATGCCAGCACTGCTGATGACTTTCAGCCTGCTGATGAGAATACAAGTTCGAGGGATGATGACTCCATTCCACCATTGAAGAAATTCCTGTGGCATCCACTAGTGGTGCGCTCAAGAAATCAAGAGCTCAGGCAATCGCACTGGGCGATACCAAGAAACTGAACCACGTCCTCAGCTCCTCCCGCGCCAACACCAACTCCAATTCTTCCTTCGCTATGAAGTGAAGAAGACCAAGGCTGTAGAGCGAGCTGCTTTGTGAAGAAAAGGAAGGCATCACCAAGGCCAAATTCTTCGCCACGAAGAAAATGAAACCAATGACCAGCTCGCTTGAAAATCCCATTGATGCCGCTCGCATTTCCTCCATGTCGCCTAAGGAAATTGTTCCTTATGGAGAAGACTACAAGATCCTGTGGATCTCGATGAAGAAAATCATTCATTGCTACCTCGAGTAGTTTGATGAAGAAATTGAAGTGGAAACATTCCCTTCAACGCCAGATCGCTTCTCACCGATGCCTCGGTTCACGGTGAAGAGGCTGGTGTTGAGGAAATTGAAAAGAAGACAAAGATGTGGATATTGGATGCACTACACAGTGATGAACGATGACTTTGGGAAAGTCAAGATCCCAATACTCCTCTCTTCACTCCTATTCAACAAATTCCTCACCCCGGCTACTACTGCTCAAATGGGCTCAAGAAGCTCATCCCACATCGCTCTGCTCATGAAGAAATTCCAGCCGCTAGTGTCAAGAACCTCTTCTGCTGATCCCCAAACTGCACAAGAAGAGGAACCAGAAATTCTCACCAAGCACTGAGCTCGCGATTCGTGAGGTTGTGCTGCAAATCATCGACATTCCTCTGCGCCAAACCAAGAATCCGTTCTCGAGCAAGCAAAAATTCAAGGCTGAAGACTTCTTTTACGAGCATGTGTTCTTCATCGACATAATCCATATGACTCGCCGCATAAGGAAGAGACATTTCTGGACTGCTACACAAGCCAACTTCTATTCCTCAGTGCTCTTTGACAAGGACAAAATCTTCGATCATGAACATATTCCTCATGTGGATATGGAATCTCTGCCGTGCTTCGAGCCGGTCCTCCGAGTTATTCACGATGCAGGACTACTGAACTTCTGCACTGATATCTGTGATTGGAATGAAGAACTCATTCTTCAGTTCTATGCCACTTTGCATATCACCAGAGATGCTGAAGATGTCAATTCATGGGTGTTGGATTGGATTACAGAAAACACTCACTATAAGGCACCAACAACTGAATTGCTTCATGTCCTTCCTCTTGATCCTCCTCATGCCAACGCACGTTGCATCTACAATGACCACGAACTGACATATCATTATATGCAAGTGCTCATGATGCCTTTGAAGCCAGGGCAGGCCCCTCGAACCAAATTCCTCGTCAAGGAATTGCTGTATGTGCCTCGGACTGTCTATCGAATCCTGACGAAGACAATGAGTCCTATCAAAGGCCACGACTCAAATGATGAAGATGTCGTTGGCATCATGAAGAACATGCTTTTCAACATCATTCATAGCGTTACCGTCAACTTTCATGATTTCTTCATGAGGACTCTGGCTAATGTTGCAATGTCACCTTTTGAGCTGAAGCCCTATGCGCCTTGGATTATGAGATTCATAAGGGCAAGATCTTCACTGAATTACAAGGTCGACACTCAACCATGGTAGCTACTTGCGCCCATTGAAGTCCTCAGTTTACCGGTTTCATCATCGATGATAGGGCAAGGCAGCTGCTGTGATCGATGAAGGCACTCGCCCATTGGATTGTCAATTCCGTCTAGCTACATCTTACTCCACCAATGACGATTCTGCAACACATGACACTGCCGCAAATACCTCAGCTAAGCAAAATCCTCAAGCAACAGCACCTAGGGTGATGACTGACCGTGAGGTACTCCTCAGTCTTCATCAGAAGGTTGATCGCAATATCAAATGGGTGAAGCGTCAGTTTGTTGCAATTCTTCACAACATGACCTCAACCCATAATGCAGTGAAGAAAAATCAGTATCACCTTCATGAAACCCTCAACCGCACCTGGGCTGTTCTCACTCATGTATATTCCGCAGAAGAACTGAAGACTATGGGTCTCCAGGAAGCATTTGACTGGTCTGCACCACCTCCGAAGAAATTCAAGAAAGTCAAAGTTCCTGATCTGGTGGCCAATTCTTATTCTTCATCGCGTGAAACTGATGAGCATGAAGATTTGGACGACACTGCGGCAGGACCTACTTCAACGAACAACCCCGACAATACTGGCGCTCCTCCATCGACTTGAAATTCTTCAGGGGCGTTAGTCCTCAGTTTTGATCCTTTTGGTCATTTGATGACAAAGGGGGAGAAATCTGAGTTAGTCTTCAAGCGGGTTTATATTATGGGCGTTTTTTTAAGTTACAACTCTCATTCTTCCGAAACTTTTATTGGATCGAGTTGTAATCTTAAATCTGATGGTGCCTTGATACTTTTGAATGGTGCATTGTGCTCTGACTTTGATGCACTGTGCTCTGATACTTTTGATGTGTTATTCTGCATGCTTATTCCTCGTTAATATTATTGCACGCATGCTCAATCTCATCAGGCACCATATTTCATCATGCATTTCAAATTCTTCATATTATATATCAAATGCGTGTATGAATTACAAGATATAGGGGGAGATCTCCATGATTCAATTCTTCAAATGTGCATTGCCTCAAAAGCAAATTCCTCACTATGCACACATTCAGGGGGAGTTCTTCTATATCTTGCAATCAAATTCCTCAATATCAGTATTTACACTTCATATGTTTATCCCCGTTGAAAACTCAACCTGTGTTGTCATCAATCACCAAAAAGGGGGAGATTGTAAGTGCATCTGGTGCCCCTTAGTGATTTTGGTGTATTGAAGACTTATAGGTTAAGTGACTGATGCGTTTGTGAGTGTACACAGGTCTATAAGTCTATGAGGAGTTTGATATTTATAGAGAAAGTCGACCCCTAAAAATGAAGTTCTTCAACTGAAGACTTTGATATTTCAAGACTTTTCAAGACTTTGAAAGTGAAGAAATTGGTGTGACCTTGAAGACTTGGTATTCATTCGAGGAATATGGAGCGTGAAGACTTTTGTTTTCGTAGTTTCATTTTCTCTTTCTTGAGTCGTAGGAAACACCGTACTATTAACGGGGGTCGAGGAAATACTAAGGAAAAATTTCCATGTGATGCTCAACTCAAAATCCTACACCTACCAATCCCTTCGAGTGAAGCCATTGGAAATCTCATACAGTTCAGCCAATTTCTTCAGTGACAGAGACGCAGTTCTTCTAGTCATTGAGGACTTTGCTCTGACTGAGGAGTTAGGAATTCGCTAGTGCGAATTACCTACACAGTGAGGAACATGATAGCCCTGAGGAATTTGAGAGTCAAATTTCCGACCTGTCTTTATCTTTGCACGCCGGCTGTCCAAAATATCTTATCCACCTAACAGTCATATCATTGAAGGGCATTTATGTCTTATCATGTCGGGCTGCTCCCTAGGCTATAAATAGCCGCCTACAACCACTAGTTGGTTGGCTGCCCGAGAGAACTTGACACTTGTCATCTGAGAGCAACCCACCTCCGAGGACTTTGAGCAAAAATCATCAAGTGAGGAAAATCCCAAAACCAAACCCCCACAAACCCAAAGTGATTGAGCATCACTGAAGAAATTGATCCTGCATGGATCCGACGCTTGTTACCTTTGAAGACTGTGCTTCTTCCAGACGGTTAGGCGCCAAGGTCTAGAGCATCCAAGAGGAATTGTGGATCGCCGAGTGACCAAGTCTGTGAAGGTTTGGAAGTCACCAAGACTTACCACGAGTGATTGGACGAGACCTGCGTGGTCTTAGTTCAAGGAGAATACGGTGAGGACTGGGTGTCCTGAGTTGCGGCTCGAGATCGGGTGTCCGGACTGCGTGTCCTCGAGTTTAAATACTCACCGCTCCAACCAGACGTATAACCGAGACAGCAGTTGGAACTGGTTTACCAAATCATTGTCTTCACCAACTAACTGGTTCTATTTCCTCAACTCTTTCATTTCCTCATTCTTTGTATTGTACACTGTTCATATCTGTGCTTGAAGACTTTGACTGAAGACTTTCACAAATTCCTCAGTTCAATTTCTTCAGTCTGTCCGTCTTCATCTTGTTATCCTGTGTTTACGCTTTCTGTACTCTATGCTAGTTTTCATTTCTTCATGATGACTTTGTTTGTATCCGGTTATGTTTACTTATGAGTACTTATTCCGCTGCAAGTAGTTCTTCGCTAAGGAATTTCCTCACCAGCAAATTCCTTAGTGAAGAATTCATAAAAATCGCCTATTCACCCCCCTCTAGTCGAGATAACGCACTTTCATGACCGTGAAGGGATTAACAACCCCTAAGCGTTGGTTGCGAGTTGCTATCGTGTTGTGCAGGTACGAGGGACTTGCGCGTGACCTCCTAATGGATTGATACCTTGGTTCTCAAAAACTGAGGGAAATACTTACGCTACTGTGCTGCATCATCCTCTCCTCTTCGGGGAAAACCAACGTAAGCTCGAGATGTAGCAAGCAACAGGGGGGGCCACGAGGCAGGGGGCGCGCCCAGGGGGCGCCCTCCACCCTCGTGACCGCCTCTGGCACCTCTTGGAGTAGGGTCCAAGTCTCCTAGATCACGTTCGGTGAGAAAATCACGTTCCCGAAGGTTTCATTCCGTTTGGACTCCGTTTGACATTCCGTTTCTTCGAAACACTGAAATAGGCAAAAAACAGCAATTCTTGGCTGGGCCTCCGGTTAATAGGTTAGTCCCAAAAATAATATAAAAGTGGAAAATAAAGCCCAATATAGTCCAAAATAGTAGATAAAGTAGCATGGAGCAATAAAAAATTATAGATACGTTGGAGACGTATCAGGCCAGTTTACATTTAGGCCTGTTAACAGACCAAGATGACGGGGCCCATGATGCGAAATCATACATAGTGATTTGCATGACAACCCGATTATGTACTGTAATTTTACGGTTTCATTGGTTTACTTCAAAGACAGGATATATATATAGTAAAATAACTGCAGCATCCTGAATAGGAAAAAACCTAGACTATACAATAAAGAAATTACGGCATATTACATCCACTGGGCATCAAAGTTCGCCACTATGATAATGAAGCACAAGTAGATAGCAGATTACATACACTTGGCATCAAAGATTGCCACCAGTGCAAATAATCACACCGACAAAATAATATACATTACCGACAACACTTCAATAGAGTTCAAGAAAGGTTAGCCTGCGCCGAGTCTGCAGTAGAAGCAGCTGAGCAAGCCTGATGAGATCGCGCTTGTTTGACACTTATATCCTCCTCACTCGAAAGATAAACAAGCAAACAGATGACAGGTTTTGCACATATAAGTATCAAGGTTGATAATTCATCACATTTCTTATCGATTTAATAAAGTGACACAATTTAAAATAGCATTAACACAATATGGTATTGTTCAGGTCAAGACATGGCAGGAAATGACATTGTGAAGGAGTTGGCAGCTTCAAGACACCACTGGATTACAGATCAAGATCTCAAAACTATCAATGGATAGTGTTCTGTCAATTTATCCCATTTAAGATTGGCAAATAAAGCGACAGTTTAAATAATAGTAGAATGATATGACATTGTTCATAGTTAAGACATTGCAGAATATGAGATTGTGTTGTAGTGGGTAGGTTCACCACACCACTCGATTACGGATCAAGAACAGAAGCATACATGCAGTGCAAACGAAAATCACTTTCTCTTATAGTTTAATTTACATGGTATGAAGAAGGAACTTGGTTGTACAACTGAAAACTTAAATTGACAAGGACAAACTTTTGTTTATGAACTACATAATAAACTTTAAACATGTAATTTGATGCAAACACTGAAAATAAACAGTTGTTGCAGTCATGCCTAACCAAATATACACAACAAAGTTTGAAGGCTTGAGAAGGACAAGGTTATATTATTGGTGAAGACAAGCTCTATAAAGCCCTTGTCCATGCTGATGGGTGGGGGGAAATTCAAGAAGTTTACCATAGAATCTTCTTCATAAGCATTGCCTTTATTCTACATTTTGTTAAGAGTAAATATTGATGTGATAATATAAGAAAAATGGAGAATATTTAAGATAAGATGAAGAGTGATGCTACATAACCAAGTAGCTATAAATGTAAGTACAGCGATACAGGCAAAAGGTACAGCCAAGAGCAATGCAGAGTTAAACTTCTTTAGTACCATCGGTGTTATCCAACCTTATGGTAAGAGTAAATATAGATCTGATGTGTAGAAAATGGAGGGCAAAGGAAAATAAGCTGCAGAGTGATGGTACATGAACAACTACCTGTCAATATAAGTACACTGATAAAGGACAGCAGATACTTACAAGATCAATGCAGAGCTAAAAAAATTCATTGGCATTGGATATATTCTACACTAATGTAACCATTCATACAGATCAGATAATTTGGAGCAGACAATTAATAAGCAAGCTATCATGCATACTGCTGTTACATAATGAACCGGGTATGTATGCAACTACAGTGATACAGGACAACAGGTGCTAACAAGAGCAAAGTAATGGGCAGCATATTTGCGATACCCCGTAGTTCTTTTTAAACCGGAATTCTTCTTCGAGCAGATTTCCTACAAAAAAGATCCGTAAGGCACATGCGGAAAAGTAGAAGTTCAAATTGTGATGTGATATCATAGACAATACCTCATCCTGGGAACGAGACCAGTGCATACCAAGGTTTTTCCATTCAATGTCTTCTAAATTACAGGATACTTCACCAGAAATTTGCTTATAGAATTGCCATCAAAGTGTGATTTCCTCAGGTAACACCGATATTGCTGCAATGCTTCCTTGAAAAGCGCAAGCAAGCTTTGCTCGTCATGACTATCCAGATTGACCCTCGCCTACTAACAACAATGTAATGTAAATCATTGATGTGTTCAATTAGCAAAAAACAGAAAAATAATCACCATGAATAATAGCAATTACATGTAAGTGGGACAGGAAGATGTGAAAATGGTAAGGTTCAAAAAAAAGATGTGAAAATGGTGTTTGTCTTCACTATAATCTTTCCATGATGGGAATATATGCACATAGTCCCTAACAACATTGAAAGCATTGTCTTTTAAACTGGGAATAATTGGAATGGGGTTCCAATCTACAGGAATTGGCCGTCTCTACAGTTGGGATAGGTCTTCGGCCGGTGGACTTGCTGTACTTTTTGCTGGAGTGGGATTTTTCTGTGGTACGGCTGGTGCTATGGCAACTAAAATCGGCATACCTTTTGCTGGAGTGCAGGTCCTGTGTGGTGGGCCTAGTGGTGTGGCCAGTGAAGTATGTGTCGTGGATTTGTCACGGCAGATGTCCTAGTGTGAGGACTTAGTCATGAGGCCAACACATCTATGTGGTACCTTGAGAGGGGTTGATCGGGATGAGAGACGCGAGGCGGATCAAGACACAAGACCAGGATTTCGACAACTTCGAGCCCCAGGAAACATCATCCGGTAATAGCCCTACATGCTGTTTGTGGCTAGGTCTCATTATGCTGATGAGGAGTTGCCGCATAAGCCGGCTCTCCTAATTGTGTCTATCCTTAAAGATTATTTCAGCCTGTCCCTCTTGGGGTGCCCTGCCCCTCCTTATATAAGTTGAAGGGAGCGGGTTACATGTGGAGTCCTAGTAGGACTAGGTCTATTCTATAACAAGCGGAATCCTAGTCTTGCCCCCTTAAGAAAAACTCCTTATGTTTTTCCTCTTAAGCCGGCCCAATATAGCATGAGCCAGCCTTCTGGGCCTTGTCGTCCATCTGACCTGCCCACCGGGTCACCAGTGAGTCACAATATCCAGGCGGGTTGCCCGTAAACTGCAAGGTCCGGGTGGGTCGCCAGTGAGTTGCCAAGCTCGAGCCGGGTGTCGGTGTACAAAAGTACGGGCTCTCCTTTTGACCCCTTTACTTGTGCACGGGCAGTCAGAGCCACCCGCCACGGCCACGCATAACAGGGCAGGAAAGGGAAGCTGGAGAGAAGCCGAAGGCACAAGACAAACAAAGCAACGACAAGGACCAAGGCCACAAAGATCAGATGGACGACACAGGTTTTCCCCGGCAAAGACCCTTGTCGGGCAGCCTCGATGGCCCAGCAAGACCTGGTCGGGCAGCTCGCCTCACCGGTCGGAGCGAGCCACCTTTGAGCCCACCAATGCTAAACAAACGCGTTGGGACAGGGCTCGGGAGGCACCTCTGTGGTGGCATGCAGATCTTTTTGAAGACATAGAATAATCAAGATCAATTGAGGATAGGGAGGCAACCATCCTCACCGAAGAAACCCACAAGACCCCCGACAACGCCTACGCGCCGAGGCAAGACCCTTGCCGGGCCACCCGGCAAGACCCTCGCCAAGCGCGCCAGCAGGGCCACTGCCAGGCCCACGCCAGCCAAGTCTCCACCGCCGTTTGCATGCAGCTGTCGACCCAACCAGATGGGCAGGCACCTATGTGGCAACATGCAACCCTTCGTGGAGGCTCCACCACCGCGCCACCTCAGCTGCCTGCCTGCCTACCTGGTGCCGCATGCACCACTGGCCAGGGCGCGTGTTGAAGAAAGGAGGAGCGGCGACGGACGGGACGGGCCTTGCTCCCGCCCCCGATAAAGTAGAGGGACACCTAAGCCTCGCATTAAATGCGCTTTGTCCTGTAATACCAGCGATAAGCTCGCAACGCTGTAGCACTTTCCACCTCCTGTGTGCCCTTGTGGCAGCCCCTTTCGCCTATAAAAGTAGGACCATGGTGCACTGAGAAAGGATTCGGCTCTTTCAAACCTAGCAGCACGCAGAGCTAGTTCAAGAGCTCAAGAACACTAAATACATCCACCAAAGCAGGATCGTAGGGTTTTACACATCTTTGCGGCCCGAACCTGGGTAAATCCCCTTTGTGTTGTCTACTAGTCCCGCTCTTCTCACGATCCCCACGACCCGCAACCGTAGAAGGGATTCAGGTGATCCCATAGGTGTCGTTTCCCACCGACATCTTTGGCGCGCCAGGTAGGGGGCGCAGTTGTGAGAATCTGGTCTAGCAGTTGACCTAGCTGTTCTTCATCTCCATGGCTCCTAAGAAGAAGACGACTACCGTGATCGGTTTGTCCGGTACCAAATTGATACCGGCGCGGACCGGTAGCGGCCCAGTCACGGAGAGAACCCGTGGCGTGGCCCGCGAACATCTACATCACCCTGATGGTCCAGGCTTGGCGAGTGGCATCGTTCGCGCGCCAGGCGACGAGCCACCAGTCGCGGGCTTCAGAGGTGGAGTCGGGCCCCCCGCAGGCGGCACAGGGCCCTCCAGGGGCGCCGCCGTCCCACCAGGCGGCGGCACGGCGACCTCCAAGACGCCAACACCGGCGCACACACACGCTCCTCCCAGGTTGTGCGTGATGAGCAGCGTCTCCCTGGCGGTGACCTTGCGCGTCGCCCTGGGAAGAGTCCGTGCGCCCATCACATGATGAGGAGGGCCAGCTTGCGCGCCGAGGTGCTGACCGAGGTGGCGAACAACTGCGGGGCTATGACGCGGCTCCTTCTAACATGGTTAGAAGTCGAGGCGCATCGCGGTCGACCCAGCTCTCGCCGCCACCCACGCCAGCGGAATCCCTAGCGCGCTCGCAGCTGCTCCTCGATTTTCGTCCCGCTCCGGAGAAGCTCGACGAATGAAGGGCCACCATTCGAAGCCTCGTCGGCATCGCCAACAACGATGAGTTGCGGCCGGCGGGGCCCGTAGGCCGTCACTCCACCAGGCCACCGCATGCCAGCGGAGACCGCGCCGGAGGCGATGCGGCCACGGTGCACTCCCCTCCTCCATCCCGGCCATCCCAGGCATCGGTTCATTGTGACGACGCTCGAGACAATATCTCCATCATGTCATCCGACCCACGAACCAACCGCGATCGGCGTCAAGTCCTTCAGGAGCGGGTTCATGAGGACGCTCGAACTACCATCGAGCGCCGACGTGACGCGCGCCACCAGTCAGACAGACGGGCAGGGCCTGCTACAGACCACCCAGCGTCGGGAGGCTACGGTGCCTACCTTACGCGGTGGGTTGTCCGGCTTTCACCCGTGAGCTGCAGCAGTTCTAGTGGACCTCCCACCGTACGTTCAAACCTGATGTTGGCGAGAAGTACAACGGCAAGACTCACCCGTCGGAGTTCCTCAGCATCTACACCATCGCGATGCAAGCTGCTGGGGCCCGCGACGATAAGGTGCTTGCCAATTACTTCCCGTTGGCACTCAAGCCTAATGTTATCTCATGGTTGATGCACTTGCCGGTGGATTCCATCTCTTCTTGGGCGGATCTGTGCCATGAGTTTGTTGGTGCCTTTACCGGAGGTCACCAGGCACATGGCCAGGCGAGTGATTTACACATCATCCCCCAGAGGGAAGGGGAGAACTTGCGCAAGTACATCCAAAGGTTCAGCCGAGTGCAGTACAACATGCCAGACGTTCATCCTGCCGCCGTGATCAGTGCGTTCCATCAGAATGTGCGCAATCGTAAGATGCGTGAAGAGCTGGCGATGAACAAGGTCAGAGATGTGGCCGAACTTTATGTTCTGGCCGATCGGTGCGCTCGTGCTGAAGAGGGAAGGAAGTACCCCGGCGAAGACGCCGGTGCGGAAACCGACTCCACGGATGATACCGCCACCTCAGCGAAGAAGGCCCGACGCTATAACAGGAAGCGCAAGGGCAAGGCCGTGCTTGCCGTCGAGGGATCCGACAACACCGGCGCCACCAAGAAGACCAAGGCAAGCGACCCCGGCAAAGAGGTTGCCGGGTGTGACGCTTGCCGGGCCTTGGTGGCTACCAACAAGCCAGGAGGCTCCGACAAGCAGTACTGCAAGATCCACCGCACTAAGGGCCATGATGTCCAAAACTGCCGGCAGGTAGAGCTGCTCGCCGAGATGCAGAAAGCCGAGTATGAGCGGCGAGACAAGGAGAAAGGCCCGGATGGGATGTTGCGCTTTCGTTGAGAACATGCCAGAGAGCTCCGCCGGCAAGAGCAAGAAGTCCAGAGCTACACCACCAGAGACCAAGAATGTGCCCGACAAGGAGGACGGTGAGGGAGTCCTGGATTAGGGGGTATCTGGATAGCCGGACTATATACATCGCCAGACTATTGGAGCGTGAAGATACAAGACTCAAGACTCCGTTCCGTGTCCAGATGGGACTCTCCTTTGCGTGGAAGACAAGCTTGGCGATCCGGATATTGTATTTCCTTCCTTGTAACTGACTCCATGTAAACCCTAGCCCTCTCCGGTGTCTATATAAACCAGAGAGGTTGGTCCTTAGAAGCCCGATCACAACTTCAATCATAATCATCATAGGCTAGCTTCTAGGGTTTAGCCTCTACGATCTCGTGGTAGATCTACTCTTGTACTACTCATGTCGTCAATATTAATCTAGCAGGAAGTAGGGTTTTACCTCCATCGAGAGGGCCCGAACCTGGGTAAACATTGTGTCCCTTGCTTCCTGTTACCATCAGCCTAAGATGCACAGATCGGGACCCCCTACCCGAGATCTGCCGGTTTTGACACTGACATTGGTGCTTTCATTAAGAGTTCCTCTGTGTCGTTGCTGCAAGGCTCGATGGCTCGTATTGTTGTCAAGGACAATATTACCTCTGGGGGAGCTCTGGCTGTAGGCCAAACTCTCCGACTTGGCGGCTTCGTCATGGCCGCCCCATCGGCTGTCGCACCGACAATGGCCTCTCGGGTCATCACACATAACCTACACATCAATTCGAACTCGCCAACAGATGGATCCGAGAGCTCTGCTCCTTAATGAGCTCTTGGATCGTGACGCCGCTTTGGGAGTCGCTATGGACTATGACCGATCGGGCTTAAACCCGACCAAAGGGACATTAAATCCCGCCGCCACCCATGAGATAGCGGTAGTGGAGGAACCACATACAGATTACCCTCTACTTTGAGGACGAATTATGTCCGGATCACCGAGCTCCCTGAGCCAGACTCCAGCTCAAGGGAAGACATGACCCAGATCCCCGACTTAGGATCGGGTATTCGGCCGGAAAAATTGGGCAGCACCCCGGATCCCGAGCTGTCAAACTCGAAGCTCCCTCGCCCTAGGCGTTAGATCGGATCAGATCCGGATTTACCACTTAACACCCACCGCATTTTAGACCGCTCTCCCACATCGCATAAGAGCCCCATGAGACAAGACATCGCCATTGGGCCAGATTCCTCCTTGTGCTAAATAAGGTCAAGGACTGTCGTGAGGAGGACGCAGTCTCACTTTTCTACAAAAACTGTACGAATAAAGGAATTCTTAATGCCATAAGTCGCCGTGACATAGTACACTTTGCTGACTTGGCAACCATAGTCTGTAAATCTTGTGCGATGGAAAGCGCCTGGAAAACCCAAACAGAATTTTGGGATAGTCTCGCTCTCACCAAAACCTTTGTTCGAGCTAAACGGGCGAACTCTCGAAGGTCGACCGATCCAATCCCCAGGAAGCCAAAGCTCACCCTAGGGGGTGGAACCGTATTGGAAGAATGGCTCAATGGGCCATGTAAACTCCATGGTACGCCAGAAACAACACCAACCCATAGCCTTAGGGCATGTTGGATACTCCGGCAGGTAGCAAAAAGTGGCGAGGATCTCCTTGTAAGCCATAAAGCAGAACAACATCCCCCTCAAGAACACAATACGGTACTAACAGTCTTCGAGACTTTCACCTCAAACAATAGGCCCAAGCGAGCTCATCGAAGCTCCACTGAAATCTTCCATGTGGCAAAATTAAATCCGTGGAACAACACTGCTATAACCTTCAATGCCAGTGACGAACCTCGATTCTAGATTGTCCGGGCACCAGCTGCTCTGGTCCTTAGCCCAATCGTGGACGGCTTTCGGCTCACTAAAGTACTCATGGACGGCGGAAGCGGATTAAACTTGATCTATGAAGAAACACTCAACAAGATGGAAATTGATAAAGGCCGCATTGAACAAAGCGGCACAACCTTCGGGGGGATTATCCCTAGTCGGGAGGCGCGATATGGTATTCGGCACCCCGGAGAATTATAGGTCCAAAGAAATCACTTTCCAAGTGGCTCCTATCAGCAGCGGATACCACGCCCTTCTAGGGCGGGACGCGTTTACAAGCTTCCAACCTATACCCCATTACGAGTACATGAAGCTTAAAATGCCCGGACCCAATGGAATCATCACTCTAGCCAGTGATCCGGACGTTGCACTTCGCGCCGAAAATAAAACCGCAGCACTAGCCCTAGAAGCATTATCTGAAGCCCTAGCAGTCGAAGAATTAACAGCACTGCGGGCCACCGTGGATAGGGACGACGTGATACTCGACAAGCGACCCAAGTCCACCTCATTTAAAGCCGCAGACGAGATAGTCAAATTCCAAGTCCATCCAATGGACTCCACAAAGACAGCTTCCATTGGGACACAGTTGAGCCTCGCAATGGACGCCGCACTGCGAGACTTCTTACGCAAGAATTGGGACATTTTTGCCTGGCACCCATCGGACTTGCCGGGCATCCCACGCAGATTGGCCGAACATAGCCTCAATATACTAAAAGGATACAAACCTGTCAAGCAGACCCTAAGGCGGTTTTCAGAGCCCAAACGACAAACCATGGGGGAAGAGCTAGCCAAGCTACTTGAGGCCGGATTCATCAGAGATATCAAGCATCCGGATTGGCTGGAAAATCTGGTAATGGTACCAAAGAAGGACAAATCATGGCGCTTATGCGTCGACTTCAAAGACCTCAACAAGGCTTGCCCCAAGGATACCTTTCCCCTCCACTAGTAGAAAACCACCAATCAGTCCCGGTTCGTAAGGGCCTTTAGTCCCGGTTCGGGAACCGGGACTAATGGGTCGTTACTAATACCTCAACCCATTAGTCCCGGTTCAAACACGAACTGGGACCAATGTGCTCCACATGGCCCTATGCGCCGAGCCCAGCGAGGGGTTTTGGTCCCGTTGGTGGCTCCAACCGGACCAAAAGGCATCCACGTGTCTCGCATTCCAGTGGCTGGGGTTTTTGTGTTTTTTTTTTGAAAGAGGGGGGTTGGGGGTTTTGGGGGGTTAATTTAGGTGTTTCGTATATTGTGTTAGCTTGCTAATTAATAGAGAGAAGTGTCATCTCTTATGTCCGTGCTTGCTCGACGCTACGTAGTATATATACATAAGTGATCGAGAGAACCATTCAATCTGAAGTTCGTCATGCATACCGAGAGAAGTGATCGATCGACCTCTCCTTCTCCGAGAGATTGGTGAACAACAAGTTTAACTGGCTACATACATGTACAATCTATATAAGATCTCTTAATTACAAACCACTAGTATTTGAATTCAAGTTCCACATGGTATTCTCCGCTTTATCGATGACGTGTTCAAGAAAGAATCTCGCCAATTCCTCTTGAATTGCTTTCATGCGATCTGGTTCTAGGAGTTCATACCGCATCGCCACGCCTAATTAATTTGAAGAAGGAGGTTAATTAATACATATATATGAATGAAACTCAACAGAAATGATGGTGTAATAAAATGAAATTGTGAATATTATTGCTTACGCACTTCATATTGTCTTCTAGAGTAGCCCCGCTTGTTTTTCAAAGTCGCGTTGTGGATGAACTCGCACACGTAGTATCCACAGAAATCATTCCCTTCCTCCTTCCACAAGCACTTTACGAGAAATAGAGGTCAACCAAACTGATAATGAAGCATTATAAAAATGGCATTGATGAAAGTATAGCTATAGAATCAACGGGAGATGCGCTCCAGTAGTACTTACTTTCGGGTATGTATATCGCAGCTCCTTCGGCTGTCCCGGAGCTTGTGCGGTGAACTGTTTCCAAACCCTGCAAGACAAAGAAAATATTTGTTATTACTTGAGATATCAGGAAATGAACAAAAAGTTGCCGATATGGTGTGATAATGATCGATTGAACTTACTTGCTGAGCATTTCAGTTATGTCCGCATAGGTGCTGGGATCTTTCCGTCTGGAGTCTAAGACGGTTACTAGTCCACGCTCAAGCTTAATCTCCAGAAGAATATAGTGGTACCTGCACGCATGCATAACTCATCAATTACATTAACCTCGCTCGAGTAATAAGGAAAACCGAACATGCACACGATAGTAACACTCACGGGCCGTGGTAAGGAAAGAGTATGGTATCTTTGTTTTGATTTTTGATCAATGATTGTAGCAAGTTGTCCTCGGCCTCTTCGGCGCGCTTTTTAACCAGAAAAACATCTATGATATTTGTGTTAATGAACCCAATATCACAGATTTCATTTTTTTTGCACTCGACGATCTTCAATCTGCATAATATATTAAGGATAATTAATTATAAATACATGCAATGAAAGAGCCGAGCTATATATACAGACTAATGACAGAAATAGTACTTACAGGCAGTAGCAAAAGACCATTAATTTATCGAGGGCCTTTTGATTGAAGAACTCGAAGAACTCCTCAAATGGAATGGACAACACATCATTTGAAACGTGGTCGTGCTCCTCTTTAATTTTCAGATACAAAGTGTTCGTCCCCTCAGACTCTCTGCAGGTTTTCATGTACCAACTGTGGAATCTTAGATCATTGTTGTCGAGACTTTTCATCTTTCACGAGAGGCTTCCGTGCATCAGATCTGAATAAGTCCACCTCCATGAAATCAGGAAGTGCATCGTCGGCGGGTAATCTCCAAGATTGCCATAACCGCCACCGCCCCGGAGGATTAGACACATTCAGCGGGGGCACGATTGCTGTGCTTGTTTGCCGAGTTGGGCAATTTTTTCCCTTTGCCCGTTGTTCTTTAACCTTTTATCGGTGATGATAGTTCCCACCGCTTGGCTTGGAGAAATGTCTGTTTAGTAATGCGCTCATAGTTGGTTCTCGGCGGAGACTTTGGTGGTTTCCTCAGGGCAGCGAGAGTGCGCTTTGCTTTCACCGGATCGCCTTCTCCTCCGGAGGTGGATGTATCTTTGCTTTAACCCCTTCAAAGAACTCATTCACTTGGGTCTGCACGATTGTATCGTTTTCCTCCTTGCTCCTCTCGACTGATAACTTCTCTACTGTGCTTTAGAGGTGGACCGATCTGTATTGCCTCTCTCTTCTTGTGCTGCTAGACGCTGGAGCAGACGGAGCGGCTGCGGCGTCTGTCTTCTTTCGTGCTTGCTTACGAGGCGGAGGAGAAGGACTACGACACGTTGGAGCAGCCGGGGCGGCGGCGGGTCTCTTCCGCCCTTGCTGGCGAGGCGGAGAAGGAGGAGGCGGAGTGCCGCCACGCGCCGAAGAAGGGGGCGGAGTGCCGCCACGCGTGCCCTGATCTTCACTCGCCGGAGGAGGAGGCGGTGGAGAAGGCGGAGTGCCGCCACGCATGCCCTGATCGTCACTCGCCGGAGGAGGAGGCGGTGGAGGAGGCGGAGTGCCCTGACTCGCCAGAGGAGGAGGAGGAGGCGGAGGCATCCAGTTGAGAAGGTCGATGAGCTCCTTCCGCCATAGGCATGGAGTCTTCAGAGCAGAACCCAGCCTAGTCTCCCCTTCACCGGTAGGGTGCTCAAGCTCGAGGTCCTCAAATCCCTCCGTTATTTCATCCACCATCACCTTAGCAAATCCTTCCGAATCGGTGGCAAGTGATAAGTTGTGCGGGTCCACTAGGATAAACTTGGCCAACAGCCGCCTTGACCTTCAAATTCATGCATCGCGCCATAATGTGGCAATTTTGAGACTCCGTGATACCATCCACGGATAGCTGGCGGAGCCGTCAAGACATGCTCCGCTGAAGCAGCTCGGTGGAAGCAACGCTGCTTCTCCGCTGAGATGGCGGGGTAGCCGGGAAGCTTCGCATGTCGTTTGTTGCGATCTGCTGCTTGTCGTTCCTCTTCTCGATCCTCTAGCCCCATTACCCTTCCAAGCAGCGCTGCATTTGGTCCTGCTCCACTTTCTTCCTCCTCTCGTGGGTTTTGTAACCCCTGCGTCCCGAAAACCAACCTTCCACGGAAGGGAGCTGGCGTGCCTCGTGTCCGTCCAGGTGCTCGGGATTCCTAAGGGCCATTATGAGCTCGCCCTTCTCCCCTGCTTTGAAGGAACGTCCCTCGCTGCGCTGCATCGATATAGTGTCGAAGTTTCTTGACTGGTGTTTGCGATTGCTCGTCCGCCCATCGACACGCCTCATTATAGGTCCAAGGTTCCGCCAGCCCTCAAGAACCAAGTCCCAAGAACGGTCTCGCCGCAAGATCGCCTCTGGTTCGATCCCTTTTTCAAGCAGATCATGCTCAGCCTTGGACCACTTAGGCTGGGCTTTGAGGTAGCCACCGACCCGCGGCGATGGTGAAGCTTCTTCTTCGCAGCATTTTTCTTGTTTGTCTCGACATCTTCTTACTCTTTTCTCGATGTCTTGTGGGCCACAAATGCGGGCCAGTGATCTTTGATCTTCTCATATTTGCCGATGAATTCTGGTGTCTCTTTTTTCGTGACAAACTGGTTTAGCTCTTTCCTCCACCTCCTCATTAGGCCAGCCATCTTCTTAAGAGCACAAGACTTGATTAATTGCTCTTTAACGGCTTCTCCGGATCCTCCTCTGGCGGTAGGGTGAAATTTGCCTTCAGCTCATTCCAAAGATCTTCTTTCGCATATCATTGACATAAGACACCTCAGCGTCTTCATCCTTAGCAGGCTTATACCATTCTTTGGATGCTAATCGATCTGTCCCTAACAAGAACCCCGTGACCGAAAGCGAAAATGCCTTCTTTGTCCGGATGGGTTCAATCGGTTCGCCGTCGGGCGCGATTTCTATGATCTCAAACTTTTCATCCGAGCTCAACTTTTCTTGGGCCTCGCCTCCTTACCGGGTTGTGCTCGATCCGAGGGCTAGAAATTATAAGGAAGAAAGACGACGAAGATTTAATATGTGTACATATACCAAAACAATGGATGCATCAATTAACTTGTCAAGACGGGCTTAACTAATATATATATACCTGGCCGGACTCGGTTCGGTGACTCGCTCCGCACGGTCTCCTTCGTCTTGTACCTCCATTGTGTCACGGAGCCATCATGAACATAGTCCTCCTCTTGTACCGCATTAATGGGTGAAGCCATCATAATCATAGCCCTCTTCTTCATCCATCCGACCAACGGTGTCGATGAGAAATGACGCAACATCATCACTTCCATTTGCGATTATTTCCCCAACATCGCTTCGCTTTCTTCGCCTCGGAGTGCTCCATAGTTTCGCAAATATTGAAAACATGTCAATTATTATTCAATCATGGTACATACTGGCAAACATGTCAATAAGGAATCATGTTAGTGGCCTCGACGCTGCTTCTCTAGGGTTTGGGGTCGCCTCGACACAAAGCTTCAAGGGTTTGGGGTGGCCTCGATGATAATGCTCTTTTAACTTGATAAATTTGGGTGGCCTCGAGAGAGTTAATTTGTCGGGTAGGAGCGCCAAAGGAGGGGGGGTACGAGGAGACCTGCAACATCGCTTTTCTCTAGGGTTTGGGTGTCCTCGAGAGTTTTGGTCGAGCGAGAGGGCCGAGGGGAGTGCTGCAGTTGTATCTAGAGGGGTTATATCGACAACGACGCGACATACATATACATGGGAAAATAATGTTATCGGGAGGGGTATCGGTACCACCCCTCGTGTTGAAGTTTCTTCTTTCTCCTTTCCTTTCTTTCTTCTTCTCCTCTTCTTTTCTTCTTCTCCTCGAGAAAGGAAAATAATTAAGGAAAAGGAAGAAAAGAGGAAGAAGGAAGAAGGAAGAAGAAGAAGAAAAAAAGAAGAAAAAGAGGAGAAGAAGAAAGGAATAGAGGAGAAGAAGAAAAATAGAATTTCTCCTTTCTCCTCTATTCCTTTCTTCTTCTCCTCTTCTTTTTCTTCTTTTTCCTCTTCTTATTTATTTCTCCTCTTCTTCCTCTCCACTTTTCTCCTTTCTTCCTCTTCTTATTTTCCTTTTCCTCTCATTCTTTTAGTATTGCTTGTTTTAAAAAAATGTTCAAATAGAAAATTCCAAAAAAACAAAGGTTTTGCCTAATGCATTGTTCATATGAATATACCAACATTTGCATATTCTACAATAATTAATATCAACAAAAAAATCTATGAACAGAAAAAACCTAACTTTTCTAAAATGTATCTTTTGCATATATATATAGCCACATATGAATAGAGCCATATATACATACACATATATGAACAGAAAAAAAATAATAAAAATGAAACATATACATATATGAACATATATGAACATATACATACACATACACATATATATATAGCCACATATATACATACACATATATATATATATACATTGAACAAAAAATAAAACTAAAAAAATGAAAAAAAAAAAGAGCCGGTGCGGCGTGGCGGCTCACAGCGGTGGCGGAGCTGGGCGGGCGACGGCGACGGCGACGGGCGCTGGGCGCAAGGCGGCAAGGGCGGCGGCGACGCTGGAGGAGCTGGCGGCGACGACGGCGAAGCGCTGGGCTCGGGGAGGACGGCGACGACGACGGGCGCGGGCGACGGCGACGGCGACGGGCAGGGGGCGGCGGGCGGTGTCGGGCAGCTGGCGGCGCTGGCGCGTTTGGCGTCGCTCGGGGGCAATGTGGCGATGAACTGCAAAACTGCAAAGTGCCACTTATATACAAGGAGACACGGTCACGGTTGGTGGCACCAACCGACTAATGCCTCTTTAGTCCCGGTTGGTGCCACCAACCGGGACCAACCTTTGGTCCCGGTTGGTGGCACCAACCGACTAAAGTCTCATTTTTAGTCCCGGTTGGTGCCACCAACCGACCAAAGCTCTCAACGCTGCCCGTGATCGGGCCAAAGTTTAGTCCCACCTCGCTAGTTGAGAGGGGAGCGCAGTGGTTTATAAGCCCCACGGCCGCTCCCCTCTTGAACTCCTTCCTACTGCAGGCTTATGGGCCTACTTGTTACTGCTTTGCCTGTTGGGCCTTCGGGCCTTCAAGGGCCTGAATCTCGCCCAAATTAGGGAAACAAGTCGATTCAGCCGTGGGGCCCATGAGGTGGCATTTTTTTCTTCCTTTATTTAATTTATTTTGTTTCTACTTACAACAAAATACTTATTGTTGTTTTTTTGTTTTGTTTTCTGCATTATTTATTTTCTTTTGTTTTTTGCTCTATTTTTTAATTCTTTTTTGCTTCTAGTTTTAGGAAAATTATAAACTTTCTGTTAGTGCCATTACTTTTCAAATTTGAAAACACTTTTTTTTGTTTTCTTTCTTGCTTTATTTATTTTATTTTGTTTCTACTTACAACAAAATACTTATTGTTGCTATTTTTAATTATTACGAGGGCCGAACCATAAGACATTAAAGCATTTCAAATGAACTCTGAAAAAGTTGAAAGTTGGCATGGTATCATAAATTGGCCCACACATAGCATGTGCATGTACAAAACGAACAATGGTATCATACTCGCTGGCCATAATGGTATCATAAACTAACAATAGTTGCGGAGAAAGTCTTCACTTTTTCTTCGCTTATGCCATTTGCTTATTGCGCCAGAACCATGGATAATCTTCATCGCTTATCGGGATGCCGGGTCAGCCTTGACTTTAAAGGAGGAATTTCATGAAACTTTTCATAATCTTGAGACATGTCTGTCTTGTCCTCCACTCCCACGATGTCCCTTTTTCCTGAAAGAACTATGTGGCGCTTTGGCTCATCGTATGATGTATTTGCTTCCTTATCTTTTCTCTTTCTCGGTCTACTGGACATGTCCTTCACATAGATAACCTGTGTCACATCATTGGCTAGGACGAACGGTTCGTCAGCGTACCCAAGATTTTTCAGATCCACTGTTGTCATTCCGTACTGTGGGTCTACCTGTACACCGCCTCCTAACAGATTGACCCATTTGCACTTAAACAAAGGGACCTTAAAATCATGTTCGTAGTCAAGTTCCCATATGTCCACTATGTAACCATAATATGTGTCCTTTCCCCTCTCGGTTGTTGCATCAAAGCGGACACCGCTGTTTTGGTTGGTGCTCTTTTGATTTTCGTCAATCGTGTAAAATGTATTCCCATTTATCTCGTATCCTTTCCAAATCAATACAGTCAAAGATGGTCCCCTGGATAACAAGTACAGCTCCTCACAAACAGTGCTGTCACCTCCGATACGTGCTTCCAACCAACTGCTGAAAGTCCTGATGTGTTCACATGTAATCCAGTCGTCGCACTACTCCGGGTGTTTGAAGCGCAGATTGTTCTTGTGTTCATCGACATACGGGTCACCAAGGTAGAGTTCTCAGAGAACTGTGTAGTGGGCTTGAGACCAAGAATATCCGCCCCTGCATATTATTGAGTCATTTTCAAGCGTGTTTTTTCGGTCAAATCTCCCCTCATACCGCGATTTAGGGAGACCTATCTTCTTAAGGCCAGGAATGAAGTCAACACAAAACCCGATGACATCCTCTGCTTGATGGCCCATAGAGATGCTTCCTTCGCCTAGCGCGATTACTGGACATATTTCTTTAGGACTCCCATGAACCTCTCAAAGGGGTACATATTGTGTAGAAATACGGGCCCGTAATGACAATCTCGCCAACTAGATGAATAAGAACGCAAGGCCATGATATTGAAGAAGGATGGTGGGAACACCAGCTCGAAACCGACAAGACATTGCACCACATCACTCCTTAGCCTTGGTATGGTTTCCGGATCGATCACCTTTCGAGATATTGCATTGAGGAATGCACATAGCTTCACAATGGCTAATCGGACGTTTTCGGTAGAAGCCCTCAATGCAACCGGAAGCAGCTTGCGTCATAATCACGTGGCGTCATGAGACTTTAGGTTCGAAACTTTTTCTCTGCCATATTTATTATTCCTTTTATATTCGACGAGAAGCCGCCGGGACCTTCATACTAAGCAGGCATTCAAAGAAGATTTCCTTCTCTTCTTTGGTAAGAGCATAGCTGGCAGGACCTTCATACCGCTTTGGAGGCATGCCGTCTTTTTCGTGCAAACGTTGCAGGTCCTCTCGTGCCTCACCTGTATCTTTTGTCTTCCCATACACGCCCAAGAAGCCTAGCAGGTTCACGCAAAGGTTCTTCGTCACGTGCATCACGCCGATCAAGAGCGGACCTCTAGGTCTTTCCAAGAGGGTAGGTCCCAAAATATAGATTTCTTCTTCCACATGGGTGCGTGTCCCTCGGCGTCACTCGGAACAGCTAGTCCGCCGACCCTTTCCAAAGATTACGTGTAAATCATTGACCATAGCAAGTACGTGATCACCGGCACGCATGGCGGCTTCTTCCGTGATCTGCCTCGCTTTTGAAATGCTTGCCTTTCTTTCGACATTGATGGTTGGTCGGAAGAAATCGACGACGGCCTGTGTACACATTCTTCCCGCAGCTTGCCGTATATACTATCGCTGTCAAGTAAACAGGTGCGTGCATGCGTGGTATCCCTTGTTTGTCTGTCCTAAAAGGTTACCGAGAGCGGGCCAATCGTTGATGGTCACGAACAGCAACGCCTTTAGGTTAAATTCTCTGCTTGTGCTCATCCCACGACGCACACCGCTTCCATTCCACAGCTGTAAAAGTTCTTCAACTTATGGCCTTAGGTACACATCAATGTCATTGCCGGGTTGCTTAGGGCCTTGGATGAGAACGGCATCATAATGAACTTCCGCTTCATGCACATCCAAGGAGGAAGGTTATACATACATAGAGTCACGGCCAGTGCTGTGATTGCTGCTCGCTCCCGAAAGGATTAATGCCATCCGCGCTTAAAGCAAACCATACGTTCCTTGGCTCACTTGCAAACTCATCCCAAGATTTCTCTCGATTTTTCTCCATGCGACCCGTCACCGGTGCTCTCAACTTCCCGCCTTTCTTACGGTCCTCACGTGCCATCGCATCAACTTGGCATGCTCTCCGCTTCAACAGACGTTTCAACCGTGGTATTATAGGAGCATACCACATCACCTTCGCAGAACCCTCTTCACGGGGCTCGCCACAACATCACCGTGGTCATCTCGCCTCGATCTTATACCGTAATGCACCGATACCGGCATGCGTTCAGATCCTTGTACGCACCGCGTAGAGGATGCGATCATTAGGGCATGCATGTATCTTCGCACCTCCAATCCTAGAGGGCATACGACCTTCTTTGCTGCGTATGTACTTGTCGGCAATTCGTTATCCTTGGAAGCTTCTTCTTCAATATTTTAAGTAGCTTCTCAAATCCTTTATCAGCACAAGATTCTCTCGCCTTCCATCGCAGCAATTCCAGCATGGTACCGAGCTTTGTGTTGCCATCTTCGCAATTGGGGTACAACCCTTTTTGTGGTCCTCTAGCATGCGATCGAACTTCAGCTTCTCCTTTTGACTTTCGTGATTGCGCCCTTGCATCGACAATGACCGGCGGAGATCATCATCATCGGGCACATCGTCTGGTTCCTCTTGATCTTCAGCAGCTTCTCCCGTTGCAGCATCATCGCACATCGTCTCGTTCCTCTTGATCTTCCGGAGCATCACCGTATTCAGGGGCACATAGTTGTCATCGTACTCTTCTTCTTCGCCGCCTTCCATCATAACCCCTATTTCTCCGTGCCTCGCCCAAACATTATAGTGTGGCATGAAACCCTTGTAAAGCAGGTGGGTGTGGAGGATTTTCCGGTCGAGTAAGACTTCAGATTCCCACATATAGGGCATGGACAACACATAAAACCATTCTGCTTGTTTGCCTCAGCCACTTCGAGAAAATTATGCACGCCCTAAATGTACTCGGAGGTGTGTCTTGAACCGTAAATCCATTGCGGTTCATCTGTGTGCATTATATATAATTATGTGTCAAAATCATTAGAGAACATCATGAATAGATAATTAATTAAGTGACCAAATTAATAGAAGTTCATCATCACATTAAAACCAAAGTACATACATAGTTCTCATCTAACAACATAAAGCTCTGCAGAGCATCTAAATTAATTAAACCATACACTGAAACTATGTAAAACATTTCAATGCGAAAACAAATGCGATCATAATCGCAACCAATGTAACAACTGATCCAATGGCATAATGATACCAAGCCTCGGTATGAATGGCATATTTTCTAATCTTTCTAATCTTCAAGCGCATTGCATCCATCTTGATCTTGAGATCATCGACGACATCCGCAACATGCAACTCCAATATCATCTTCTCCTCCTCAATTTTTCTAATTTTTTCCTTCAACAAATTGTTTTCTTCTTCAACTAAATTTAACCTCTCGACAATAGGGTCGGTTGGAATTTCCGGTTCAACAACCTCCTAGATGAATAAAATCTATGTCACGTTGGTCGGCATAATTGTCATAAACAATAAATGAACCAATAGTTATGAAAAGATAATATATACCACATCCGAATCATAGATAGGACGAGGGCCGATGGGGCGGATACCAAAACCATCGCACTATATAAGATGCAATAATAAAAGTAAGAAAATTATACAAGTATATATCTATCTAAACATACAAATAAGAATATTTTTCCTTTCGAAAGAAGATAAGAACAAGAGGCTCACCACGATGGTGCCGCCGATGAGATCGGTGGGTGATCGACGACGTTGAAGACGGGACGGGCGGACGGACCGCTAAACCTAGACAAATATGGAGGAAAATGGAGCTTGGCGGTCGAGCTTGGAGAGGAGAAACCTTAAGTAGTGTGGCTCGGCATTCCATCGAACACCTTGTGTGCATATGAGGTGAGCTAGAGCACCACCAAGCCCTCTCCCCTCGGCCAGAAAAAAGCAGAGCAAGTGTGCTCGCTCTTGCCGAGGGGTATAGATAGGCACCACCATTGGTCCCGGTTGGTCGCACGAACCGGAATAAAGGGTTTTTGGTCCCGTTCGTGCCACTTAACCGACGAATGGTGGTGGGCCAGAGCGAGGCCCATTGGTCCCGGTTCATCCCACCAACCGACCAAAAGGTCCAGACGAACCGGGACCAATGGCCCACGTGGCCCGGCCGCCCCGGGCTCATGAACTGGTCCGATGCCCCATTGGTCCCGATTCTGGATTGAACCGGGACTAATGGGCTGGACCGGCCTGGACCATTGCCCCCTTTTCTACTAGTGCTCCCTCGCATCGATCAAATCATCGATGCCATAGTAGGACACGACTCGCTGTGTTTCCTCGACGCATACTCTGGATACCATCAAATAAAGATGGCAGAGTCCGACCAAGCTGCAATAGCTTTCATAACACCAAATGGCCCTTTTTGCTTCAACACTATGCCTTCCGGTCTTAAGAATGCCGGCGGAACCTATCAACGCATGATTCAAGCATGCCTGGAAAAGTAAATTGGCAAAACAGTGGAGGCATATGTGGATGACGTGGTCATAAAAACAAGACACGTCGAAACCCTAATAGATGACTTGAGGGTTACATTCGATAACCTCCGGACATACGACATCAAGATGAACCCGGAAAAATGCGTTTTCGGCGTCCCCTCGGGGAAACTGCTGGGCTTTATTGTTTCCAACAGAGGAATTGAAGCGAATCCGGCAAAAATCCGAGCTCTGTCGCAGTTGGCTATACCACTAGACCTCAAGCACATCCAAAAACTAGCTAGATGCGTGGCTGCTTTAAGCCGCTTTATCTCTAGGTTAGGAGAAAAGGCATTACCTCTTTACCGCCTTCTTCGGCGCACCGAACACTTCGTGTGGACGGATGCAGCCGCGGCCGGACTCGTTGTAATAAATACCTTATTGGCCAGTAATCCAGTCCTAACAACGCCAAATATCGGTGAATCTATGCTGCTGTACATAGCTGCAACACATCAAGTTGTAAGCGCAGTGCTTGTCGTCGAACGAGAGGTTGACGGATACAAATTCCCGCTCCAAAATCCGGTTTATTACGTATCCACGGTCCTCACCCCATGCAAATCCCGATACCCACACTATCAAAAAATAGCATACTCGGTCTTCATGGCATCCCGGAAGCTACGACACTACTTTCAAGAGTGTTCGATTATGGTGGCTTCCGAAGTACTACTAAACGACATAATAAATAACTGTGACGCTACGGGCCGGATTGCTAAATGGGCCATTGAGCTCCTTCCGTTCGACATAACATACAAGCCACGGCTGGCCATCAAGTCGCAAGTACTAGCTGACTTTGTCGTCGAATGGACAGAAGCCGAACTCCCTAAAGAGTACGACGCGTACTCTAACTGGATCATGCACTTCGACGACTCTAAAATGCTGGCCGGATTGGGAGCAGGTGTAGTCCTGACGTCTCCCACTGGAGACACGGTCCAGTATGTCCTCCAAATATTATACACAAACTCCAACAATGCAGCCGAATATGAGGCTCTGTTGCACGGTCTTCGGATGGCAGTATCCATGGGCATTCAACGCCTAGAAGTGCGCGGGGATTCAAACCTCGCAATATCACAAATAAACCGAGACTTTGATGCCAAGGATCCGAAAATGGCGGCCTACCGTAATGCCGTCCTTAAAATGTCAGCTCGGTTTGAGGGGCTCGAATTCCACCATGTGGCTCGAGAAAACAATCAAGCGGCGGATATCCTCGCTCGCATCGGCGCTAAGCGCGACCCTGTCCCACCTAACATATTCCTGGAAAGACTGTTCAAGCCATCCCTGGTATGGGAAGGGGAGTCCGGAAATACTAGCACGGATCCGAATACACCCCCAGTTTCCAAACTATCAGACATAAGCGGAGGCTCTACCACCGAAATAACATCTTCGGCCCACGAAATCATGGCTGTAATCGCCCCGTGGACTGAGCCTTTCTTGGCCTACCTAAATAGGCAGGAGCTCCCCGAAGACCAAAATGAAGCACGCTGCATCGTCCGGCGTTCTAGAGCTTACAAAGTCCATGACGGGGAAGTCTATAAGAAAAGTGCGACCGGAGTGCTCCAAAGGTGCATCTCCGAAGAGGAAGGGCGGCAGCTCTTGGCTGAAATTCATGCCAGACTGGGCGGGCACCACGCCGCGGCTCGAGCACTAGTCAGCAAGGCCTTCTGTACAGGCTTCTATTGGCCGACGGACGCACAGGACCTTGCCCAACGCTGCGTCGGTTGCCAACTCTTTGCCAATCAGAGTCATATGCCCCCTACCGCTCTCCAAACAATCCCCATAACTTGGCCCTTCGCGGTCTGAGGCTGGATATGGTCGGACCTCTTAAAGGGGGAAGCCATAAGAAAAAATACTTATTGGTCATGGTGGACAAGTGCGGTGACCTGGGAGATAGAGGAGAGCGACGTGAGATATTTTAAGGGAGAGGAAGAAGCCTTCATTTCTCTAGAAGAGATAAGATAGAGAGGAAGCCGTGGGCCAAGGTAGCACGTGGCAGATGGAAGAGGCGGTTGATGTTTGCGTGAGATCCGCCGGTGGAAAGGCAGATTTTCCCTTTCATTATACTCCAGAATTAATTAGCAGAGAAATCAAATATTACTAGCATCAGTTAGCAAAAAATTAATCAGCAATTAATATCGCCCTAGGAAAGTAGCTTTTCTTACTAGCCGATATCCAGAATTAATTTTTGCCTCATCTTCCGAGGCTATATATGTGGCGTAGCCTATTTTGATGTGCATCTGATCTACTAGTATTGTATGCTCGCTTACTAGCCTTTGATATTGTTTATTCTCCAAGACAAGACATGGGTGTCGTCAAGGTGACAATCCTACTATGCATGCTACTGCTCGCGCCACTTCTCTTTGCTCCTGGTAAGCGACGTCTGCAAATTTCGTACGAAGAACAAGGCACATCTGTGCGTTTGCCATCCAAACATGAACTTTTACTCCATTACACATCCATCTATTTTGCTTTTGTGGATTATTGCAGGACCTCATCTTTTTTAATACACCATATTATGGTGGTTGTTTTGTAGGATCGGAAGCCGATACCTGCAGAAAATACAGCAATAGCTATAAGCGGCATCCATGCCATGACGATCCATGTTTTCAGGCCTGTAAAAAGGATGGTTTTACCCAAGGGCGGTGCCGCTTGGTCTACCTATTAATGTTTTGTATCTGCGAAAAAGAATGCTGAATAAAAATATGTAGCAACTGTCGCGGGATGTGTGATGTATCAAATAATATAGCTTAGTGGTACACTGAGTTGACGATGATCAATAACACAAGTTGAGGCTTTACCAAATATTCTAAGAAAACAATTTGGTTCCTTCTTGAAGCCTCCCAGCTTCCTGTCGTCAACATGGTTTTTTCCCGCGTTATGTGGTTTTTTCCCGTAGGCTTCTGTCATTGTCTTTTATCCTCAAAGCGATCCAATGGCTGCGCGGGTGGCGGAACTCTCCGCACAATCAGCCGGTAGGCCATTAGCATTCCCCAAATTCTTTTACCTTCTTCACGGTCTTGCAAGATCTCGGGCACATAATATTGGGAAAAGACTCTCATGACCTGGACGATTACAAACGCACCGTCCGCCCTAGGATGCGCGCCACGCGTCCTATGTGAGGTCAGGCCATTACCACTTCTCCTTTTAACCTTATCTCCATAGCTAATGAGCGAGAATCGCTCATTTCCTTTTCCGTGTTCGTCTTCTACATCTAGCTTACATGCTTCTATACATGTGACCAGAAGAACCCATGGACGGTGGCCAGTGCAGCAGCCAGCTAGTAGGCACCAGCGCTAATGCGTAGATGCTGGAAGGCGGTCACGCGCGTGCTGCGCGCTAGCCGCACATGGCTGCCGGACTACACCGCCTGCATCCATGAGGCAAGCCGCCGCTGAAGGCGCGTCTTCCATCGCTCGTCGTTTCATGTCGCTGCCGTCTAGAGGAGCACTGACGTCTATGGGGAAAAAATTATATGAAACCAATTATATGAGACCAGGTCTCATATAAAGTAAGTGAGACTCGTCCTGATGAATGACACATGGTATTCACAAATCACAAAGCATCTAACCTCTTTCCCCTGATTTCAAGTGGGGATGGGATAGATGCTTTGTGATTTGTAAATGCCACGTGTCATTCATCAGGATGGGTCTCACCTGATAATCCGTGAGACCTGGTCTCATAGAATTCTTTTCCCATCTATGGTTGCCACCTCCTCGAGCTGAGACGCGACAACATATCTTGCAACAAGATTTCTATTTTTTGATAAAAAAAACAAGATTTCGGTTAAAAAAAAATCTGCAACATGATCTTTGTTGCGAAAAAATCTATAGACATTCCCGCAACATGATCTATCTTGCAAAAAAGCTCACAACATAACCTTTGTTGCAAAAAAAATTACAGACATTCCCGCAATATGATCTCTGTTGTAAAAGTTTCTGCAACAAGACCTATGTTGCAAAAGGTTCTGCAACAATATCTTTGTTGCAATGGTCGAGGGCACCGGTCAGTCGCTTGATGAAGCGCATTTCTTCCAGCGCTATTTCAGGGCATGAGAACGGATTTTCAGGACCCGGGTGTCCAGGCACCCTCTTATCCCCACCGTATCTTCAGGGTGCAGCACCTAAAGATCTGTACCACGTACAGTAGCAGCAATTTGATTAACAGGCCACAGCTTGCTAAGCGTGGGAGGCTGGACAGAGTAGAAAAGAATCTGGGCCTAGTATGGCGCTGTACATCTTAGGCTGATTCCACCTAGCGACACGAGATGAACATCGAGTTGACATGTCGGCCTGCTGTAAAGAAAGGAAAGAGAGGTGTCGCCGTGAAGCCTTTCATCCTCCACATCGCTATTCCCCACCCCCTCCACCTTCCTCCCATCATGCACTCTGCCCACGCACCCCACCGATGATGCCAATGGAGACCATTGAGACTCGTCGAGATGATATGGTTTCAGGACTCGCCGAACTACTCCACGGCCATGAATCACCGATGATAGATAAATCAGATCCCGGCACGGCTCATGGCATCGACCTTCTGGCATCAATAGCCGCCGATCTGGATTTGGAACCAAGCTCCAGGTCAAAGTCGCCATGCTCAGTCGGATCTATTGCCGATTTCTCTAACCTCATCTAATGTATTGTATCGATTCGACCCCACACCCCATCCAAACTCCTTTTTCTAGATCCGAAGTGGTTCTTCCCCATCGCCCTGAAACCGGCGGTGGCGCCGGTCAATGTCGATGGTATTCCTCCAGTAACAGTCCAGCGTAAGTGCAGCCCTACAGTTTGATTCCCCCTCCCTATGTCCTCTAAGTTCTTAGTGCTAACCACGGCTGTTCTTATTGGCGATTGTCTATGAATCATGGATGCGGCGACAACGAGCGAGAGAGCTTTGGCTGAGGTGAAGGCGGGCAATCAGTTGGAGGAGGAGGCATGTGAACGGCTCAAGAGTGACGCGGCAGCATGAAGCAGCTACGTCTTGATGACGCAAGATGACGCGGCGGCGTCTCGCTAGTGCCAGGAGGAGGTGGGGGCGACCATTGCACCAGAATCCTCCTCGGCACAAGAGTGACATACACATCTTCTTGGCGGCTGCGGCGGCCGCACGCGCCGGTGGCTACTGGCATCATGGTCGGCTGATCGTATCCTTTCAAATTCCATAACTGAAACCTCACATGGAAGCTGAAACCTAGCGCATAATTAATCTGATAAACCATTATGGTCTGTAATGGTGGCACATGATTTCTGTTATCGCTGTGTCACTACAATCTACTGTTCTCCCAAATTCTGTTTGACGCACATTCCTCCACGTCTTCGTATCTGTGGAACTGATTTGGATCTATTCCTCCTTGCTGGGTTGCAGTGCTCGTTCATTGGAGTTTCTCTGTATGAATTTCTCAAGGGGTGTGCATCAAACCCAATTAAAAAACAGTAAAAGCCACCTATGCGATCATGGGGGGCGCGCAGGTGCGACTACTCACAAATTATTGCCGTCTATTCATCTTTGTTCTCTTTATTACAGTGAGTTTAGTTTGCATTCCATGCGTTTTGTTTCTTTTTTTCCAGCCAGGCACTTCCGTTGTGCCTGCTCCCTTTCCTTCTCTTCTTTTCAGATGTCATATAATCTGTCTCTAGCATGAGCTAAACCTATGGAGATTGGCTTCTTTCGTACGGCTCTGGTATGCAAGATTGAATAACTCTTATTGCCTATGTTCTTTCCTTTGCTACTGCTATCAACAATTTAGAATTGTTCTAGCTAAAGAACATAATTAGTCTAAAATGAGTAGGAATGGGCAGAATATGCTTGATGCATGAATCATGACAAAATGGCATTTATTGATCATGCATTCTGTTATTTTGGATCTTCTGGAAATAAAATGTCATTGGCAAATGTTGATAATTTGAGGTCTTGTTTAATTCCTTCTAGCCATAAACCACTTTAGGATTTAAAGTGTGCAATCCTAATGCGAATACTGTTAAACAACAATTTGTTATCCATGATCTTTTGCTCACTCATATTATGTTGAAATATACGACTGTTCCGTGTGTGCGTGTGCGTGTGCGTGTGCGTGTGCGTGTGTATGTTGGGGGGGCACTCTCTTTCGGTAGCCACTCTCTGCTGCAGAAAAAAGATGACCAAATATTATAAAAACTCTGTCGTGAAACCTAGGGTCGCACGTTGGTTGCACCACATGCACACTGACCATGACAAGTCCTTTCACCGCATGCATAAAAATATATGGACAAACAGCCGAGGCCTGACAGGGCTACAACAGTGCTGTCAAGTCATCTGTGCCTCCATCGGAAAGGTGCCTATGACCGGCCATGTTCTGTCTCCTGGAGCAGTCCAAAGACTTTGACCACAGCCTGCAAACCATCTGATTAATTAACCTGCGGATGCAAATGCACTGCTGCTGTCATTTCTCCACACGAATCTTCAAGTCGCTAGACACGTCCGATAAGAGGGTGTCGGGGCACCCGGGTGCCATAGCACCTTTTCGTTCAGGGCATTCAAAAGGAGCACGTGGACGCGTCGCAAAATACAGTCGGAGTGCGGCATGCACGCGATGGGGCACAAGACCGGCAATACCTTGTTGATGATGGTCAACGGCCGGCAGACGGGCAGAAAAAAGATTCTGGTGCTGCACATCAACAAGAACTTCGACCAGTAGAGGACCAACTGGGTGATGCACCAGTACCACCTCGGGGTCCTGGAGCAAGAGAAGGAGCGGGAGCTGATCCTCCGCAAGATTTCCTACCAGACGAACTGTACGGCCTGGAGTAAAAAGATTATAAGTTAGTTTGGTATTGTTACTTGCACTACCTTGTCATCCGAAAGTTGGTATTGTTGTTAACGATCTTTCTGTATGAACTTGGCATTTGCTTCCAACCATCAAGCCGAGGGTCGACCTAGAAATAAAGCTGAATCATTTGTTTCGAAACGAATTTTCAGGCACCTGAATTTTATTTGATGGGTAGCATAAGCACCTACCGTTCGAATTCCTAGTTCTCCAAATTTTTCGAAACAAGTGCATGAACTTATTATCATGATGAAAATAATAATATCCCTGTTGCACCCCAGTTATCAGTGTGTACTTGCAGAATTCTCTCGTTTATTGAGCAGGTATATTGTTTTTTCAGGTCGAGCAAGTATCAACTTGGCTGCAGACTGCCTAGGCTTGGTTTGTTTTTAACAGGCCCAGCCCATGACGACAACGGGGCATAAAGATCCAGCAGGTATCTACTGACCTCTGGCCCGCCAACGTTGTTTTACTAGTTCATATACACGGATTATATTGAAAATACATAAAATTCCCTTTTCATATTTACATCCTTATTTTTGTTGTTGTTTTCCCTCCCAGCGCTGATTTTTTTACCACTAGTTTAACCTTAAACCAACTCAATTGTCCCACGTCTTATTTGCTTACAAAAACAAAATGATTTTTTTGGCAAATCAATAAGTTCTTAAAAAAATGTTTATCATTTCGGGATTACAACATTTCGGATTCCACCGAAATATGCAAAATAAGGTTGAACTTTTTGACCGTGGTCCTGGGCAAAAAATGGGTTGTAATAAATTACTTAAGAAATCAAATGGGTTGCAAATTATTAAAAAAAATAGAAAATGGGCTCTATGTTGTCTGCCTCAGATTTGGAGGCTGACGTGGGCCTACTAAGTTCATGCGTACACAAGGTTTCTCAAAAAAGAAACTTAGTCAACAATCGACTCTACCAGCGTCAGACCGTTAGATGTCAATCTAACGGCAATCGTGCTTCTTTAGTCTCTGATCTTCCTACTCCAGCCGCCCTAACCAGCGCCGGCGGAACCGCCTGCTCCCGCCTTCCGTGGCCGCTGTGCTGCCGGGCAGGCCTCACGACCCCACCATACTCGCATCCCTGGCCTGCCTATCCCTCTACTCACCCACACCTCCTGTTATTTTCCGGCGATGGCAGCCGAACCAGTCAACCCTCCAATTCTCGACCGCGTGGGCAACCACTGCCGTGTCTTCCCTGGCTCCATGTCGTTCCCTTCGTAGGCCTCGCCATCGTCCACCGCCATGGTGCTCTCAGCGCGGCATGGTCAACGTGGTCAACGAACGACATCCATCGGAATTGGACTGTACGTGGAGAGGTTGACAGCTGGGTCCACGACCGCACACAAGGAAATGCCTCCTTATTACGCGCAAACTAATGATTCCTCCACCTGACATCTGGGACCGACCGGAAGGGCCTCTGTATTTCGCAAAAAAAAAAACGGTCCCCCTGCTGGCAGGTCGGACCCACCTGTTATATCTTCGCACGCAAGAAAGTGCCTCCTTATTACGCACAAAAAAATGAATATCGCCTGCCAGCTGGGACCCACCATAGTGGGAGGCTGACTTGTTGGCCTACTAAGTTGACGGGGATGGACGACTTTGTCAATTTAGTCAATATGAACGATTCTAGCTCCAGTGACCGTACGATATCCATCCAACGGTCGTAGTGCGCCTTCAACCTATGGTCTTCTTACTCCATCCGCCCAAACCAGCATCGGTCGTGCCGCGTGCTCCTGCCTCCCATGGCCGGATGCGATGCCGCGCAGGCCTCACCGCCCCCTACTACTCCCACCGCTGGCCAGGCCATCCCTCTACTCACCCACACCCCCTGTTATTCTGCGGCGACGGCAGATCACACCTCAGCCGAACCAGTGAACCCTCGTACTCCTCTCCGTGTTGGCATCCACTGCCGCGTCTTCCCCGGCTCCGCGTCGTCCCCTTCATAGGCCTCACCATTGTCCACCGCCCTGGTGCTCTCGGCGCGTCGTGGTCAATGTGGTCAAAGAACGACTTCCATCGGAAGAGTACTGTACGTTGATAGGCTAACAGCTGGGTCCACGGCAGCCGCAAGGAATTGGCTCCTTATTATGCACAAAATAATTATTCCTCCACCTGACAGCTGGGACCCACCGGACGGGCCACTGTATTTCGCGAAAAAATGTTTCCCCTTGACTGTTGGGACCCACCAGCTACATCTTCGCATGCAAGGAAGTGCGTCCACATTACGAAAAAAATGATTCGCCCCCCTGACTGCTGGCACCCACCAGCTACATCTTTGCACGCAAGGAAGTGCCTAACAGTCGGGACCCACCTGGTCGAAGCGTACGTAGCATTGTCATTCTGGTCGCGAACATGTACGTACATACTGGTCGATGTAAACGTGCACGTGTCGTAGTAGAGGCGCGCATGTAGCATGTACACGTACGTACAGCGGTCAGGGTGCAAGAAAGTAAATATGACCACGTACGTACATACGGGCGAGGTCTCGAACGCCTACTCACGCATACGTACGGTCACGGCTCGTGTACATGGCTGGGTCAGAATGGAGAAACTGCATCGTCATCGCGTTCATGGGGAGCCAACCGGCTGGGTTGGAACGAAATGCATCGTCGTGTTCATCGGGAGGGCTTGGACGGAACAACCAATGGAAACGAGGCCTGGCGTACCGTAGAACGGAGGAAACGGCCTTGTGTTTGACCGGCCACGGTCGAAACGGGATCCTATTCATCGGGAGGGGTCTGGCGTACCGCAAAACAGAGGAAACGGACTTCTATTGGACCTCCTACGGTCGAAACAGGGTCCTGTTGATCGGGATGGGTGTGGCGTAGCGCAAAACACGGGAAATGGATTTGTGTTGGAGTGCTACTGTCGAAACGGGGATCCTGTTCATCGGGAGGGGTGTGGCGTACCGCCAAACATGACTCCACGGGATACTGTCCGTCTCCACCGTCGACCTCCTCCAGCCTCCACGGGCTACCATTCATCCATCGTCGACCTCCTCTAGCCTCCACCTACGGCTGTTCATCCACGGGCTCCTGTTCATCCAGCCTCCACCGTGCGCTCCTCCACCGGCTACTCTTCAAGCAGCCCTCTCCACGGGGTCCTATGCAACCACCCCTCCATGGGGTACTGTTCATCCAGCCGTCCACTGACTACTGTTCAACCAGCTCTCCGCGGGGTCCTGTTCATCCAACCCTCCACGGGGTCCTTTTCATGCACCCCCAACCGGCTCGATCGGGGTCGTGTTCATCCAGCGGCAATAACTTCTACTACCACGGGGTCCTGTTCATCCAACCACCCACCGGGAACTGTTCATCCACCCCCCAATAATGCTCATTGTTCATCCTGAGGCAGCATTGATCGGCTTCAGTTAGCAGCAGTAGCAAAGGAATTGCTCGATCGAGTTCAATTAACAGCCATCGATCGATCGCTCGGGTTCAGTAACACGTAGCCTGAAGTGCAATCGCTCAAGTTCAGTAGGCAAATGCCTTGCTCGGCTTCAGTTAGAGCCCAATGCCTCGCACCCACACGCGTGTGTGTACGAGAGAAATGTGCAAACCTCCGCATCGCTCGGCCCCGACCACCCACCGTAACCGGGAACGCCCCGATATTTTCCTCGCCCTCGCTTCTACCACAGTTTTTTCCGTCATGGATGGCCCAAAGAATGTCATGCAGCTACGTCACCGGCCCACCCAGGACGAAAAACTCATTTTCTGTCATGATTTTTTGTCATAAAAGTAGGAGCCCACCACATGTATGATGATACCAGGTTTTGTCACAATTATCGTCATAGAAGTGTCATAAGTATGACAGAAAAAATTCGGCCCAAAATTTCACGGATGTGTCTTTTTTTGTTAGTGCCACCAGAACCCCCCCTCCCCTACCTCCCCTCGCGTGCTCCCCCCTCAGACGCCAGCTGCCCGCATTCATAGCAAGTAGTACCAGTAAAAAACTGGGCTATAAGCCCGCTTATGTGCAGGAGAGAGAGGCATTGACAAAGTCAAGGAGTGGACTCTGCAAGAGCCCATCTCTACATGTGGTCCTAGCTGTAAAAAAACTAATTCTAAAAAAAGAGGCATAAAAAATAATTGTGTCTAAAAAAAGAAAGGTAAAAAACATTTGAGAGGAAATAGATTGAGATAAAGTGAGAAAAAGTTGTAACCTTATAGCCAACCTTATAGTCAACACTATGGTAGTATTACATGAGGAAGGAGGGAGTGGTGCACATGTTGGGGAACGTAGCAATTTCAAAAAAAATTCCTACGCACACGCAAGATCATGGTGATGGCATAGCAACGAGAGGGGAGAGTGTTGTCTACGTACCCTCATAGACCGTTAAGCGGAAGCGTTATGACAACGCGGTTGATGTAGTCGTACGTCTTCACGATCCGACCGATCCAAGTACCGAACGTACGGCACCTCCGTGTTCAGCACACGTCCAGCTCGATGACGTCCCCCGGGCTCCAATCCAGCAAAGCATAGGGGATGAGTTCCGTCAGCACGACGGCGTGGTGACAATGATGATGTTCTACCGGCGCAGGGCTTCGCTTAAACTCCGCGACGATATGACCGAGGTGGAATATGGTGGAGGGGGGCACCGCACACGGCTGAGGAACGATCCGTAGATCAACTTGTGTGTCTATGGGGTGCCCCTTGCCCCCATATATAAAGGACTGGAGGAGGGGGAGGGTCGGCCCTCTCTATGGCGCGCCCTAGGGGAGTCCTACTCCCACCGGGAGTAGGATTCCCCCTTTCCTAGTAGAACTAGGAACCCTTCCATGTAGTAGGAGTAGGAGAGAAGGAAAGGGAAGAGAGAAGGAGAAGGAAGGAAGGCGCCCCTTCCCTAGTCTAATTCAGACTAGTCCAAGGGGAGGGGTGCGGCCACCCTTTTGGCCCTTTCTCTCCTTTCCCGTATGGCCCATTGAGGCCCAATACGAATTCCGTAACTCTCCCAGACTCAAAAATACCGAATCACTCGGAACCTTTCCGAACTCCGAATATAGTCATCCAATATATCGATCTTTACGTCTCGACCATTTCGAGACTCCTCGTCATGTCCCCGATCTCATCCGGGACTCCAAACTCCTTCGGTACATCAAAACTTATAAACTCATAATAAAACTGTTATCGTAACGTTAAGCGTGCGGACCCTACGGGTTCGAGAACTATGTAGACATGACCTAGAACTGTTTCCGGTCAATAACCAATAGTGGAACCTGGATGTTCATATTGGCTCCTACATATTCTACGAAGATCTTTATCGGTCAAACCGCATAACAATATACGTTGTTCCCTTTGTCATCGGTATGTTACTTGCCCGAGATTCGATCGTCGGTATCCAATACCTAGTTAAATCGCGTTACCGGCAAGTCTCTTTACTCATTCCGTAACACATCATCTGGTAACTAACTCATTAGTTACAACGGTTGCAAGGCTTAAGTGATGTGTATTACCGAGAGGGCCCAGAGATACCTCTCCGACAATCAGAGTGACAAAACCTAATCTCGAAATACGCCAACCCAACATGTACCTTCGGAGACACCTGTAGAGCACCTTTATAATCACCCAGTTACGTCGTGACGTTTGGTAGCACACAAAGTGTTCCTCCAATAAACGGGAGTTGCATAATCTCATAGTCATAGGAACATGTATAAGTCATGAAGAAAGCAATAGCAACAGACTAAACGATCAAGTGCTAGGCTAATGGAATGGGTCAAGTCAATCACACCATTCTCCTAATGATGTGATCCTGTTAATCAATTGACAACTCATGTCTATGGTTAGGAAACATAACCATCTTCAATTAACGAGCTAGTCAAGTAGAGGCATACTAGTGACACTTTGTTTGTCTATGTATTCACACATGTATTATGTTTCTGGTTAATACAATTCTAGCATGAATAATAAACATTTATCATGATATAAGGAAATAAATAATAACTTTATTATTGCCTCTAGGGCATATTTCCTTCAGCACATGCCAACTTCACTAGGCTATCGTGTTTCACACTCCTCCGTCATAACAGTGGAGACAATAGCTTTCATCAAAAATAAACAATGAATACTCGTTGCTCGTCTCTATATCGGAAAGAATACTTTCATTTGATGACATGTGGAACGTCGACCATCCTGGTCCACCTGCCATGCACAAAATTATCCTGGTCCACCGGACCGGTCGTAGCGCAGGCCCAACCTTTTCCACTATAAGTTCGTCGGACGAAGGAACCATCATGACTTCGTTGAATTCCGCTTCTTCAAGAAAACTTACTGTACCCGCAATACTACTACCACACGCGAAGATTGGACGGCACTATACCACGTCATATCACTGAAACCCACTAAGCCAAACTAGCCCACCTAGGATTTGTACTCCCTCTGTTTCAAAGTTAGTAGTACAAAGTTGAGTCGTCTATTTTGGAACGGAGGGAGTATGTCTCTGTACTGCTATGATTTTGTGTTGTACGTCTTTGTACTTTTGCTACGAGTTTCCTACCCTATGAACCAAATGAGGCCTGAATGTATCTGTGTCGACTATTGTCTGATCGATCGCTAAGCCTACAATTTTAGGAGCTTGGGCTATTGTCTAATCGACGACGGATAAGTATAAGCGTACCACGAGCTCATCAGCCCCAATGTTTCTCTTCGATGAGTGTTTTGCAAGTACTATAGCTTGCATAGTAGCTAGCCTACTAACACCAAGAATCATCAAACAAGCCCTGCTGAAATGATAAATAGTTCAAACTTACATCTAAGCATGCCATATATTACATCAAAAGCTGGTGAGGATACATCTATTTCCATAACTCGGAGAGGGTTTGCCTGATTCACTATCAAACAAAAGTAGCAAGTACCGCCCACACAAGACTGTGCACTAGCCCTAATATGGTTTGATAACACGCATCTTTCTGGTAATTAAACACATGGCAATGCAAACTACCCTGAAGGATTAGCGCGACCAACTATTTCTAGTCATCGGTCTCTCGGGCAATGACTAGAGCATGGACAGCGGCATGGGAATCGATCTCTGGGGTGATGTCCACAGGACTGATCGTGGCATCAGAATCAATCTCTGGGGCGATGTCCACAGGATGGACAGCGACATCGGAATCAATCTCCGGGGCGATGTCAACAGGATGGACCGCGACATCGAAAATGATCACTGGGGCGTTATCCACAGGACGGGCCGTGACATTGGAATCATCAAGGACGTCCACTGGCACCTGCACAACCCTAACGTATTAGCAAGGACAATGCAAATAATCCAAAACCACAACTATGGTAAGCCATTATTTTTTTACCTTGTGTAGCTCACAGGGGGGGTTCCATCCCTCCGGGGGCCATCTCCTCGTCCTCGATGGGGGCCATCGCCTTGCTAGGGGAATACTGCTTCTCAACGGCGACTATATCCTCAAATTCGGCCTTGAGCCTCACATAGGTGGCCATTAGAGTTTCTGGGGCAGGCACGGTGGGGTCTTTGTTGTTCTTCCAACTCTCTTTGAGGAGTTTGTCCGCCAACGTCGTCAACTTTTTGGCCAGTGCTTGTTTCTTGGAGTTCTTCATCTCCATGGGTTGGCCCGCCTGAAGGAAATATGCCCTAGAGGCAATAATAAAGTTATTATTTATTTCCTTATTTCGTGATAAATGTTTATTATTCATGCTAGAATTGTATTAACCGGAAATATAATACATGTGTGAATACATAGACAAACATAGTGTCACTAGTATGCCTCTACTTGACTAGCTCGTTTATCAGAGATGGTTATGTTTCCTAGCCATGGACAAAAGAGTTGTCATTTGATTAATGGGATCACATCATTAGGAGAATGATGTGATTGACTTGACCCATTCCGTTAGCTTAGCACTTGATCGCTTAGTATGTTGCTATTGCTTTCTTCATGACTTATACATGTTCCTGTAATTATGAGATTATGCAACTCCCGTTTACGGATGAACACTATGGGTACTACCAAACGTCACAACGAATCGGGTGATTATAAAGGAGTACTACAGGTGTCTCCGAAGGTACATGTTGAGTTGGCGATTTCGAGATTAGGTTTTGTCACTCCGATTGTCGGAGAGGTATCTCTCGGCCCTCTCGGTAATGCACATCATTATAAGCCTTGCAAGCAATGTAACAAATGAGTTGGTTACGGATGATGCATTACGAACGAGTAAAGAGACTTGCCGGTGACGAGATTGAACTAGGTATTGATACCGACGATCGAATCTCGGGCAAGTAACATACCGATGACAAAGGGAACAACATATGTTGTTATGCGGTTTGACCGATAAAGATCTTCAGAGAATATGTAGGAGCCAATATGGGCATCCAGGTCCCGCTATTGGTTATTGACCGAGAATAGTTCTAGGTCATGTCTACATAGTTCTCGAACCCGTAGGGTCCGCACGCTTAAGGTTTCGGCGATGCTTATATTATGAGTTTATGAGTTTTGATGTACCGAAGGAGTTCGAGTCCCGGATGAGATCGGGACATGACGAGGAGTCTCGAAATGGTCGAGACGAAAGATCGATATATTGGACGACTATATTCGGAGTTCGGAAAGGTTCCGAGTGATTCGGGTATTTATCGGAGTACCGGAGAGTTACGGGAATTCGCCGGGGAGAAGTATTGGGCCTTATTGGGCCCTGCGGGAAAGAGAGAGGGGCTGCCTAGGGCAGGCCACGCGCCCCCCTTGCCCTAGTCCGAATTGGGCTAAGGGGAGGGGCCGCACCCCCTCCTTCCTTCCCTTCTCTCTTCCCCTTCCTAGTCTCCTACTCCTAATACATGGAAGGACTCCTAGTTGGACTAGGAAAGGAGGAATCCTACTCCCGGTGGGAGTAGGACTCCCCAGGGTGCGCCATAGTAGAGGGCCGGCCTCCTCCTCCCTCCCTCCTTTATATACGGGGGCAGGGGGCACCCCATGGACACACAAGTTGATCTACGGATCGCCTTAGCCGTGCGGTGCCTCTTCCACCATATTCCACCTCGGTCATATCATCGCTGAAGCTCAGCGAAGCCTCGCGCCGGTAGAACATCAAGATCGCCACCACGCCGTCAGGCCGACGGAACTCTCCTCGACACGGCTGGATCGGAGTTCGAGGGACGCCATCGAGCTGAACGTGTGCTGAACTCGGAGGCCCGTGACGCTCGTGCTTGGATCGGTCGGATCGTAAAGACGCGACTACATCAACGCGCAGTTAACGCTTCCGCTTACGGTCTATGAGGGTACGTGGACTAACACTCTCCTTCTCGCTATATCATCAGCATGATCTTGCATGTGCGTAGGAAATTTTTGAAATTACTACGCTCCCCAACAAAGGGCATCCGAGCCTAGGTTTTATGCGCTGATGTTTTATGCACGAGTAGAACAAAAGTGAGTTGTGGACGATATAAGTCATACCGCCTACCAGATGTCATACTTTGGTTCAGCGGTATTGTTGGATGAAGCGCCCGAACGACATTACGCCAGACGCTTACGCGAGACTGGTTTTACCGCCGTGCTTTGCACACACGGTGACTAGCGGGTGTCGGTTTCTCCAACTTTAGTTGAACCGAAAGTGTGGCTACGCCCGTCCTTGTGAAGGTTAAAACGAGTCTATTTGACAAACTATCGCTGTGGTTTTTCATGCGTAGGTAAGAACGGTTCTTGCTAAGCCCGTAGCAGCCACGTAAAATTTGCAACAACAAAGTAGAGGACGCCTAACTTGTTTTTGCAGGCATGTTGTGATGTGATATGGTCAAGACGTCATGCTATATTTTATTGTATGAGATGATCATGTTTTGTAACCAAAGTTATCGGCAACTGGCTGGAGCCATATGGTTGTCGCTTATTGTATGAAATGCAACGCTCTGTAATTGCTTTACTTTATCACTAAGCGGTAGCGATAGTCGAGAAGCAATAGATGGCGAAACGACAACGATGCTACGATGGATATCAAGGTGTCGCGCCGATGACGATGGTGATCACGACGGTGCTTCGGAGATGGAGATCACAAGCACAAGATGATGATGGCCATATCATATCACTTATATCGATTGCATGTGATGTTTATCCTTTATGCATCTTATCTTGCTTTGATTGATGGTAGCATTTTAAGATGATCTCTCACTAATTATCAAGAAGTGTTCTCCCTGAGTATGCACCGTTGCGAAAGTTCTTCGTGCTGAGACACCACATGATGATCGGGTGTGATAGGCTCTACGTTCAAATACAACGGGTGCAAAACAGTTGCACACGCGAATACTCAAAGTTATACTTGACGAGCCTAGCATATACAGATATGGCCTCGGAACACGGAGACCAAAAGGTCGAGCGTGAATCATATAGTAGATATGATCAACATAGTGATGTTCACCATTGAAAACTACTCCATCTCACGTGATGATCGGACATGGTTTAGTTGATTTGGATCACGTGATCACTTAGATGACTAGAGAGATGTCTGTCTAAGTGGGAGTTCTTAAGTAATATTATTAATTGAACTTAAATTTATCATGAACTTAGTCCTGATAGTATTTTGCAAATTATGTTGTAGATCAATAGCTTGCGTTGTTGCTTTCATATGTTTATTTTGATATGTTCCTAGAGAAAAATGTATTGAAAGATGTTAGTAGCAATGATGCGGATTGGATCCGTGATCTGAGGTTTATCCTCATTGCTGCACAGAAGAATTATGTCCTTGATGCACCGCTAGGTGACAGACCTATTGCAAGAGCAGATGCAGACGTTATGAACGTTTGGCTAGCTCAATATGATGACAACTTGATAGTTTAAGTGCACCATGCTTAACGTCTTAGAATCAGGACTTCAAAGACGTTTTGAACGTCATGGACCATATGAGATGTTCCAGGAGTTGAAGTTAATATTTCCAGCAAATACCCGAGTAGAGAGATATGAAGTCTCCAACAAGTTCTATAGCTAAAAGATGGAGGAGAATCGCTCAACTAGTGAGCATGTGCTCAGACTGTCTGGGTACTTAAATCGCTTGAATCAAGTGGGAGTTAATCTTCCAGATAAGATAGTGATTGATGAATTCTCTAGTCACCATCACTAAGTTACTAGAACTTCGTGATGAACTATAGTATGCAAGGGATGACGAAAACGATTCCCGAGCTCTTCGTGATGTTGAAATCGACGAAGGTAGAAATCAAGAAAGAGCATCAAGTGTTGATGATTGACAAGACCACTAGTTTCAAGAGAAGGGCAAAGGGAAAGAAAGGGAACTTCAAGTGGAAAAACAAGCAAGTTGTCACTCCTGCAAAGAAGCCCAAAGCTGGATCATAGCCTGAAACTGAGTGTTTACACTGCAAAGGAAATGGTCACTGGAAGCGGAAATGCCCTGAATATTTGGTGGATAAGAAGGATGGCAAAGTGAACAAGGGTATATTTGATATACAGATTATTGATGTGTGCCTTACTAGTGTTTATAGTAGCCCCTGAGTATTTGATACATGTTCGGTTGCTAAGATTAGTAACTCGAAACAGGAGTTACAGAATAAACAGAGACTAGTTGAAGGGAAAGTGACGATAAGTGTTGGAAGTAGTTCCAAGATTGATATGATCATCATCGCACACTCCCTATACTTTCGGGATTAGTGTTAAACCTAAATAAATGTTATTTGGCGCTTATGCTGAGCATGAATATGATTTGATCATGTTTATTGCAATACGATTATTCATTTAAAGTCAGAGAATAATTGTTGTTCTGTTTACATGAATAAAACCTTCAATGGTCATACACCCAATGAAAATAGTTTATTGGATCTCGATCGTAGTGATACACATATTCATAATATTGATGCCAAAAGATGCAAAGTTAATAATGATAGTGCAACTTATTTGTGGCATCGCCGCTTAGGTCATATTGGTGTAAAGCGACGAAGAAACTCCATGCCGATGGGATTTGGAATCACTTGGTTATGAATCATTTGATGTTTGCGAACCATGCCTTTTGGGCAAGATGACTAAAACTCGTTCTTCGAACAATGGAACGAGCTATCGACTTATTGGAAATAATACATACTGATGTATGCAGACCAATGAGTATGAAGGCTCGTGGAAAGTATCGTTATTTTCTGACCTTCACAAGATGATTTGAGCAGATATGGGTATATCTACTTGATGAAACATAAGTCTGAAATAGTTGAAAGGTTCAAAGAATTTCAGAGTGAAGTGGAAAATTCATCGTAACAAGAAAATAAAGTTTCTGCGATCTGATCACGGAGACGAATATTTGAGTTACGAGTTTGGTCTTCAATTAAAACAATGTGGAATAGTTTCACAGCTCACGCCACCTGGAACACCACAACATTATGGTGTGTCCAAACGTCGTAACCGCACTTTATTGGATATGGTGCGATCTATGATGTCTCTTACTGATTTACCAATATTGTTTTGGGGTTATGCATTAGAGACAGTTGCATTCACTTTAAATAGGGCACCATCAAAATCTGTTGAGACGACGCCTTATGAACTGTGGTTTGGCGAGAAACCAAAAGTTGTCGTTTCTTAAAGTTTGGGGCTGCGATGCTTATGTGAAAAAGTTTCAACCTGATAAGCTCGAACCCAAATCGGAGAAGTGCGTCTTCATAGAATACCCAAAGGTAACTATTGGGTACACCTTCTATCACAGATCCGAAGGCAAGTTATTCGTTGCTAAGATGGATCCTTTCTAGAGAAGAAGTTTCTCTCGAAAGAAGTGAGTGGGAGGAAAGTAGAGCTTGATAAGGTAATTGTACCTTCTCCCGAATTGGAAAGTAGTTCATCACAGAAATCAGTTCCAGTGATTGCTACACCAATTAGTGAGGAAGCTAATGATGATGATCATGAAACTTCAGATCAAGTTACTACAGAACCTCGTAGGTCTTCCAGAGTAAGATCCGCATCAGAATGGTGTAGTAATAATGTTCTGGAAGTCATGTTACTAGACCATGATGAACCTACGAACTATGAGGAAGCGATGATGAGCCCAGATTCCGCGAAATGGTTTGAGGCCCTAAAATCTGAGATATGATCCATGTATGAGAACAAAGTATGGACTTTGATTGACTTGCTCGATGATCAGCAAGCCATGTTAAATAAATGGATCTTCAAGAGGAAGACGGACACTGATAGTAGTGTTACTATCCACTAAGCTCGACTTGTTGCAAAAGGTTTTCAACAAAGTTCAAAGGTGTTGAATACGATGAGATTTTCTCACTCGTATCGATGCTTAAGTCTGTCTGAATCATGTTAGCAATTGCCACATTTTATGAAATCTGGTAAATGGATGTCAAAACTGCATTCCTTAATGGATTTATTAAAGAAGAGTTGTATATGATACAACTAGAAGGTTTTGTCAATCCTAAAGGTGCTAACAAAATGTGCAAGCTCCAGCGATCCATCTATGGATTGGTGCAAGCATCTCGGAGTTGGAATATACGCTTTGATAAGTTGATCAAAGCATATAGTTTTATATGGACTTACGATGAAGCTTGTATTTACAATAAAGTGAGTGGGAGCACTACAGCCTTTCTGATTAGTATATGTGAGATGTGAGTGACATATTGTTGATCAGAAATGATGTAGAATTTTTCTGCAAAGCATAAAGGAGTGTTTTAAAGGAGTTCTTTAAAAAGAAAAGACCTCAGTAAAAGCTACTTACATATTGAGCATCAAGATCTATTGAGATAGATCAAGACGCTTGATAAGATTTTCAATGAGCACATACCTTGGCAAGATTTTGAAATAGTTCAAAATGGAACAGTCAAAGAAAGAGTTCTTGCCTGTGTTGCAAAGGTATGAATTTGAGTAAGACTCAAATCCCGACCACAGCAGAAAATAGAAAGAGAATGAAAAGTCATTCCCTATGCCTCACCATAGGTTCTATAAAGTATGCTATGCTATGTACCTGCACCTATTGTATACCTTGCTCAGATTTGACAAGGAGTACAATAGTGATCTAGGAGTAGATCACTGGACATTGGTCAAGAATATCCTTAGTGAGGACTAAGGAAATATTTCTCGATTATGGAGGTGATAAAAGAGCCCGTCGTAAAAGTTACCTCGGTGCAAGTTTTCACACCGATCCAATTGACTCTAAGTCTCAGTCTGGATACATATTGAAAGTGGGAGCAATTAGCTAGAGTAGCTCCGTGCATAGCATTGTAGACATAGAATATTTGCAAAATACATACGGCTCTGAATGTGACAGACCCATTGACTAAGCTTCTCTCACAAGCAAAACATGATCACACCTTAGTACTCTTTGGGTGTTAATCACATAGCAATGAGAACTAGATTATTGACTCTAGTAAACCCTTTGGGTGTTGGTCACATGATGATGTGAACTATGGATGTTAATCATATACAGATATGAATATTGGTGTTAAATCACATGGCGATGTGAACTAGATTATTGACTCTAGTGCAAGTGGGAGACTGAAGGAAATATGCCCTAGAGGCAATAATAAAGTTATTATTTATTTCCTTATTTCATGATAAATGTTTATTATTCATGCTAGAATTGTATTAACTGGAAACTTAATACATGTGTGAATACATAGACAAACATAGTGTCACTAGTATGCCTCTACTTGACTAGCTCGCTTATCGAGATGGTTATGTTTCCTAGCCATGGACAAAAGAGTTGTCATTTGATTAACGGATCACATCATTAGGAGAATGATGTGATTGACTTGAACCATTCCGTTAGCTTAGCACTTGATCGCTTAGTATGTTGCTATTGCTTTCTTCATGACTTATACATGTTCCTCGTAACTATGAGATTATGCAACTCCGTTATCGGAGGAACACTTTGGGTACTACCAAACGTCACAACATAACTGGGTGATTATAAAGGAGTACTACAGGTGTCTCCGAAGGTAGATGTTGAGTTGGCGTATTTCGAGATTAGGTTTTGTCACTCCGATTGTCGGAGAGGTATCTCTGGGCCCTCTCGGTAATGCACATCATTATAAGCCTTGCAAGCAATGTAACCAATGAGTTGGTTATGGGATGATGCATTACAGAACGAGTAAAGAGACTTGCCGGTGACGAGATTGAACTAGGTATCGGATACCGACGATCGAATCTCGGGCAAGTAACATACTGATGACAAAGGGAACAACATATGTTGTTATGCGGTTTGACCGATAAAGATCTTCGTAGAATATGTAGGAGCCAATATGGGCATCCAGGTCCCGCTATTGGTTATTGACCGAGAATAGTTCTAGGTCATGTCTACATAGTTCTCGAACCCGTAGGGTCCGCACGCTTAAGGTTTTGATGACAGTTATATTATGAGTTTATGAGTTTTGATGTACCGAAGGAGTTCGGAGTCCCGGATGAGATCGGGGACATGACGAGGAGTCTCGAAATGGTCGAGACGTAAAGATCGATATATTGGACGACTATATTCGGAGTTCGGAAAGGTTCTGAGTGATTCGGGTATTTATCGGAGTACCGGAGAGTTACGGGAATTCGCCGGGGAGAAGTATTGGGCCTTATTGGGCCCTGCGGGAAAGAGAGAGGGGCTGCCTAGGGCAGGCCACGCGCCCCCCTTGCCCTAGTCCGAATTGGGCTAAGGGGAGGGGCCGCACCCCCTCCTTCCTTCCCTTCTCTCTTCCCCTTCCTAGTCTCCTACTCCTAATACATGGAAGGACTCCTAGTTGGACTAGGAAAGGAGGAATCCTACTCCCGGTGGGAGTAGGACTCCCCAGGGCACGCCATGGTAGAGGGCCGGCCTCCTCCTCCCTCCCTCCTTTATATACGGGGGCAGGGGGCACCCCATGGACACACAAGTTGATCTACGGATCGTTCCTTAGCCGTGTGCGGTGCCCTCTTCCACCATATTCCACCTCGGTCATATCGTCGCGAAGCTTAGGCGAAGCCCTGCGCCAGTAGAACATCAAGATCGTCACCACGCCGTCAGGTCGACGGAACTCTCCTCGACACTCGGCTGGATCGGAGTTCGAGGGACGCCATCGAGCTGAACGTGTGCTGAACTCGGAGGCCCCGTGACGCTCGTAATTGGATCGGTCGGATCATAAAGACGACGACTACATCAACGCGCAGTTAACGCTTCGCCACGGCTCACGAGGGTACATGGACGAACACTCTCCCTTCTCGTTACTATATCATCAGCATGATCTTGCATGTGCGTAGGAAATTTTTTGAAATTACTACGTTCCCCAACACCGCCAACATGGTCAACTCGTTGGTCGGTGCTTGCTTCCTGGAGATCACTGTCTCCAGTGGGTTGTCCTCTGGCAACTCTTTGCCAAATGCTCCAGGATCCATCAATGAACTGACAAACAAAAAGCAATCGAGAGGAAACCACAGTCGCAATCAAAACGGGAAAAGAATAGGCTGTGACAATCGGTCGGTGCTTCGCAAAAAGAAGATTCTTGGAATGAAAATATAGCAGCATCACTGATTCGCCCACCTTTCCTTCGTTGATACAGAAGAAAAATGGCAGAAGTGAGTAGCCTGGAGTGAGGTTTTCTTCAAGAATGGGGAGAAAGGGCTTCAATGAGCGTTCCAGTGAAATGATGGTTGCTTCGTCCAGTCCAACTTCGAGGCCACTTTACCACTCCTGGTAAAGGTGTGGGTTTTGTGATATGACGGGTCATGACGGCCACACCGGGTGACCGGTGAGTCTCGACTGTAGCACCTTGTTGTGATTTGTTGGATGGCATGCGGGCCCGGATGCTTTGATGTCCCGCATGTAGATAGTATGGCTAGTCATATACAATAGTAGTTTGGACGACAGACCAAGGCAGAGAGGAAAATGAGAGAACTACGTAATTAATGCTTCAGTTTAATTAGGGTAGTTTTGTAAAGTACGAGATACATTCCTCCAATCACAAAATTCCTTGGTTGATGAGATTTGAGATTTGAGCCCTATAAACCGAAAGGGAGGGAGTATCTAGTCACTTGTTGAAATCTCTAGAAAGGCAAATACTCCTTTCCGGTTTACAGGGCTATACTAGCAAGTACTAGTACTACAATAGTGGGCTCAAATAGCAATTTTGTCTCATGCAAGAGCATGGCTATATGCATGCTCCAAGGAACTGCACCATGCCCCACCACTACACAAAGACTGCCACGCGAGCGTTCGCGACTGCCACGTTCGGGTTGCGCTTGGCTCTTCGCCTCTTCGAGAAGACGAACAATGATGTTACTACTACTTCTAGAGTATCGAATCCACTGCTGCATGTCCGTCCACCGCGTGCGGGAGGGATAGCCATTGCATGCATGGGTTAGGGAGAAGGCGTGTAGTAGTAAATCAAGCTTCTCCTTGTTGTACGATTTGACGCGACACATCATAGCACTGGCCCCACATGCTTGCCTCTAAACTTGGCTGAAAGACCCACAGTGTACAATATATTTATGCCATCAAATTAGTAGCATTAGATTCATGATAAAATATATTTCTATCATATACCTATTTGCTTTCACAAGAATTGACATATATTTGCACAAACTCGGTCAAACTTTGAGATATTTTAACCTTCCAACAAAGTTGTAAGTACACTCTTTCAAGGATGGAGGGAGTACGCTTTTGGCCCTCTGACACTGATTGAAGTGCTGCATGTCCACCGCATGTGAGAGGGAGAGCATGTACCAAAAGCTTCTCCTAGTCCTGCTAGCCACCACTCTCATGCGCGAGGGAGGGACGCAGCTTCATTGACTTAATGCTCCTGCCTTTGCATCTATGACAGGTGGGCCCAACAGTTGGGTGGCCCACCTGTCATGCAGCCAAAGGCAGGTGCAGTTAAGGCACCAGAGCTCAGTCCGCGAGGGAGAGGGCGTTGAAGTAATCAAACTTATCGGTCTTGTACGAGTTGACACGACACATCAAAACACTGCACTCTATATACTTCAATACTTTGCGTTTACCGATGCATTAATTACTCCCTCTTTCCTAAATATAAGTCTTTTTAGACATTTCAAATGGACTACAACATACAGATGTATGTAGACATATTTTAGAGTGTAGATTCACTCATTTTGCTTCGTATGTAGTCACTTGTTGCAATCTCTAAAAAGACTTATATTTGAAAACAGAGGGAGTACAAGGCATGCATACATGTCGTGACTTTCCTTTTGATACTTGCATGTGTTGATTTGATGCACCTTGCCAAATTTTGACTATTTTAACTAACCAAATGTTCATGCATGTCGCAAAAAATTACGGGGCTGTTTGGATTGTGACTATAGGGCTGTTTGGATTGTGACTATCTTTGCCATATATTGCCACATGATTTTTGCCACACTTGCCTTAGTTGAGTTGATCAAATTGTTAGCCACACTTTGGCTTGCCTAAGGGAATCTTGCCACACTTTTTGTGTCTATGACATGTGGGGCTCACTGCTCATAAAAAAATCCTTCCCTTAGGTGTGGCTAGAACCAAACACCTACCTAACTTGGTCAAACTTGCCTAAGGTTAGGTGTGGCAAAGTGTGGCAAGGTGTGGCTAGGAACCAAACAGCATGTTTGTATTATGTTGCCACACTTGCCATACTTTCCTAACTTGAGTAGCTCCAATTGTTAGACACACTTTGGCTTGTCTAAGGGAATCTTGGCACACTTTTTGTGTCTATGACATGTGGGGTTCACTGCTAATAAAAAAATTCTTGTCTTAGGTGTAGCTAGATCCAAACACACACCTAAATTGGTCAAATTTTCCTAAGGTGAGGTGTGGCAAAGTGTGGCAATATGTGGCTGGAAACCAAACAGCCCGTACATCAACGAAAACTATGTTCAAATACGAATCAAATGATATAATTTTTTTAACATGCAATAACGTTTTGTCAGTTAAATCTTTGGTCAAAATTTAGCACCAATTACAAAGGGGCCGAATAAATGTTGTACTCTCACATTTTGTTTTGAGGATACTCCCACATACTCCCTCCGTTCCCAAATATAAGTCTTTTTAGAGATTCTAACAAGTGACTACATACAGAGCAAAATAAACGAATCCATACTTTAAAATATGTCTGCATACATCCGTATGTTGTAGTCCATTTGAAATGTCTAAAAAGACTTATATTTAGGAACGGAGGGAGTAGAAAATATAAATACTAATGCATGTTGAGGCAGCCCACGTTTCCGATAATTTTAGCCGTGGGCTTGCTCAAAAATTTTACGAGGGGGCGGTTGTTCATCTAATGGAGGGTCTGGTACCAGACTTGAGCAATACAAAGTGCGACCTGGCACACCGTAACACCACTTGGAATAAGTGGGTAGCTATCTCAAAAAACAATCAACAACTAAAAAAGGCGACCTGACACGTACACAATTTTAAACAATTGTTTTGATGGAGTGAAAAAGGCAAATTACCCCACTACGTATATACAGGCCGGAGCCTCCGCGCTTGCTTGCTAGGGTTGCTCTATTCACACACTCTCATCCTCTCCAGATCTAAACAAGATAGCGGTGGTGACACTGTCTTCCTCCCTTTGAAAACACTGTCTTTCTATCCTCACCGTTGGTTACAGATTCGGGCGTATCCCCCTCCGCCGGTGAAGGGGAGGAGGGGCAGCGTTTAGGCCATCGTCGACAGCGAGGGAGGAGACCCACTACTGGCCGCACTGTTATCTCTGGCCGAGCGCCGCCATGGGAGGTCCTCCGATCACTTCATCGTTGCCCTAGTGTGGGTGGATCCGGCCTCCCGCCGCCCACCTATCCACATCCCAACAAACTTCAGGTATATCTTCCTTCGAAACCATCTTAGCTCTACTTCCCCAGCTCACTACGTCGCTGCATGTGCATCATTTTCTACCTCTTAACCCCTCTCGATCGGATGGTCCAACGTCACCTGTTTTTCTTCTTCTATTGTTAGTGGTAAAGCTACTTCATGGAGTCGAATCTTGTACTTGGTTCAAACAAGAAATAAAGTGGGGGTGGGGGAATTTAGTATGTACATCGGACTTGGTACAAACAGGAACGAAAGGGGGTGAAATTGTGAAAGTAGTACAGACTGGTCATCCAACCGGTCTCTTGGTCAAAAAGCAAAATTAGGGGTAACGATGTACACAGTGGTATGACCAGGACTAGATTTGCTATCCACACATAGGAGTAGGTGGCTAGAATGAACAAAAATGGGACCAACCCAAATATGTTTCTTGGATGTTTGTTTCTCGGGGCAACAAACTATGAATCACCACTTTATGCCCCTGTTTAGGTACATGGTGCTGGACTGCTGGTGCACCCACTGTCCCATGCCCTTATACCAAATGTTTGGCTGTTCTTAATCTAATGCCCCTGGTAAAATGAAGCCATGCCACTGTTATAAGCCATGACAAGTTTAGCCAAATGTTTTTGCCTGTAATTGTTTGAGACTCTTACTGTTTCCACTGTAGCTTTTTGTGCAAATAGGGATATCCATTTCACCTAGTTGCTGTTGTGACCTTTTGGTGCACTGCACAAAACACTTCTTAAAAGAAGTGACTTTTGTGTTGTTTAACTGGAATGTCAGAATGGAAAGTTGGTTCATTTCGGTGGAACTGCACAAAGCGAGATCTGTGTTCCAATCCTCATCATCAATATTGGCACCATAACCTTCCTTTAGGTAAGAATGATATTTAATGCATGTGTTCATCTCTATTTTGCGACTGCCATGAGAAAATAATGCTAATTTTTACTAGTAATCTTGTACTCCCTCACTAACAAAACCAATTCTGAAATAGAAGGCCAATCATGTACTTGGTTTTACCAACTGGTGAGGAGAAAGAGAAACAGAGCATGAAGAGGAGGAAGAAGAATAAACAGTGCCAAGGTGATATTGCTGAAGCCAGAGGCCTCAGTCGAGGCCATTCAAGGGCTCCGACAACATCTACCTTGCATGTGAGACGATCCTCCAGGGATCCCTTCCACTTATGCTGTCTCTCTTGCAAGGTCACTTAATTAATTAGGAGTACTTAAGTACCACTAATTTATTGCTGCCTAATTTTCGTGTGAGAGTTAAACAAATCTTTAGTAGCACCCTATGTTGAATCATGTATGTGTGTATGTTTTTCTATGGAGGTGAATCATGTGGTGGAGCAGGAAGGGAATATTATTAGTGCCATGACATAATAGTGCTATTGTTTTGAATGTCAATTTATTGCCATTGGTTCAATTAGGCAATGTTTTGCGCATTGTCCATCATGAATTTGATGCTACTGTTAGAGTAATATGTTAATGTCTTTCTATCCTTTCTCGCTAAGCTAATGAAGGTTTCACCTTGTTCCTACTTGTGCAAACAGGGATCATGTTGTGCCAATCATACATTTTAGTGGAGCAATACAAGACATACAATGAACTGTATCCCGGCCAGTGCTTTAACTCTGCTAGAAGTTATTATGATCTTTCGATATAATCTCAGCACTGGTAAACAAGAGTGATTTCAACCATACATTTGAAGTGCACAAAAATATATACTATTGAGTGATTCCAGTGAGTGCTTTATCATCTCTTATGGGACTACATGAATAAGCTTTTTCCCTCAGGTTGGTACCGGCCTAAGGCCTTCATCCATATTAGTTTGCTGGCATCTCTATTTATATCGTGCTACTGTCATGAGAAACTCCTTTATCTTTGCACATTAAAGTTTTGCAACCTATGATACATGGCAATGCTTTGAGTGTTGAGCTAATTGGCACTGATTATATAAACTAATACCTCTCTTTAAGCAAGACTACTATGTTGCTAACTTTACCCATTAAGATAATGAGGGTGCTTCTATTTGTTAGTGTATGTTTCGTCAACTAGTCCCACTATTATAGTAATCTCACTCTCTCAATATATGTGAGAACAGGGATGCTCAATTTTGGTGGATCTGCACAAAAACTTTGGGTGCTTCATTGCCTCTACAACTTCCTTCCTTTCCTGTCAGCCGCTAATCTGGGTTTGCTTCCTTCCTTTGCTGTCAATCGCTTCGCTTATCTCGGCTTCCAGTCAAAGGAAATAGCAATTGATATGCTACCTCACACAGTTTGGTACTGGTCTTTATCCTGATTATTGTGCTTGTCATATGTATTGGTAATTTGGTATTGTGCTACTGTTTGCCGATTTTATAAAGGAGTAACTTGGAGCCTAAACACGCATGTGAATCATTACATTGGGTGATTTCAGTAGAACTACACAAAAAGATCAGATGGACAAATACTTATGCTGCTGCCATGTACTCCAAAGTTCACTTAGACAAGCATCGATGTTGACAAGAAGAAGTGCCTATATTCATTTGAGTATCAACCAGCATCAACCAGTTGTCAAACTCCAAGTGTTAGGAGAATGAACGCCAAAAATATTGCTTGGCGCATAGCCCAGAAAAACACAGTCCAGTCTTTGGTCCCAACTTGTGCCTTTTGGTTATCGGCACATATGGTAGCGAACTGTATGGCATGGAGTCTAAAGATTCCAGACAAGTTGGTTGACGCGTATATTCATCTGGCACTTAATCAGTCTGCATGCCAGGGATGCTCTATTTCAGTCGAACTACACAAAAAATTTGGGTGGTTCATTTTCTCAACCGTCTCCTTTCTTGTCTGCAATGAAGAATTTTGGCGAGCTACAAGACCAAGATGAGCCAGTAAACTAGTTGGATGAAAGTAGTGGTCAAGTTGCTCAGACCTCCCTCGGCACGAGGCCACTATTTGAGGATAAACCTACAAGCAAAGTTTAGATTGTCTGTGCTGCCTCTTATGTACTCAAAAGTTTACTCGTACAAGCATTAATTTTATCAAGAAGTACCTCCGACTGAACACCATTTAATAGTCTGTACCCTAGGTAATTAAAGTTCGTCCATGGATGATATTAGCTGTGATCTCAATCATTTGGATGCATAAACGTACTGAACATGTGTATATCTAAATCTGTTTGTGAATTATATATGAATATTGTCGTGTGATCTATCAATAATTTGGATGCATAGACATGATGAACTTGCGTATATATGAATCTTTTGAGTTATTGATTGTGAATGTTGGCTATGAATATGAGCGTGTCCTGTGAACCTGAGTTTGATACAAAAGTTTACCTTTTCTATTGCACTTGTGTGTGAACTTGTTAGTATGCTTACTGTGGGATTTGTGACGCGTGGGTGTCAATGGCACACCTTCTTCCCGAGAAGAATTGTGCCTGCTTTGTTAGAGTAGCAACGGCGCATCAGCTTTTTTAAATCTTTTTGCTCTGTCTTCCCACCTCCCCCGCTCAACCCCTGTCGTAATGTTTTTGGCCTCAAAACAAACATAGTACTGCATTGTTTTGGGGGCTTGATGAAAAATCAAGTGCTGGTTTCTGTAGGTTGGCCCGCCCAGCAAATGGGATGCTGGTCCATCACGGACTGGGAGGCTAAAAATACAAGTTGTATGGTGCAGACGCAAGTAAAAAAACGCCATCAAGAGCCATCTATTGAAGAGAAAAATTACTCCTGATGTGCTTCTTCAGTCGCGCCGCTGGCCCCTCTTTAATCCAGTTCGCTCAGGGATCTAGCTGGTATCATTTTTTCCCAGAGGGCGAACAAGTATCAGCTAGGCCTAGATTTTGTTTTTTAACATGCGTAGCCCACGACATACGGAGAAAGTAGTTTCAACTTATTTTTTGAGGTCCATACCGGCCCATGGGCCTTTTCTTAAAGATCGGCAGCCCAATGTATTTTTTTTAATAAAACCTAGATATATGTTCTATTTATCTATATATAAGAATAATAATGATGTGTCCAATTTATATTTCCCTTCTCATTAACCACATTATATATATTTATATTATTAATATTATCGTATATTTTATAGAGACTTATATATACATTATAAAAATTCCCCGCATGTTATTAACTTATAAAAATAAATGTTTAACAGAAGTTGGCAAGGAAGATCCTGGTTGTTTTTGACTCACAAGCAAGGAAAATCCTAGTGATTGCGTACAAAAGCTTGCGAAGATTTTAAGGACCAATGTAATAATAACGCACTCATTTTTATTTTGAGCAAACTCGCTAATTTGTTAATTTTATATATAAAAAATGTGTCGCTCCGGTTTATTTTTTGATATTAATTGCTCCTTCTAACCTAACATTATATATAGAACGAGCCCAGCTAATTCATGTATTTCAAGAAAGTGCAAATGAGCTGGGGTTTTTTAGAAAATATAAATGGGCCGCATTGACGCAAAATTATTTGTTCACCCAGCATAGCAAATGGACTGTACATTCTATAAAACATGGGTTAAATATATGCCACATTTTTGCAGGCTGACATGTGGGCCAATAGGTCGAAGCCTACGCATGGCGTTGTCAACTTGGTCAACAAATAATTATGATATCCACAATCATTGGATTTATATCCAACGGCCGGCATGCACCTTCAATCTCTCGTCTTCTTCCTCCAGCGTCGTCGGGATCGCCTGGTCCGGCCTCCGGCGGCAAGCGGCTCTGCTTAGCACGCATTGTTGCGAAGCGCTACCCCACCGCCTGCCAGGCTATCCCTCCACCCCTCCATGCCTCCTATTATTCTCCACCGACTGCAGCCCCACGCCGCACCAGAGCCAGTTATAACCCTTCTCCTCCTCTCAATCTGCGACTCCACTGTCGTGTCTTCCCATCTCCGGGTCGCACCCGTCCAGGGCCTCACCGTCGTCCACTGCCTTGTTGCGCTCGGTGCGGCGTTGTCAACAAACGAGAATCATCAGAAGAGGATTGTACGTGGAGAGCCTGACGGCTGGGACCCACGAGGTCCATGGTCGCACGCAAGGAAAGTTCCTCCTTATTAAGCTGACAAAAATGTTTCCTCCCTCTAACAGCTGGGACCCACCGGCTGTATCTTCGCACGGAAGGAAGTGCCTTCTTGTTATGCGAAAAAAATTATTCCTCCCGTTGACAGCTGGGACCCGTCAGATTTGGTGGCTGACTTGTGGGCCTACTAAGCGGACGTGTACGCAGGGCTTTGTCAACTTAATCAACAAATGATTCTAGCAGCT